>CM019069.1:84566730-85277186 GCA_009667805.1 Leptobrachium leishanense | reverse complement strand
ATTGTATCGCAATAGAGAGTCTAATAATTCTGCAACAGCAGCTTTTATTATCTTACAAAAAATGTGTTTGAACTGGAAAATGAGTCACAGCTACTGTGTTATTTAAACTTGGTGTATACACATATTAGACATACTTTAGTTATACAGATCACTATGCACTGACAATATTTCTGAAATGTATGCTATAATTAAAGGAGTGCTCTATTCTGCCAAATGAAGAAAAGAAAAAAAAAAGAGGGGTGGTTAATTATTAACCTCCTGGCGGTCTATTTCTTCAGCAAAATCTGTGCTGAAAACGGTCAATTTTTTTTATTTGCCCCCTAGCGGCATCCCGAGTGTGGCTCGGGGTTAAATTCCTATGTTGGAAGCGGTAACCCCGTGCAACACTCGGGATGCCGCTGGATACATTACCTCTCCTGTGCTCCCTCGATGTCCCCAGCTGCCTCCTCCGGCGACCTCATTACTTCATGGTTTCCTCCTCGCGAGAAGGAATCCAGGAAGTAAAACACTGCGATCGACGGGGGAGACTGCAGAGATCATCATTTTGTTTTTGTAGCTTGGATAGAATATTTAAACTCCTGATTTCTCACATGCCACAGTCTTAATGACCCTATCAAAACCTGCTATCTAGCATAGAAGCCAAATTCCTTGAAAGTTCAACAACTAACACAAGGCATCCAATCAGATGCATATCATTGACAGAGTTTCTCTATCGGTCGTCTTTTGGCACAACTAGTAATACATTGTGTGAGGAGAAAGCTCTAAACGCACAAGCATACTTGCATGTGTGAGTAAACCGCCAATGGAAGTAACTTCCAGAAAAAAATACCTCAGTGACTTCACGATAAAATAGGTCCAGTCAAACAGGAACTCTCTTGAGAACGTGGTTCTCACAATTTTTTCTGGAGGAACAGAGTTTCTTTTTTTGACCCAAACCAAGTCCATGCTTTTATTAGGTTTCAGTCATTGTTCCCTTAATAATTCACCAGAAATGTGATATTTAATACATTTATCATAATGGTTCTCTAAAACCCAGCTAATCATGATATATTTTTTTTTTTTAATTCTTTATTTTCAAGATTTTAAACAGCATTGGGTACAACAGCATATCTATCTTAAATCAGCTTAACAAACAGTCTGCGGTAGGCTTGTACCGAGGGAGAACCTCGCCCAAAGGCAAGGATATAGAGAGGGAGTCGAAATGCAACAAACAAAGGGGAAAAGAGGGGAGAAAGAAGAAAAAGGCGAGAAAAAAAAAAAAAAGGGGGGGGGGTTTTCCCACCAGGTCACGCAAACTGAGGAAAGTTATAAACATAGACATTTCAACGTAACGTATCGACATAATCATCCCACAGGTGCCAAGTTTTCTCGAACTTGGGGAGGGTTTGGCGCACCATTGCCGTCAGGTACTCCAGGAGCCTCACATCTGATACTTTGGCTTTCACCATCGTCATTGATGGCATGACGTCTGATAGCCAGTGAGAGGCCAGGGATCGTCGAGCGGCCAACAGGATGCATCGGAGCAGAGCCTGTTCGGGGTTCGTTAGGTCCGATTTCGGTCTAGAGAGCAAAAAGTCCCAGGGATCAAGCAGGATGGCTCTTTGGAATACAGTAGAGAGCAAGCGGCCTACCTTAACCCAATATTCTCGAGCCCTCGGGCATTCCCACCATATATGAATAAACGTGCCCTGTAATCCGCAATTTCGCCAACATAAATCTGTGGTGGTCCTCCCCATCCTACATAGCAGCACCGGAGTTGTGTACCAGCGGAATAACATTTTAAACGACTGCTCTTGGTGGGTAACACATATGGAGGATTTCGCTGTGGCCTCCCAGATCTCCTCCCACTCGTCCCCTGTCAAAGACTCCCCCAGATCTGCTTCCCAGCGGGCACAATAGGTCAGCTCATCCCATTCCTGGATCCCGCACACAACGAATAATAGATAGTTGAGATCAGACCCTTAGTGACTTGCTCAGCGGAGCATAGTTTCTCGAACCAGGTCAGGGGGGTGCCGGCCACGCGTCCTAAGGCTCCTGTTGTTATGTAATGTCGTAGTTGTATAAAGCGAAATAGTCAAATGGTCTCAGTACCGTCCGTGTGGAGATGTCTGCAAAGGTTATCACCCGACCCCCAGTCAACACGTCACGGAATCGTCTCAGGCCAGCTGATTCCAGGTTTCTGAAGTCCGGAAGGTCTAGTCCCGGTGGAAATGCCGGGTTGCGTAATAGCGGAGTCATCGGTGATGGTACATTGGCTATCGAAAATTTAGCGCAGGCAAGGTCAAATATCCGCATCGAGTTGGCTATGGCTGGGCAAATAATGCGGGGCAGCGGGCGCGAAGTCTTAGGCAGCCACAGGACCATATGTGGTCGGTCAGGGGAGAGCAGTGCCGTCTCTAGTGCCACCCATCGCCTGTCTTGTTCCGGTGCGTGCCATGCGACTACTTGTGCCAACTGAGCCGCGCAATAATACATATACAAATTCGGTAAGCCCAGACCCCCTCTAGTTTTGGGGCGATATAGGATTTTCCTGGCTACTCTGCGCCTTTTGTTCTGCCAGATGAACGCATCTATCGCAGACTGGATCCCTGCTAAGTCCCTCCTGGTCACTACCACAGGCAATGCCTGAAAGAGGAACAGGAGTCTAGGTAGAATGGTCATTTTCACGGAGTGTATCCTCCCTATCCACGAGATTGGTTTTTCAGTCCAGTCCTCTAAGTCCTTCCGAATCTGACGTAGCACGGGCAGATAGTTTGCTGCGTATAGTCGGGTAGGGTCGTTGGTCAGGGAAACTCCTAGGTAGTCGAGTGTCGTTTGTGAGACCGGGATATTGAAACGGGAGGCTATGTCTTTCACCAACTCCTGTGGGAGGTGTATCGGCATTGCGCGGGATTTAGTGAGATTGACCCTGAACCCTGAAACGGCCCCGTAGTTAGTTAGTAAGTCATGTAGATGTTGCATAGAGTGCAATGGGTCCGTCAGGGACAGTAATATGTCGTCCGCATAGGCCGATACTGTGAACATTTGTGATCCCAAAGGGACGCCTCGGATGTTAGGGGAATGGCGAATTCGGGACAGGAGGGGTTCTAGCGCTAACACAAACAGGATCGGGGATAATGGGCATCCTTGTCGTGTACCATTGGAGATAGTGAAGGGGGTGCGGGAGGCACCAGGAAGTTTAACCTGGGCTCTCGGTTTCTCATAGAGCGCTCGTATGATCCCAACAAAATCATCCGGTAGTCCCAAACGAGCGCACAGACGGAAGAGGAAGGTCCACTCCACCCTATCAAAGGCCTTCTCTGCGTCCAGGGAAAGGAGCAGAGAAGGCGTTTGTGTCGATCTCGCCCACCACACCAGGTCCCCTCGTCTCGTATTCTCGTATAACTGGCGGCCAGGGATGAAACCGACCTGGTCCGGATGTATGAGCAAGCGCATTAGGGGGTTCAGCCGGTCAGCTAAAATCTTGGCCAGGAGTTTAAGGTCAAAGTTAAGAAGGGAGATGGGGCGGTAGTTCTCGGGTCTCGAAGCATCCCTCCCTTCCTTCGGAATGAGCGCGATGTCAGCTACGTTCATGTCTGGGTGTAAATGGGAGTCCCCCCGCAGCGCGTTAAATAGGGTGGTTAGGTGAGGGAGTAATATCTGTTTGAAGGTCTTGTAGTAGCCTCCATGAAACCCGTCCGGGCCAGGGGCCTTCATCCCATTAAGGCCAGCAAGTGCCCTGCTGACTTCTGCCTCAGATATGGGCTCGCTGAGGGTGGCTGACTGGTCAGGGGTAAGGGTGGTTAGTGGAGTTTCGTTAAGAAATTCGTCAATCAGTTGTACGGTCCGTCCATCGTCTCTCTCACCAGTCCGGGATTGATTATATAGTTGGCCGTAAAATACAGTAAAGACTTTAGCAATAGCATCAGGGGATGTAACCACTTGCCCGTCATGAGTCTTGATGGAAGGGATCGGTTTATAATGCCCCCTAGGTCTAAGGCTGCGCGCTAGGAGCGTGTCAAGTTTGTTGGACTGCTCATAGAAGGTACGCCGGGACCAAACCAATGATCTGGCCACGTCGTCCAAAAAGAGCTGTTTCAGGGCTCTCCTGACCTCAGTAAGAGCTGTAAGTCCTGTGGGGGTGGGGTCTGCCTTGTGGATCTGTTCAAGGCGTCGAAGCTGCGCTTAAAGATCCCAGGCCTGTCTAAGTTTCTGTTTCTTCCGAAATGTAGCCACTTTGATAAAGTATCCTCGCAGCACCGCCTTATAAGCGGCCCAGATCGTGGCGGGAGAGACGTCCTCAGTAGTATTCTCAGAGAAGTATTGTTCGAGGGCTAGGTGTGCTTGTGCTACAACTTCTGGGTCGCGGAGTAGAGAGGCATTCAGCCTCCATGTCCACGGGCCAGAAGAATGGGGGACGGCTAACTGTAGGGATATATCTGCATGGTCCGACCACGTAATGTTGTGAATATCCGTTCGCAGGACCATGGCCATACAGGTCAGGTTACATAGAAAAAGGTTGATGCGCGAGTAAGAGCCGTGCGGGGCCGAATAGAACGTAAAGTCTCGTTCATCAGGGTGTAGAACCCTCCAGGCATCTAACAGGTCTGTGCGTCTGAGGAAGGTGTACAAGGCCTTGTCCTGTCCGCTGGGTCCCAGTACTTTCTCTAATCCGGCGGGTGAGCGTCTGTCAGCGGCCGCGCAGGGGACGGCGTTCATGTCACCACCCACGATTATCAAACCTCGGGGGAGGGAGGTCACCAAGTCAGTCATGTCGAGCCAGAACTGTTCTGATTGCGCGTTCGGGGCATATATATTAAGGAGATGGCAGGGTGATGCGTGCATGGATCCTGATACCAAGACATATCTACCGTCGCTATCAGACACCTCAGATGTGACCCTGAAGGGGCAGGTCTTACGTAAGAGAATCGAAACTCCATTGTGTTTAGTAACTGAGTGGGCCGAAAATGCCATGGGGTAGCGATGATCTGTAAGCCGAATTTTGGCTGCTTTGTTGATATGGGTTTCCTGGATAAAAGCTATGTCTGATTTAGCCGAGTTAAGGGTACGCAAAAGGAGGCGACGTTTATTTGGGGAGTTTAGACCCTTAACATTAAGGGAGGTGATTTTAATGGACATCTGGGGACCGTGCTCTATGTATCGACTGGCCATGTGCAATACCCACCTCCCATCCTATCGTAGGGCATCTTCCCATCTCTACTCGTGTCAATCTAAGACCTGGGGGCAAGCTGGTGGGGAAAATGGGGGAACATAAAAACATAAACAATGAACTCAAGAAACTATATACATCAAAGTCTGTAAAAGATATCACAGGAAAAAAAAACAAAAAAGGCCTGGGCTTACCCGCTGCCAAGCAACAAAAAGGTGGGGGGAGGGGCATCTCGATGTCCGACTCCAATGCAAGAGTCCAAGAAGCCCCCTCGCTCGCCATGGGTGTCCAATATAATGTCAGACCCAGAAGAGACCGTCCCAACCCCTCCCACCCTCCACCCCGTGTCCCGGCGCCCCCAGAGAACTTGCTGGCTGCGCTTCCACCCCGGGAAGGAGCACCAAAAAGGGGGTATTATGGACAAGTAGAAGTGTCCCGTATGGCTAATGTATGCGCTTTTGTTAGGCGGAGGACCCGCGAGGCGTGGGCTGCGACCTCCCACCACCACTTCACGAGTGTCGGTCACCGGACTGATGGGTCTCTCACAGGAGAGCCAGGTGATCACGGGGCGAGGGAGAGAGGGAAGAGGGAATATTCCAGAGCCGGCCACCGGGTATAAGGAGCAAATTCCTGGTACATCACCTCAGGTCGGGGATCGTCCGGAACGTCGGTGTCTGCCTTTGCCCACAGTATTCCACTCCCTGGAGAAGTGCGGAATGGGGGGCGGACGGTGCTCCGGTAGCTCGAAGTCGTCTGGAACTGTAATGCCGAGAGCTTTGAAGAATCTTCCGGGATCCGTCCGGGGTTGCAAAACGTGGGTGCGGCCGTCCTGGAACGCCAAGATCTTCAGGGGGTGCCCCCAGGCAAACTGGATCTTGTGAGCACGAAGAAGATCCGCGACGGGTTTCCATTCCCTCCGTCGCTGCAGCGTGGTCGGGGTCAAGTCCTGAAAAAGTAGGATGGGGGTACCTTCGTAGGAAATCGAGGCGCCTCGGTTATTACGAAGGACGAGCTCCTTGGTGGAGTAGTGTAGGAAGCGGACTATGACATCCCTCGGGCGTTCTACATCAGGCCTCCGGGCCCGCAGAGCACGGTGCGCGCGGTCAAGGATCCAAGCATGGTCCGGCAAGTCCGGAGCCAAGGGGCGCAGGAGGCCACATATCAGGTCCGACAGGGAACCTTCACCCGCTCCCTCAGGGAGTCCCCTGATACGGAGGTTATTCCTGCGTGTACGGTTCGACATATCCTCCATCTGAATTTCCAGTTCCTCCACTCTGCGAAGTACCCGTTCGTGCCATCTACCACCACATTATGGGCCTCCGCCATGTCATCTACTCTGGTCTCGAGGGCCGCCGTTCGGGTTCCCAGTGCCATGAGGTCCGCCTGCATAGTTTTCGTGCTTTTTTCGATTTCGCCCGCGAGATAGGAGCGCATCTCCCGCATATGGGCTATGATATCTGCGGTATCGGTGTCTGCAGGGGTCCCTTCGGACATTTCATCCTCCGAGGCCATCGCTGTGCGGCAGGAAGAGCGGCCGCCATCTTGGGTGGGGCCCTGTCTCTTAGCCGAGAACATCGCGACAACCGAGCCGTCCCGCTGCTGCTTACCGCGTTTTGGCGATTTCTGTGTTGCCGGCATCATGGGAATCCGGTGGGTAGTCTGTGGGGGCTCTGGGTCTGCGGCTGGGTGCTGTTTACAAGTGCCTCACGGCGGAGCTAACGGCTCAGGCGGCCATTTCCTTCGGCTGCCAAGCCACGCCCCCCGCTAATCATGATATTTAAGATCACATTTCAGTGTGGGGCGGCGGGTTAAGCATGACATGTCAATAGTTAATTGGGGCAGAAGAGAGTTCCCACACATATTTGTTTAGGACTAGTCCCATGACTTGACAGTATAGCCTGAAGCTCATCGTGATAGTTTGGATGACTGCATGCCTGATGTCATGAATCGGGCATCATTGTTACTAATCTTACCATTTTGATAAATTAATAGACATTTCATTTTGTGCCTTAAGAAGCTTGAATGCCAAAAAGTGATATTTATAGTGTTTTTAACTTGTTTGGATAGTTTGTGTCAGTTTTGCTTGCATCCATTTTTCTTGCTCTGGGTGTCTCAGTCTGGATTGCAGGCGTTAGATAACTGTGTTGATTCATCGGTGGACACTGCTTAAATTCACACAGAACTAATCAGAACAGTGAAATCAATAACCTGGATCGGCGCAAATACTGCTCTCTGGGATCCCGGAATCTCGCATATATATATATAATAGAAGAAGAACAATAATAGTGCAACACTGTTTTATAGATTATACTGTGAATGTAAGTGATGAACACCCCACTTACAAGTGTAGAGCCGTGCACTGGCTCTAAGTGGGTCCAGACATGTGGGTAATTGTCTTCAGTTTCTTAGGTGACCCCCACCTCACAGCAAGATTTTTTCTTTTTCTTTGTCCGAGGTTTAGACAGTGGAAAGGAGAACAGGAAGAGAAATCCTTGTGTAGGTCCACAAATTAAAGATCACAATTATATGTACAGTTGGAATTGTACTCACATTTTGTGGAGCTCACATAGCTCATAGATACAGGCCCATAGGTTTTTTTTGGTGGGAAAAAACCCCAGATGAAAAACCGCCAATGTTTGCAGGATTCAATGAAGCAGGAATCAGGATTGGAGATGAAAAAGTAAGGTTTTATTTAAAATATAGTTAAAATTGCCTCCAGGCAACCTTACTTTTTCATCTCCAATCCTGATTCCTGCTTCATTGAATCCTGCAAACATTGGCGGTTTTTCATCTGGGTTTTTTCCCACCAAAAAAAACCTATGGGCCTGTATCTATGAGCTATGTGAGCTCCACAAAATGTGAGTACAATTCCAACTGTACATATAATTGTGATCTTTAATTTGTGGACCTACACAAGGATTTCTCTTCCTGTTCTCCTTTCCACTGTCTAAACCTCGGACAAAGAAAAAGAAAAAATCTTGCTGTGAGGTGGGGGTCACCTAAGAAACTGAAGACAATTACCCACATGTCTGGACCCACTTAGAGCCAGTGCACGGCTCTACACTTGTAAGTGGGGTGTTCATCACTTACATTCACAGTATAATCTATAAAACAGTGTTGCACTATTATTGTTCTTCTTCTATTATATATATATATGCGAGATTCCGGGATCCCAGAGAGCAGTATTTGCGCCGATCCAGGTTATTGATTTCATTATTGTGTGCAATGGTATAGGGGAAACCACTATATCCTGAGATTGGCTATCTGGGCACCCTGGTGGTGGATGCATGTTGTGTGGCGCTGCACCATTTGCTGTTAATCAGAACAGTCCTTAAATTTTCTAAAACGCACATGTGCCTTATGCGGTGGAAACAGCTCCTGGAGTCTTAAGAGTCAAGCATGACCGGGGTCGAGCAGGAGATGAGGATGGACAATGGGAACTATTTGTTTTTATTGTTCCACTGCTTGTGACAAGGGAAACAGATATGATTGAAGTTACATGTAAAATAATTTTATGACAATAAAATCACTTAACACCAAGCTCTATGACGAAGTATTTCTAGAACATGGTCTTGAGCCAAGAACAGCCAGGTACATTTGCTGGTCTTGCTCTGAGCTGTTATTAATGGCCTTTATACGAAATGTAGGAGGTGTTAGTATACAGTAAATAATTTATAAAACAGGCACTTTGGCATTCCATTGCATACTTTTGGTCTACTAAAGCTAAACATTGCTGTAAGTCAAAACTCTGGAAAATGTTTGGTCAAAACATCTTAAAAGCTGCAAAGTTGGGATCTTTGTTCCAACATGCCTGTTCTGCCATAATTAATGTTATCTTTTAGAAAGCATATTCATAATCTCACAAATTAATGCTTAGCTAAGTGGCTCCACTGGCGTGCACAGCCCCTTATATTAGGGTGTTCACACAAGGAATATATTTTAACTGGAGAATTATGTTTAGAAGATTGTAAACAAAATGTGCATTTTTCATTAGAAATAACAAGCCTGTAATAAGAGATACAGTCAGTTTTTATCTTATTTATCAAGAACGAGATAAGGGACATGAAAAATGTCAATGTAGGATGTGAAAGAGGACCTCTTCGCCCAACATTAGGGTTTGCCTGGTGTGCCTGTGCATGCCTATGTTTGTCTCTTTGTCTTAGAACAATGTGGACTGAATATCCCAGTTGTTACATTTTTCCAACACTGGTGACAATCCATCTCTTTGGACACTATCGCATGCCCTGAGCTAAATTTCCCCTTAGTGTCCCGGTTTCCACAGCAGATCATGGGGCAGGTGCCGAGTCCGGCAGCCTGCCCCTTAGCGATCACTAAGCTTGCGAATGCTGGGGCAATGCTACAACGCCGTCTCCAGCATCCCCTCCATGGCGTCCATAGGACGCCATGGAGGATCGTGTTGCCAGGTCACATGACCGACAGGATCATGCCTCTCATGAGATCCTGTTGGTCGACGGAGTGATCGCGGAAGGAGACAGGGGACTTTCTTCTCCCTCTGTTCCCGGTCGCCAGAAGCGGGTATAGTGAGCAAAAAGTACAGTAAACTCGTGCTACGAATCGCAAATTAACACGCGCTAATGTTTTTTTAACCCGTTAGCGATTCAAAGGTGATGTGGGCGCAGCGCTATGAACTCCTTTAAGCTAGCGCTAACTTTGATGCTAGTGTTAGCTTGAAGGCGGTGATAGAGCCTTTTATCTTTTGAAATTAAGGCCCAAATTAATGTTTGCTTCTTAAATCTTCTACTATAGTAAAATAATCGTATTATTATTAAATTATCCAACCTAAGTTACAAACCAAGAACAGATATACGTGTTAATTCCTTTCATTGTGATACTATAACATATTGTGACTATAACTATAAAGTTAGCAACATATGTATTTAACATAATATTCTGAAAACTGGATTCTTGTCTAGAAGATCACACATCAAGAAGGGCACTGTCAAAATACACAGATCCTAACAAATTCTGTAGCATACATTTAAATTAATGGGATTTCCTTGAAACCAGTTTGCCAGAACTCTGAACTGTCCCTTGATCACCAAGACAACAGCTAAATCTCCGGGGGATTCAAATAATGTAGAGAACAGGAATATTTTAGAGCAAGGCAAGAGCAAAAAAATATAAGACACATTGTTATAGACTAAATAGTTGTTTCCCTGGGAAGTATGGACACTGCAGTCAATACGAGGCTTTTATTAAAAACCTTAGAAGCAGTAGCTAGATTAATGCACTACTTAATGGGCTTTGTTGAAATGCCATTGTTACGTTCAAAACGGTTAACATTTATACATTGAGAATGCACAAAAATGTGTAGTCATAAATATTTAAAGGCAAATGCAGGAAATCCATGTTATAGATTCAAAGTAATATGCATTAATTGACCTTGTAGAAAGTTGATCTTGTTTACAATTTATTATTCAATAACACAGTAGCTTTTCTAATGTTTTCCAAATTCAAACATACTTGAAATGCATTTCCAAAAAAGAATTAAATGTCATATAACTTAAAGAACAGTACATTGATGTAATTGAAAGGGATTATCATCATTATCCTTGAATTTGCTGTCAATATGTTTACATATCTTTTTGAAAATTTTACAGCAGGTCTACATTATGAGGATTTTTTTAACTTTCTTATGTTAAAGTTACTTTTATAACAACAGAAAAATTAATACAGGGTTATTCAGAGAGCACCGAAAAGTCGGTGACATTTCAGTGCTTTCAGTGCTCTTTCGTTCCCCACACTTTGTGGCGATTCGACGATTCTAGTTTGCCGACCCTGCGGTGTATTCAGCACTCACCATAGGGCTCCCAGACTGCAGGGAAAAACCACCACAAACCCAATGAACACCCGCCACAAAAATCGCTGCAAAAATATTGAACACGCCAGAAAAATCAGAGGAGCCGCCAATCACAGTGCAGAGCAGCCACCGGAAAAATCAGACAAGCAGACGAATTTAAAGGCTATTTGCAAGCAAAACTACTGAACGAAAATGCCTGGAATCTACATATAAGGTCCAATGAATGATAATAAAAAGGTCTGTTACAGAAATAAAGAAAAAGCAATTTAAAAAAAATTAACAAAGGAAAAAAGGTTTGCCAAAAAAATCCCGAAAAATGCCTAAAAGATCCTAAAAAAATCTATAAAGAGACTTTACAGCAGAATAAAATAATAAATGGTTAATTAGATATTGTATTAAAACAAGAATATTTTTAACATTGAAACCTATGGGATTCGCCTGAATAAACCTGTCGAATGAAACCACCGAACAGCAGGACATTTTGCTACTTTTCACTGCTGTTCAGTGTTCTCTGAATAAGTGAACCATTGCTTCTCTAAAGGGGATTTCACTGCCGTCGAGCAGGCACTGTACGTGCAGGCAATTCGCCAAAATCTGGCAAACTGCCTGCTGTCTGAATAGATGAATGGCCTCAAAACGTCCCGTACACTGAATTTCAGTGTTGGTTACATTTCGGCAACATTTTGGATCTCTCTGAATAACCCCCATAGAATATTTTTATGGTGGGAATCATTACAAACGAAATCCTCATACAGTCCAAATTAAGAAAGAAATAACCCAATAAGGTGTAGTGCAATTAAAATACCTATGCCAGTTTGAAATGATCAGTCTTTAATTGTCAGTAATGTTTAGTTTTACTGAGAGGAACCAAAAATAAGGGGCATTATTCCAATGTTGCATTTTAAGCAGAGCGTTCGACATGCACAGCATAACGGCTTGAGTGCTCTGCTTATTTTTTTTTCACAATTTTTTACATCTGAAAATTCAATCTCGAATGTTGTGCCAGTAGAGTGTACATTTATCTTCTCCTAAACTTTATATAGGAGACGTTAATGTGGTACTACAAGATGATAAACAAGCTATTCCAACAAGCTCATTCTTCATCTAAGCCTGATGTTATTCTGAAAAGAATAATATCTTTCAAAGGCTGGTGTTAAGTGGGCACTTCAGCACAATCACTTAACACAGGAATCTAAACACAGCAAAAAAATCCCTTGTTCACCTAAGATCCCTTTGTGCACAGAGCGGTGCGATCTGCAGCTTCCTCGATCTGCTAGCAGCTTAACACGGGGAACAAATAGTTCCCAGTGGTCCTCAGTGAATCCTACTGCAGTCCTGGCCAGACCCCACATGGGCAAGATCCTGCCTATCTACATGGAGTTCCAGGAAAATTAGAGGAACTCCTAGTGTAGTGTTCATGGATCATTATTTGAGTATAGATAAAGTTAAGGTGACATTTCAGCCCTTAATCATGCCATATCATGTTAAATGACAGATGCTAAAGGGAAACAGTTGGGGCCACATTACATACTTGGTGCTAACGTTTGCGCTCACCTGAGTGAGCGTTAACGTTAGCCCAAGTATTCAACGCAAATTACAATCCAAACGCTAACGGGTTAAGTAACCCGTTTGCGTTTGGTACCTTGTGCTTCTCTTCTCGAGGTTACTGTACTTTGCGCTCCCTATACTTAACATGCAGAGCGCAAAGTGTTAATTAGCGTTAGGATTACAAAGTCCTTAATCAACGTCCGGCCGCAGTTAACAAAAAGTTAACCAAAGCCAGGACTTGGTGTTAACGGATTCCACTTCTGCAGAATCCGTTAACACCAGCCAAAAAAATAAAAAGGAGTGAGCAGATACTCACCTCCTGTCCCACGGCGAAGACCACAGCTCTGCCCGCCTCATCAGTCCGGCGGGAGCAGGGAAAGACTGGGGGAAAAAGTCCCCCAGTCTCGCCCTGCGTATCATTACGCTGACTAAACGGATCTCGCAAGGCGAGATCCGGCTGGTCATGTGACCGCCGACATCTGCTTCAATGGAGTCCTATGGACTCCATTGAGAGGATGCGCGTAGCTGCGCTTAACGCTGCCGCGCACATCCCGGAGTTTAACGCCCGCAAACAGTGCAGGCAGCATTTTTTGCGCCTGCATTGTAAACTAGCGTTAAAACGCGGGCACAAGGGGGAGAACTGCGGGTGCAGTTTTTCCTCACTAGTGCCCGCGTTTTAACGCTAGGAATGTAATGTGGACCTTGATGTTCAGGTTTTCCATTAGGATATGACATTTAACACCAACCTGGGAATAGGAATCAAAATGTTGTGTAGTTGGTGTGTTCAGCTTCTAGCTAATTACTATGGAATTGCCTATATCAAAACAAACGTATGAGGCACTAGTGTAGGTCTGTTTGTGAGAATTCGATAGGCAAACCTAAACTTCTACTTAATGACATATTGATAAGTAATCTTACCTTTTAATAAAGATCAGCTCTTGCTTTAGGTCATATGAGTCTGATTCTGCCCTCGATGGAAGATCATTCTTTGCTTTCATGCATCTTGCTCAAGAATCTTGCGATGTTCCAAAAACTAAAAATAGAATTCTTATTATATGTTTTTCATAATCAATACATCTGCAGTATACATGTATTTATTCATCCATCATAGAAGCATTTACATTATCATGGTAGACATAGAATAATTTTGAATTATTACATGTGCAACTAAACTGATTGTTTTCTTATTTTTCATTTTCTGCTAGTATATTATGGATGCAGTTATTTCCTTGCTCATATCCGTTTTCATGCAGCAGGTTATTAAAGAATCACTTGGATTATTGACAGTTGCACAATTATTTAAAGGGCAAATACCACTGACATAAACTGTAACTAGATTATGTGTGCATTACAAATAAAACCACTTTGTAAAACACATTAGACATGTGCATTCGTTTTAGTACTAAAACGATTTAGTCCGAATTTTGGGATAATTTAGTTTTAGTATGACTCAAGAGAAACGAAACTGCTCAGTACAAAAAACGAAAGAAACTAAAATAAAATGCACTACATTTTAGTTTCAGTCTTTTTTGTGATATTATATTGATGAGTGAAGGAGACCAGCAATGAAGAGCGCAACATCGCAACATCCGAAGTTCTGCACCCTCCACATGCCAATGCAGGAGGATGTTCTATACAGAGAGGGACATTAATTCAGGAGGATGTTCTATATATTATACAAAGAGGGGTATTAATTAATGCAGGTGGATGTTGTATACATTATACAGAGAGGGGTATTAATTAATGCAGGTGGATGTTGTATACATTATACAGAGAGGGGTATTATTTAATGCAGGAGGATGTTCTAAACATTATACAGAGAGGAGCCTTTTTTTTTAGCCCTTTAAATCCAGTGGCTGTGAGCGCTGAGATCGGCTGCTTGTTACATTATCTCTCAGTATAATGTATCAGGCTCAGCTGTTACAGTAACTGACTGCTGCTCATCACAGTGCTCAGAGTTTCAGTAAAACAAGGAAATAATATTGTTCTAACGTCTTATATATAAAAATATTATTTACTAGTTTTACTGAAACTCTGAGCGCTGTGATGAGCAGCAGTCAGTTACTGTAACAGCTTTGCCTGACACGGGGCAGTATTACAATGTTGGTGCTAACTTAACCAGAGCTGTTGTAACTGAAAACCTCCATAGGCTACAATAGCTCTGGGAAGTTTACAACAGCTCTGGTTAAATTAGCACCAGCTATGTAATATGGCCCACATTGTGCTGAGAGCGAGAGATACTGTAACAAGCAGCGATCTCAGCCCTCTGAGCCACCACTACAATAGTAATTGTATCCACTGGTTTTCGGATGAATGAAAATAGTTTTCATACTAAAGAACTGAAAACGAATTTCTTTAGCAACTAAATAAATTGCATTTTAGGACTAATCCATTAGTTCAAAACGAAATTTTGTGCTGTGCACATGTCTAAAACACATGCTGCAGCAAGTAATTGCATGTAGAAAGGAAAAATAAAATCCGGTATTTTTTCTCCGGGTTCCATTTTCTGGATATTTCCAATGATGCATCATTTAACAAAAGCTTTGCTTTGTGGCTCTTGTTTATTTAATCTACTTTATGTACCAGTTAATGTGGTAGTAGAGGGAATGCTTAAATAAGGGTATTGTTCTCTAGGCCAGTGTTTCTCAACTCCGGTCCTCATGTACCCTTAACAGACCAGAGTTGCCAGATATCTGAAGCACAGCCCAGGTGATATGATTTGTTGCTCAGCGATTGCAGAATTCAGTCTGCACTTCCTCAAGGTAATCCTTAATATTTGGCCCGTTAGGGGTACTTGAGGACTGGAGTTGAGAAACATTGCTCTAGGCTACCCGAGATAAGAGCTGGCATCTGAATGAGAAAAGGCAGGGTGTTAAAAGGCTTCTAATCTTCCCCCGTGATGTCCTTTGAATACACCCCACACAACACAATGATGTGAGTCATCTCCCTGAAGCACATGCTCCATTATATGGCCAAAACCACAAAGTGAGGACCAGGTGAGGTAACAATACACAAAATGGATGCACCCAGTGACACATATAGATGAGATTATTTTCTTCATTAAATATACAAGAGTAAAACAGAGTACATGCACCTTTTACTTGTCCTATGGAAAGTACAGCAAGCACTGGTTACCAGCCAGAAAAGCTGGCTATAATGCAAGTTACCACATGGCTTGGAATAGCAACTGGATTAGTAAGGATTGCATGAGAACATGCAGTAATTAGCAAGCCTCGTGTAATCATTGCTTTTACTTCTATTCACTAGGCTGCCCAAAATAATTCTGACCTGTGACCATGATTGACTGTCATGTCAATCATAAAAATAATATATGGTCTTGCGCTAGAGGTTTAAATTCACAGTAATCTATATGCCTTGTTAAACAGGTGAAAAACGAAAAATTTGAATATCGTGCAAAAGTTAATTTATTTCAGTAATGCAACTTAAAAGGTGAAACTAATATATGAGATAGTTCAAGCCGTGATTTGTCATAATTGTGATGATTATGGCTTACAGCTTATAAAAAACCCAAATCCACATCTCAGAAAATTAGAATATTACATGCAATCGATAAAACAAGGATTGTACATACAGTTGTGTTCAAAATTATTCAACCCCCACTGAAATTGAGTGTTTTGGCCAGTTAGACATTGATTTTGATCATTCAGTCATCTTGCTTACAATTAAATCAAAGAGGCACGTGTAGGTCAGACAAATATAACATACCATTTATAATGAAATAACCACAAATGTATTTTCTGTGCTCACATCATTATCAGTTTTATTCAACCCCCAAGTGACATTCAATCTTAGTACTTAGTACAACATCCTTTTACAGTTATAACAGCTTTTAAACGTGAAGCATAGCTTGACACAAGTGTCTTGCAGCGATCTACGGGTATCTTCGCCCATTCGTCATGGGCAAAAGCCTCCAGTTCAGTCACATTCTTAGGCTTGCGCACTGCAACTGCTTTCTTTAAGTCCCATGAACCAGAGGTTCTCAATCGGATTTAAGTCAGGTGACTGCGATGGCCACTCCAAAATGTTCCAGCCTTTAATCTGCAACCATACTCTAGTGGACTTGGAGGTATGCTTGGGATCATTGTCTTGTTGAAAGGTCCAACGTCTCCCAAGCCTCAGGTTTGTGACGGACTGCATCACATTGTCATCCAATATCTCCTGGTACTGAAGAGAATTCATGGTACCTTGCACACGCTGAAGCTTCCCTGTACCTGCAGAAGCAAAACAGTCCCAAAGCATGATTGACCCCCCGCCATGCTTCACAGTAGGCAAGGTGTTCTTTTCTTCATAGGCCTTGTTCTTCCTCCTCCAAACATAGCGTTGATCCATGGGCCCAAACAGTTCTAATTTTGTTTCATCAGTCCACAAAACACTATCCCAAAACCTCTGTGGTTTGTCCACATGACTTTTGGCATACTGCAGTCGACTCTTCTTATTTTTTGGAGACAGCAAGGGGGTGCGCCTGGGAGTTCTGGCATGGAGGCCTTCATTACTGTCAGGTCCCTAGCCGCCGGCGCCATAAAAGAACTAAAGGCAAAGTGTCTCAGCAAAATAATAACAGCGATTCTCCTACAGAACCAAGTTGTTCCAGCAACCAGGTGCTAGCCATAACATCTTGATTTCTCCACTATAAAAAAGGGCCACTCCCAAAGCAAGATGCTTCTGCATTGTTCTGGTGAACCTCACTAGGAAGGAGCTGTCTTCTGTCTCTGCCTGCTATAACCTGTTTTTGTCTTGGTTCCCACCATACTGGTCATAGTTCCTGCTACAAGAATCCTGCTGCCCTGCATCCTGCAGAATCCACAGCCTGCTATCATACATCTTGCAAGTACCCTCTGATCCTGCTCCCCTACAACCTACAGAATCCCCAGAGCCTGCTGTCTTGCATCCCGCAGGTTCTCCAATTATTGCTGCCCTGCATCCCGCAGGATATACAGTAGTTGCTGCCCTGCATCTCGCAGGATCTACAGAAGGTGCTGCCCTGCATCCCGCAGGTCCTTCAGTTGTCACTGCTTTACATCTCGCAGGATCTACAGAAAGTGTTGCCCTGCATCCCGCAGGTCCTTCAGTCGCTGCCCTACAACCTACCGAATCCTCAGCCTGTTGCCCTACATCCGAACCCTCAGAGCCTGCTACCCTGCATTCCGCTGAATCTGTCGCTCTGCAGATCCAGGACCTCTCTACAGATCCAGGACCCCTCTACAGATCCAGGACCCCTCTACAGATCCAGGACCTCTTCACTCTACAGATCCAAGACCCCCTTGCTCTACAGATCCAGGACCCCCTTGCTCTACAGATCCAGGACCCCCTTGATCTACAGATCCTGGACCCCCTTGCTCTACAGATCCAGGACCCCTCTACAGATCCAGGACCCCCTCACTCTACAGATCAAAGACCCCCTCGCTCTCCAGATCCAGGACCATCTTGCTCTCCAGATCCAGGACCCCCTCGCTCTACAGATCCAGGACCCCTCTACAGATCCAGGACCCCTCTACAGATCCAAGACCCCCTTGCTCTACAGATCCAGGACCCCTCTGCATACCCAGGACCCCCTGCATACCCAGGACCCTCTGCCTCAAAGAATCTTCCGTTTCTATTTTTCCTATTTATTCTTTCTAAAGATCTTCTTCTCTCTTCCTTCTCCTATTTCTCTATATCTGGTTTAACCCTGCTCTAAGTTCAATCTACTCTTTTCCTTTATATGTAGTAGTATAGTTTGGTGTAGTTTAGTTTTGTTACTTTCGGTCTACCTTTATCTCCTCTTGCCTTTTAGTTTCTTATTTCTGATTATTATTTATACAGTGTTTTCCTTTCTTATTACCCAGCTACATAATTGTTTATTCATATTTGTTTACTGCCTCTTATGCCTTATTCTTAATAAACCCCTTTTGTTCATATACGTTTTTCTATTTCCCATCATTGCATATTGGGCTCACACTTGTCACCCCGGAACCAGCTCCCTGACAATTACGCAGTGTGCGCCGTATTGTCTGAGCTGAAACTTCAGTACCCACATCTGAGAAATCTTTTCTCAGTTCCTCAGCAGTCACACAGGGACTTTTCTCCACTCTACGCTTCAGGTAGCGCACAGCAGTCGAAGTCAGCATCTTCTTTCTGCCACGACCAGATAGCGTTTCAACAGTGCCCTTTGCCTTGAATTTGCGAATGATGCTTCCTATGGTCTCTCTTGGTATGTTTAACATCTTTGCAATCTTCTTATAGCCATTGCCCTTCCTGTGAAGAGTAATCACCTCTTCTCTTGTCTTCCTGGACCATTCTCTTGACTTCACCATGTTTGTAACCACACCAGTAAATGTCTAGAAGGAGCTGAGTATCACAGTCATTTTAAAGCTGCCTAATTGGTGCTTATTATGCTTTATTGCTGCTCCGTGACATCCACAGGTGTTTTCAATACCTGATTGAAAACACTTGAATGAACCTCTGTTCTTCAGAGTGGTAGTCTTTAAGGGGTTGAATAATTGTGTCAATGAAGAATTCCCAAAAGAAACATTTACTACTGTATTACAAAACCAATTGATGTCATTTTAGTTGCATATGGTTCTTTAAAAAGTCCTTGTAGGATTTCATTCTGAATACAATTACAAATGTACACTAAATTCCCTAAAACCCTTTACAGCATTGGGGGTTGAATAATTTTGAACACAACTGTAGAACAATATCGGACCTCTGAAAAGTATAAGCATGCATATGTACTTGGTACATACTTGGTTTAGGCCCCTTTTGCAGCAATTACTGCCTCATTGCGGCGTGGCATGGAAGCTATCAGCCTGTGGCACTGCTGAGGTGTTATGGAAGACCAGGATGCTTCAATAGCGGCCTTCAGCTCTTCTGCATTGTTCGGTCTCATGTCTATCATCTTTCTCTTGGCAATGCTCCATAGATTCTCTATGGGGTTCAGGTCAGGCGAGTTTGCTGGCCAATCAAGCACAGTAATCCCATGGTCATTGAACCAGGTTTTGGTGCTTTTGGCAGTGTGGGCAGGTGCCAAGTCCTGCTGGAAAATAAAGTCAGCATCCCCATAAAACCTGTCTGCGGAAGGAAGCATGAAGTGCTCCAAAATCTCCTGGTAGACGGCTGCATTGACCCTGGACTTATTAAAGCACAGTGGACCAACACCAACAGATGACATGGCTCCCCAAATCAACACAGACTGTGGAAACTTCACACTGGACTTCAAGCATCTTGCAGTGTGTGCCTCTCCATTCTTCCTCCATACTCTGGTCCTTGGTTTCCAAATGAGATGCAAAAGATGCTCTCATCAGAAAAAAGGACTTTGGACCGCTGAGCAACAGACCAGGTCTGTTTTTCTTTAGCCCAGGTAAGATGCTTCTGACGTTGTTTGTTGTTCAGGAGCGGCTTGACAAGAGGAATACGACATATGAAGCCCATGTCCAGGATCCGGCTGTGTGTGTTGGCTCTTGATTACGGATGAGCTGTTCGAGTTCGATTCGAACATCGCCCGTTCACATGTTCGCGAACTGCGAACATTTCCGCGTGTTCGCCCACAATGCACCACAATGAACTTTTCCACTGGCCTGAAGCTTGTAATTGGCTACAGCCTGCACCTGACCACAGTTTAGGTGCAAGACAGGTGCAAGACTATGCCAATCACGGCTCAGAGTCCTGATTGGGCAAATTTTGCCCAATCAAGGGCTCACAGAGCTAAGTCCCGCAGCACACTATATAAGGCGTCCCTTGCAGACCCAGCACGTGTTTTTTGAGAGGAGATTGTTAGTGTGTGTTCACACTGCCAGTCTGCCAGCAGCTATTGGGGGGCGGGGGGTCAGTCATTTCTACAAAATATCTGGGAATTGTTGTAATCTTTGTGTTCTCACTGCCAGCAACTATTGTGGGGGTCTCATTTCTACAAAATATCTGGGAATTGTTCTAATCTTTGTGTTCTCACTGCCACCAACTATTTTGGGGGTCAGTCATTTATACAAAATATCTGGGAATTGTTCTAATCTTTGTGTTCTCACTGGCAGCAGCAATTGTGGGGGTCTCACTTCTAGAAGATATCTGGAAATTGTTGTAATCTGTGTGTTCTCACTGCCACCAACTATTTTGGGGGTCAGTCATTTCTACAAAATATCTGGGAATTGTTCTAATCTTTGTGTTCTCACTGCCAGCAGCAATTGTGGGGGTCTCACTTCTAGAAGATATCTGGGAATTGTTGTAATCTGTGTGTTCTCACTGCCACCAACTATTTTGGGGGTCAGTCATTTCTACAAAATATCTAGGAATTGTTATAATCTTTGTGTTCTCACTGCTAACAACTATTTTGAGGGTCTCATTTCTACAAAATATCTGGGAATTATTGTAATCTTTGTTCTCACTGCCAGCAACTATTGTGGGAATCAGTCATTTATACAAAATATCTGGAATTGTTGTAATCTGTGTGTTCTCACTGCCACCAACTATTTTGGGGGTCAGTCATTTCTACAAAAATATCTAGGAATTGTTATAATCTTTGTGTTCTCACTGCTAACAACTATTTTGAGGGTCTCATTTCTACAAAATATCTGGGAATTATTGTAATCTTTGTTCTCACTGCCAGCAACTATTGTGGGAATCAGTCATTTATACAAAATATCTGGGAATTGTTGTAATCTGTGTGTTCTCACTGCCACCAGCAATTGTGGGGGTCTCATTTCTACAAAAATATCTGGGAATTGTTCTAATCTGTGTGTTCTCACTGCCACCCATCAGGGGGTCTCACTGATTTATAGGAGGTTTCTGGGAATTGTAATCTGTGTCTTCTCAATGCCAGCTATCAGGAGTCCCACATACTTCTAGCAGATTTCTGCGAATTGTAATCTGTGTCTTGTCACTATTGCCAGCTATCAGGGGGTCCTATCAGGGGTCTCACTGACTTGTAGGTGCTTTCTGGGAATTGTAATTTGTGTCTTGTCACTGCCACCCATCAGGGGGTCTCACTGATTTATAGGAGGTTTCTGGGAATTGTAATCTGTGTCTTGTCACTGGCTGCCAGCTATCAGGGTGTCTCACTGAGTTATACCAGTGTTCTGGAAATCTTTAATCTTTATACCAGAGTTGAATCAGAGTTCTGCAGCATATCTCCAATTTTTATAACAGAGCTGAATCAGAGTTCTGTATATCTTTAATCTATATATCACTCACCATGTCAGAAAGACCAAAAAGGACAGGCAGATGCTCCCAGGCACAGATAAGAGGGCGAGCAGCCTCTGTGTCGGGAGGCTGTGCCTCTGGTCGTCGTGGACGTGGTGCATCCTCTGCAGGGGCACGCTTGTCCTTTCTAACTGGTGCTGGCCATCTTAAGCAGCAGCAACATACAGAGGATTTGGTGGATTGGCTAACCAGGCCATCCTCATCCTCCCAGCCTCTGCCAGCCAGGCTTGTAGTGCTTTACAGTCCACTTCAGCTGCCAAAGCATCTAATGCAGCCTCCATGTCCACAGCTACTCTTGCCGTAGCCTCACTATCGCACACGGAGGAGTCAGCTGAATTGTTTGACTACAATGACAGTGACATGCTGCTTCAGGATGCACAGCAACTACAGTGCTCTGATTCAATCTCTGAGGTTGAGGAAGGGAATATAATGAACCTAGAGGAAGGGGGTGCCAGTGACACACAAATAACTGGCACTCATGTTGCCCCAGCAGCTGCAGCATACTGCCAAGTTGGCTCCAGTGACGAGGAGATATGGGGTGATGACAATGATGATGAGGTCACTGACTCCACCTGGGTGCCTGATTGAACAGAGGAGTCAAGGGAGGAGGAGGCACAACAAACACGAGGCACAACGTCCTCTATGACCAACCGTAGCACTAGCCAGTCCAAGGCATCAGATGTCAGATCTGCTCAGGTGCAGAGCGCTGTTGTCTCAAAGCACACATCCAGGAACTCTGCTGTCTGGGAGTTCTTTAAGAAATGTGCAGCAGACCGCACCGTTGCTATTTGTAATCTATGTCAGATGAGGCTCAAGCGTGGGGAAGACACTGGATGCTTGAGTACCACGTGCTTGAGGCGACATATGACCACCTGCCACGCATCTCATTGGCGCAAAACTTTGCGTAGGTCCTCCTCACCTGTCTCTACCCCCACTATATGTCCTGCCATGTCATTGACTCCAACCTCCACTGACAGGGATGATGCTACAGAAATGGATGTACCACGTCCTTCCTCACAATGTGACAGCATCCCATCAGCTGAAGATTTACGCAGTCAGATTACGTTGCCCCAGCTGCTGTAGCGCAAGAAAAAATATAGTCCCAACCATCCCCAAGCACAGCGTCTAAATGCCAGCTTAGCAAAATTACTCGCATTGCAGTTGCTGCCTTTCCAGCTGGTGGACTCTGCTTCCTTCTGTGAATTTGCTGAATGTGCTATACCACAGTGGCAGGTTCCAAAATGCCATTACTTTTCACGGAAGGCCATTCCAGCACTATACTAGCACGTGGAAGACAATGTTAAGGAGTCATTGGGAAAGGCAGTCAGTAGCAAGGTGCACATGACTTTAGACACGTGGTCCAGCAAGCATGGACAGGGTCGTTACATTTCCTTCACGGCACACTGGGTAACTCTGATTGCAGCTGGGAGGGATCCAAGACGGGGCTCTGTGCTGGAGCTTGTTCATCCACCACGCCTCCAGAAAGCCGCTTGTATGAGGTCTGTCTGCTCCACCACCACCTCTCCCTATTCCTCCTCCTTCTCTGTCTCTGGTTAAGTGGCAGTTAAACCGAGTTTAAGTGGCAGGGGCTACACAATAGCTCAAGCAAAAAGATGCCATACTGTGCTTGAGCTGGTTTGTTTAGGGGACAGGAGCCACAACGGGCCAGAAATTCTGTCAGCTCTGCAGAGGCAGGTGCAGAGATGGTTAACACCATGCCAGCTTCTGCTGGGAATGGTCGTCTGTGATAATGGCAGCAACCTTCTCTCCGCCCTACGCCAGGGTAAGTTGACGTATGTACTATGCCTAGCACACATCCTAAATCTGGTGGTACAGCATTTCCTAACCAGGTACCCAGGGTTGGCAGAGCTTCTCAGCCAGGCCAGAAAAGTCTGCAGCCACTTCAGATGGTCATTCCCAGCAAGTGTTCGCCTGGCAGAAATTCAAAGAGAATTCCACCTTCCCACAAACCGTCTGATCTGTGACATGCCCACCAGGTGGAACTCGACATTAGCAATGCTGCAGCGTCTGCACAAGCAGCAGAGGGCCATCAACGAGTACCTGTGTGAGTATGGCACAAGGACAGGTTCATGTCAACTTGTTCACCCCCCAGCAGTGGGTACTGGCATGCATGGAGGGTTTTGTGTGCCCAGAAACCCAAGGACTAGTACGTGGCTGGGAGGAGGAAGTGCATGATGGGGTCATCCTCATTGACCAGGAAGATTCGGAAGCTAATGGCACCTCCAACCTACGCTGCATGGGCTCCCTTATCCTGCAAAGCCTGCTAAAGGACCCCAGGATTCGTGCAATCAAGGAGAGGGATCATTACTGGTTGGCAAGCCTTCTTGATCCACGATACAAGGGTAAAGTTGCAGAGCTCATCCTGCCCGCGCAGAGGGAGCACAGGATGAAACCACTTGAGTACGCTCTAAAGCGACACTTGTGTAACACCTTTCCAGGCACTGGAAAGGTTACCAAGTGATGACACAGGTGCTTCTGAGGCTGCGGATGATCAGAGGAAGAGCGGTGAAAGCCGGGGCCATTTGGCTGATGCCTTTTTAAAAAATTTTAGTCCACGACGCCCAGGGACGTCAAATGTAGGCACCCATTGCCAGCGTCTTCACCATATGGTGCAGGACTACCTAGGGGCAAGGGCAGACCTGGATACCTTTCCAGCAGATAATCCACTGGTTTACTGGGTGTTGAGATTGGATCACTGGCCAGAATTTAGCCAATATGCTATGCAGCTACTAGGTTGCCCTTCATCCAGCGTGCTTTCTGAAAGGATGTTCAGTGCCGCTGGAGGTTTTGTCACAGACAAAAGAGTGCGTCTGTCCACCGACTCTGTAGACCGGCTGACATTTATAAAAATGAATCAGTCCTGGATCAGCAGCTTTCAATCCCCTGATGCTGACGTAACGGAATAGATCGGGGATCTCTTCTGCATTCACAAAACCTCCACCACTGCACTCTTCCACAATACCACAAAAGGGTTTCGGTGTGAAGGCATTGCTGCCACCCAAGGCACAATATTTGGCTGCACTGACGCCTGTACCAGATTCATATCATTTTAATATTTGACTGCAGGGTCCAACCCTGCACTCTTCCACAATACCACAGAGGGGTTACGGTGTGACGGCACTGTTACTGACACTAAAGGCCCAATTTTAAAGCACCTATTGTTACTTTCATCCAAAGCCTGCATAAGTTTCACCATAATTTAGCCAAAAAATCACTAAACTTGTTCTGCGTGTCCTAAAATGTCTCCTTTTTTAATACAGACTGCCGCCCCAAGCAGTTGTTTATGAATAGATTAAAGGAAAATCATTTACCGTCATTTGAAACGCCATTTTTTTGTTTTTAAATGTTTCTATACATCCTACAAATCCGCCACTTCACGGGCAGGTTATGGGGACCTCCTAGGCACGATATTTGAAGGAATTTTTCATTTTTATTTTTAACCCTTATTTCATGGAAAACTCACTGTTCTTTTAAAACCTTTTTTTTTACTTTTTTTACTTGTTTCCTGTCCCCCAGGGCACTACCCGGACCCCCATACACCTTCTATGGCAAATATCTTGCATATATGCCCTCTTGCAGGGCACTCTAAAAACTGAACTTTTGAGTCCCATTGACTTGCATTGAGTTCGGTTCGAGTTCGAGTTCGAAATCGAACTTTTGAAATTGTTCGAGTTCGAATGCGAACCGAACACGGGGGTGTTCGGCTCATCCCTACTCTTGATGCACTGACTCCAGCCTCAGTCCACTCATTGTGAAAGTCAAACACTTTTGAATGGTCTTTTCCTGTCAATCCTCTCCCGGCTGCGGTCATCCCTGCTGCTTGTGCACCTTTTTCTTCCACACTTTTCCCTTCCACATAACTTTCTATTAATGTGCTTTGATACAGCACTTTGGGAACATCCAACTTCTTTTGCAATTACTTTTGGAGGGTGTCAATGATGGTTTTCTGCACAACTGTCAGGTCAGCAGTCTTTCCCATGATTGTGATTCCTACTGAACCAGACTGAGAGACCATTTAAAGGCTCAGGAACCCTTTTCAGGTGTTATGGCTTAATTAGCTGATTAGAGTGGGACACTTTGAGCCTAGAATATTGCACATTTTCACAATATTTTAATTTTCTGAGATTGTGGATTTGAGGTTTTCATGAGCTGTAAGCCATAATCATCACAATTATGACAAATCATGGCTTGAACTATCTCATATATTAGTTTCACCTTTTAAGTTGCATTACTGAAATAAATGAACTTTTGCACGATAGTCTAATTTTTCGAGTTTCACCTGTATATTCTTTTTATTTCCTTATTTTCTGATTTGTGGATAGCAGTGTTTTTTTGCTGCTTTATACACAAGTATCGGTGGGATATCCTTTTTCCTTGTCATGTCAATCATATCAATGTTTAGGTATGCATCTTCTTCGCTACATTTTACAAATTATTATTATTATTCTTTATTTATAAAGCGCCAGCATATTCCGCAGTGCTGTACAATAGGCACAGTATAGACAGGGTTACAATACATTGAACAAGATTTGACAGACAGTACAGGAGGAGATGAGGGCCCTATTCCCGTAGGAACTCACAATCTAGGAGGGTTGGGGTTGGAAACAGGAGGAGAGGACTGTAAGGTGAGAGTGATTGATGGTTGCGTCAGTGAGTTGGGTGTTAGGGCTTCCCTAAATAGGAAAGTTTTAAGGGAGTGTTTGAAGGAAGAGAAGTTAAGGGAAAGTCTGACAGTACGAGGGAGAGCGTTCCAGAGAGTGGGGGCTGCGCGTGAGAAATCCTGCAGTCTATCATGGGAAGAGGTGATGCGGGGAGAAGCTAGGCGCAGGTCACTGTTTGACCTTAGGGAGCGGGCTGGGGTGTATTTGGTGATTAGTGAGGACAGGTAGTGGGGAGCTGAGTTAGTGAGGGTTTTGTAGGTAAGGATAAGGATTTTGAACTTAATTCTGCAGTGGATGGGGAGCCAGTGAAGGGACTCGCAGAGGGGAGAAGCAGAGACAGAGCGGTGGATGAGGTGAATTAGCCTGGCGGAGGCGTTCAGGATGGATTGTAGGGGGGAGAGGCGGGACAGAGGGAGGCCAGATAAGAGATTATTGCAATAGTCAAGTCGGGAGATTACCAGGGCGTGTATGAGTTGTTTTGAGGTGACAGCGGTAAGAAATGGCCGAATTCTGGAAATATTATGCAGTTGGTATCGGCAGGAGGAGGAAAGAGACTTGATGTGGGGGATGAAGGAAAGAGCAGAGTCAAGTGTAGCTCCAAGACAGCGAACTTGGTTTGATGGGTATGCATCTTCTTCGCTACATTTTACAAATAGGAGAAAATAGGTACATGTGTACTGTTGTTTTCGTCTTGCGGGTACAGTAGCAATACCATTTGGTTAGAAGGGAAACCATTTAAGTTTCACGCAAAAATCAGCCCTTCCATGTGATCCAAGGATTGTATATAGGCCTCAATGAGATTAGTAGAAACAAATAGCCACAAACATCCCATTGTTGTAAATGTTACAAGGTATTAGTAAAGGGAGATGGCAGAATACAAAGCCAGGCTCGTTACAGTAGTAGGATACATTGGATCTGTGACTAAATGTGTGTGTGAGAAAAATACAAAAAGCAACAGTATTAAAATAGAGGTGAAAATGCTGTGTGTATAGGTTCTTTGCACTGGCGATGGGCTTGTTGTCAAATCATTTTATAGGAAGAGATTATTTCCAAGGTATTGTACACTATAATAAGCTACATTGCCTTTGAAAGATCTTATCCCCTACCTGCTTTAACAAATTGCATAATTTGGATGTGGCAACTGCAAGACATGTTTTCTTTATATTGTATGCGTATATCTGCATTTTGATTTCTAACCCATATGACTATGATTCTTAATACATGATAAAGAAAGGAAAATTAAATTACAGAGACTCTAAAAATACTATAATTATACAACTAGATTGATTAATTATTATCAAAGGAATGCTTTTACCACTATGGGACTTGCCAGGATATTTAACAGTGTGCATGTAACTTAATAATCACGCTTTGAATTATAATTTAATTACTTTCACAGCACAACTGTGTACTGTCATTCAGACATAGTTCTCTGCTTTGGTGTTAGAATTATATATACTTCTGTTTCTTCTCTCTCACCTTCCTAGCGGAAATCAGACATTACTTTGACACAGCTCATTGTATTTCTGGAATTACATATCCAAGAAAAACTTCACATGACCTATAAAGAACACTCTCTAGCGCTATGAAAGGAATGAAACAGGCTGTTGGTATAAGACTATTAAGCAATTAAAGTAGGGGCAGAATTACAAGTACTGAATAAAACATGAAGGGCCATATTACAATCATCACACTAAAATGTGGGACACTAAGGAGGAAAACGTGCTCCTGCAGGTTTCTCCTTAGTGTCCCCATTTTATCAAGATCCAGCAGTCTGCCCGTAACCCTTTGGATGCTCGAAGCAGCGCTAAGCGCCGCTGCGAGCATTCCCTTCATTGAGGCTTCGACTGCCGGTTACATGACCTGCAGGATCTCGCCTCTCGTGAGATCTGGCAGGTCAGCGGAGTGATCGCAATGGGAGAATGGGGGACGTTTTTCCCCCAGTCTCCCTTTGCTCCTGGCGGCAAGAAGAAGCAGATCAAGCCACTGTTCTCGCCGTGGGATGAGAGGTGAGTATTTGATCTTTGGTGCTTTTTTTAGCCTGTGATGACTGATTCCGCAGAAGTGGAATCTGTTAGCACCAACTCCTAGCTGAGGTTAACTTTTCAGTTAACCACAGCGGAACATAATTTGTGTTAGGACTTTGTAATCCTACCGCTAATTAACTCTTTGCGCTCCCCGTGTTAAGCATAGGGAGCGCAAAGTACAGTAAGCTGAAAAGCACAAGCTGCGAATCGCTAACGGGATTTTTAATACGTTAGCGTTCAGAATGTAATATGGTTCGCCCGCGCTAGGGTCACCTAAGTTAACGTTAACGCTCAAACAGCTGAGTGCTATCATTAGTGTGAACTATGTAATATGGCCCATGGAGTCTTCAGATTACAATGCACAATATGTTTTAATGAAATTCATAAATTTACCAAACCATACTGTATATTTACACACGTTTAGCCAAAAGTTAGGTTATGATGGCCTAAATTGCTAAACAATGGTTAAACCAACGAGGTTAAACCAAGCGCTATGAAATGGTAGTATCTACAGATTTTATAGGGTGCTGATGTTAACAGGGAATAAAAAAAGAAAAAAACACCTTAAAGTGACATACAGACAGGCAAAAACTATTACTCGTATTGTACAGGTAATGTATCCCTCTTTTGCATCCGTAGTCAACTGTTTCTGTCTGGAAAGATCAAGGAGACAAGTGACCTCGTAGGGCAGTACAGTTACTGAGAAGCAAGACATAAACTCAGACAGGGCTTTATTGGACCTTACCCATTGTTTATAGAGCCATGCTATGGCTCTGTGAAAATTTATGTTAGCACCTACCATATGTGTGGGATTCCTCTTCAAAAACTCGACTCACCCCATGGATGTCCATGGGAGTGTCTGAATTGAGTGGTGGCACCAGCAAGGGCTATATGAGAAAATATTAATCTAGTCTTTTCTCCCAGAACATCTTGGGGGAAGGAGGGGCCCATTTTCTCTGTTGCCTTGAGGGGGTTCCCACCAGGAGGAGGTCTGTCCCTCCTTCTCACCATCAAATCCTGTTGAGATTCTCCTAAAACTTTGGGGAGGAAAATTCCCCATAAGCCCAGCCAATTTAGCCATGACATTTAGCCCATTCCAGGTATAGGAACTTGCACAGGAGAGCTGTGCAAGCTCCTATACCTGGTGACCAAAATAGTGCTGCCTAGAACCACTTTTTCCACAAAAAAGTTTTGTGTAGGGAAAATAAACATTAAAAAAAGCTCCTTTATGTGCCCCAAACCCATGTGATATTATAACTATTTTTTTTTATACTGGAGGCTAAGCAAATGGCCACCTCACCATCTTCAAGTTTGTGAGGCTTGGCAAAGGGGAAAAAGTCATTACCTACGTAGCACAAACTTTAACACCTTCACTACAATGATCATGTATACACGATTAGCGGTAGCAGACACAGCAGCCCGAGATCATGTTGACACGATCTGGGCACTAGTGGATCCAGAGAAGTGGCATAGGGGGCATTGGCCCACTGAGCTGCAAACCCATTGAAGGGTTTCACAGTGGACCTTTGAAAAAATGAACCCCAGTATCTCTGGTTCCATACACCCTACATGGTCAAATGAGGTACCACTGGAAAGGCCGGCATCTGGAGCTCCTCTCACTGGATGACGTAGTTTGGAATATCACAATTATGATTATATATATAAAGTGCCAACTTATGCCACGGTTATATACACTGGGCAGGACAACACAAAGTTAACAAACAAGGTTGACATGTGGAAAACAAAAGAAAAAGCACCCTGCTCATGTGATCTTACAGTCTTCGATACAATACGAAACGTAAAAGTTTACTGCTTTTCCCATTGTGCTCCTAGTGATTGGACTTTAAAGAGTTCATCCAAAATCACTCTGCTTGTCTCTGTTCTATTATAGATGGAGGAGGTAATTATACCAGCAATTTAGAAAATCATGCTGTCAGATTTGCTATATCTACTATGTCATGCTTGTAAAAGACACTTAGCGCACTTCAAAATAATATGTAAAATGTTTCTCAAAGCAAATGTTTTGTAACTGTCACAGTCCGCAAAGCCTCATCAGATTAACGCAGTATTTGCATGACTATACCAAGAATAAAATTATGAAGAATGTAGAATTTGTAAGACTAATGTATAATCATGACGTTATAGACAGGCTACGGTGTGTTCAAAATTAATCTTCTGTGTTATGTTTATGATTTGCAAAAAACACTAATAAAGTATTGAGTGACTGCCTTCAGAAGCAGCAAACCTATACTCAAACCTAACAATCAATACCATGGAGTCTTGCCACATCACTCCATCTGATATATGCTATGAACACTATAACTCTTACTTTTGACTACTCAATATTTATGGCATTCTTCACATTTTGGCTTTGACTACTCCCTTATCTGGTATCCATGACAGCTGTCCCATGTGTTGACTCAGAATCTGTTGTTTTTTCTCTCTTCTTTCACGCTTGATGTTCAGCCTCACTGGAGGTAACCAACATTGAGATGCTATCTCTTTGTTTCCATTATTTTTGGTTTCATTTTTTATTCTGATTGAAAGGACCACGCAGACACTGCTTTCTCTCTAACTTAGCATTTTCAATTTTATTCAATGAAACCATCTGTATTTGTACAATACAATAAGGACTAATCAGCAACAATCCAATTATTCTGTGCTGTAGTTGCTTCCTGTTTTAAATAAAAAAGTTATTTCAACAACCATCATTTATATCAAGGTGAAATTTACCAGACACTAAAAATGTTTTACTTTGGCAGCGAATATGTCATAGTTATTTGCATAGCTGCAAGATTTGCGATATTTTTCAGTGTGTTAAAGCCTACTTCACAAACTCCAAGCAGAAAATCTGAAAGACTCAATGCACTACTTAATTCTATAATCCTGTCAGGGCCTATGACATCGTTTAACTGCCGCATAAAAACCAGGAATTTGCCAAGTTGTGGTCTTAAAAGCCTTATTATTGTATTTTAATTACTGTTTATACAAAACATGAACATAATGCAAAAATTGGATAAAAGGAAACTAGGGCAAAAATCAACAGTCCACAAAACCTAGTAAAATAGATTAATTTGGCTGCAGTTTTCACATGACTGTTAAATTAAATGCCTTAATATTTCATCTAAAATTTATTCTCAATTATACTTCCTCATCTAACATTCACTGCTTAATTTTTTTTGTTACATAGTATTTAAAGAACTTTATATGTATGCCCCTTGTCACATACCAATGTTTCCATTAGAGTTAAATTATTTAATCCGCTCACAATTTATTCTGCTTAAAATGCTAATTACTATGGAGGTTTTAATCAAAACAAACTTGTCAGGGGATTTGTTCGCTTTGAAACAGTTGAAGAGTATCAAATCCTCAAGAGAGGTTTAATGGATTATTTAGAAATTATTTGGATGCTGTATATCGTACCATAGTAGTTATTTCTGTAACGCATTTCATTAAAAATTATTCTACTATTCTATATAGGTTAAATATAATTCATATTGCAATCTCTTATTTTTGTTGCACATTTTAATTTTTAGAATTTCGACATTTGGAAAATTAGCTTGTTTAATAAATTACTTTTTAGATCAATAAAATTTGGAAAGATACACATTTTATTTTTAAATGTTTTATTAGCTATATTTTACCAGATCAACATTTTGCAAGTTATACTTTCCGCTTATCCCCTTCACTTAAAGGTTTTTTTTTTTTCCATAAAACCACTTCCAGGATTCAGGGAATTTATGAAAAACATATTTGCAGTAGTCATAGAATGAAAAAGTGCTTAAAATTCTCCTAAAGCGCATTATCAAACTGTATGCACTATTTGAGAGGCTGATGTTGTCATCTACTGGCCAAAAAGTGCTACTACATCTCTATAATACAGATTGGACTTAAAGAAAACACAGATTCCAAGCCGTTTAAACTGTTTTAGCACTTCAGGCATCATACCCAAGGTGCTAAAACTTCTGAGGCATATTCTGGAGCCAATTTGCAAACAAATTTTAATTACATTGAAACAAAATACCTGGCATCGTACCAGAATGGTGCCAGAATTTGGTTCGCCAAATGAAGTAAATTCAATATCATAGTACCAGCAGGTGCTTTTCAAAATCGAGTATACTCAGTATCGATAGTGAAGGGGTTAAAAAGGCTACACATTGCCTAAATTCAGATTCAAATACTGGTGCCTGTGGAGGCCATTGGAGTAAAGTAAACTCATTGTCATGTTCAAGAAACCAAAAAAACACTTAATTAGGTAAAGGGAGCGCAAAAGTCAATGATGTGATGTACAGTATATCAATCCATCAATAAATTGGGATGTAGGGTAACAGTCCACCTGAGGTCAAAGTCCGCAAAATATTTCAGGAAGATGGAGTTCTCTAGACAACTTCTTCCATCAAGTGGATAAGGTTGATTCTTCTCCAAGTAAGATGACCAAGCAGTGTCTCGAAAAGAGAGAATCACAACATAGCACAGCTCCGTATACCAATGTAGAAGTGTATAAACATTTAAAATATACCACTCACGTGTTAATGAGCCTCCTATATTGGGTGGCTCAGTAGATCAGCATAGGACCTCTTAAGATTGGAGGGGGTCCCACCTCATAACTCCTGAACGATACAGGTCCTCGCGTTGGTAGTTAAAGGATCCCACAATGAGAGGTTGAATAAAGATAAAAACAATTTAATACCATACAAAATAAAATACAATCCCGAGACGCGTTTCGCCCGCTTACTGCAGGCCTTATCAATTGGATAGATCTCATCAAAACCGTGTGGTACATATAGGCTCCTCTTATTAATCCTAGACCGCATACATGCGGCCATGTGTTCACGGCGTGTGGTTCACTTGCGTTCCAGCATCCATCTTTGTTGGAATCCGACGCATTTCCGGTTCCACCGGATATGCATATTGAAACCTAAGATCTAATCGCGCCTTTTGCTTTCAATGAGACCCGACGTGTTACCAGTTCCGCCGGATATACATGCTCGGGGTTTGAGACACACTCGTCCCCTATGGCTTTCAATTATACTGGACTAGCATGCCGATCGCCGTAAATAAATCCCAGCGGCAAATCCCGATGTTGTAACTCATATCCCCTTTAAGGAGGTTGATAGTAATAGTTTTATACCTATGAGCAGCAACCAATACCCCCCCAGTTAACAACTATACCGAAGGGACAAATGATGTGGGTAAGACGGTGAAAGTGAAAATAACAGTAGTAAACTTAAAAACTGAGCTTGCTAAACAGCAGTTTGATTTTAGTTATTGTATATATTTTTGTTCCTTGGGATCCTACACTGATGAGAGAAAGGAAAACAGTAATAGAATAGAAAGAACATTTTTTCCTATTGAGATTTTCTGATGCTTGTAGTCTGGATACTTTATTTTTAAACTTTTGAAAACCTTACTCACAATATAGCTTAAATTGTCTTCCACAGATAAAATAATCTAAGTGATATGTATTATTTCTGTAAGCTTTATGTTCTAGCACATGAGGCTGCAAAGATATGTACAAATAAAAAACAAATAATGAGACATCCAAAGATAATCAATAGAATTGTTATGGCTGCTATACTGATATGTATAGTAAGAGTTCTCTTAGGAACATTTTCTTACGGGTTGTGGATAAGCAATTCTCTTTGTTTTCTTAGGGCTTAAATATCCAATATTCAATGCATCACTTCAGAAAGCTGTTCTCATTAACTGGAAGTAGTAATACATATATAATTTGTGCTAGTGATAAATGAAAGTAGTTTATTAAAAAGAAAAAATAAGCAACAAATATCATTTTCTCCAAAGTGTTTCAAGTGCTGAATGATTGAAAAATATAATCACTTTATGAAACTGGTATGATTAAATATTAGCAAGCTAAGATGGGTTTATATACAAAACAAGGCTATTATCTCAGATATCTCTGCAAATGTTAGGAATAGGTGTAACTAATGAACCATACACAATTCCCCATGAAGCAAGTAAACAATTTAGTATTTTCTTTTGTAACGACACTTCTGTCTGCCTAAATTACATTTTATTTTTAGAAATTTGCAAAATATCAAGGTGATGGGGAGGGAGCGTGAAAGAATATATAAAATCATTTAAAGAAGCATTCTAAGGTTAAAGTAGATAGGAGACTGAAAGGCTAACCCCTCCTATTAACCCATCCACCTCATGTTTTAACCCCTTCAATTCCAGGTGATTTTCTGAAGAATTATTTTTTTACCAGGAACCAGTGTTTTCTTGCAAAGAAAAATAATTATACAGTAAGAAATATCTGGGCATATCCCAAGTTTATTTCTTACTGTAATAACATATTTGGCCAGTAGATGGTGCCATCTCCTGCCAAATTGAGTTACAGCAGATACAGCTACAACTCGAGGTTTCCTGCATTGGCTGCTAAATGTCCGATGTCAGGATATTCTTCAGCCGAGTTTCTAGCTCTTTGGGCATTATACCCACAGAGATGAAACTTTGGGGGCACCATCTGCAGTCCAAAAGCAAATGAAATTTGTTTGCAGCAAACTGATTTCATTTACTATTGTCCTTCAGAGCTGCATATCGAGATATCTCGATATCGGACACCAGATGGTACCTTTGAAGCCTGATATATCCCGATCTCGGTAGCCTCACTTATCGTATAACACTCTTGTTAAAGCCAGCAAAAGTCTACCTGAGGATTGGTCCAGAGCTGGCAGCCAATGTTGCTTCCTTTAACAGCACTGAGCAGAAGCAGGCAGGGGGTTGGACACACATTCAATCATCCAGCTTATCTAATGGCTTTCAATGTGAGAGTGAGCCACAAACTGGACAGATTTGTACATACCTGACCTGTACCTCAGAAGGCTGGTCATCACAAGCTGATTGACAGCATACTGGGTTTCGAGGAACTCTCACCCCTTTGGAAGGCTGCGTCAGCCTTCTAGGACACCCACTGGGTGTATGTTGGCAAGACTGCCCCTTTTAAGCTTGAAATCGTCTATTAGTATTAATAAGTCAAAATGCCCTCTAAAGAAGAAGGTGAAGAACAAAGAGAATTATTTGCAATAAAACGTTCTTTATAAGTGATATATTTTGTGCAAATATGTGCTGAAATTAATACTTGTATACTTTTGCTACACTAAAATATAATACAGAAATAGCAATGCAAAACAGGATATAGACAATTAAGCATGAAGGAAAAGTGTAGAGAGCTAGCTGCAAGCTCTAGCTTTTCTTTCCATGGGCTAAGCCACCTTAGCAGAAGTACAAGTCATCTTGTACAGCTGATTGAATCCCTTATCAAGGAGAACAGGCTCTAAGTAGAAAACCATAGCTCCATCCATCAAAGTGCTTCCGTACAGTACATCTTATAACAAGCAAAGAATCTCATGAAAAATTGCCTGTAGTATACAAAACTATTTTTATATTGAACTTTGGAAATGAAACAAGGGATACACCCTAGAAATGTATAAACCATAGCACGAAATACAGGATTTGTATTTGCTAATTTACATACCATTATTATGAATTTATGTAATGCATAAAACATTTTAAAATTTACATTGTTTTACAGAAAGAATCCATTAATGTCCTTTTTTTCTTTTTTCAAAGGTGTCCTCTAAGATGCTTTTAACAAAGTCAATAGTACTTATTTTATCAATATATGCAAAGTCATTTAGGACATGAAATGTTTGGCTATTTCGAGTCTTCGTATCAGCTACCTTCATATCAGCTTGAACTAGAGTTTCCCAACACATGTTAAAAGTTTAAAAATTTTGCAAAAGTGGTTAAGCACAGAAAAATAGAATACAATATGGTAATATCCGAATTGCCAAAGTTTATTGTGATTGTTACAATGGTAAAGGGTCTATTCACTGTGTGTGTTTCACTGCACTTCGGCAATTCCGTTTCGCTAAAAATATGTTGAATTCACTATTTAGCAAACGTTCACCGTGTTTTGCCAACATTGGAGTAGCCAAAGTGAATTTAAGATGAAGGCAAAAAACACCAAATTGGCGTCACCGAATTATGCCAAACTGAAGTTAGAAAAAAAACAATAGTCTCATATTCTACTATTAGGATTTTAAATCAATAAGTTCCATTAAAATGTGTCCAAATAATAAAAATGGTCCTTTACAAATAACAAAAAAGGCTGTTAAAAGAATAATACAAAAAAGGCTTTAAAAAAATAATAAAAAAAAGGTCATCTTTAACCCCTTCACTACCGAGATCCAGATATCTCGGGCTTCAAAGATACCATCTGGTGCCGATAAAGATATCTCAATCTGCAGCTCTGAAGGACAAAAGCAAATGGAACTAATTTGCTGCAAACATATTTTGTTTGCTTTTGGGCTGCAGAAGGTGCCCCCAAACTTTTAGCCCTGTGGACATAATGCCCAAAGACTAAAACTGTGTAAAGTCAGCTAACTGAATGTCCTGACATTGGACATTCAGCAAGCCGATACAGTTGTAGTCCGTGGTTCACTGCAACGTATGTAACTCAATTTGGCAGTAGATGGCACTATCTACTGGCCAAATATGATAGTACACTAAGGAATTCATTGAGAACATGCCCAAATATGTCTTACTGTATAATTAATTAAAAATGATTTTAAAAAAAATAAAAACACTGGTTCCTGAGAATGTTTTTTTGGAAAATCATCTTGTAGTGAAGGGGTTAGAAAGCAAAAAATTCAAAAAGGTCTTTTAAAAGTATTTAAAAATAAAAAAGGGCTTTTGCAAAAAATAAAAAGAAAAAATGGTCTTTTTAAAAAAATAAATAAAGATATTACTTTATATATTGAAAAACCTATTGGATTTGCCTGTTTAAACCTGTCGAATTGAAACACCAAAAATCAGGGCATTTCTCCTCAATTTTGGTACCTTTTGTCATTCTGTGAATAGAATACACAATAGTCTTCTAGTGGCATCACAAGGTATACAGTCTTCGGTGTCGCCAAATTGCTATGTATTTCGCTGTCCGTTCGCCTATATTTGGCATATTGACAGCTTTGTGATTAGACAAATTTCCCCTGTTCGGCACAATTTGGGGCCAGTTTGGAGGTTAGTGAATAACCCCTTAAACAGCTGCAGTTAGTGAATAACCTCAATAGTGCGATCAATAAATATAAAGCATTATAGAATATTTTGTGGGCAATTTACATAAATTTTTACTAAAGCCCTTATTTCTAAAGCAATGTTACTTTTAATGGGTGTGTTGATAAATCAGAAGGTCCTTCATGTTCCATTTAGTGTTTTTTTAGAGACGTTTCTACAAAAGTGAAGTATAAACAAAACTCGCATAGCGTAGCATTTCCAAGAGAATATATAAAGATCAAAAATCATATACCACTTTCAAGCTCACCAAAATTGAGCCATTCACTTTTCACAGCATTTCAGGTTATTATTAAAGATTGTAAGCTCCTATGAGCAGGGCCCTCTACACCTCTGGTTTCCATCATATGTCCGTTTATCTCGTTTCCCTTTGGTTATTGTAAAGCGCCGCAGAAACTGTTGGCGCTATATAAATGATGACAGTAATAATGACGACAATAATAATTAAAGTAAAATCCATAAACAAATCTACTTTGAAAATGGGTTTCGTGAGAACTGAAATGGTGCAATGAAATTGGCTGTTATTTTCACTTTACGATAGTGTGATTGACTTTTTCTAGTACAGTAGTAGAATGTATAAATGTTATGCTACGTAAGGGAAATCGGTTACCTAATCAAATCAAGTGGAATGGGATTCTCCTTATTTTGGTTTTTCACCTCCAACGTATGAATTACACCCATTCATCATGCATTCTCCATATCGCCCAACAGAATAAATGCATTATATGTGCCCAGTTTAACAAAAACTGCCACACACAGTATTTTCTTTTTTCTTGGACACTCTCTGGACTTCCATGTATGAGAATCCCTGGAGATCAGCAATTTTACAGTGACACAACAAACATTTGAGGCCAACAATCATTTCATTGTTAAAGCCACTTCTTCCTAATTTCAACATTGGATTCAAACACATTTGCATTGAAACAAATGAACAGTCAATTCTGTATGACATGCCTCCATTAATGCATTGTGTCGCTGCCAAACCATCATGATTAAGAACGCTGTTTCAAGTTGAGAAGTAAAGCAAAGCACTATAATTGCTGCCGTGCCTCACATAATAGTTACCACTTGGTCTGCTATTCCAAGTTTATGTGGGTTGTTGGCGTTGCTGTATTTTTGAGCATTCTGCATTTTTTAGGACACACAAAAGAAGCCACAATGTGAGGAACCCCGAATAATCCCAGGCTTTGTTTTCATTATTAAAAACTGTTCTAATGTGACTTTATAAAACCACGACATGTTAATACAGTATGCAAGCTTAAATTAAACTGACTCTCATCCAGTGAAAAAAACACAACTTTTGCAGGAGCAGAGGTCACCTGAAGTGCACTGATTAGGAATACATCCAGATAGTGGTGGCAATGAATAAGATTTTGCACATTGTTTTCTGTGTTTTGTTTCAACGGTTAAAGGGATGATTGTGGTAGTGTTCAGTCGGACTCTAAGGCTAATGTCAGATGAATGCAGTCTGAGCGCACTCTGCGTGCATGCATAACAGACGGATGTACTGACAGAAGGTACTGTAGACACCACATGGTCCGTTTTTTTTGACGGATGTAGAAAAAAAAGGGAAATATGAGAATCAAAATTAATTAAAATTAAATGACAGGTACAGTCAGCCAGACCAAAAAAGCTTCTGAGCGTCAACGTGATGGGCGTCGCAATTGCGCTGCGTCTGACGTCGCGTCATCACGCACACAGGCCGCTACGTGGAAGCGGCGCACTCTGGGCTTTTACGTTGAGGCCTAAATGATGTCCGTTGCCAACTTCGTGGTGCGTGCGTGCGCACTTCGGGGTGCACGTACTTCGTGTGTTGGTCTCTATTGATCACAAATCAATGCTACGACGGCCGTTAAACTGTGCGGTGACACAGTCGTGATGACTGCGTTCGTCTGACCCTAGCCTAAATATATTCTACATCCAAATGAATTGTCATTCCTGCAATGTTTCCAAACGCTTACCAAGTAATGACATAATGTAGGATTTTTTTTAGCAGTGGATACTTCTTTTCTGTTGCCATAATTCTTCCTGTATCTCTGTGTAACCTGAATCCTCTCCCCCTCCTCCTGCTCACTTAAAGGGACACTACCACTTACATAAGCTGTAACTAACTTACTTGTGCATTACAGCAAAAAAACTGAATAATGAGGTGGTGATCTGTTCCAATATCATTTTTCAAACTGAACTTTTAATACCGAAGTTTAAGAACAAACGTTGTTGGACTGATGAATCAAAACAAAGAAACAAAGAACACACATGGTGGAATTAAAAACAAGAATTAAAACCAAGACTTTTGCCAAATTTAAATATTTTTTTTGCTAATGCCAAACATAACAGTAGCTCTTTAGAGATGGTGAGTGATGTAAGGTAGGAAGGTTTCCTTTCATATTTTTAACAGGTTGCTAATTAAACCTTTCTCTAGCCTGTACAGAAAAAGTAGGAAACAAACCTTTGTGGGATCGTGGTATTAGGTCAGCAAAGAAAACCTGAACCTATTGACCCTTAAGAGACTAGATATCCTCTAAACTTAAGAGATCTCAAAATCACTAGCACTGCTCTTTCCAATGCATGCTTACGAGTCCTCAGGCTCAGCTGCCATCTTGAATTCTGTCAGAAATGTTATGCGTATGCGTCTGAACCGAACTGCCGCTTTATGATGAGATCATTATGGCTCTCTCTCGCTCGTGCGTACGGGCACGATCGACATCTTGAAAGATGGATATTGGTCACTACTCTATCGGCATTGTTAACGATAAGCCTAGTTGACCCTTCCTGGAATTTATTAACAGATATCAGTCAACTCTGAACTTATATATGACATCAGGGCCAGGAAGAACTCCCATAGTGCCTTTCACATATTTCTAGTTTCCGATTCATGATAATCATGGACTTTTGGCCTTTCAAACACATGCCTTCGCAGTATGTATATTGTTATGATAATAACCCTTTCATAGAAAGGATGAAAAGGTAAAACACTCATTTAATCACCCCCTCTACTCCCCAGAGTTATTTGTTCAACGCCCATGAAGTGCATACTGTATGGGAAATTACCATGGGGGTTATTAAGAGAGATCCGAAATGTAACCGGACACTGAAATTCAGCGAACAGGGATATTTTGGGGCCATTCGTCTATTCAGAGAGCAGGCAAATCGCCAAATTCTGGCGAATTGCCTGTAAGTACGGTGCCTGTTCGAGTGCAGTGAAATCCACCATAGAGAAACAATGGTTCGTCTATTCAGAGACACCAAACAGCAGGGAAAAGTTGCCGAAATGCCCTGCTGTTCGGTGGTTTAATTTGACAGGTTTATTCAGGTGAATCCCATAGGCTTCAATGTTAACAATATTCCCGTTTTAATCCAATATCTAATAAACTGTTTATTATTTTATTCTGCAGTAACTAGTCTATTTATTTATAGATATTTTATGCATTTGTCTGGATTTTTTCAATTTTGAAACTTGCAAGCGTACTGTTTATTTATTTTTTTCTACCACGTTCGTCTGCCTGTCATGTTTTTCCGGCGGCTGCTCTGCGCTGTGATCGGCTGCTAGTCAGGTTTTTCTGGCGTTTTCGGTGGGGTTTTTGCTGTGGTTTCTGCGGGCTTTCGGTGGGTGTTCAGCGAGTGTTCTGCAGGTTTGCGGCGAGTATTCCCTGCACTACGGGAGCCCTGCGATGCTTGCTAAATACACCCCAATTCGGTGAACTAGGAATCGCCGAATTGCCCCGAAGTGCGGAGAACGAAAGGTCACCGAACGTGCGGGGACTTTTCGAATCTCTCTGAATAACCCTGTAAATTGTGTAATCAAATGTCTTGAAATTGGGGCATCCCTTTGATATCTTGTTGAGCTTACATGTTCCAGGATCCTAACTTAGAATTTTCTATATAGTTTTCCCTATATATTTTTCCCCACATGACCACATCATCATTGAAGGGTGTCTAAGATGGCTGATTCTGGGCTAATATTTTACCACTCTGTTTTTCCCATCCTTCCCACTCCCATTTTACGTTGTCCCATTAAGCACTGTATTTCTACCAGTCAAGGAAAAGGTTAAAATCATAAGTTTATATGATATTATTTGCCTTAAAATAACATAATCCTAGCTTCTCCAAAGAGCAGTTCTAAGTAACAACCTTATACAAATCAAGCATTTTTTAATGTATTAAAACTATTTATGATCTGTGTTTAAAGCTGCTTAGGTTTCTTATGTTTTATTTGCATTCGGGAATACGTTTGGCTTTGTGTGACTGTATGTCATGCCTGCCATTGGTGGAGACCAGTATGCGATAAACAACGAGTGTGAGTATGAGTATGATATAATCAATGCGAGGTGTCCGTGGGAGAATCCAGATACGTAGTTTTGGGAAAAGCCAAAAGATCAGGGTCATCGGAGTACTTCCAAGGCTAATTGTGATGTCTTCAGCCCCCGCAGCGTTTGGGGGGCCTGGTCGCCCAGCGGCATCGCTGGTTGGCTGGGTGCCAGGACTTCAGACTGCCGGATCGGCATCTCAGGGGGTGGGGCCCGGCATGGTCACGCGGAGCCACCGGTCTTAAAAGCAGGGCGCGAGTATCTACTCGTCGCCCTGACGTGGAGTTATTCCCGCATCACCTGCTGATCGTTTATTGTCTCAGTCTGTTTAGTTGCCAAATATCTGCTTGTACGAGAACCCTGACTGTGTATCGAACCCGGACTGTTAATTGATTATTCTCACGCCTTTGCCCTTTATTGTTGTTTGTCTTACTCTGCTTTTGCTAAGTGGATGTGCTGATTATTTGATTATTGCTGCATGGTCTCTGATTGTGGGTCTGCCCTGCAGGTTGCTGAATCCCTTAAACAGTCATGTCAACCGCCGGGTACTGAGCACATGCACAAACTATATCGCAAGGTCTCTGATTGTGGGTCTGCTCTGCAGGTTGCTGTATCAACCAAACCCGCATGGTAATTGTCTGATACTAAGCATATATGTATTGCATTTTGTAAAACCTCACATTGCAGGTCTGCCCTGCAACTTGCTGAATTGACTGTGCGTGTTTTATACGTTGGTGAACACAAACATAAGGGAGTCCTGTCTGGTGCCGACGCAGAAAGTACCATTGACTGCCCTTTTTCTGAACCTAGTTCTGTTTCTGTCTCACTATACTGTTCTGATCTTTGTATAGTTAACTTGCTTTCACTCTGCAGACATTTGGTCTCGAAATCACTTGCAGCTGAGTGGTATCTAGGTTTATACCTCACCTCCCTGGCTGGGAGTGTTAGGTGTGGCAGGAGTAACTGCTATGAAGTCAAGTAGCAACAAAGCAAGAAAGGGGCAATGAGGGCACTCAATAGGGCTTAACCCAAACAAGAACCAATTATCAACACAATTTGCACAGCAGTGCAACTAGAGTACCCATGGTACGGTTAACTTTATTAAACAAGAACACCACAATAAAACCCAACAACATGTAGGTGCAACAAGAATAAATTATGGTCAATTGTGGAAGGATGAAGCAATATGGAAGCCCCTGAAAAATCAACTGGCTGAAATAGGCGAGTCACAATTGAAAGGTAATAGCTAAACTATACCTCGGCGGTTCAAGCCACCTACATACTCTATCACTACACAGAATAAGCCAGGGGGAGACCCATACAAAATGAGCAATGATAGACCACAGTCACAGTAGCTATTACTTTTCAATTGTGACTCACCTATTTCAGCCAGTTGAATTTTCAGGGGCTTCCATATTGCTTCATCCTTCCACAATTGACCATAATTTATTCTTGATGCACCTACATGTTGTTGGGTTTTATTGTGGTGTTCTTGTTTAATAAAGTTAACCTACTGTGGGTACTCTAGTTGCACTGCTGTGCAAATTGTGTTGATATCAAGTAAAGTACCAGGCTAATCTGTCCATAAGGATCCGAACTACGCTGATCCTAGGTGAGCGTCATAGCGCCCGTTACATTAATAGGAAAAGCCAATGGTTCATTAGTTAAGTACAGAAGACAGCTAAGAAGCAACAACCAGGTACCTGGTGAAAGGAGGAATGGGGTTTTATAGGAAGCCTTCAAGGAGCAAATACCCGCAGGGAAGGGACAGCAGCATCTAGCCAATATGCCTCTATAGGCCAGAGGGATGCCTGGTTGCCATGGATCCCCTGTACATCTGCCTAGCCAGGAGACACACCACCCCGGATGGTGAGCACCTCCCATGGCCACCTCCTGCACCCAGCGTACGGTGACATGCCCCACACAGACCACATGATGACAGCCATGCTTGGTGCCCCCTTCAGGTGCCATGCACTCCCAGCCAGCTAAATTAGAAGGGAAGGCTGGGCCAGACACCAAGCCTGCGCTGGAGTGGCGTGAGCGCCATGCAGCCACCGACGTGTAGGAAATGCCAGACCTAGCCACCGAACCAGATATGCACCGAGATGATGCCCCACATGCCCCCCCACCAGACGGGCGAGACCTGACACTTTATGTGTCTGTTCATATATACATTGGTCACAGATATTTATGTGTGTAAGAAAAAGTTGTGCTTGTATAGGGCTGGGCAATATCCACAATTTAGCATGATTTAGTTGAGGTTGACCATGATTTTACTGTAAGGAAAATTAAATGATGGATTTGTTAAATGACAGACACTGCGTGCAGGGACATTGTACAGTCAACAGGTTCAGTGAGGCACCTGTGGAACTTGTCAGCTCTGCTGTGCCTATGCTTGGACACAGAATCCATCAACTAACAAATCCAGAGTCCTCGATTTTTTCCAAGTGAAAAATCATGGTCAACCTCAACCTTGATCAAATTATAACTAAAAACAAAATACACCGTTGAGGTGCTTTCTAATGAATCATACAATATTTTTTTTGACCAATCGCGCAAAATAAAAAGTTCCTTCTGCTGCCTTTATACACTCAGGATATACAGTACACTCAATGGCCACTTTATTAGATACACCTTAACTTAGTGCCTGACGACCTACTAACAGATCACCTTGTCCATGCGAGTCTGTGTACAAGGTCGTTTAGCGCACTCTAGGGAAATGCTAAGACCGGGCTGAGACCCAATGATCATGCAGTTGTGTACAGGATAGAACGTTGTATAAGTATGAACACATCTAGCGAAGAGCCCTCACACCCCTGCATTATTAAAATCCTCCAAGGTGGCCATATCATCCATGTTTACATGTGCACATATATTAAGACTGATGGACACTGCATGGTAAAAGCCACCCAACAGCATGTAGATTCATTGCAATGCATTTAATAGATCCAAAAGGAAAACCAGGTGGGCGACAATGATTTCCCTGCGTCAGCATATAAATACATGTTTTAAGGCAAGACTTATCCATGTGTCCCTTTAAACACGGTCCACAAGGTCATCCTAATAATCAACTGCTTACATACTATGAATAACCCCCAGCATATAATGTTTAAAATTAGGATATATGTTAGAATTAGTATATACAGTATGTCAATAAAGGATACATATTTATATCATATTACAGCCTACTGCAACAGAAGCGACATTGCTGACCAGATCCATTACTATGGGGTATAGGGCCAAGAGAACACCTGTGCTGCAATCCTTTCAATCGCCTGTTAATTGCCTGTTAATTTTGGGTGAGTAACTGTTTTTTGTGTTTTTAGGAATTAGCACCAGGGTTGAGCAGTAGGTACAATTTTGTGATTAGGATCGCTGCAGAAATTAGCGCTGGCACCAAGTGATCTGTTAGTTACAATAGCGCTAGAGATGCCTAGTGCTGTCCATGTTAAATATAGGTCACAGAAAGTACAGTAAGCGCGCGGTACGAATCGCTAATAGTAACACGCTAAATGATTTTTCCCATTTGTAGCTAGCGGCAAACGATCTGTTGGTCAGGCGCTAGACACATTTAACCCAGGGCTAAGGCAAAAACATGTCAACACTAGGGTTAACTCACACCAGGTGATAGTGCACATGGTGTGTTATCAACTTCTCCTGTTGATACCTCAAAAACAAAAACACATGATGACATATTGCATATTGCACATGGTGCAATATGGCTAAATGTAATTCTGGAAAGATAGACCTTATGTGATGATTGTATGTTATTGTGTTTTGTTATAGGTTGAGTATGTTCGTTGTGTTATTAGGCATACTGTTTAGTTTGGTTTTTAATTTGCTTATTGGCCTAATTGTAAATTACTTTCATTGAAAGCAGCATTCTTTTGCAGGAAATCTCATATGAACGTTAATTCCCTATTGTAAATAAGCCTGGGATTTCTCTTATATTCCTTAGCTGTCTCTTAAACTCTTCTTTTTCTCTTAGGATATGTCAGAATTAGTGTTTAGACAATATTAATTACCGTACTGAAAGAATGTCCAATGATGCACAATTTGCTATGTATTTAAATAAGGTATTGATTGTGTATCTAATCACTGTCACCGCAGCCTTCACTTATATGTGCTTTGTATAAAACTGCTAAAAAATTTGGCAAGTATTTAAATTACCACCATTAATATTCATAACCTTTCCAGTCATCCTGTAACAGTGGTGACCATGAAGGATTAAATCAACCTTATCAGTGGTGACCACAAAGATTTACTCTTTAACACCTTCATAGACAGGTTAACAGCTTTTGGTATCATTGTCAGTAAGTCACATATTAATCATAGATCACTCTATTGGTACACAAACTATATAAAAAAAAATGTTTTCATACATTAATAATACCAAAATGTAATTACACAGTGAGAAACAAGTGAACCAACCTGTTTTACGAAATGAAGACTTTGCTGTGACTTATATGCTAACCCTTTATCATGTTGAGACTATATATATATATATATACTGTGTATATATATTTATATATAGACAAACATTATATTTGGTTAAAAGGAACTCATGATTCTGATATCGTGCTTTATAGAGGTTTCTTTCTAAAACAGCATTTTTTAATGGGTGCATTTGTTCTCAGTGAAGGTTACAACCAATCCCAAGTGATGTATTTGGTGCCAATTATAGAAAGATCAGCCCATTATTTAAAACACCCATCTGGAAGGCTCTGTTTCATTATCCTGGTCAAGGAGAACGTCTTCGAACTTCACATTCTTCTAATTACACTAAATTTGAACGTGCGGAAATTAGCATTCAGGCGTTTACCTGTTTGGAGTTCACCGTTCGCAATCTATATCAGGACGTACTAATATTAATAACCATTAATTAAACCAGAATTTGTATGACCTGTTACAATGGAACCCTAGAGAACAGCAACAGGTCACCTATGGTTTTACTATGCACCCCATTTTGGCAGGTCCTATTCTATCCTAACCTAGTGACGTCTCCTGTGAGACTGACCCATTTACATGGGATTAGCCCTGCTGGGTTTTAAACAGGCCCCGCAATGAGGTACCTTTGAATGGCTGGGGTACAAAACTAGGGAGGATAGTCCTAGAAATGTATTATACACAATGAGAGGGCTAGTGCATGCAACACGAACATGAATTTTTCATAGGGTACACTTACATGTAGCTTTAAAGATCATCATCTAAGACCATTGGGTCAGGACCTGTCAACATGGAGAACTGTGAGACTGTGGCAGGCTTATGCAAAACATGATCAACCTTGTAACTGAATCCCCATTATAATAGACCTCACTACTATCAGAAAGTTGTAAGAATGTATATTTTGTCATTGGAATTAAAAGATAAACGCAAGCACCATTAATCCACATGCTGTGAGTAATGTTACCTAAAGATAAACTCCCTCCGATTAATTATTTTCCTTGTTGAAACCATACAGAAAAAAGTACTAGCTGTCAGTATGACAAATCAGGTAGTAAGTGTAGGCACTTGGCAGAACAACCCCATTTTCCGTATTTGCACTATATAGGGTAGTCAGACTAAAAACAAAGTTACTCTTGTAGTACAGGTTGTTATACATAGTACAAGCAGTAACTGTTTGCATCTTCTAATCTCCCCAACCAGCACTAACTAAGCTTATTCAGAGTTTAGTGGGTTTTCGGAAAACCACTTTACCATAAATAAACAGTTAAAATCATTGTACAGCTATACAAAGCATTATAATAGTTCGTAAATCCTATTTGACAGATAAAGGGTGTCACCTGCTGGCTAAATAGTGCAACTGCAGGTGTACATCAGCACCGTCTTTCAATCACAGAAGTTCCAGCTGTTGTAAACTGTTTCAGCACATCAGCTGACATGTCTGAGGTGCTGAATCTTTAGGGGCACATTCGGGAGTGCATTTGTAAACTAATTTCCTTTGAAATACACAAAATTCCTTTGCATTGAACAGATTAAAATCAGATATAGTTTGGACTCCTGCAGACACTTTTTTCGAGAACGTCGAACCGCTAGTACTGACGCACAGAGTGCGCTGCGTCGGCATAGCGGCGTGTGTGCGTGATTAGGAGACTTCAGACGGTGCACCATGTCCGGCATACATAATGTCCAGAGACGCAAACTTTGGTTACTCAGATTTCTCTTTTTTTTTCTAGCTCCGTCAAAAATCACGGCCGTAATTGCGCACCTTTAGACCGCTATCGCGTCTTCCGTGAAAAAGTGTGTCCGGATGCATGGACGCACTTTTTGACGGTAGACGTGAAAAATCCATTCGTCTGACCGTAGCCTTAAAAACGCTCGTCTGACACCAGCCTTAAACCTAAATAATCATATCAGCAATACAATGTTTCCAAACGCTATTGTAAAAAAACATTTAAAAGTACTATATATCTAGTACTTTGCACTACAATAAATAGTTAAATGTTCTATATGCAGAGTGTTCCAGCGCCATCAATCATGTCTGTTCTGGGAATTCAACTTATAGCTGAGTACAAGAGGTGTACATAGTATACCTTTTGCTTGCAATAATTCTGCATCTCCAGAAGGTCAGAATCCACACATGCAGCTTTTATTGACCATCTGTCAAACTATTTTTTGTTCTTTTTGCTTAGTTTCGTTGATATTTTAAAGGGTATGAGAAAACCTGCTAATGATGTCTAGGTATATGATATCTAAAAGGAAATCATGCTTTGAGGATAGTTCTTTCAGGAAAATGAAATCACATCGTTGATTCCTTAAAATATGCACTCGGTATTCTCTTTTCTTACGCTGATTTGTGGAGAGGAGCCATTCTTTTTATGTGTATAATAGGACGTACTCAACATTTACAGGGATTCATAGAAGGTTGGAATGCATTCAGACACTTAGAAACCACTATAAAGTACCCAAAACCTACTGCATAGTTGAAATAAGTTAAGAGTGAATGGGTTCTAACATGACGAATGAAAAATGTAATAATACATAGCATTGTACAAGTGAAGAAAGCCTTTGTTTTCTAAATACTATTTGAGCAGCCTGAATCCGAAATGCTCGAGACCACAAGCATTTCCTATTCTTCTTGTTTATGGAATGCTGTCAGATTCAAGACAGCTGAAGAAGAGCCAGTGACATGGCTGGAAGGGATAAGCTGAGCAGTGCCAGCGAGGTACATGCTGACACACACTGGCACAGCAAAAGGAAAGGGGGAATGGACACTGTAGCTGCAGGACAATGACTTAAAGACTTCTAAGACGTTGCTTTTTAGAGTCTTACAATTTTTAAAATTCCATTAGAAGAAGGCAGCTCAACTTTTAATATAACTGTATATTATGATTAAAAAGGTTAAAAATGACCTGATGTTGCATAACCAATGTCCAGGTTTAGATGACAAGTTGGGAAAACACGTTAAGAATTTGAGATTGTCCTTTTCAATTTCAAATGTCTAGATCGGGGATCTAAATCTCTGGCCCCCCACATGTTGATTGGCTACAATTCCAGAAGTCTTTGAATGCAATACATGTTCATAGAATCATGGGAGGTGTAGTTTTGAGACATCCGGGGTGGCCAGAGTTTGAGATCCCTGATCTAGATGGACGGATAATGGTGCTTTTCTGTCACGTTTTCCACGTTCCAACCCTATCCCCCTGCCCTCTGTATTCCTCATGTCTATGTTCCCATGTGTTTTCCTATGTTGCTTTCCCCTGGGAAGCAGCTCAGGGGTTAAGTGTCTGCTTGTTCAGATCTGCTGTTGGTAATGTGGGCTGATATCTTCCCTATATAAAGCCATGGGCCCATATCACTATGCTCTTCCATTTGGTTCACTATAGTCTTCAGTTTTGCTCCTGAGAGCTCCCTGCTATTTCTGTCTGATTTAAGATTTAGTCTATGTTTTCATGTTTACCATATTTCTTTGATCTGTCCGTTGTTTCTTTTGTTAGCCTAGGTTCCAGTTCATGTCCAGTGTTTTCCATGTTATTAGTTTCAGTGTTCTCTCCTCATTCTAGTTTCACTTCATACTGATCTCATGGTTCTGACCCTCTGGTCTGGCTAACAGATTTTCTACTTGTATCTCCACTTCAGGTATTAGATAAACATTCTGGTTTTGACCCCTGGCTGTCTTACTGACTACTCTATTGGTTAATCCCTGTCGGTACTGTTTATGCTTCTGTATTGGAGTCCTTCCCTGCAGGTTGTGGAGTATAACTCCTGGTATTCTGTGTTCACCCTAGGACTCTGCACGGCTACAAGGTAATGTTTTTCCATTAGAGCAGATCCGGCCACTCTAAGGTCCGGTCTCTTAGCATAGGGCTTCTTTCGGTATAGCCGTGCAGAGGTCCCCAATGTTCCTTGTGGTTATTTAAAGTATCTAGTGTTACTGTGTCCTACATCTCTGCATTAGGGGCTTTTACTTGTACTTGGGCCGTATTCGGCGCATGCCGGGTACCGCCATTGAGACTGACTGACATTTTCTTTCCTAGAACAACAAGGTCAAATATGACACCAGTGCAATACAACGAATATGGTGTGTGATAATAGCAGGATGGGTGAGCTGGGAAAAAGAGCAAACATCATTTGACTATACAGTTCTCTAAAGGGAACATCTCAAACTCTGTTCCCATCATTGTTACTGCACAGTCTTTATTCTTCATAAAAAGCTTAACCGAGATCCCAAGGAGCACAGCTTTATGTTTAATTATGTGCTGAAGAATTTGCACCAAGTGAAAATCTGTTTTAATATATCTCCAATTAGCATTTTTCAACCTGCTTTTTATGTAGTTTTCTCATTTGAAACCGTCCTTATGTATGAATTTAAATTTTCAGCCACTTCTAGTGTATATTTTGTTGGAATATCTATATCTTTAACGTACATGCCTACCTCTGGTCCAAGAAAGGGTACAAAGGCAAACAGTTAATTCTAGATATCTCTGTACTCTACACTCCAATAAATGTATCAGTTACTTAAGGGTCTAATCACTAAAAAGGTGAAACTCAGTAGAACGGCAGGTCAAAATTCTAGGTCAAAATAGCCAAACCAGAAAAATTCTCCCTTATCTCACTTTCCAAGTTGGCTATTTGTTTCTAGATTGTTCTCTTCTCCTGCCAATTCTGCTGAGTTTCACCTTTTAGTGAATAGACCTGTTAGTAAGTCATGCATTCTTCTCCATGGCACTCTTTTTTTTGTCTGAAAATTGCATTGCAAATCTCTAAACTACCAACAATCATTGCTTAGGTTATCATACATGGATGTCTCCTTTCCTTGCCCACCATAACAGCTGCAATGTCTGCTTGTCCAATTTACACCATTGTCATAAGCGGATTCAGTATAGTGCCACCTATACCGCTTGTGTGAGACCTACAGTCCACAGCTGCACACATGCATAGGGCACTATTACATAGTTGATGGTAAAATGGAGACTGATCAGGAAAATCTGTGTTTGCCTTTTTTTTTAAATTAATTTTTTTAATTAATTTTTTTCCCTTACTGTTTCCACTTTAACATCATATTACAGGGTAGGCACTAATTTAGCATCTTGCTCTGGAACGCAGCGCACAATTGCTGAATAGCAGCATCGGCTCGTGGAGTCCATAGGACTCCATGGAGCTTTGCGCGTCCCAGCCACGAGCTTGCACATAGCCGCAGAGTGATTGCGGAGGGAGACTAAGAACTATTTGTTCCCAGTCTCACTCTGCTCTCGGCGAGAAGAAGCAGCCGATCACATTTCCCTTTTCACCACGGAATGAGAGGTGAGAATGGAATTCTTAGGGGGTTTTAGAGCGTAATAAATGATTTTGCATTCGCATAATTATTTAACACCAGTTTTTAGGATGGAATAGAGCCCTTTGTTGGGGCTCATGTTCTTTTCTGATCTACATCAACAACATAAATGCTATAGGCCTATAAGTATGGTAGAACTAAAGTTGCTACCAACTTTACATAATTAGATGAAGCTGAAATTATTGTCAACGGAATGGCAGTAATCACTGTTGGGTAGAGTTCAATTAGATATGCTAAGCCGCTACAGCCTAAATAAATTGCTAATGAGTGGCACCTTGAGTCACCTCTTGGGCTAGGTAGATCTCCCACAGGTATTTTAAAGCTGTCTATAAACCTCTTCATTTTTTATTTTTCATTAACTCACTCATCTGTAAAAGAATATTGAAGCAGACGCATTGGGATTAAATAGATCATGTGTGCGATTATGGATCATTTCAGTTTATAACTACCATGATAAGAAAAGAACAATGTGGTGACAGACTGGTGGTGTTACATATAATTTTGTGTTGCCAATTGTTTGAAATTTTTATAGTTGGTTATAGTTCTGTTTCTTTAAGTGTCAGGGTCGTGGGGATGGTACCGGGGTATTAGGATGTGGTGAGCCCAGGGTGCAGTGATCTGCACAGACAGGAGGGTGGAGTATGGAGGATAAACATAAACTGACCGGTGTTGATATTGCAGAGGGAGAGGAGCTTGCTGGAATCTGGTAAGATGGTGGGGATCGGGCGATCAGGAACAGGTAGAGGGTTTGGGTCTCAGACAAGCTGGATAACTCAGGACTAACATTGAGTGTGAACTTGCTCTGTCAGGGAATGAGTTGCAATGAACAGCAAAGCAGTACCTGGGGCGGAGGCCTTTATTTTGAGTGTGTGTTACGTGTGCTTTGTGATTAACTGGTTCATTGCTGAATGATGTTATTAACAATACAGCTTGCAGGAACAGGGGCAGCATAGGAAGCATGGTGCCAGGAGCGTCAGAGGATGGATGCAGATGGGGGGCATGACATTAAGGTTTGTAAAGTTATTTGTAATAGGTTTGGCCTTCCCTTTGAGTGAACCAGTTCTGCACTGGGGTACTCATACACAACAGCACAAGGGTGTAAACCTATTGTTCTCCTGACCCTCCATGGGGAGTCAAAAGACAGTCTGGAAACTGTTTTAATGTGCTTTCTTGGTGAATAAAGAGTATTTAAGCATTTAACGCTTTGCAAACTGTTGTCTTGTGAACTACGGAGCCTCAATGCTATATGAGAGAGGTTTCTTGGTGGAGTAACCCTACTGGGATTAGGATCTCCATTAGATGAAATAAATATGCTGAAACTTTTTGACAAACTAGACTTTTATGACTTTTCAAGTAAGATGGGGTCAATCGAGAATCACAACTTTTAACTCAATACATATATTTATTAAATTTCACTATACAGCACTTGTTTCCTACAAATAATTTGTATCATTTACAAAATTTCAGAGCTTTTATGGTTTTAAAGTCTTCCTTAAAAAAAAAAACTCCACCACTTTCACAGGTTTGAATATAGTTTTTAAACAGGTTGTAAAAATTAAAAAAGTGATTTAGATCAGATTAAACAATTTATATGGCGTGTGAAAATGCCTAAAGTATCTTGACGTCTGTATTTTTTTTACTTTTATACTTCATATATTGTGCTGTAATTTCACATATTCAATGGGTTGCCACAGCAAGTAACAAGACAATCAACTTCTGCTGTTCTGGATTGGCTTAGCAGCAGATTGCAACAGTGAAAATAAGTGCTCTGCAGCTCAGGACGAGGATTTCCGTGCATGACTGTCAATGCCGACGCTGGCTGTTAAAACCCTGCACTACATGATGGCATAGACCAGGGATGTCCAAACCACGGCCCCCCAGATGTTCCTGAACTACAACTCTCAGAAATCTCTGACTGCATTAGATGGATGAAGAAGCATGGGAGTTGTAGTTCAGGGACATCTGGGGGGCTGGAGTTTGGACATCCTTGGCATAGACCCACCATCTATTCTGTAACCCCTTCACTACCAAGATCAACTATACTCGATCTGCAAGGCCCTGGTATTGCGTATAACTGATGTGGAGTTCTACAGGGGCAGTGCAAATAATTTTGATTATTGAAAATGAAATTTGCTTGCAGTTGTCCAGCAGAAAATGCCCCTAATGTTTTTAGCAATGTGGATATGATACCTGAGGTGCTAACGCTCTTTAAAATCATTTTGGAATATGTGTCTAAAAGATGTATCCAGCTTGTCAAGTAGAAAATCCGGTGCTGCAGTAGCTCTTCTTGGCCAGAAGGTGACATATGATTGCCAAATAGATTATAACAGGAATAAATTTGGAATATTTCTTACTTCATAATTTCTTAACAATGATTTTCCAAAAAAAAAAAAAATCCACTGGTTCTTGACAGTGGTATTCTGGAAAATCCCTTGGTAGTGAAGAGTTTACATGGCTAGTGATAATTTATTTTTCTATCAATATGGTAAATATTTATCCATTTTTTGGATAAAAGAAATGCAATATTGGAAATTCACGCAAAATGTATTTGATTATGGCTCCTTAATTTTACCCATATCCAAGTACAATTAATTTTTCCTTGATTGTTCACTCACAAGCCTGAATATAAGTTTACTTATTTTAGCATGTGAACAAGTGTGTTTGTATACATTAATTATTTTCCACATGTAAGATAAGAGTTTTCTATGTCAGCTCAATGAAAGTTATTTATCATTGTGACTGATATGTCTACATTTGATCAATAAGGATAAGATTGTAAGATGTCTCTTTTCACTCATGACAGTAATATGTCACTTTGATTAATAGATCCTGTTGAGGGTTATTTATCATACAATGCTAGTTTATAAGATTGCATGTTAACAATAAAGCTATTTTCTAACAAACTGTTAAAAATGGACATATCTATATAATTGACTTTAGTTATTTTTATATAACTAAGAGGCTTAGTTGTATATCGAAGTCTGTTTATGACTTTTTAAAAATGTTTCACATTCCATACTGTCAAATACATTCCAAAAAGGGCACGATGAATGGAAAGTGTGCTGCAGGAATTTGCTGTCCAATGGTAGGATGCTATGTGAAGGTGACAAGGCAGTGGCAAATTGAGGTCTAACAAAACAATGACATGAAACAGGAGATGTATTATTAAAGAGTGTAAACATAATTGCAACAACATAATACCTGTTCCCAAAATGATAAAAAAATATCTCTAAAAAGATGGCTGTGTGTCTGGCACTAATATTGCTCCTTATCAGTGTGCCACAAGATTTTCTATATATATATATAACACATGGGGGGGGTTACACTAAGCGTTTCAGTGCGGGTGCGTCTCAAACTAAAATACAGAGCAAAACCACGGAGAGAGCACTCCAGACAAACACATTCAAAAACCTGCAACAACAGCTCCATGCATGGGTACGTAATACCAGCTTTTACCACATGGTGAAAATTTCTTAACTCTGAGCTTTGCTGAATAAAATGGTGGAAATTTAGTTTGCAGTGAACGGCCGTGAATTGCTTAAGCCTGCCAACAGCGTCAATGTAATCCACCCTCTGGCAGGTCAAATCAAATCAAATCAAATCAAAATAAGCTTTATTGGCAGGACCAAATACATTTTAGCATTGCCAAAGCATATGGGGAGGAGGGGGGGTAGTGGGACATATATATGGGGGGGAATGGGCAAGTCCATGGACATTATCAGGGGTAAGGGATAATGTGAAGGGGGATGGGGGCGAGTCCGTGTTGGGGATTTATAAATCCGGGATCTCTCATGTTCCTCTCCCTACTCTGCAAACCTAATGACTGCCCACCATGGGATAAACTCACTTACTGAAGAACAGGTCCCCTTAATGGAGCTCCCGCAGATCAAGGTTAAATAGAATCTGGAGGAGGAGTACCTGTAGCAGGGAGGGGTGCATACCCAGGAAATTCATATGAAAAACACATGGGGGGGTTTGCACTCAGCCTAAACTAAGCGTTTCAGTGCGGGTACGTCTCAAAATAAAATATAGAACAAAACCATGGAGAGAGCACTCCAGACAAACACATTCAAAAACCTGCATGGGTACTTTGTTGCATCTGGAACAGCTTAGCGATATCATATGGGTCCGAAGTCAATTGGCCTGATGGGATCTTAAGAGTGTAAATGCATCTTCCCTACTTCATTTGAGGTGCATGATGAGTGAAGCAGTCGGTCAACTGGGTCAAAACCAATAGAAAAATCAAGAAGAATAAGCAGGGAGCAGTGAGTGACCTTTGGATTTAGCAGCAACCAACCCATTAGTTACTTTGGCCAAGCCAGACAAATAAGGATAAAGTAGGGAGTTAACACTGAGGAAAAGAATAAGCTGGGTATAGATTAGAAATTCTAAAATCTTGGAGGAAAAGGGAAGTAGTAAATATAGTTTATACAATTGACCTTATAACTTTGATATTTTGCTGATACTTATGTTTAGTTAAATTGAAGCGAGACAGAGTTCATGAAATCTGATCTATTTCATATATCAGAAGAGAAATGTAATAAAACTTTCTCATTCCAGGTAAATTGTCAGAACATTTCACAGAAGCTGATTTAAAAAAAAATGCTGACTCAAGAGGATATGTTCCTTAAGTTGAATATATGTTCTAAAATATACTGGTTTAGATGGAAGAACCAGTGCATCCGTCTATTTGTATTACCTGGATCCACTGTGTTGATCTATCCTGCCATATTTGACTACTTACTATACTACATACCAAAACCAGAGTGGTACTCTCCCCAGCATGGGTGAACAGGAATAAAAAGGTAGAGTGCTTGTTTGTTTGTTTTTTACTGACTACTGTGGTTGTTATGGACAAAAATCAAAATGATGTCTTCTTGCGTTGGTCATATCGTTAATGAATATTTATTTACCTCCTTAGGGGTTTAGCTTCATGATTTGAAATACATACTATATTAAAATATAAACAATACTGTAGTCTGAGTGATTTGTGTGTGGTGCTTAAATAGTTATAATCAGTGCTTTGTAAGTCAGTACATGTGCGCAAATGCAACGCTTGTCTATGTGTAGTCCTATTTGGCTGCTTGGCAAGGCAGCTGTTCATCCTGGCATGCATGCAGCCGTGATGATATGCCCCTTTAAGAACCAAGCCCCATCCCGATCTCAAACCTGCCAAAGTTGGCAGACTATATACTGTACATACAAATAAAAAGGTATCTGGCGCTTCCTCACTCAGTGCCTGAATAAAATAGAAGTCCTGGACTTATATTTTATTCAGGCACTGACTGAGGAAGCGATTTATCGCGAAACACATCTCAGTACCGCTTTATATTATATTTTATGGAAATAAATTAATTTTATTCATCTATTGATGGTCCTGCTGCTGTTCCTTTTAACCAAAGAAACCACACAGGCAATCATCCAAAGGAGGATCCGGTACCTCCACTATATACCGGCTGTCTACAGATTTGGTGTCTGAGGGGTGGCACCCCTGTTTTGGTTTATGTTTATGCTTGCTTCGAGGTAAGAAGACTTGCCTAAAGGAAGCCACAGGGAAAGAACTCTGCCCTACATGAAAGAAATTCTTATTAAATACTGTACATATATATATACAGTATCTCACAGAAGTGAGTACATCCCTCACATTTTTGTAAATATCTTATCATATATTTTCATGTGACAACACTGAAGCCCCGTTCACACCTGGGCGTTTTACAGCGCGTTCCTACGCGCTGTAAAACGCCCAAACACGGAAATCCCAAGATTTCCTATGGGGCCCGTTCACACCTGGGCGTTTTACAGCGTGTAGGAACGCGCTGTAAAACACCCAACGCCCAAAGATGTACATGAGCTTCTTTGGGGCCGTATTGCAGCGCGTTCGCGGCCATAGACTGCAGCATGAACGCGCTGCAATGTGCATTCACGTGTTTTTCACGTTTGCGCGACAAAAACGCGTGTATTAAGCACATATGAAAACCGCTGAGGTGTGAACGGGACCTTAAGAAATGACACTTTGCTACAATGTACAGTATTGAGCGTACAGCTTGTATAACAGTGTAAATTTGCTGTCCCCTCAAAATAACCCAACACACAGCCATTATTGTCTAAACCGCTGGCAACTAAAGTGAGTACACCCCTAAGGAAAAATGCCCAAATTGGGCCCAAAGTGTCAATTTAAAATGTGTAAAAATTTATAATTGTTCAGTATAACCAATTTACACAAACAAATGTATAACACAAAGGACTCTATTCCAATCATGTTGAGAACTTAACCAGCAATATCAATAAAGCTCCAATAAACCAGAATAATAAATCAAGTGGATTTATTCCATCACCAGCAGTAGGATGACAGCGTTTCGACCAAAAGGTATTTGTTAAGTTGAAACGTTGTCATCCTACTGCTGATGATGGAATAAATCCATTTGATTTAATATTCTGGTTTATTGGAGCTTTATTGATATTGCTGTTTCTTGGGGCCGTGGAGCAAGGACCCCCCATCCAATTACCAACTACAGATGGCGCACAAGCCTTATTTATTTCTATGTGAACTTAACCAGAGCAGTTGTAAACTTCCCAGAGCCATTAAAGGGCCCTATTCCATAATTGACCTCCTCTGTTTTAGAGCAGTTATTCTGAGGTAGGCAATTTGTTATTTAACAGTAGGCGGCTGGCCCTGGAATGAAGCACAGGGCAGTCCGTTACAGTGGTGCATGCTGCTGCGAGTATCAGCTCCTTGAGCCCATAGGATGCCACGGAGCCATGGGCTCTCCGTGACTCTTACTCTGCTCCTGGTAAGAGGACGTGGTGAATCACGCTGCCCTCTCCACCATGCAGGGCAGGCCCAAGGCATGGTGCTGCCTGGGTCCAAGGATGGTATGCTGCCCCCCACAAACGGCTCATCTATTGGATGACAGTTAAGTATGGGATTTTTTTGGTGGGGGGGTTAGGTTTTGTGTAGTAACAACAGGTTTTAGGAGTCACTATTTCTCAGTGACATACAGTCTCCTGGATTTAAGCGCCTGCTCCCCTGGAATAGCTTGTGCTTCCATTTGTAGGTACAAATAATGTCTCCTTTACATAGTATAGGAGACGATAATTTACAGGAAGGACACGCAGGGAATGCTACACTTGAACAGAAAGCTCAACTTGCGGCAAGAGTGGAATAGCGATTCCCATTGTTAAAACATTTACAGGAGACGTTATAAATATTGACAAGTGTGGAATAAGGCCCACAGGGGGTTATTCAGAGAGCACTGAAATGTCGCCGACATTTCGGTGCTCTCTCGCTCCCCACACGTCCCTGCACTTGGGGGAATCAAAGCTCCCCACCCTGTGGTGAATTCAGCGTTCAGAAATCAGGGTCCATGGAGTGCAGGGAAAACCCACCGCAAACTGCCGCAATCCCACCGAACATCCGCCAGAACCACTGCAAAAAGTACGCCGAACACGCCATAAAAAGTCGCCGAGCCGCCGATCACAGCACAGACCAGCCGCCAGAAAAAGCCGACAAGCTGACGAACGGGGTAAAAAATAAATAAAAAATTCTTGAAAATTTTAAAATTGAAACGCTGTTTGCAGAAAACTACTGAACGAAAACACTTGGAATTTACATATAAGATCCAATGAATGATAATAAAAAGGTCTGGTACAGAAAAAAGAAAAAATGCTTTAAAAAAAAATGGAAAAAAATGTTTGCCGAAAAAATCTCGAAAAAATGCTTAAAAGATTCTAAACAAAATCAATAAATAAAGAGACTTTTTAATGCAGATTAAAATAATAAACGGTTTATTAGATATTGGATAAAAACTGGAATTTTTTAACATTGAAGCCTATGGGATTTGCCTTAATAAACCTTCCGAATGAAAATAACGAATAGCATAGCACTTCGACAACTTATCTCTGCTATTCGGTGTTCTCGGAATAGATTAACCATTGCTTCTCTATGGGGGATTTCACTGCTTTCAAACAGGCACAGTACTTGCTGGCAGTTTGTCAAAATTTGGCAAACTGCCTGCTCTCTGAATAGCTGAATGGCCTCGAAATGTCACCGTACGGGGAAATTCCCTGTTCGGTGACATTTCGGGGCCAGATTGGCTGTCTCTGAATAATCCCTACAGTCTTTACAACAGCTTTGGTTATGCTTACACCAAGGTGTCAAATTATACCACAATATTTATTTTTCTTTTCAATTATACTGCTAATTTCTGTAGAAAAATAAGGTGAAAAAGTCTATGTATTCCCCTTTTTTGAAAGGCTACTTTATATATTCTTAACCCCTTAGTGACCGGGCGGTTTTACACAAATCCGTCCGTTCGTGACCGCAGCTGTTTTTATGTTTCTGCGCTCTGAGGCTAGGGTCAGAGTGGGGCAGTCGGAACGCGCGTGCAGACGCACTAAATCACGGCGGCAGTAGCAGCACATAACGGCCAATGACGGCCAATATACGCAGTACGTGCGTACGAAAGTGCGCCGACACCACGCAACCGGCAAATGAACGCATTTTTATCAGAACGTGAAACCGCTGGTACTGACGTACAGAGTGCGCTGCGGCCGCATAGCAGCGTGTGTGCGTGATTAGGAGACGTCAGACGCTGCTAGTGTGCGGCCAACATAACGTTCAGACTGCCGGATTTCCCTAGACTTCTTTTCACCCCATCGTCATGAAATACGTCCAGAATGCGCATCGTCTGACCACTTAAGCGTATTCCGTGAAAAAATGCGTGCGCACGCATCGACGTACATTTTGACGGTGGCTGCAGAAAATGCGCTCATCTGTCCCTAGCCTTAGTGTTTACGTCAAATTTTCCTCTTACTCGTTTATGTAACCCACACATATTTTACACTGTTTTTCTCGTCACTAAATGGACTTTATAAAGATACCATTTTTTTCATCATTTCATATAATTTACTATAAAAAATATTGTGAAATATGACACAAAAATTGAAAAAACACCACTTTTTCGAACTTTGACCCCCAAAATTTCTTATGTATCAACAACCGTCAAAAATTTTTTATTCCTTAGTAGTTTCTAAATTTAGTACTGAGTTTAGCAATACCCAATGTTTACATATTCCTCGCTTTTTTCCTTATTTTATGCAACAATAAGTGCAAGTAGCACTTTGCCATTTCCAAAGAGTTTATTTTCAAAACTAGTGATAGTGACATTGTAACACTGATATCTGTCACTAATTCCTGAATAACCCTCCACATATACATATTTTTTAAAGTACACAAATCAAGGTATTAAACTTGGGGTATTTTGACTCTTTCCATGCAAACCATTTTACCACAAATCTATGCCAAAGTTTTGAAAAAAAAAAAATTTTGGTGATTTTTTTTTTTTGAACGCAATTTAAGAATACATGTACTGTGAACTTTAAGGTTTACTGCCAAAAGCACCCCAAAATATGTTCAGCAACATCTTCTGAGTAAATTGATACCACCCAAGTATAGGTATGTCGGGTCATTTGGGGGCTAAAAGGCCTTATTTGGGGGGTGCGCATTTCAGTTTTCCAACTTGGAATTTTCACATTTCGTCATCATGCACCCATGTCCTATTTGGGACATTTTTGAAGCCGGCCAAAGTAATTTACCCCCATCAAACCATATATTTTTAGAAAGGGCACACCCTAGGTGCTTCAAAGAGTTGTATTTTAACACTTTCCATGCACTAGCTCTTTGTCAAACTTTCAGGTAGTCACTTTTTGTGTTATTTTTTCACACACATTGTACTTTAGGCATGAATTGTCAAATCCAGTTATGGGTTACTGCCAAAAAACACCCCAAAATATGTTTAGCAACATCTTCTGAGTAAATTGATACCACCCATGTATAGGTATGTCGGGTCATTTGGGGGCTAAAAGGCCTTATTTGGGGGTGCGCATTTCAGTTTTCCAACTTGGAATTTTCACACATTTCGTCATCATGCACCCATGTCCTATTTGGGACATTTTTGAAGCCGGCCAAAGTAATTTACCCCCATCAAACCATATATTTTTAGAAAGGGCACACCCTAGGGTGCTTCAAAGAGTTGTATTTTAACACTTTCCATGCACTAGCTCTTTGTCAATCTTTCAGGTAGTCACTTTTTGTGTTTTTTTTCACACACATTGTACTTTAGGCATGAATTGTCAAATCCAGTTATGGGTTACTGCCAAAAAACACCCCAAAATATGTTCAGCAACATCTTCTGAGTAAATTGATACCACCCATGTATAGGTATGACGGGTCATTTGGGGGCTAAAAGGCCTTATTTGGGGGGTGCGCATTTCAGTTTTCCAACTTGGAATTTTCACATTTCGTCATCATGCACCCATGTCCTATTTGGGACATTTTTGAAGCCGGCCAAAGTAATTTACCCCCATCAAACCATATATTTTTAGAAAGGGCACACCCTAGGGTGCTTCAAAGAGTTGTATTTTAACACTTTCCATGCACTAGCTCTTTGTCAATCTTTCAGGTAGTCACTTTTTGTGTTATTTTTTCACACACATTGTACTTTAGGCATGAATTGTCAAATCCAGTTATGGGTTACTGCCAAAAAACACCCCAAACTATGTTCAGCAACATCTTCTGAGTAAATTGATACCACCCATGTATAGGTATGTCGGGTCATTTGGGGGCTAAAAGGCCTTATTGGGGGGTGCGCATTTCAGTTTTCCAACTTGGAATTTTCACATTTCGTCATCATGCACCCATGTCCTATTTGGGACATTTTTGAAGCCGGCCAAAGTAATTTACCCCCATCAAACCATATATTTTTAGAAAGGGCACACCCTAGGGTGCTTCAAAGAGTTGTATTTTAACACTTTCCATGCACTAGCTCTTTGTCAATCTTTCAGGTAGTCACTTTTTGTGTTATTTTTTCACACACATTGTACTTTAGGCATGAATTGTCAAATCCAGTTATGGGTTACTGCCAAAAAACACCCCAAAATATGTTCAGCAACATCTTCTGAGTAAATTGATACCACCCATGTATAGGTATGTCGGGTTCATTTGGGGCTAAAAGGCCTTATTTGGGGGGTGCGCATTTCAGTTTTCCAACTTGGAATTTTCACATTTCGTCATCATGCACCCATGTCCTATTTGGGACATTTTTGAAGCCGGCCAAGTAATTTACCCCCATCAAACCATATATTTTTAGAAAGGGCAACACCCTAGGGTGCTTCAAAGAGTTGTATTTTAACACTTTCCATGCACTAGCTCTTTGTCAATCTTTCAGGTAGTCACTTTTTGTGTTATTTTTTCACACACATTGTACTTTAGGCATGAATTGTCAAATCCAGTTATGGGTTACTGCCAAAAAACACCCCAAACTATGTTCAGCAACATCTTCTGAGTAAATTGATACCACCCATGTATAGGTATGTCGGGTCATTTGGGGGCTAAAAGGCCTTATTTGGGGGGTGCGCATTTCAGTTTTCCAACTTGGAATTTTCACATTTCGTCATCATGCACCCATGTCCTATTTGGGACATTTTTGAAGCCGGCCAAAGTAATTTACCCCCATCAAACCATATATTTTTAGAAAGGGAACACCCTAGGGTGCTTCAAAGAGTTGTATTTTAACACTTTCCATGCACTAGCTCTTTGTCAATCTTTCAGGTAGTCACTTTTTGTGTTATTTTTTCACACACATTGTACTTTAGGCATGAATTGTCAAATCCAGTTATGGTTACTGCCAAAAAACACCCCAAAATATGTTCAGCAACATCTTCTGAGTAAATTGATACCACCCATGTATAGGTATGTCGGGTCATTTGGGGGCTAAAAGGCCTTATTTGGGGGGTGCGCATTTCAGTTTTCCAACTTGGAATTTTCACATTTCGTCATCATGCACCCATGTCCTATTTGGGACATTTTTGAAGCCGGCCAAAGTAATTTACCCCCATCAAACCATATATTTTTAGAAAGGGCAACACCCTAGGGTGCTTCAAAGAGTTGTATTTTAACACTTTCCATGCACTAGCTCTTTGTCAAACTTTCAGGTAGTCACTTTTTGTGTTATTTTTTCACACACATTGTACTTTAGGCATGAATTGTCAAATCCAGTTATGGGTTACTGCCAAAAAACACCCCAAAATATGTTCAGCAACATCTTCTGAGTAAATTGATACCACCCATGTATAGGTATGTCGGGTCATTTGGGGGCTAAAAGGCCTTATTTGGGGGGTGCGCATTTCAGTTTTCCAACTTGGAATTTTCACATTTCGTCATCATGCACCCATGTCCTATTTGGGACATTTTTGAAGCCGGCCAAAGTAATTTACCCCCATCAAACCATATATTTTTAGAAAGGGCACACCCTAGGGTGCTTCAAAGAGTTGTATTTTAACACTTTCCATGCACTAGCTCTTTGTCAAACTTTCAGGTAGTCACTTTTTGTGTTATTTTTTCACACACATTGTACTTTAGGCATGAATTGTCAAATCCAGTTATGGGTTACTGCCAAAAAACACCCCAAAATATGTTCAGCAACATCTTCTGAGTAAATTGATACCACCCATATATAGATTTGTTCTGTTGTTTTTGGGGTGCTACGCCAATCTTTGACATGTGCTTGTCAATTTTCTAATTTGACATACAGTATCTTCTTTGCTTATCTTCTTTTTAGGGGCCTTTTTACATACCCCAGTTTTATGAACGTGCATATATTTGGTAAGCTAACACCCCAAAGTATTGTAAATGGAGTGTTTTTATGCTATGGATGCATCCGTTTGCTCCAAACAAATTAGATACTGTTTGGTGGTCATTTTTCATTTTCACACCCACATCAGTTTTGGACTGTGATTTAGGAGACACTGTTGTTTTTTACTGCATGAAAACTCTCCAGGTTGTTTTCTGCAAGGTCTCCTGAGTACACCCATGCCCCCATGCATAGGTTTGCCAGGATTTTGGGAAGGTTCAAATACAATTTTTATGACTTTGTCATTGGAGTTGAAATTGAGATTATTTCTTCAGCTAGGCCTAGCTTTGGTTTTGGGTCTACCGCATACCCCAGTTTGAATTATTGCCAGAAAATTGTTTATATTTGTTATGTTGACACCCCAAGGTATTGCATATGGAGTGCTTTGATGCCATGGATGCAACGGTTTTAGCCCAAAACATTTGAGAAGGTGTGTGGCGGTAATTTTTCAATTTTCAGATTTTTACGCCCACAGTAGTTTTGGACTGTGATTTAGCAGACACTGTTGTTTGTTACTGCATGAAAACTCTCCAGGTTGTTTTCTGCAAGATCTCCTGAGTACACCCATGCCCCCCATGCCTAGGTTTGCCAGGATTTTGGGAAGGTTCAAATACAATTTTTATGACTTTGTCGTTATGTAGGCCGCACACTAGCAGCGTCTGACGTCTCCTAATCACGCACACACGCTGCCATGCGGCCGCAGCACACTCTGTACGTCTGTAGCAGCGGTTTCACGTTCTGAGAAAAATGCGTTCATTTGCCGGTTGCGTGGTGTCGGCGCACTTTTGTACGCACGTACTGCGTATATTGGCCGTCATTGGCCGTTATGTGCTGCTACTGCCGCCGTGATTTAGTGCGCCTGCACGCGCGTTCCGACTGCCCCACTCTGACCCTAGCCTAAGAAGAGTCGACTGCAGTATGCCAAAAGTCATGTGGACAAACCACAGAAGTTTTGGGATAGTGTTCTGTTGTCATGCCCCATGGCAGCAGCCACCCTGACAACCCCCTGATGGTACATTTCCTGCCATGCAACCTGCATCCAGCTGTCATGTTCCATCCTGGGGACCCCTGAACCTGCATTCAACATTCATTTTCTGCAAACCAGCTTTCATCCTAGAACCCCCCCTGGTGGTGTACTTCCTGCCCTGTAACCTGCATCCTACATCCAGCAACCAGCAGTTAAACAGTTAACACCAAAGCACGTCACACCACACACACACGAAATAAAGTACTCCACCCCACACTGACCAATTGCTGAATCATTACAGCTCTTGAATGCCTAGAGTGAAGTCCTGTTACCTGTTGCTCTGCAAAAACCTATTCCTTTTGTTTTCCTGGTTCCTGCATTTGTTTCCACCACGCTTCCCACCATCCTGCAGAATTCATCCGGTCAGTTTCCATATTTCATCCCCTTCCAAACCTTACCCACCCGGTCATCTGTGCAGGAAACTGCATACTGGGTTCATATCCCCTACATCCCGGTGCCACCCCGGGACCCGGGCATGACATCTGTGGACTGATGAAACAAAATTAGACCTGTTTGGCCCATGGATCAACGCTATGTTTGGAGGAGGAAGAACAAGGCCTATGAAGAAAAGAACACCTTGCCTACTGTGAAGCATGGTGGGGGGTCAATCATGCTTTGGGGCTGTTTTGCTTCTGCAGGTACAGGGAAGCTTCAGCGTGTGCAAGGTACCATGAATTCTCTTCAGTACCAGGAGATATTGGATGACAATGTGATGCAGTACGTCACAAACCTGAGGCTTGGGAGACGTTGGACCTTTCAACAGGACAATGATCCCAAGCATACCTCCAAGTCCACTAGAGCATGGTTGCAGATTAAAGGCTGGAACATTTTGGAGTGGCCATCGCAGTCACCTGACTTAAATCCGATTGAGAACCTCTGGTGGGACCTAAAGAAAGCAGTTGCAGTGCGCAAGCCTAAGAATGTGACTGAACTGGAGGCTTTTGCCCATGACGAATGGGCGAAGATACCCATAGATTGCTGCAAGACACTTGTGTCAAGCTATGCTTCACGTTTAAAAGCTGTTATAACTGTAAAAGGATGTTGTACTAAGTACTAAGATTGAATGTCACTTGGGGGTTGAATAAAACTGATAATGATGTGAGCACAGAAAAGACATTTGTGGTTAATTCATTATAAATGTTATGTTATATTTGTCTGACCTACACGTGCCTCTTTGATTTAATTGTAAGCAAGATGACTGAATGATCAAAATCAATGTCAAACTGGCCAAAACACTCAATTTCAGTGGGGGTTGAATAATTTTGAACACAACTGTATTTCGCGATAATTACCGCATGGCCTTATCGCGCATAATTTTAGCAACTCCTAAAAGCTGGTGCTAATGGCATATCTGAACAACCTGGCTAACCCTAAATATCCAAGCCCATAAAAAGGAATGCACCAAAGCACAGTGGCCCATTCAACTGATACCAAACCAATACAGTGGATGAACTTGTGTGTGCATGTATTATTGCTGCAGCATATTTTTATTTATTTATAAAGTATTTTACCGGGAAGGATACATTGAAATTTCTCTTGTTTTCAAGTATGTCCTGGTTTCAAGAACATTGAATTGTTACAGTTGTTACAGAAATACAAAGTAATAAAATGCAAGATATGAAAAAACACAGATATACAGATTAACAGAAAATAAATATGTAGGAAATAGTCATTATGTTACATGTTTACAGGTGCATTCCGTATTGAGGTATGTTAATAGGGAGCCGTGAGTGACTTAAGACTGCGGGAAGATTTGATGGCGTCTGGGAGGTTATTCCATATTTGCGGTGCTGTGTAGCAAAATGAGGATCGAGCCACTTTCTTTTTGTATTGTGGTATTGCAAGTAAGGTGCTGGTCCTGGATCGGAGGTTATAGGATGAGGGAACTGCTGGGGGAAGCAGCCTATTCAGATAGGGTGGCAGCATGTTCAGATTGACAGTGGCAGACGCAATTTGTTAACGTGAGACAGGTGTGGTTCTTAATTCTAATTGGCTGAATCTCGAAAAAAGGCTGCTCGCGCAAAGATTTGTGCGTGAGATGGTACTGCGAGTGCATTTGGGCGCATCCTGTTTGCGCGCGCAATTGATCGGCGGATGGAAAAACGCACAAGGATTGTAATTCCAGCTGTGATTTGCGCACGCAAAAGTTTAACGCTTGCGGCAAAGATTTTCACTTTGTGCGAGGCTTTTTGCGTGAAGAATGTAATATAGCCCATAGTGTATTAGTATTCTTCAGAATCTACAGAAAAAAACTATTTGCAATTGATGTGGGTTTTGGAACAAAACAACTTCAAACAAATTTGATGTGCAACAAAATGGTCGAAAAAGATGGTTCTAAAGAGGTTAAACCTAAGGCAATACTAAATCAAATTGAGATTTTTTTAACAAATACCTAAGACCTACTTCTCAGTACGACAAAATTCAATGCCTCTCTTTTCATAAAAATGATTTCAGTGCTCTGAATGTGTCGGAGCTGAGCAATGCTCTGCATTAAGCCCAGAAACAGTTTTTAGAAATCACGATCTAGATAAAGCAGCTAGCACATTTCGGGTTGTTCATGAGTACGTATACCTGTGCCCTGGTTTAAATTTGAGCTTCACATGGAATATCTGATAACATGCAAGATTTTCTGAATTTGAACCTGAAAACGTTTCTATACATGAACAGTTTTTTTTTGCTTTCCTTTCAAGAGAAATGTTATTAAACAGATTTTTCTATGCTACAAGAAAGAAAATAATAATTTTATCAAATTCTACTGCATAAATGGACAGTTTGTTTCTTAAAGTGGTAATCTAGGGTAGTGAGGGTGAAACTTGGCACCCAGATGCTTCTGATCTACATATCCCATGATACTAAACAAGTCTCTTGTGTGACTAAGTAACATGGAACATAAAGTTCTGAAATATCCGGGTACCAAGGATCACCTTCACAACACTAGGGTGCTCTACCCAGATGCCCTTCACTACTGTGACTGTCCTTCAAATGAGTGACTCTTCCTTCCACCCTGAAGGTTGTTTATCAGTCTCTGGTCACTGGGAGCACACAGAGTCAAAATTATGCCCGCAATTAATTGCACCCTGACATAATTTGAGGTGTCTCTGAATGACTCCGACTCTGTGATGCCTCTCAGAGCTTCTTCAGTGGAAGGCATTTGATTTGCTGTATCCACTAGTTGTTTATCTTTTAGCTGGTCACAAGCACCCTCCATTCTCAACCATAGCACAGAACAAAGCTCCTAAAGAAACTAGCATATCTTTTTGGAGGCAGAAAATACATGTGTGAAGCATGTCGAGGTACACTGGACCAGTCACCGTGTCTTCAAAAAGGAATGGTCCAATTAAACCCTTGGTTGACAGCCCACACCAGACATTGAAGTCCAGTAAACAACTGCTTTGTCCACATGAATGTGAGGATTTTCTGGTGCCCAATAAACACAAGTATTACGGTTTACTGTACCCTTTAGATTAAACTGCGCTTCATCAGACCACACCATTTTCTGTACAAAGTCCTCATTTTCATCACCATTTGTTGAAACTACTCACAGAAGTCCATTCTCCGAACAGAGTACCGTATTTTTTGCTCCATAAGACGCACTTTTCTCCCCCCAAAAACTGGGGGGAAAAGTGGGTGCGTCTTATGGAGCGAATGCCCCATGATATGCCTCAGCTCACCTGCCGCCGCGTTCGTCTCCTCTGAGTGTGCGTCCGGCGGCAAGGAGCTTGGCACTTGCCTGGGGGAGCCACGTGACCGCGATCTTGCGAGATCGCGGTCACGTGGCTCCCCCAGGCGAGTGCCCAAGCTTCCTGCCGCCAGACGCACGCTCAGAGGGAGACGAACGTGGCGGCGGCAGGTGAGCTGAGGCATATCCATGAGCGAGCTGGGGCATATCCATGAGCGAGCTGGGGCATCTCCATGAGCGAGCTGGGGCATATCCATGAGCTGCTGGGGCATATCCATGAGCTGCTGGGGCATATCCATGTGTGAGCTGGGGCATATCCATGAGCTGGGGCAAATCCATGTGAGAGCTGGGGCATTATCCATGTGGGAGCTGGGGCATATCCATGTGTGAGCTGGGGCATATCCATGTGTGAGCTGGGGCATATCCATGAGCTGGGGCAAATCCATGTGTGAGCTGGGGCATTATCCATGTGTGAGCTGGGGCATATCCATGTGTGAGCTGGGGCATTATCCATGTGTGAGCTGGGGCATATCCATGTGTGAACTGGGGCAAATCCATGAGCTGGGGCATATCCATGTGTGTGCTGGGGCAAATCCATGAGCTGGGGCATATCCATGAGCTGGGGCATATCCATGAGCTGGGGCAAATCCATGTGTGAGCTGGAGCATTATCCATGTGTGAGCTGGGGCAAATCCATGTGTGAGCTGGGGCATATCCATGAGCTGGGGCATTATCCATGAGCTGGGGGACAGTATCCATGAGCTGGGGCAAAATCCATGAGAGGAGCTGGGGCAATATCCATTATTACACTATTTGATTCAGAATATTTTTTTCCTGTTTTCCTCCTCTAAATACTAGGTGCGTCTTATGGTCAGGTGTGTCTTATGGAGCGAAAAATACGGTAATTTTCAATCATAGCGTCTTGGGACGTAAAATTTCCCATGTGCTCTCTTCAGAATACGTTGTATGCTTGATCTGCTAATTCCTCACCGGTGATTGCGCTAACTTGTGCAAACTATAATTAATGCTAATTGCTGATAGTGCTCCCCATGTTAGGATTACAAAGTCATAACGCACCGATTTGGAAACAAAAAAGTTAACCACAGCTAAAAGCTGGTGCTGATTCCAGTTCTGCATTATCAGCTATCACCAGCTAAAAAAAACCAAAAAAATCAGATACTCAACTCTCATCCCGTGGCCTGATCCACTGCTTGCAGCCATTGGAAGCAGAGTGAGACTGGGGACAAATAGTCCCCAGTTTCCCTATGTGAATAACTCTGCGACCCTGCATGATTTCGCAAGATCAAGATTGTGCAGGACACGCGTCTGGCGGTAAAAGCCTCCATACAGTCCATAGGACTCCAGGAGGTGATACTCACAGTGGTCTGGAAGTGCTGCCACGAGTATTAGGGGGGGGGGGTAGCGCTGCGTTACAGGGCAGTCTGCTGAATTAGCGCCTGACTAGCAATACGGTGCTAAAACGGGGATGCTATGGGGAAACCTGAAATTTCAGGTTTTCCCTGTTAGCGTTCACGTTTTAGCACCCACAATGTAATATGGTCTATTGTCGCTTAGGAAAATCCTTTAAATCTTTAACAAAACCAAATGGTAACTGTGGAGACCATGGAGACACAGGTTCGAATCACGGCAAGAGCACCTCTCCAGTAAGTGTCCTTGGGCAAGACACCTAACGGCACATACTCGCCACCCAGGACATACTTGTAAACAAGAGAAATCTCAATGTGTCCTTCCTGGTAAAATACTTTCCCAAAAAAAAATTAAAAATTAACCACTATGCTATATAAACTAAAGCAGCGTCAATAGGTTGGAAGTGAATGTCCATAAAAAAGTATTAGCTTTAGTAATGGTTACAGCAGCAAAAAATATATATTCTAATAAACACTCCAAAGCACTTTATGATTTAACCCCTTCACTGCTGACGACATGTGGGACACGTCCTCAGTTACTTCTGCTGTATGCTGAGGACGTGTCCCACACCTCTCTGTCCGGGGTACTCACCTCTCTGTCCGGGGTCCCGCGGCGGTCTAACTTCAGCGTCCTCAGACGCTGAAGTTAAGACCCGCCTGACGTCAATGACGTCATCGCGCCATGCGTGATGATGTCATTTCCAGGCGACCCCCCGGCAATGCTGGGAGATCGCCTGGAAGGGAGGGGGGGATCCGTTCGAATCCCTCTCCCTCCCGATTGGGAGGTCCCACAAAGAAAAGCCAGGCACGGCTTAAAAGTGGAGAGTCTCCCCTTTTAAGCGGTGCCTGGCTTTAACCCCTTTAACCCCTAACCGCCTTGCGGCGCCGAAGTGCTGCCTAGCTCTGGTGGGGGTCGCCATCTTGGCCGCCAACCCCAGGTCCCCCCTCGCTGCCTGATGTCATCACGCATAGCGTGATGACGTCAGATAGCCGGGGAATCCCTAGCTGCCCGGGGATTTCCCCAAGGAAATCCCCTGGTGGAGATAGGGGGTTCGTTTGAACCCTGATATCTCCAGAACCATGGCTAGGGGGTCATAGAGGGTGTCATTCGAAAGGCCTGAGCATGACCAACATATAACATATAACCAGGTATAAAGTAAAAAAATAAATAAAAAATAATAATAATAAAAAAATAATAAAAACATGTATTTTTTTATGTGTGTTGTTTTTATTAATGCAGCAATATTGTTCACATTTCAATTATAATGTGAACAATGATGCTGCACTAATGATTTTTTTCTATAGGGTGCGGAATGCTTGGTTGTGTAGGGAGAGGTATTAGCAGTAGGAAAAGGGAAGTGCTCATGCCACTGTACAGAGCACTGGTGAGACCTCACTTGGAGTACTGTGTGCAGTACTGGAGACCGTATCTCCAGAAGGATATAGACATCATAGAGAGAGTTCAGAGAAGGGCTACTAAAATGGTGTATGGCTTGAAGGAGAAAAGTTAACAGGAAAGGCTTAATGATCTTAACGTGTACAGCTTGGAAAAAAGACGAGACAGAGGAGATATGATAGAAACATTTAAATACGTAAAGGGAATCCACAAGGTAGAGGAAGGGAGTATATTTAAAAGGAAACAAAGTAGCAAAACAAGAGGACATAGTCTTAGATTAGAGGGGCAAAGGTTTAAAAGTAACATCAAGAAGCATTATTTTACTGAGAGGGTGGTGGATACATGGAACAGCCTTCCAGTTGAAGTGGTAGAGGCCAAAACAGTAATTGAATTTAAGCAAGCATGGGATAGGCATAAGGCTATCCTAAACAAAAGATAAATCCAGGTTAAGTATCCATGTAATTGGGCAGACTAGATGGGCCGAAAGGTTCTTATCTGCCGACATTTTTCTATGTTTGCTAAAAATCACGTAATTCCCCCCAAAAAATGTAACAAGTCCCCATTTCTAATTTTTGTACAAGCGCACCCCATAGAAAATATAACCGCAAATGTTCATGTGATAAAATGGGAAAAAAACCACTTTATACGCTGCAGATGATTAAAAATTCAAATTTTATTGCATTTTTTGTTATAATATACAGGCAGGACATGATGTATACATATAAAAATGATACATTATGAATCTGTCGAGTCTGCCGGAAAGAACGATATATAATATGTCTGGGTCGTATAATAAAATGTGGCTTCAAATCGCGTTTAAACATGATGAGCGAAAGCGGTAAAAATGTGCTCAGCACACAGCGGTGAAATGCCTCAGCAGTGAAAGGGTTAAATTTTAATCATGTTACACTTGTCTTGGGAAAATCTATAGCTATACTTCTATTCAGTTGTTTTAAGCACACAAAATAATAGGTCATTTTAAAGAGTCAAACTTCTCAAAAATTGAATTATTAATAAACGAAAGGGAAAGGGTAGAAAATAATGACTATTAACCAAATCACTTATTTTTTTCCACAAGTCATTTCACACAGCATCCAATTAATAAATGTCCCTTTTATTGTCTTCTATTATTTAGTTTGCCTTTAGCAGTTCTGGTTGGTACAACAACACAAAATTAAATATGTTTGGAAAGTTTCATAAAGGCACTTTCAAAATGTGTCTCCACTTTTAATGTTTAAATATTTAACATCCTGATAAACAGATGAGCATTTGATAACACATGTACACAACTGACTGGTAAATAGAAAAGTGAAATTAGGTTAATAATGAAGAACATCACCCTACATTTTGATCTAATCAGAGTAATTAACTATAATGACATTAGTACTGTTGCTGCGACTGATTTGGCGCCAGAGAAAGAAGTGTTAGAAACATGGCTAGATTCTAATGCTTGCATTATTGGCCAAGAATCAATAAGCCTCGAAATTGTAATGATGATAGAGCTACCAAATTCCTGTTTGAAAAAGAAACCCCAAATGTCACTTTCATCTATTGCAGCATAGCAGAGTCGCGATCTCCTCGTGTGAGGTCGGGGAGAATGAGAAAGAGACTATCAGGTCTCTTTTTTCACTAAGGCCTCATTCACACTAATACGCACGTACGCGCGTAGAAGCGCGTACGTGCGTATTGTACTATATGGAACATATGCAAATAAATGGCTCCATACACATAGCCACGTATGGAGCCGTATATTTGCATTGCATAAACGCACGCAAAAACAGAATGGAACTGAGCTGCGTCCCAGCAGCATATTTCACACGTACTTTACCAAGTTTAACCCCCAATGGTGTTCCCGAGTGTGGCTCGGGGTTAACTTTCAGCGCTGAAAGCGTTAACCCCGAGCCACACTCGGGCTGGCGCTGCATACATTACCTGTCCCTGCGCTCCCTCTCTGATCCCCGCTGTCTCCTCTGGTGATCACAGAGTTTTACTTCCTGGTTCTCTTCTCGCATGAAGAGAACCAGGAAGTAAAACCCTGCTATCGCCGGAGGAGACAGCGGTGGTCAGAGAGGGAGCGCAGGGCCAGGTAATATATGCAGCGGAAGCCTGAGTGTGGCTCGGGGTTAACGTTTCAGTACTGAAGGTTAACCCCGAGCCACACTCAATACCAGGGGGCCAAAACGCCAGGAACATAAAAAAAAAAACACAAAGAGTTTTTATTTTACATGCGTATGTGCATGTTGGGGAGTGGCAATATAGATCTGTGAAATATGCCGTAAAGGCATCGCGGATAGCTTCCGGGGATTTATGTGCCTGTCCCTTTTTATCCCTAATTAACGGGAACAAAATCGTCTGGCATCTAGGATGCAGCATCCTAGCTAGCGGCGTGTCTGCTTTATTCGCTCGCTCATAATAACGCCTTCTAGATCATTGCAGAGAGCGACCCACATCGTACAGGAATAAGCTATTAAGGTCTGCGCAGATGAGGGTAAGCTGCGAGAGTGTGTCCTCAGTCGGGGAGTGTCTATATCTGAGTTCTAGTTTGCGCAATGTGGTCTGTAACGTGACAATGGATTGCAGCTTCATGCGTTTATGGTAAGACGACTGGCTAAGCAGCACCCCTCTGATCACCGCTTTGTGTGCGTTCCACAACATATATATAGAAACATCTGGGGTGTCATTTATCTGAAAGTATGAATCAGGGCCGACCCAACAGCTTCCCTAACCCCCTTTTTTTTGGACAGGAGCAAAGGGTCCAGCCGCCACCGACCGCTGCTACCAGGAGTCAAAGGTCGGACCTGTAGAAGTAGGTCGGCATGGTCTGACCACATTATGGAGCCAATGGAGGATTTCGTAATCAGGGGGACACTATCTGGAGAAATCAGAAAGTAGTCCAATCTGGAATGCGTAGAGTGCACAGGGGAGAAGAAGGAATAATATCTCCTTTTGCACTTCTTTAGAGCCATCATCAATCAAGACAAGGAGCCATTGAATACACAAGCTCAGCTTCATATGAGATTTTTCTACTCATTCCTTTTAGTGAATCTGCTAATTAAGATATTGCACTATTGTCTCTTTTGTGTTTGCTATATAGTCTTATATAGCTGTATTAGTATGCTTTGTGTGTGTGTGTGTGTGTATATAAATATATTTTTTTTCACAGATTGAGAAAAGAAGAGTTAAACGATTGTATATATAAAAAGAACGTATTATTTTACTTGGTTTGTGTGACACTAATTGGAGGCTTGCATTGAGTTCTATTTTAAAGAATTCTTCTTTGGAAAATTGAGGTGTCATTTTATGAGCACTTTCTTGCAGCACCAGATATCTATTGAATGCTTAAAATATCTCTAGCAGATGTTTTCTCTATATTGGCATCATGAAGACACTGACAAAATTGTACAACTGAAAATAATGATATTCATTAGAGACATCAAGGCAGTTACTGGGGAAGAGGTCTTGCCAAGGTGTAATTGGCACTAGACTAGAGGTCTAACTTCTACAGCCTCTTTCCAAGGTTGACATTTTAACTTGATGAGACAGTAGAGAAGGTCATTTTGAGGAGACTTTAGTTGGCAACATCATACAAAATCCTAGACATCACTGGCATATCTCCACTGGCTGCAGAAGATAAAGTGTCAACTCTTCTGTCCAAATAAGTTGGGCAAACATGTTCTCTGTGTAGGTCATATAGTGCAGAGAGCAGCTATGGCAGTGGTAGATCAAAGTCTCCTGGTAACCTGTTGCTGGTGGCAGTGGTGTGGAGTCCCAATATGGATGGGCAACACCCCTATGGATGTCTTCAAAGGTGATACGGAATAACCATCACCTCCATTGACGTAGCCAAAGATAGCATATAGGTTTCTGCAATATATACCAGTTTCCCAGCCTCCCAGATTGCTAGTCACTTTATCTCAACCACCTTTGAATTTAATTCTCAATTTATGACTCTCTAACTCAGCTCCCTGTTTATCTGCCAAATATAATTGGCTCACTCTATTGATTTCTACACTGTGAGGGTAATCTTCCACACCACTAGCCAATAATACATGCGACATATAAAAACATAATAAATGCTATAATTAATGATGTTATATGTGCTCTGCTAAAATGCTGTACAGTCTGCAGCACAGTGTGTTAATCCATTGCTTTTGCTTAATGGCATTTCAGCGACAACTAATATTGTGATTACTAATTCATTTGCATGACATTCATTTCATGCTTGGGAGATTGCGGAGTCTAGAAACATGTGCGTGAAACAACACAGAGCCTTATCACATACAACCTCTTTTTTTCCAAAGGTTTTGTCAAGTAACCGCAGTAATTGACATTTCAGAGTGAACGTGGGAAGTAATTAATGTAAATTTTAGTAGCAGCTCATTTTGGAATCTAATTTATCATTAGAACAGAGTTAGACACGGAAACTACACTAAAGGCTTTACATGTGTCTTGCTGCTGAACGTTATTACAATCTAAGCCAGGCAAAGAAAAAAAATCTCCTGAGAATCCGCTGGATTTGGCCCAGAAATGTGATTAGAGTTTGTATAGCCTTCCACCTTATCCTTTCTCACCATGGTCAGTTCACCTTTTTGGGTAAATAATAAATTTTTATTGTTGACAATGATCGATAATGACTAAAACTCTACTAGGTCTAAGTTTGAGCTGCAAGGTCTTATGAAAAGATCACAACCCTACAATTATGAGCACTACAATCCCCATTTCATTATAAGCTTAGGTTTTGATCAGGTCTTTGACATTGCAGCCATGATTAAAAAATAAGACTTTGCAGTTAAACCAGCCTATAATACAATATAATAATACCAAGACAAATATCAAAAAGGATAAAAATGTCAAAGAAAGTTTACGATTGATATGAAGTTTTATGAGCTCACAATTGACATGTGAGTTATTTTCGTTGTAAGTATATATATATTATTTTTTTTGAGAAAGGATATTACCAGGAAGGATACATTGAGATTTCTCTCGTTTTCAAGTATGTCCTGGGTGGCGAGTATGTACTGTTAGATGTCTTGCCCGAGGACACTTACTGGAGAGGTGCTCTTGCTGGGATCTTGCTGTGTCTCCACAGTTTCTCTCCACAGTTAGAGCAGTGATGTTACCTGTACTCCACCCAGACGGTACTATTATAAAGTATATTATAAGTATTGCAAGGATTAGCAAATGTTACATATTTAGACAAAGTAAATCAAGGTTTTATAAATTTTGCTACCTCTTTTATTAGGGGAGGCACATCGCTCTTTGAATAACCCCTACAGAATTAGATTCATTAAAGAGCAGAAAAATTTCACTGAAATGTTGATGCTCTTTCATTCGGCACACTTCAGCTTATATAAAATCGTGCAAACAAACTTGGGTTAAACAGATTGCATAATTTTTTCGTGAAATTACCCAAAAGACAATTCTTCCCATTAATGTCTAAACAGCCGATAATAAAACAAAAATTATATATGGGTAATACACTTTAAAGCATTTGGCCTTAAATTCGTACCAATGCACTCACACAGTGTGATTGGTGATATACTTGTAAAGGTATCTTTGCAAAGTTCAGCAATAATATCGTACCAATGCACTCACACGCATGAGTAGTTTGAAACATATAAGTGGTATCTTTGCTGGTTTGTTACCCCTCCGTTCGTAAAGGTCGCACTCCTGGTACACCTGCCGCCACAAGACCACCAGAAGAAAACGAATCCAGTAAAAAATTTATTGAATCGTAACACAGCATCAAATCCAACGCGTTTCGTCCATAAATAAACAGGACTTCATCAGGGAAACAATATTACATCATATTACATAATTACATAATATTGTTTCCCTGATGAAGTCCTGTTTATTTATTCGACGAAACGCGTTGGATTTGATGCTGTGTTACGAATAAATACGTTTTTTACTGGATTCGTTTCTTCTGGTGGTCTTGTGGTGGCAGGTGTACCAGGAGTGCGACCTTTACGAACGGAGGGGTAACAAACCAGCAAAGATACCACTTACATGTTTCAAACTACTCATGCTGTGTGAGTGCATTGGTATGATATTATTGCTGAACTTTGCAAAGATACCTTTACAAGTATATCACCAATCACACTGTGTGAGTGCATTGGTATGAATTTAAGGTCAAATGCTTTAAAGTGTATTACCTATTTTTGTTTTATTATCGGCACACTTCAGCGAACTGAATTCAACAACCCTGCGGTCAATTCAGCATTCACCGCAGGGTCCCCAAAATGCACCGAATCGAACGCCGTCGAACTCTGCCGATAAACCAACCGAACGTAGCCACAAAACGCCAAACGCATCTGATAAACCGCCGAAAAATCACTGAACACATCCGAAAGACTGCGGTAATACAACAAACTGATCCGATAAACCGCCTAACGCATCAGCAAACCTGCCGATTGCAGCCAACGATCCGCTGAACGGACGGTCAAACATCTCTGACCAGCCACCTAACAGACCGCCGAACCGCTAGCTATAACTATCACACTCATTACAGTGAGAAAAATGGGATTTAATCAATTGAAGACAAAGGTGTTGTTTACTGTGCTTATCTGAAATTTCAATACTATTGAAAGGATCTATATAAGCAGCACACATGAAGAACTTAAGACCCAACAACCTTTGTTAGGAAAGTTATCTCCAACTGTTAGATAAAGGGAAAACACTATAGACACTTTTAGAAGGCAGCAGGTAACTGGAACCACTAAAGATAAATATTGGTGAAAGATGTTAACCTTTAGTGACATTCTATTAACAGCTCTGTTACAACCAAGCTGCTGTAACAACAGCTGAACATATATAGGACACACAATATGATATTGACAGTGGCAATGCAGATGGTATTGGTTTCTGGACACATGTGTTGGGAAAAAGAAAGAACACTGGAACTATATGGTCCTAGTGTTCTGCTGTTTATGGACAGAGCATTATTTATTTATTTATTTATTTATAAAAAGTAATAAAATGCAAGATATTAAAAAGCAACACCAACATACAGATTAACAGAAAATAAATATATAAGAAATATAGTTACTATGTTACATGTTTACAGGTGCATTCTGTATCGAGATATGTTAATAGAGATATCTTAAGTGACTTTAGACTGGAGGAAGATTTGATTGCGTCTGGGAGGTTATTCCATATTTGTGGTGCTCTGTAGAAAAATGAGGACCGAGCCACTTTCTTTTTGTATTGTGGTATTACAAGTAAGGTGCTGGTCCTGGATCAAAGGTTATAGGATGAGGGAACTGCTGGGGGAAGCAGTCTATTCAAGTAGGGTGGTAGCTTCCTAGAAAAGCTCTTAACCCCTTAATGACCCCTGACGTATCCTGTACGTCCTGTCCTCGGGTCTCCCTTAGACCCGCGGACGTACAGGGTACGTCAGCGGCGCCAAATCCCCCTCCCGCCCGATACTCACCTCCCTCGTCGGATCCCACGGCGATCTGGCAGGGAGGAAGCCTGCCCATGTGATTTACATGGGCAGGCGAGGCTGATGACGTCGCCACGCTGCGTGGTGACGTCATCAGAAGGTGCCCCCATGTGTTTCAGCTAGGGAGATGCCGTTTGCACCGCTGGAGAGGGGAGAGCCTCCCCTTTCCAGCGGTGTATGGCATTAACTGTTTCGCCGCCGGATCACGTTGCGGCGCCAATTGGCACCAAAACGTGATTCAAACCTGGAGGGGGGCTGACATCTTCGATGTCAGCCAAGCCTCCAGGTCCCCCCCACCCACTGACAACCTCACCATATGTGTGAGGATGTCAGTGGGCCAGTTAACCCTCTAGCTGCCATGTAGAGATAAGGGGATCCTAAGGATCCCTTTATCTCCCGATCTATGGCAGCTAGCTGATTATGGCCTTTCAAATGATACCAAACATGACCAGGTTTGGTTTTAAAAAAAAATGTAAAAAAAAAATAATAAAAAAAAAATTAAATAAAAAAAAAATAATAAAAAAATTAAATAAAATAAAAAAATGTTTTTTTTTTCAAAAGTTTTTTTGTCTGGGGGGAGTTTAATTAAATAGGACCTAGGCTGTCATCTAAAAATAATTAGCAGAAAATGGTCAGAATGAGCGCAGCGCACATAGGTGAACTGTCTCAGCAGTGAAGGGGTTAAAAAGCAAACGCATGTAAAAATTGGGTATTTCTATTCTCGGGACAAAATTTTTAACCTATTTAGCCGGGGTCTTTTTGGGTGGTTGTAGATTTTGGGGATTAAATTACGAAAAAGTGTGTTTTTACCATTTTTTTCCTCATATTTCATATTTTTTTTATAGTAAATTATTCGATATGATGGAAATAATGGTATTTCTAGAAAGTCCATTTAATGGCGGGAAAAAGGGTGTATAATATGTGTGGGTCGAATAAACGAGTAAGAGGAAAATTTGACCTGAACACTAACAGCGCAGAAACGTAAAAACAGCAGCGGTCACTAAAAGACGGATTTGTGTAAAACCGCCCGGTCACTAAGGGGTTAAACACGAGGTTGGAAAGGTGAAGGGTGCATCTGGATTTCAGTGACAGCCAGTTTAGCTCTTTTAACATGTCACGATGGTGGGTCATGTAGTTACATTGTAGCAGAAAGCAGCAGGATGAGTTATACAGTGTAGTAAGTTTCTGAAGGTGTCTTTGCGGGGCAGCTGCATACACTACATCTCCGTATTCAACAGCTGGCATAAGCATTTGTTGTACAATCTGTTTTCTTACCGCGGGACTCAGGCAGGATTTGTTTCTGTACAGGGCACCTAGTTTGGGGTAACGTTTAGATGAAAGTTTTTCAATGTGGGGGCCAAAGGATAGATTTGGGTCTAACCACATACCTAGATATTTGAGAGAACTGACTGTGGTCAGCGTGACATTTGATTTTGTCCTGACACATATATGGAGAGTATGCATTTTCTGCACTGTCGTCTGCACTGTGAGACCAGAGGTAATTATTAGTTTCAGCTATTTTTGTTTTAAGTGAATTAGCAAATCACTTGTACGTCAGATTGCAAATAATCATTGGGTAAAATGTTGTTGCTAAACGTGAACATTCAATGAAAGACACAAAACACACATTGTGCTTTCTATCGCTTTCTTTGAGTTGGATTCAAATCGGAAAGTGTCAGTTCAGATATCACTGCACTGTGTGGAGGATATGCCCCTAGTTTTATGAGTGCTGCTTCTTTAGTTTTGTCTTTTGGAGAGACAGACAGATATTTTCTAATGTAAACATTGGGTATATCTAAACTCAGGACAAAATTTAGAAACTATCTAGCTGGGGTATTTTTTGGAGGTGGTAGATTTGGGGGTCAAAGTTTGAAAAGTGGGTTTTTTCCTTTTTTTTGATCATATTTCATTAATTAGTTTATTGTAAATTATAAGATATGATGAAAATAATGATATCTTTAGAAAGGCCATTTAATGGCAAGAAAACCAGTATATAATATGTGTGGGTACAGTAAATGAGAAAGAGAAGGATTAGAGCTAAACACAAACAGGGCAGAAATGTAAAAACAGCAATGGGTATTTTAGGACAGAGAATGGTAAAACAGCATGGTCACTATGGGGTTAAACCTGTTGAATTGAATTTCGATGCTGGTCGACTTCCTCTGAGTAGATTAACCATTACTTCTCTACAGACATTTTTACTGCCGCCAAAAGTTGCTGAATTTTGGCGATGTGAGGCAAATTGCAAGGTTTCGTAGATAGCATAACACAGGCCTTTTTCTTGGTTGTTTGGTTTTCTTTTCTTAAACCTGAGTCTATCTTTAAGTGATTTTGTTTTCTCGTTAATATACATCAAGTGTTTCTTCTTTATATTTTATGTTTTCCGTTACTTCATGATTTACAATATATTCTTAATAAGGTGAATTATTTTACAGTCCTTCTCACCCTGCCTATCCATTCTGTCTTGTAACACTTTTAAAACTCACCTGCTTATCTAGTTGCGGCAGGAGCAGAGCCTGTGATTTATGGGCAAGAAACAGTAGCATCTCCCTGAGGTACCATTGCGGTGATTGTTAAATCGGAACTGTCTTATCTCAGCCCTGGGACAGAAAGACAATCTGTCCTCTCACTCTTCAAGCAGCTGCATCTACCCATAGGAAGCCAATGACTTGGGGGCATTAGTGCCAATGCGTACAAATGATCTTTAATGGGTTATTAAGTAGTTAAGATGAAACATACTATATTACATAAGGGATACTATGGATTGAAATGCATCCTTGAATGTATTTGCTACAAAACTACATTGTATTTAAGTAAAACATCATATTAAATGCTTTATCGTAGTGCTTGTAACCCGAAATGCTTGGCATATATTGCAGTGTTGCACTTGTTCTGGAAAAATTTAAGGCATCAGTAGTCCAAAACATAGGGTTATTGCCGTAAATGTGGTACAGTTGGCATCTATGCATCCACTAGTTAGAATACTACATAGTAAGGGCTTAAATTGAAAATCAGAAGGTGTTGGACCACAAAGAGCATATGGGGTGACAAGGAAGGCTCGGGTCCAAGAAAAGGCGAAGAACACGGTGCTGTAAGCAACATACTATGTTACTAAAATACCCACGGACTAATAAATTGCATGATATAAATGGTAAATAACCTAAATTTAATATAGTTCAGTTTTATACCACGTGAGGTACTGGAACCACCCAAATAGAGTTGTGTTCAAAATTATTCAACCCCCACTGAAATTTGAGTGTTTTGGCCAGTTTGACATTGATTTTGATCATTCAGTCATCTTGCTTACAATTAAATCAAAGAGGCACGTGTAGGTCAGACAAATATAACATAACATTTATAATGAAATAACCACAAATGTCTTTTCTGTGCTCACATCATTATCAGTTTTATTCAACCCCCAAGTGACATTCAATCTTAGTACTTAGTACAACATCCTTTTACAGTTATAACAGCTTTTAAACGTGAAGCATAGCTTGACACAAGTGTCTTGCAGCGATCTACGGGTATCTTCGCCCATTCGTCATGGGCAAAAGCCTCCAGTTCAGTCACATTCGTAGGCTTGCGCACTGCAACTGCTTTCTTTAAGTCCCACCAGAGGTTCTCAATCGGATTTAAGTCAGGTGACTGCGATGGCCACTCCAAAATGTTCCAGCCTTTAATCTGCAACCATGCTCTACTGGACTTGGAGGTATGCTTGGGATCAATGTCCTGTTGAAAGGTCCAACGTCTCCCAAGCCTCAGGTTTGTGACGGACTGCATCACATTGTCATCCAATATCTCCTGGTACTGAAGAGAATTCATGGTACCTTGCACACTCTGAAGCTTCCCTGTACCTGCAGAAGTAAAACAGCCCCAAAGCATGATTGACCCCCTGCCATGCTTCACAGTAGGCAAGGTGTTCTTTTCTTCATAGGCCTTGTTCTTCCTCATCCAAACATAGCGTTGATCCATGGGCCCAAACAGTTCTAATTTTGTTTCATCAGTCCACAGAACACTATCCCAAAACTTCTGTGGTTTGTCCACATGACTTTTGGCATACTGCAGTCGACTCTTCTTATTCTTTGGAGACAGCAAGGGGGTGCGCCTGGGAGTTCTGGCATGGAGGCCTTCATTACGCAGTGTGCACCGTATTGTCTGAGCTGAAACTTCAGTACCCTCTTTTCTCAGTTCCTCAGCAGTCACACGGGGACTTTTCTCCACTCTACGCTTCAGCATCTTCTTTCTGCCACGACCAGGTAGCGTTTCAACAGTGCCCTTTGCCTTGAATTTGCGAATGATGCTTCCTATGGTCTCTCTTGGTATGTTTAACATCTTTGCAATCTTCTTATAGCCATTGCCCTTCCTGTGAAGAGTAATCACCTCTTCTCTTGTCTTCCTGGACCATTCTCTTGACTTTACCATGTTTGTAACCACACCAGTAAATGTCTAGAAGGAGCTGAGTATCACAGTCATTTTAAAGCTGCCTAATTGGTGCTTATTATGCTTTATTGCTGCTCCGTGACATCCACAGGTGTTTTCAATACCTGATTGAAAACACTTGAATGAACCTCTGTTCTTCAGAGTGGTAGTCTTTAACCACTTCACTGCTGAGGACGCGCTCAGCACGTCCTCAGCAGTCCCGCTGGTATGCGGAGGACGCGCTGAGCGCGTCCTCCCATCGGGGTCAGCGTTCGGCCGGGTTCCGGCCGATCGCTGGCCCCTCCGGTGCGGGCTGACATCCTGGATGTCAGCCCGGCATCCGGACCAGCAGCCGCCAGAATTAGGTGTCATCGCGGGGCGCGATGACACCTAATTCAGGCGCCCCCCCCGCATGTGCGGAGGAGGCGCCTGAAAGGGGGGGGGAGGTCCTTCGGACCTCTCTCCCTCCCGATCGGCGGCGCACAGGGGGTTAACCCAGGCATCATTTGGAAGGGCACAGCCTGCCCTTCCAAATGATGCCTGGCATTAACCCCTGGGGAGCTGGATCGCGAATCGGCGCTGAAAAGCCCCGGTTCGCGATCCTTTCCGGAGCTGGCCGACATCTTGGATGTCGGCCAAGCCTCCGGGAACTCCCCAGAGGACTGGCGTCATCGTGCGTAGCACGATGACGCCAGTCCTAGACTTAACCCCTAACTGCCACCAACTGTGGAGATAGGGAGTTCCAATGAACTCCCTATCTCCCGATCCGTGGCAGCTAGGGGTTAAATTTTGGTATCGTTGGATCGGCCAGAGCATGGCCGTTCCAACGATACCAAACATGAAAGTGAAAAATTTTGTAAAAAAAAAAAAAAAATGAAAAATACAAATTAAAATTTATTAAAAAAAATAAACACTTTTTTTTTATTTTTTTTGGTTTGTTAATGCAGCAATATTGTTCCCATTTCAATTATAATGTGAACAATGATGCTGCACTAACGATTTTTGTATGCGGTGCGTTTGTTAAAAATAGTGTCATTTTCCCCAAAAAAAAATGTAACGAGACCCCATCTCTAATTTTTTTAACAAGCGCACCCCATACAAAATATAACCGCAATTGCTCGCATGTTAAAATGTGGAAAAAAACACTTTACACATTGTAAATTATTGAAAATACATATTTTATTGCATTTTTTGTTATAATATACAGACATGACATAACGTATACATATAATAATGACATATTATGAATCTACTGAGTCTGACGGAAAGAACGATATATAATATGTCTGTGTCATATACTAAAATAAGCCTTCAAAACAGGTTTAAACATGATGCGCAAAACAGGTAAAAATGACCTCAGCATAGGGGCGGGAAAAGCCTCAGCAGCGAAAGGGTTAAGGGGTTGAATAATTGTGTCAATGAAGAATTCACAAAAGAAACATTTACTACTGTATTACAAAACCAATTGATGTCATTTTAGTTGTATATGGTTCTTTAAAAAGTCCTTGTAGGATTTCATTCTGAATACAATTACAAATGTACACTAAATTCCCTAAAACCCTTTACAGCATTGGGGGTTGAATAATTTTGAACACAACTGTAGGTCCTGGAACACAGTCAGAAAACTATGGTCACGGATCCTGTTCCCTCAGGATCCCCCGCAGATTATTCCCTATGTATAGGTAAATATTTATGTTGTGCATGACACACAATGTTATATTCATTACTGATGGATAAGAAACTGTTGAATACTGGTGCTGTATTACATCAATTTTTGAGAACTGGGTTCGAAGCAATGGGAAATTCAGTACTCAGAAATAAGTAGAATAATTCCAGTATTGCCTGTGAAAAAAAGGGGGGGAAAAATCACAGTACAATCAAGTTCTGTCCCTGCATGCAGCAACAGCAAGATAAATTTACTATCTGAGCAACACATACCTGACATATTGCATTGGCTGAGTGCACTCCTTAATAGAATAGTTTGCAAAGAAGCAAAGGTAAGGAAGATGAAAAGAAAAACTTTCAGTGTCACCCTCTTCCATTATCTTATAATATGTAATGTATATTGTGTGTTCCACCAAAACTGTGTTTAACTGAAAGGACACACATCTGTCTGGAAACATTTAAAACACAGTTCTTCCAAATGTCAATTAAGCAGTTGATCTAATAAAAAGAGAGATCCCTATTTGACCAAGCTGTTACGGCTAACACGTAAGCGCCTCTCGTTAATCATATCGGCTCCTATCCGATTCCAGTCAAGACGTGAGCATGCCTTGCAGCTTGGCTGTTCTGAGTGCTTGCTGTAAATTAACTATTCCTGTGTTTTGTATAGGAACCACTAATAAGCAGACAGCCAAGAATGAAAGAATCCAAGGACTCATTAGTCTAGCTAAAAAAAATTGCAAGCTGTAAGAAACTTTACAAAAAAAACCCAAAAAACCAAACACATGAAAAAAAATTACATACTTGCCTCAGATCCCACGGTTCAGAGGACGGCAAAATTCACTGCATCCTTTGAGCGCAAGCAGAAGGACACTGAGAAAATATAGATCCCACTGTTTTTACGCTAACCCTGTGCAACCTACTTAAGCAAGCTCGCATAGCATTCATGCAAGTCACCATGGAATCCTAGGGACTGACAGCATTTTTGAGTGTTTTGCCATTGTAAGTTTTAAATCCCTTTCCTTTAAAATCCTACAAAATAAATATGCAATTGTGGAGAACGTTACCTTTCATTATATAGCAACTTTTATTATGAAAAATGTTAAGAGGTGAAAAATAAATAACTGGAATATTTTCACCTTTTTTTTCCTGCAATAAATGTAATTAATGGTTGCCGGACGAAATCCCTACATCCAGGTTCCCTAATGCCAACATCCTCACGACCAACTTCCAGACAGAACAAGTGCTGGACATACCAAGTTCCCCACACGGCCAACTTCCAGACATCCATAATCCCAGCGGCTAACCCTAATACTAACACCCTAACCCTAGGTTTAGGGGGTTAGGGCTAGGTTTAGGGTGGTTAGGGTTAGGGCTAGGTTTAGGGGGTTAAGGAGTAGGGTTAGTGTTAGCCGCTGGGATTTTGGAAGTCTGGAAGATGGCCGTCGGGGAGTTGTCTGTGTGTAGGGAAGTTGGCCGTGTAGGGAAGTTGGCCGTCAGGGAGTTGTCTGTGAAGGGAAGTTAGCCATCGGGATTTTGGCATTAGGGATTTCGACCCAAACCCGTAATTAACTGGTGCAACTAAAGAAATGTAATTTAAAGTAAATGCAAGGGAATAACTTTTCTTCTTCTAGCTGTGAGTCACACAAAATACAATAATTATTTCAAAGATGACTTTTGTGGGATTGTAAACTTATGAGCAGCAAGTGAACCCAAATGGCCACACTAAAGTATATGGGCGCTATCATGTGCCTATAGGTAAAATTGGGACACCAAGGGGAAAAATTTGCACTTGCAAATTTTCCCTTAGCGCCCCTTTTTATTAACAGATTACGAGGCAGGTGCCAATTCCAGCAGCCTGCCCCATAACAGCCGCTAGACTCCTGTAAACGTGCGGCTGCAGTAAGGCGCCACTGCGAGTGTCCCCTCCTGGTGTTCATAGGACTCTATTGAGGGTTGTGCTTCCGGGCCATGTGATCTCGCTCTCTGAAGATCATGCATGGTCGTGAAGTCATTGCGGAGGGAGACCCATGTCCCCAGTCTCACTCTGCTCCCAGTGGCCAGAATCGGCAGATTGGGCTGCCTTTCTCGCTGCGGGATGAAAGTTAAGTACCTGATTTTTACAGGGGCCTTTCAGCTGGTACTAACTGATTCCGTAGAAGCGGAATCAGTTAGCACCAGCTTCAAGTTGTGGCTAACGTTTCAGTTAACTTCAGCGGTTCATAATTAGCATTAGGACTTTGTAATCCTAACGCTACTCTTCGCGCTCCCCATGTTAAGTATAGGGAGCGCAAAGTACAGTACGCTCACGCTAAAAAACGCCATTACTGATGCATTAATGGATTTTTTAACCCGTTAGCCATCGGGGTCCAATCTGGGCGTAACGCTATCACCTCAATTAACCTAGCGCTAATGCTCACTTATGTGAGCGGTAGCGCTAAGGAGGTAATAGGGCCCTACGTGCCTTTTGACACTTTTAATCTGCTTTTTGTTGAGAAATCTTAAAAGTATTCTAATTTTGTCAAATATTATCTCACATATACAGTCAACATTGCACAGGTGATGTGAGTTTTGTAAGTCTGGGATATAATTCTGCAGAAAAAGGAAATATCTCATTATACAACATTAACATCTATTTACCATAATTTTTTTGGCTCTTAAGCAATTACCAGTCTGAACTGTTACAATCTTCACATATATAATTTTAGCTACCATGTGGCGCCATAGTTGCAAACACCAGTAGAAGCATTATACATATTTTGGCTGCAGAGGTGGAACCCTGTTAACACTACAAGTACTGAAGTAACATGCTCCAAACGCATTGTTATCTGGTATTACATCACGTTTGGTTGTTGGGATTACCGGTTATATTTTGGTCAACATACTTGAAAAGATTATCAACAGAACTCATAGATTTTGTTTGTACCACTGTCATCACCATGTTAGCCTAGTATGATATGTCTGGCATTCCCTTTAATGCGGTTGTGTAGCATTTTGAAGAAATATATTTTCACATTCGTTACTTTGTTTATGAATTCTATGTCCACGTTTTTGGGTGAAATTATGTACAGTTCATCATAAAATACTTTTCTATAATAAATCCCCTTTGATCAAATAACATCCAATTATGTGTAGCGTATAAGGATTTTAATGCCTTTATTTGTTTGAATTTACATAATACGACATTTGTGCACAAAGTGTGTATATACAGAGTATATATATATAAATAGTGTGTGTGTGTATATATATATAGATACAAATTGTTAAATCCTAGCTCAAAGCCCTTCATCTCTACCTTTGAAGCTTGAAGAACTTTGAGTTAAAATTACTTCCTGTGGGTCAGAGATGAAAAGCTCATACTGGGATTTGTACAGGGCAAAGCACATCAAAGGAAGGTAGCATCCCTACAGCTAAATTACTTTTTATCCGTAATTTCTGTAGCAAAACCGCTATTGACATAAAACATGCATAAAATTTGTGTTCAGGACAATGGTCTATTAAAAGAGTTTTAGTTACTTTTACTACCATCATACCACATCATATGCTTTTAACTTGTTTTGGGAAAAACAATGAAACATGCTCATAAGTATATAAATTATGACATTATGTTTCTGCATAAAGTTTATATGGGTTTTTGTTAATGTTGTTCCTGGATAATTCCATTTTTTAATCCCCTTTACTACAATGATTGTCTTAACACAATCAACAGCAGCAAACACAGCAGCCTGAAATTCTGTTAAATTTAATTAGCATTTGGGCTCCAGAACATCTCCTAAAGTTTAACACCTTGAACATGATGCTGAAGGTGCTATTACTTTTTAAAACCAGCTGAGGTATGTCTCTAACGGACTGCTCCTCAGCTGATCCTGCATGGAGAACCTGAACTGTAGCAACTCCATTTGGCCGCAGATGTGACATCTGTCTGTCCGCCAAATATGTTATTTCAGTAAAAAATATTTTGTAAATGTCTCCACAGTAAAAATATTTGAGAATAACTAAAAAATAAATAATTATAAATAATTTTCCAAAAAAACACTGGTTACTGACAGTGATTTTTTTTAGAAAATCACTGGGTAATGAAGGGGTTAGAGTAAGCCTTACTTATTCCAGTCTGGTAAAGAGTAATTTAAGCAATGACCATTTATTATTATTATCCACCTACAGTCAGGTCCAGAAATACTGGGACATCGACACAATTCTAACATCTTTGGCTCTATACACCACCACAATGGAGTTGGAATGAAACAAACACAATGTGCTTTAACTGCGGACTGTCAGCTTTAATTTGAGGGTATGTACATCCAACTCAGGTGAACGGTGTAGGATTTACAGCAGTTTGCAGATGTGCCTCCCACTTGTTAAGGGACCAAAAGCAATGGGACAATTGGCTTCTCAGCTGTTCCATGGCCAGGTGTGTGATATTCCCTCATTACCCCAATTACGATGTGCAGATAAAAGGCCCAGAGTTCATTTCAAGTGTGCTATTTGCATTTGGAATCTGTTGCTGTCAACTCTCAAGATGAGATCCAAAGAGCAGTCACCATCAGTGAAGCAAGCCATCATTAGGCTGAAGAAACAAAACAAACCCATCAGAGAGATAGCAAGAACATTAGGTGTGGCCAAAACAACTGTTTGGAACATTCTCAAAAAGAAAGAACGCACCGGTGAGCTCAGCAACACCAAAAGACCCGGGAGACCACGGAAAACAACTGTGGTGGATGACCGAAGAATTCTTTCCCTGGTGAAGAAAACACCCTTCACAACAGTTGGCCAGATCAAGAACACTCTCCAGGAGGTAGGTGTATGTGTGTCAAAGTCAACAATCAAGAGAAGACTTCACCAAAGTGAATACAGAGTGTTCACCACAAGATGTAAACCATCGGTGAGCCTCAAAAATAGGAAGGCCAGTTTAGAGTTTGCCAAACAACACCTAACAAAGCCTTCACAGTTCTGGAACAAGATCCTATGGACAGATGAGACCAAGATCAACTTGTACCAGAGTGATGGGAAGAGAAGAGTATGGAGAAGGAAAGGAACTGCTCATGATCCTAAGCATACCACCTCATCAGTGAAGCATGGTGGTGGTAGTGTCACGGCGTGGGCATGTATGGCTGCCAATGGAACTGGTTCTCTTGTATTTATTGATGATGTGACTGCTGACAAAAGCAGCAGGATGAATTCTGAAGTGTTTCGGGCAATATTATCTGTTCACATTCAGCCAAATGCTGCAGAACTCATTGGACAGCGCTTCACAGTGCAGATGGACAATGACTCAAAGCATACTGCAAAAGCAACCAAAGAGTTTTTGAAGGGACAGAAGTGGAATGTTATGAAATGGCCAAGTCAATCACCTGACCTGAATCCCATTGAGCATGCATTTCACTTGCTGAAGACAAAACTGACAGGAAAATGCCCCAAGAACAAGCAGGAACTGAAGAGAGTTGCAGTAGAGGGCTGGCAGAGCATCACCCGGGATGAAACCCAGCGTCTGGTGATGTCTATGCGTTCCAGACTTCAGGCTGTGATTGACTGCAAAGGATTTTCAACCAAGTATTAAGAAGGGAAAGTTTGATTTATGATTATTATTCTGACCCATTACCTTTGGTCCCTTAACATGTGGGAGGCACATCTGCAAGCTGCTGTAAGTCCTACACCGTTCACCTGAGTTGGATGTACATACCCTCAAATTAAAACTGACAGTCTGCAGTTAAAGCACATTGTGTTTGTTTCATTCCAACTCCATTGTGGTGGTGTCTAGAGCCAAAAATGTTAGAATTGGGTCGATGTCCCAATATTTCTGGACCTGACTGTATGTAGTATATCCAGAACCTTACAGAATACCGCAGACTCATCTTTCTGCCTCTTATTTTCCTTGTCAGAAACAGAGGATGAGAGAGTCTGTGCAGACGGGGAAAAAAACCTGATAGTTGGTTACAGAGTTAAGAGGTGAAAGTAACTGTGATGTAATCTATTGTGCGAAGAATATACTTATTTTACAAATGAACACTCCCAGAATATCCTTTACTGTTTAACAATAAGAATTCCAACCTGGATAAACTATTCCATTCATATTTGAAGTAAATTTGCGTAAAATAGTGCAGGATATGAGATGATAGATGTATAAAGCTGTATACACTTTACCAGGAATTTAAAAACCATATACTAATCATGCAATAACGTGGTACCTTTATTGATAAATCTTTGGGTCACAGCCTGGTGCATTTCTCTAAATGAATCAGATAGTTAAGAGGAAAAATGTTCCAACTTCCAGTAACTGTTAAGTTATGTAAGGGGTTATTCAAAGAGTACGGAATTGGCCGCAGAATTGCACCAAATTGTGACTTTCCCTGTACGATGCAATTTCGCTGCAATTTGGTTATTCAAAAAGCTGACGATTCGTCAAATATTAGCGAATTGGCATGCAAAATACGATGACCTTTGGCAGCTGTGAACTCCCCATTGAGAAGTAATGGTTAATCTATTCAGAGAACCCCGAGCAGCACCAAAATGTCAGTGAAATGCCCTGATTTTCAGTGGTTTCATTTGACAGGTTTAAGCAGGCGAATCACATAGGTTTCAATGTAAAAAAAAATCCCCGTTTTTCTTAAATATTTATTCAACCGTTTTATTCTTTTCATTTGCAGCAAAAAGTCTATTTATTTTTTAATTATTTAGGCATCTTTCGGGATCTTCTCGGTGAAATTTTTTATTCAGATTTTTTTTTTACATGTCATTTATTTTTATTTTGTAACAGACCTTTTTATTGTTATTCAAAGGACCTCATATATTATTTGCAGGCATTTTCATGCACTTGTTTTTTTTAAAAAAACAGGTATTAAAAGCTGTTTATTTTACCCCTGTTTAGCAGCTGGTCGACTTTTTCAGTAAGCTTTTCAGCAGCCTGTCGGCTGGTCAGCAGTGGTTTGTGGATCGATTCGGGGTCTGTTTGGTGGGTCGTTGGCATTTATCGTAGGTTTTTGCGGGTCGTTTTTTGAATCGATTCGACAGTTTTGCGACAGTTCTTCTAATTGATACGGCGGTTTTAGGATGAGTTCAGCGGGTCGATTCTCTGCACTTCGGGATCCCTGTGGTGAATACTGAATTTACCACAGGGCTGGTAAATTTAACTCGCCGTAGTGTGGCGAACGAGAGAACATCAAAATGTCAGTGACATGTCAGTGCTCTCTGAATAACCCCTATAGTGAACGCAATGTATTAGATAACATGAGTTTGGGTCAAAATTCCTACAACCAGGTTCCCTAATGCCAAAATCCCGATGGCCAACTTCCCTACACGGCCAACGTCCCTACGCAGACAACTCCCTGACGACCCTGTTACAGACATCCAAAATCCCAGCGGCTAACACTAACCCTACTCCCTAACCCCCTAAACCTAGCACTAACCCCCGCTAAACCTAGCACTAACCCCCCTAAACCTAGCCCTAACCCCCCTTAACCTAGCCCTAACTCCCTAAACCTAGCCCTAACACTAACCCCCCTAAATTTAGCCCTAACCCTAACTCCCTTAGGGTTAGGGTGTTAGTATTAGGGTTAGCCGCTGGGATTATGGATGTCTGGAAGTTGGCCGTGTAGGGAACTTGGTATGTCCGGTACTTGTTCTGTCTGGAAGTTGGCCGTCGGGATATTGGCATTAGGGAACCTGGCTGTAGGGATTTTGTCCGGCACCCAGATAACACAAATATACATAGAAAAAGATAAATATTGCATAGGGGAGCTGAAAGAAAAGGCAGAGGAAAGGACAGCTGTTAATGATTGGTATTTGTAATTTAGCACTAAAAAATTTAAAGCTACTAACACTACCAAAAACATACACAAGAAAACCAATATCACAATGCATACAAACCTTCCTATTACAATTGTTTTCCTTGGTTCTTCTTTTTGTGTATTTATGCACTTGTTTTTAATGTTACTCCATCCACTATTATCTTCCCCAACCAACATTGATTTTATGCCTTTTTTTTATTCCAACACTTTTCTATTTTACTATTAGACACAGACTATTATGAAACACTGTTCTAGTATAATAGTATTATTTATTTTTGTCGCAGGATCTTCAGGGTACCCGGAGTAGATTCCTGTATCCTCGCTTGCACCTGCCACCTCCATTTGGACTAAAGCTGCTTCTTTTCTGTTTATTTGATTTTTGATGCGTTGTTTCATTGTTAACCCTTTTCACACCCAAAGTCAAGCTATCTTGATTTTGCATTGTAATGCATTGAAAGGCACATATTAGCATATAAAACAACAATTTTCACACATTTTTAAAGCAAAATTAGTGTGTCCCCTGTAGAGAAGCAAAATCCTTTGTTTATGTCTCTCCAAGCACCCAGGAGAAACATAAAACCACTTGCAAATAGCAGCTCTAAACCTCACTGCAACAAAAGGTCAACGAGATTACTGCTGCATTACAGTTGCCAGGGAGAGGGCAGAATACAGGAAGAGGTCTGGGATCACTCACTGCTGTACAGGGATAAGATATGGGTGCTTAAAATTACTGAAAATACCTGTATAGTACAGATACAAGGTGTTACTGTAATTTCCATACACATGGATTATGCCACATACAGATATCATTTTTTATTTTCTGTTGGTATTTTGTGGAAGCTGCATTGCTAACAATCTCATTACGATCACTACAAATCCCCATAAGCAGGAGATCTGACCATTTTTTATTATTTTTCTTTATCACAGTTACAGTATCTAACACAAAGGACTTTTCTGCCTGTATGATAATAAATTATCTTACAGAACTTCAAACAGGGTCTAAAGGACACAAGCTAGAGCTCAGAATCTTACACTTCAACAATATTTCTGAAAAGGATAAAAAATACATGAAAAATTAAAAATGAGCAAATTAACATTATTTTCATATTTTAACCCCTTAAGGACCCCTGACGTACCCTGTATGTCCTGTCCACAGGTCTCCCTTAGACCCGCGGACGTACAGGGTACGTCAGCGGCGCCTAATCCCCCTCCCGCCCAATACTCACCTCCCTCACTGGATCCCTCAGCGATCTGGCAGGGAGGAAGCCTGCCCATGTGATTTACATGGGCAGGCGAGGCTGATGACGTCACCACGCTGCGTGGTGACGTCATCAGCAGGCGTCCCCATGCAAAGCAATGGAGGGGAGGGGGGGCTCTTTCGGAGCCCTCTATCTCCCCAACCATTGCAGCTAGGGAGATGCTTTTTACACCGCTGAAAAGGGGAGAGTCTCCCCTTTTCAGCGGTGTATAGCATTAACTGTTTCGCTGCCGGATCACATTTTGGCGCCAAAACGCGATTTGAACCTGGAGGGGGCTGACATCTTGGATGTCAGCCAAGCCTCCAGGTCCCCCCACCCACTGACAACCTCACCATATGTGTGAGGATGTCAGTGGGCCAGTTAACCATCTAGCTGCCATGTAGAGATATGGCAGCTAGATGGTCATATTTGACAGCATTTGAAAGGCCTGATTACGGCCTTTCCAATGATACCAAACATGACTAGGTTTGGTTTAAAAAAAATAAAAAAATAATAATAATAATAAAAAAATAAAATAAAATAATTTTTTTATTTTTTTTTAAAGTTTTTTTGTCTGGGGGGGTTTAATTAAATAGGACCTAGGCTGCCATCTAAAAAAATTGGCACAAAATGGTCAGAATGAGCGCAGCGCACATAGGTGAACTGTCTCAGCAGTGAAGGGGTTAAAAAGCAAACGCATGTAAAAAATTGGGTATTTCTAGTCTCGGGACAAAATTTTGAACCTATTTAGCCGGGGTCTTTTTGGGTGGTTGTAGATTTTGGGGATTAAATTACGAAAAAGTGTGTTTTACCATTTTTTCATCATATTTCATATTTTTTTTATAGTTAATTATTTGATATGATGGAATAATGGTATTTCTAGAAAGTCCATTTAATGGCGGAAAAGGGGTGTATAATATGTGTGGGTTGAATTAACGAGTAAGAGGAAAATTTGACCTAAACACTAACAGCGCAGAAACGTAAAAACAGCAGCGGTCACTAAAAGACGGATTTGTGTAAAACCGCCCGGTCACTAAGGGGTTAATAATAACAGAATAACAATTTCTGCGTGGAACTTCTATTTTACCCTATATTTAATTAACTTCACATCCCATGTTTCAGATAAATATATTTTCATTTTAACATCCTATTAAATCATGTTTGCATTCCTACACAAATATGTACATCACCTTAACTGTCAGGAGTTTCTTATGGTATTCTTAACTTTTCTTTAATTCTATACTTTTCAGTTTTTATTCACCTTCCCTTTTGTAGGCTACATTAAATGCTTGCTTGAGCACATAAGACCTCTTGACCCTCTGCTCTGCAGTAATGATTTGCTTTCTTAGAGATGCACACGTCTCTTGCTGTGATATACTTTTTCTCATGTATAGTGTTGCTACTTAAGGATACATTGTTCCACGGTTTCATATATAAGTGACCTATTACATTTCAAGTATTTTTCCAGGTTGTTTCATTCCCTTCTTAGGATCTGTGCATTATTCATTAGATTAGGCTGCATTCTATAAGTATATTCTTGTCTGCATCCCACATTGGTTTTTGTTTTATTAGTCATTCTGATATCGTGAGTCTCCAAGTCTCCATCAGACATTGATTCCCTTTCTGACTTCTCTCTGTTTATAAATGGTCTTTGTTCCATAATCTTTTATCTTGATAAAAGTATATTACAACTGAAACTCTCTTCAGTGGTAAGCTGTTCTAAAGAACGACTTCACCACTAATTGGTTTCTGTATGTTTGGCTACCACTGCAATGGAGCAAGCGCTTCCCTGATAATCCTCGACTGCGCGATCCTTGGATGATATATATATATACACACACCATAATGTAATACATTAACGATTGTAGTTATTCGACGTAAGGAATGATGCTTGTGTCTCATAACGTGCAGTACAAAATATTGCACTCAGACCAGAGTATTCTGATTTCGTTGAATCTCAAAGGTACATTCTTAGGTGGTTTCCCATTATTTCTTCTTTTTTTCTTTCCTTCTATTACTGGATCGAACCCTTAGGCCATCCCTCTTCATATCTACAGGGGACTGTTAACGATTCTCTTTCAAAAATTCTTCGACTTATTTATAGAATCAGAAATAAGAAGAGATTTCCAATATAAGAATATTATATACTTAAGTCTCACCCTTGTAAATTTAATTTTCAAGCTTATTATACACACCTGTTTGCATATTCTCCATTGCAAACAGGAATTAAAATTGTATTTCAATTAACACATTTATATTCCTTGTCACTGAAGATACAGTGCATTCTGAAAGTATCCATACCTTTTGTTCTTTTTACATTTTTTGTACGTTGCAGGCTTTTGTTAAAAAAATTATATTTTTCACATCAATCTACAACAAATGTAATACCAAAGTAAGAACACATTTTTGACAACATTTGAAAATAGATTTTAAACGAAAACCTGAAATATCACATTGACATAAATGTTCAGATCTTTTGCGATGACATTTTACATTTAGCTCAGATGTATCCCATTTCTCTGGATTATCTGTGAGATGTTTCCGCACTATGAATTTGTAACACATGGAGCACAATTAATTGACTGGACATGATATGGAAAGGCATACACCTATCAGGTCTCATAGCTGTAAGCATATCTGAACAAACTCCAAACACTGAGGTCAAAGGAAATGCAGACCAACAACATAGACAGGTTTGTGTTGGGGCACAGATCTGGGGAAGCTGACATTTTTTTTATTTGCATTGAAGTTTTCCAAGAGCATAATGACCTCCAAAGTACTTAAAAGGAAGACGTTTGCAACAACTATGACCTCTTCTAGAGCTGGCTATCCAGTCAAACTGAATAATCTGGGGAGATGGGTGAGAGTGTTGACTAAAAACTTGATGGTCACTGTGAGATCCAGAGATTATGAATGTAGATAGGAGAAAATAACAGAAGGACGGCTATCACTGTAACCCTCCATTGATCTGGCTTTTATGTGAAACTGAAAACAGAAAGGGATATTTAAGGTGGGATATAGGATGGATTTTACTGTGGACATTTACCTTGATAAAGTCACCATAAAGTGACGAAACGTGTTGATACTATATGTCCATGTTGTGTTTATAAATGGAATAAATTGCTGTTTAGTAAATCTACATCCAGCTATTTTTTATCTATAGCCAGCCGGTTTTACATCTATTTTGGATACTGTTTTTATCTTGTGGTTTCTTCTTCACATTGGGTCGACTTCAATGAGGGTATCCAGCACCAGTGGATGGTTAAGTATATTATTGATATGTCTTTTATATACTACTAGATTGTGAGCATTTTTAATTAGCAGGGGCTTTTTTGAAACCAGTGTGTTTACTGTATTGCCATATGTGTGTTTGTTTTGTTTCTGTTTTATAGAGCACTTCCTGTAATTTGTATTTTTGGTTATATTTGTAGGATGAAGATAGGAGGAAGCATTCTTCAGGGATCTGTGCTCTAAAGATACCTATTTATCCATTTTTTTGTTCCATTATTCTATACTATTGTTCATCTTTATGGCAAAAGGGCCAGATGGAAGTCTCTCCTCCCTGCAAGACAAAAGAAAGCCTGCTTGGAATTTGCAAAAAAAAAGCATCTATAGAACTCTCAGACTAACATAAACAAGATTTTCTGGTCTGATGACACAAACATTGAACTGTTGATATTGTTTTTCAGGGTTAAAGATATTGGGCTAAATTACAATCTTCACGCAAACATTAACGCTCACTTGTGTGAGCATTATCGTTTGCTGCGGTGTTTACCGCATATTACAATCCAAACGCAAACGAGTTAAGTAACCCATTTGCGTTAGTTACCTTGCGCTTTTCAGCGTGAGGTTACTGTACTTTGTGCTCCCTATACATAACATGGGGAGCGCAAAGTGTTAATCAGCGTTAGTATTACAACCTACTAGCACTGATTAATGTCTGGCTGTGGCTAGCAAAAGGTTAACCACAGCCAGGACTTGGTGTTAACGGATTCTGCTTCTGCAGAATCTGTTAACACCAGCCTAAAGAATAAAAAAATGAAGTGTATACTCACCCTCTGTCCCGCGGCGAGGACCGCGGCTCCAACCGCCTCCTCCATCCGGTGGGAGCAGGAAAAGACTGGGGGAAAAGTCCCCCCAGTTTCTCCCTGCATATCACTACGGAGACCGGCCGGATCTTGAAAGGCGAGATCCGGCTGGTCATGTGACCGGCAGGGGGAACTCAATGGAGTCCTATGGACTCCATCGAGTGGATGCTCGCGCCGGTGCTCAGTGCTGCCGCGAGCATCCTGGATTTTACTGCACAGTAACTGTTATGATCTCTGCTTGTCATCCTGGGCGGAGCCACTAGTTAAAGTGATAGCACAGGTTTAGTATAGTCAGCTATAACAGTAACAATACAGGCAGCATTTTTTGCGCCTGCATTGTAATCCAGTGTTAAAACGCGGGCGCAAGGTGGAAAACTGCAGGCGCAGTTTTTCCTCCCTTGCGCCCATGTTTCAACGTTAGGATTGTAATTTGGCCCATTGTTAGTACAAACCTGGTACAGATTGCTCAGGATGGCAGACTGAGCAAAGGTTCATCATCTACCAGGACAATGATACTACGCAAACAGACAAGACAATACAAGAGTGGTTTAGGGCCAATTTTTAATGCCCTTGAGTGGCCCAGGTGACCAAGCTTGCTGAATAATACCCAAAAAGTCTAGAGACTGTCATTGCTGTAATAGTTGCTTATTTATGTCAATATGAGAATTTAGTTTTTTTCTTTGCAAAAAAAATAATTAAGTATTGTCAAAGATCTTGATTTTTGCTTTGTTATTATTGGGCCCTTTGAATGTAGAATGATGTGGAAGACATACCAGGTTATTCGGAGAGAGGTGAAAACCAGAAGAATTGCCAGGAGAAAGAACAATCTAGACCAAATAGCCGATTGGAAAGTGAGATCAATTGAAGAATTTTTCGGATTTGGCTATTTTGACCTAGAATTTTCACTTCTCCAGTTACTCTTCTGGTTTTCACCTCTCTCTTAATAACCCTGACTATTTACACAAGAATTGCATAAGACCAAAACAATGAATGGGCCTAAATGTATTTCTAGTAGCTATATACAGTCAGGTCCAGAAATATTGGGACATCGACACAATTCTACCATCTTTGGCTCTATACACCACCACAATGGAGTTGGAATGAAACAAACACAATGCGCTTTAACTGCAGACTGACAGCTTTAATTTGAGGGTATGTACATCCAACTCAGGTGAAGGACTTACAGCAGTTTGCAGATGTGCCTCCCACTTGTTAAGGGACCAAAAGTAAAGGGACAGAATAATAATCATAAATCAATCTTTCCCTTTTTAATACTTGGTTGCAAATCCTTTGCAGTCAATCACAGCCTGAAGTCTGGAACGCATAGACATCACCAGATGCAGGTTTCATCCCTGGTGATGCTCTGCCAGGCCTCTACTGCAACGGTCTTCAGTTCCTGCTTGTTCTTGGGCATTTTCCCTTCAGTTTGTCTTCAGCAAGTGAAATGCATGCTCAATGGGATTCAGGTCAGGTGATTGACTTGGCCATTGCATAACATTCCACTTCTGTCCCTTCAAAAATTCTTTGGTTGCTTTTGCAGTATGCTTTGGGTCATTGTCCATCTGCACTGTGAAGCGCCGTCCAATGAGTTCTGCAGCATTTGGCTGAATGTGAGCAGATAATATTGCCCAAAACACTTCAGAATTCATCCTGCTGCTTTTGTCAGCAGTCACATCATCAATAAATACAAGAGAACCAGTTCCATTGCCAGCCATACATGCCCACGTCATGACACTACCACCACCATGCTTCACTGATGAGGTGGTATGCTTAGGATCATGAGCAGTTCCTTTCCTTCTCCATACTCTTCTCTTCCCATCACTCTGGTATAAGTTGATCTTGGTCTCATCTGTCCATAGGATCTTGTTCCAGAACTGTGAAGGGTTTGTTAGGTGTTGTTTGGCAAACTCTAATCTGGCCTTCCTGTTTTTGAGGCTCACCAATGGTTTACATCTTGTGGTGAACCCTCTGTATTTACTCTGGTGAAGTCTTCTCTTGATTTTTGACTTTGTCACACATACACCTACCTCCTGGAGAGTGTTCTTGATCTGGCCAACTGTTGTGAAGGGTGTTTTCTTCACCAGGGAAAGAATTCTTCATTCATCCACCACAGTTGTTTTCCTTGGTCTCCCGGGTCTTTTGGTGTTGCTGAGCTCACCAGTGCGTTCCTTCTTTTTGAGAATGTTCCAAACAGCTGAGAAGCCAATTGTCCCATTACTTTTGGTCCCTTAACAAGTGGGAGGCACATCTGCAAACTGCTGTAAGTCCTACACCGTTCACCTGAGTTGGATGTACATACCCTCAAATTAAAGCTGACAGTCTGCAGTTAAAGCACATTGTGTCTGCAGTCTGCAGTTAAAGCACATTTGTTTCATTCCAACTCCATTGTGGTGGTGTATAGAGCCAAAGATGTTAGAATTGTGTCAATGTCCCAATATTTCTGGACCTGACTGTATCTTATATTATACACTATTTATACAGACCAAATGTCACAAACGGGCATCATTTTCTGCAAGATTTTAAACGCAGAGTTGGTGGGGTTTTTCTCTCTGGTCTTTGCAAGGAAGTAAAAGGCCACTGGTTTTTACAACCCTCTTATCTGCTCTAGGCTTGTGCACCAATTTTTTTTTTCGGTTCGATTCGGTTCGATTTGTTCGGATGTTTAAAATTTTCGATTCGGCTCGTTTCGACCGATTTCTGTTTCGATTCGGTTCGGTTCGGCTCGTTTTTCGTGTACATTTTTTTTCGCAATATCGACCATTTTTCGTGTTTTCGGGTCACTTTGCTCGTTTTTTGTATCGACTTTTTGTGATTTCGGAAATTTTAGTTTTTTCGGAACGTCTGTTCTCCTCGTTTCAAAGTGTCTAACTCTATTCGTTTTGACTTAACTACTATGGTTTACTTTTTTAATACTTTATATCTTTTTTTATAATAAATTTTTGGTTTGTTTTTCGGATCCGATAATTCATTCCGTCGATACGATAATTCTGGCGATTCTATCGTGTTTTTTTTTATTAAATAAAGATCCTTTTTTTCTTATGAATATACATTTCACAACTTTATTTAAACATATTAAAATGGTATGAAAGCCAAGGAACAAAAAAATGAACAAAACGATTAAAAAATGCTAAACTGACCCGAATGCCACAAGAAACAAGTGATACGCATTTACAAATACAAAATTTACAGAATCAGCGATATAACCGATAATAGTTAAATATACGATGTCCAGAATTACCGAAATGGAACCGAAATCACGAATGGAACCGAAATCATGAATAGAGCAAAAATAAATTTTGATTTGACACATTTCAAGTCCATTCGAAAAATCCGAAATTTTTTCGTTTCGGCTCGGAAAACTTTTCGGATCTGTCGGTTTTCGGGTCCAATCCGATTCGGAAATTCGGCCGAATCCGAAGACACGAATCGGGAAATTTCGTGAAAATTCCGAAATTCCGAAACCCGAAACGCACATCCCTAATCTGCTCTGCTCTCTGGAGCTGAATGGAAACTTGAGACCTGAACCAAATGGTTGGGGGTTGGTTGGGGATGTGGGACAAGGATCCAGCACTCCCTGGACTCAGGGTATTTCGCTGCAATGTACCTAAAATATTGCTATTGATCAGCGCATAAATATAAAGGATACTATTTGTTCTTTAATATACATGGGGCCTGTTATCAAACGAAATAGCCGCAAATTGCATATCTAATCAGCAGGATGGAGATCGAATACTCTTTTTATCTATAAGGAGAAATACCTATGTACATTCTTTGTGATGATCTAAAATAAATATAGTCCATCAGATCCTAAAATAGTATATATTGAGTGTAAACAGTAAAAAAACAGCCTAAATTGTTGAAACATCTTTAGGGGAAGGTAATGTTTTGCAGATGATTGCATTACACTCTTATATGTGTGCAATCCCTTTCTGACATAACCCAAATTCTTAGAAAATTAGTCGCTCAAAACCAAAAAAGCGAACTGCTGGTCCTCGGCGACTTTAATGTTGATTGGCTGAATCCTAAAAACAATAAACACTGCTCACTGTTTTAGGCTTTGCAGCTAACACAATTAATCTCCTCCCCCCTCGCATTAATATGAAGAGCCCTAACTACACCTTGCTGGACTGGATTCTTCCTCATGTCCTGATCGAATACAGGAGGCAGGCGTTCTCGCTAACAGTTTCAGTGATCACTGCCTAGTGTACTGTGTGCGCAAAATAAGGGCCACAAAATGTCCACAAAGGTAATAATCACCAGGTCTTTCAAGAAATTTAATCTTGAATCCTTCCTAAATGATCTCAAACAGCTCCCATGGTACAGACTAAACCTAATCCCAGACCTGGACTGTGCAATTGAATACTTTCAAGCCGAGCTCCTGAAAGTCTGGAACACCCATACCCCACTGCGCAAAGTGAGAGTAAAGGGGCCCATCTCCCCTGGGTTACAGCTGACCTCACGCATATGTACCAGCTTAGAGACTCCCTGTGGTCAAAGTTCAAGAGTACTGGATCCATGAACGATCACTGTGAATACCAAAAATGCCGGAATGAATGCACAAAAGAAACAAAAGTGGCTAAAGCCCAATACTTCAATGAAAATTTAAACAATAACATATCAAACCCCAGAAATTTTTGGAAAATCATAAGTAACATACAAGCACCCCCCATCCACTCCCAACCAGCTGCTTTAAAAGTAAACAACCAAACTGTACAACACCCCCTAGATGTAACAAATGCTTTTAATAATTATTTTGTTGGGCGCCACCACCCTGATTGCTAAGCTAGGAAATGACACACAATCAGAAAGGCTGCACGCAGGTCAGGACCCACCAACAGTGCAAAGACCCCGTAACCAGAGAAATTCAGTTTTAGGCCAGTGCCTGTCAGTGCCATCACTAAACTTCTCCGTAACCAAAAAATGAAATACCAGTCTGGACCTGATCAAATCCCAGCAATGCTGCTGAAAATCAGTGCACCAGCAATTGCAAAACCTGTCGCAACCCTGATTAATGAATCACTGGCAACTGGATACATACCCAAACTCTGGAAGACTGCAAGGGTGGTACCTATCTATAAAAGTGGAGACAATACTTTGGTATCCAAGTACCGCCCAATATCACTGCTCCCTGTAATGTCAAAAATTCTGGAAAAATGTGTCTACATTCAATTACGTGATTATTATCAGTATCAGAACTATTTAACCCCAGATCAATCAGGCTTTCGTCCAAACCATTCAACTACAACTGCTCTTTTAAAAGTTTGTAATGATATCCAAGCGGGCATGGAACAAGGAAATCTAACTGGAGCCATCTTCCTTGATTTTGCCAAGGCTTTTGACACAGTAGACCATGGCATCCTATTACAAAAACTTAAGAACTCTGGTATTGGTGTTAGTACGTTAACCTGGTTCCAATCATATGTGTCTGATAGGTCTCAATTTGTGTCCATTTGTGACAGCACTTCCCTTCCCCTCCCAGTCACGTGCGGTGTACCCCAAGGCTCGATACTTGGCCCCCTGCTATTCACAATATTCATAAACGATCTGCCCAATGTCTGCAAAGCTTCAACTGTACACATGTACGCAGACGACACTGTAATCTATACCAGCAAACCAAATCTCCCACAGCTGGAGGCAGTGCTGCAAGAACAATTCACAGGGGTAGAAAAGTGGATCGCAAATAACAAACTTTTTCTAAATACTGACAAAACTGTTACAATGCTCTTTGGAACCGCACCTAAACTACACAAATTGCAAACACCCCATCTATGTGTTGGGACAAAATCAAATGGCACACTGACCACAGTCACTTCTCTCAAATACCTAGGTATGTGGTTAGACTCAAATCTATCTTTTGGCCCCCACATCGAAAAACTCTCATCTAAACTCTACCCCAAACTAGGTGCCCTGTACAGAAACAAATCCTGCCTGAGCCCCGCGGTAAGAAAGCAGATTGTACAACAAATGCTTATGCCAGCCATTGAATACGGAGATGTAGTGTATGCAGCCGCCCCGCAAAGACACCTCCAGAAACTTACTACATTGTATAACTCATTCTGTCGCTTTGTGCTACAATGCAACTACATGACACACCATTGTGACATGTTAAAAGAACTAAACTGGCCATCACTGGACTCTAGACGCACCCTTCACCTTTCCAACCTGGTGTTTAAGAGCTTTTCTGGGAAGCTACCACCCTACCTGAATATGCTGCTTCCCCCGCAGTTCAGTTCCTCATCCTATAACCTCAGATCCACCAGCAGCCTTACTTGCAATACCGCAATACAAAAAAAAATGGCTCAATCCTCATTTTCCTACAGAGCACCGCAAATATGGAATAACCTCCCAAACACTGTCAAATCTTCCCCAGTCTAAAGTCCCTTAAGACTTCCCTATTAACATACCTCAATACAGAATGCACCTGTAAACATGTAACATAATGACTTTATTTCCTCCATATTTATTTTTCTGTTAATCTGTATATTTGGTCTTGTGTTAATATCTTGCATTTTTACTATTTTGTATTTCTGTAACCACTCAATGTTCTCGAACCCAGGACATACTTGAAAACGAGAGAAATCTCAATGTATCCTTCCTGGTAAAATCCTTTATAAATAAAATAAATAAATAAATATGTGCACTGCCCCTTGAAATCAAACATAGGGGTGACCAGCAGCCATGGATCTGGTTTTATTTACATTTTGGAATTTTGCACTTTTGCACATGCACTTTTTGTGGCCGTAGGACATTTAGAGACGATTGTCTAACCTAATTAGAGGACATTTTTATGACTCTCTGTAGATGTCACATCAACACATTTCTGTGTTTGCACTTTACAAATAGGAAGCATTTATGAGCACATGCACTTTATATGCATTTGCACATGTGGTTTAACATACACCTTGTATCAGGGCCGGCCTGACCATGGAGCAGTGCGGAGCACTTGCTCCAGGCGGCGGAAATTTGAGAGCGGCCTTCCGTTGCTGCTTACTGCCCTGCACTATTTTGTGTTGCGCCGCGGCAGCTTCCAATTTGCCGCCGGCGCATCATGGTCAGCCCTTCCCTTCACACAAGTCAGTGATGCCACCGCTGCTGACCACGCCCACCACACACGCAGGCGTCCAGAGTGCCAGCGGGGGATCAAGAGAAAAGTTGAAGGAGAAAAGTTACCAGGAAAGGCTTAATGATCTTAACATGTACAGCTTGGAAAAAAGACAAGACAGAGGAGATATGATAGAAACATTTAAATACGTAAAGGGAATCCACAAGGTAGAGGAAGGGAGTAATTTTAAAGGAAACAAAGTAGCAAAAACAAGAGGACATAGTCTTAGATTAGAGGGCAAAGGTTTAAAAGTAACATCAGGAAGCATTATTTTACTGAGAGGGTGGTGGATACATGGAACAGCCTTCCAGATGAAGTGGCAGAGGCCAAAACAGTAATTGAATTTAAGCAGGCATGGGATAGGCATGAGGCTATCCTAAACAAAAGATAAATCCAGGTAAAGTATCCAAGTAATTGGGCAGACTAGATGGGCCGAAAGGTTCTTATCTGCCGACATTTTTCTATGTTTCTATGTTTCTAAGACGCCGCCGCGTGTGGGTGGGCAGACGACAGACAGAGGGATCCTTAGGCTGACGCTGCGGGAGCACACCAGGCCAGCAATGGACAGAGTGGTGCGTGCGTGGCGCCACACCAGCAATCAACTTGTGAATTTACTCGAGGAGAGAAACTCGAGTCGTCCTCGCCTCGGTCCCGTCCTCCAGTTCCTCCGGTTCCCGCTGGGCCCTGCTGCTGGACCAGGCAGGCAGCTATGCACAAGAGGCAGGTATGGCTACTGAACAGTGTGATTAAGGCGCGTGCGGATCCTTCCACCCCCTTGGTGGCGGCTGCTGCTCGTCTGTTTGCCGCCGATTCCCGTGCAGGCCGGGGGTGTGATGGAGTGTGAGTGGCCTGTGGGTGACTCGGCCGGAACAGAACCTTGTCGCCAGGCGGCAGTTCGTGTCTAGGTCAGCTATGCTGGGCGCCCAGTCCGTGTGGAGCCCGCTGTAATGGCTGTGATCGCTGCGGAGTGGTGAGTTACTGGCGCTGTGGTACATGGGGCAATTCGGAAAAAGTTTGCTGCTGGGGGGCAGGTGCTATTAACTCTCAGGGGCCAACCTAAACTTTAAACAGCTAAAGCTGGCTCCTGGGACAACGGGCATCCTGACTCCAACAGATCTGTGCACCTGATGCTAAGGTGCAAAAACCTCCCCTCACTTTGGTACCTGATAGGGTTAATAAATATGTCACCCTGGCCACCTATTTATTAATTCACCAGGTAAATGAGACAGGGCAGGCACACATTTGGGGTGAAGTGAGCTATCATTAATTATAGGTATCATTAATGGCATTTGGTTATCATTGCAGAGATTGAGGGGTTAATAAATATGTCACCCTGCCTTCTTCACCATGGACACCTAATTATAGGTATCATTGATACCTATAATTAAGGATAGCTCACGTCACCCCAAATGTGTGCCTGCCCTGTCTCATCTGATTTACCTGGTGAATTAATAAATAAATAGGTGGCCATGGTGAAGAAGGCAGGGTGACATATTTATTAACCCCTCAATCTCTGCAATGATAACCAAATGCCATTAATTAGGGATTTAAGGGCAGAAGCAGTGAGCTTAAACCTGGGTCCTGGTAGCACTGCAAGGGTTACAGGAGCTGCTATTGTCCTGGGAGACTGGTGGTGCCGAGAGCTACCCATGTCTGTGATACGCTTATACACAGCGCACATTGCTGTGAGCTTTATTGCTGTGGAGCGCTGTGATACGCTCATATATGTAACGTGTTTGTGTTTTTTTTTCGCGGGGGGGGGCAGCATTTACTCCTTCGCTCCAGGCAGCACAGTGGCTTGGGCCGGTCCTGCCTTGTATTTTAGGAACAGTTTTATACGCACGATATAAGAATATATCACTGTTGTTGTTCTTTTGTGGTACATGGTTGCGAATTTGCACAAAATGTGTTATTTGCACTATTATTAGGGAATCATTGATCCACTGAAGTATACTTCTCTCTCACTATTTGATCAATATATTAGAAGTCGATTTATACTAGACTCTCAGTATTATCAGTCATTTAGAATTATTTATTCAGATTCTTCCATACTAGGAAGTACCCACTGCACTACTAGGACCCCCATTCTTTTCACATTACTGTTACAGTACAACAGCCAGGAAGAGAACAGAACACAGGCGAGCTCTGGGGTCACACACTGCTGTACAGGGATAAGATTCAGGAGGTTATAATGAGTGAAAATCCCTGTACAATACAGATATAAGGTGTTACTGTAATTTCCATACACATTCATTGTGCAGGCACAAACAGATATTATTTATATTCTATTGGTATTTTTGGAATCTAATAATCTCATTGTGATCACTACAAATGCCCATAAGCAGGATATCTGACTATTTTTATAATTTATCTTTATCACAGTTACAGTATTTGACACAAAGGCTATTTCTACCTGTATGCTGATAATGCAGACCCTGTGTGACATTGTGTAAGATAGAGGACACCATCTTGAGTTCAGAGACTTTCATTCCAACAATATTTCAATAATGAATAAACGAATATAAGAAAATAATGAAAATTATTGAGTTTACATTATTTAAATTTTTTAACTATCTAAGAACAACAATCTCTGTGTAGGATTTATATTTTACCCTATATTTAATTGTTAACTTTGCATTCCACATTTCAAATAAACGTTAAGATAAAAGTTTTTGTTATTTTTACAAAAATCATTTGGTAGTGAAGGAGCTAGAGAACACGACTTCTGCTGACTTGCCTTCTTCACATCATGCATCCTGCCGCCATCTCTTCACCAGGTAAACGACACAAATGCAACCATGCAAACAGCTATCCACCTGATCTAAAAGAAAACGTGATTCATCAGATGAGGCAACTTTCTTCCAAGGTCCATGCTCCATGGTCCATTTCTGATGCTTACATCTCCATTGACTGCACTTTCAATGGTGGTGCAGTGCAATGTGTGTTCTGACACCTTTCTGTCATGGTCAGCATTACATTTTTCAGAAATTTGAGATGAAGTAGGTTTTCTGTGTGATCAGACCAGATAAGACTATCCTCCACTCCCCGCTTGCATCAATGAGCCATGGGTATCCTTAACTCTGGCACTGGTTCACTAGTTGTCCTTCTTTCCACCATTCTGGCAGGTACTATCTACTGCATTCCTGGAACACATCACAAGCCTTGCCGTTTTGGTGATGTGGTGACTCGGTCATCTAGCCATCACCCTTTGTCAAAGTAGCTCAGATCTTTTAACTTGCCCTTTGTTCTTGCTTCCAATTCATGAAATTCAAGAACTGACTATTTACTTCCTGCATATCTCGCCCCTTGACAGGTGCCATTGCAAGAATATAATCAGTGCTGTTTACTGCATTGCCCATTAGTTTTATCAAGATAGGTATTATTTTATTTAAGGTGCAGAATGCGTAACAGTGTCACATGATGGCTTTGATTCATACATGTTGTGAATACAACATACAAGTGAACTACAATCTCTCCAAACTGGGAATATCCAGACACTAACACCGATTTCCAATTAAATTATCTAAAGTTGGCAATGCTCATTCCCCATTTCCCCACTCTAAGTTAACATTATACTACATGATAATTTCATGACATCGGAGCAAGTTTACAATGAAAGTTGTGTCATTTGATCAAAACCCAACAGTTGTGTTAGATGAATAACAACCCAAAGGCCAGGGGCGTGTGTGGTGAGAATAACAAGTCAGATAAAGACTATGCCAAAATTTGCTTAAGCCTCAGACGTCAGAAAATAGAATAAAAAGTTTAAGCATGTGGTTATCAGAGTATGAATTTTCTCTTGAACCCCTTCAATTCCATGATCGAGTATATTCAATGAGGGGTTAAGTCTTGCAGGAACACATGGGAACGCAGTTCCTTCACTATTTTAGCAGGAGGAATTTAGTTCCTTTTGGCTGATATACTGGGAAGTAGGGATGAGCCGAACACCCCCCGAATTCGGTTCGGGCCCGTACCCGAATTTTTGCAAATGTTCGGGTCCAAACCCGAACTCGAACCCCATGCAAGTCAATGGGGCTGAAAATTCGGTTTTTAGAGTGCCCTCCAAGAGGGCATATATGCTAGATATTTGCCATAAAAGGTGTATGGGGGTCCAGGTAGTGCCCTGGGGGACAAGAAACAAGGACAAAAAGTTTAAAAAAATACGTTTTTAAAGGGACAGTGAGCTTTCCATGAAATAAGGGTTAAAAATAAAAATGAAAAATTCCTTCAAATATCGTGCCTAGGAGGTCCCCATAAATTGCCCGTGAAGTGGCGGATTTGTAGGATGTATAGAAACACTTAAAAACAAAAAATGATGTTTCAAATGACGGTAAATGCTTTTCCTTTAATCTATCCATAAACAACTGCTTGGGGCGGCAGTCTGTATGAAAAGAGGAGACATTTTCGGACACGCAGAAAAAGTTTACTGATTTTTTGGGCTAAATTATTGTGAAACTTATGCAGGCTTTGGATGAAAGTAACAATAGGTGCTTCAAAATTGGTCCTTTAGCATCCCCAACAGTGCCGTCACACCGTAACCCCTCTGAGGATATGAATCTGATACAGGCGTCAGTGGCAGTGCACCCAAATATTGTGCTTTTGGTGCCAGGCCTGCAAGTACTATCATACAGTAACCCCTCTGTTGTATTGTGGAAGAATGGAGGGGTGAACCTTGCGGTCCTATATTAAAAAGATATGCATCTGGTAAAGGCGTCAGTGCACCCAGATATTCTGCCTTTGGTGCAAGACTGCCAGGCCAGCAAGTATCATCATACAGTAACCCCTCTGTAGTATTGTGGAAGAATGCAGGGGTGGACCATGTGGTCCTATATTGAAAAGTTTTTTATCTGGTAATGGGCATCAGTGCACCCAGATATTGTGCCTTTGGTGCCAGGCCAGCAAGTATCATCATACAGTAACCCCTCTGTAGTATTGTGGAAGAATGCAGGGGTGGACCATGTGGTCCTATAATAAAAAGATATGATTCTGGTCAAGGCGTCAGTGCACCCAGATATTGTGCCTTTCATGGCAGCTAGTGCCTTCACACCGTAACCCTTTTGTGGTATTGTGGAAGAGTGCAGGGTTGGACCCTGCGGCTCAAAAAATTAAAATGATATAAATCTGGCACAGGCGTCAGTGCAGCCAAATATTGCGCCTTTCATGGCAGCAAGTGCATTCATACCGTAACCCTTTTGTGGTATTGTGGAAGAGTTCAGTGCTGGAGGTTTTGTGAATGCAGAAGACATCCCCGATCTATTCTGTTCCGTCAGCATCAGGGGGTTGATAGCTGCTGATCCAGGACTGATTCATTTTTATAAATGTCAGCCGGTCTACAGAGTCGGTGGACAGACGCATTCTTTTGTCTGTGACAAAACCTCCAGCGGCACTGAACGTCCTTTCAGAAAGCATGCTGGATGAAGGGCAACCTAGTAGCTGCATAGCATATTGGCTAAGTTCTGGCCAGTGATCCAATCTCAACACCCAGTAAGCCAGTGGATCATCTGCTGGAAAGGTATCCAGGTCTGCCCTTGCCCCTAGGTAGTCCTGCACCATATGGTGAAGACGCTGGCAAAGGGTGCATACATTTGACATCCCTGGGCGTCGTGGACTAAAATTTTTTAAAAATGCATCAGTCAAGCGGCCCTGGCCTTCACCACTATTCCTCTGATCATCCGCAGCCTCAGAAGCACTTGTGTCAGCACTTGGTAATCTACCAGTGCCTGGAAAGGTGTTACACAAGTGTCGCTTTAGAGCATCCTCAAGTTTTTTCATCCTGTGCTCCCTCTGTGCGGGCAGGATGAGCTCTGCAACTTTACCCTTGTATCGTGGATCAAGAAGGGTTGCCAACCAGTAATGATCCCTCTCCTTGATAGCACGAATCCTTTAGCAGGTTTTGAGTTATTAGGGAGCCCATGTAGCGTAGTTTGGAGGTGGCATTAGCTTCCGAGTCTTCCTGGTCAATGAGGATGACCGTATCGTCCTCGTCCTCCTCCCAGCCACACACTAGCCCTTCTGTTTCTGGGCACACGAAACCCTCTCTTGAGGAATCCCCACATTCAATGCCCCCACTACTTAAATATTCCATCTCTTCCTCCTCCTGTCTGATCTGAGTAGGACCCGCTGGAATGCTGTCTGCGGAAAGACTGGGGCCTTGAGAGCTAGGGAAGGCCTCCTCTTCCTCCTGCTGCTCTGCCTCTAGAGCCACATCTATAATCCCCCACAGAGTGTGCTCCAGCAGGAACACTAAAGTAATTGTGTCACTGATGCATGCACTGTCCCTGCTCACCATCCTCGTTGCCTCCTCAAATGGTGACAGTACAGTGCATGCATCCTTGATCATCAGCCACTGCGGGGGGGGAAAAAAACAAGTTGACCTGAACCTGTCCTTGTGCCATACTCACACAGGTACTCGTTGATGGCCCTCTGCTGCTTGTGCAGACGCTGCTGCATTGCTAATGTCGAGTTCCACCTGGTGGGCATGTCACAGATCAGACGGTTTGTGGGAAGGTGGAATTCTCTTTGAATTTCTGCCAGGCGAACGCTTGCTGGGAATGACCATCTGAAGTGGCTGCAGACTTTTCTGGCCTGGCTGAGAAGCTCTGGCAGCCCATGGTACTTGGTTAGGAAACGCGGTACCACTAGATTTAGGACGCGTGCTAGGCATGGTACATGCGTCAATTTACCCTGCCGTAGGGCGGAGAGAAGGTTGCTGCCATTATCACAGACGATCATTCCCAGCTCAAGCTGGCGTGGTGTTAACCATCTCTGCACCTGGCCCTGCAGAGCTGACAGAATTTCTGGCCCAGTGTGGCTCCTGTCCCCTAAATAAACCAGCTCAAGCATAGTATGGCTACTTTTTGCTTGAGCCATTTCGTAGACCCTGTCAGGCATCGGTTTAACTGCCACTTTGCCAGAGACAGAGAAGGAGGAGAAGGAGGAGGTAGAGGGAGAGGTGGTGGTGGTGGAGCAGACAGACCTCATACAAGCAGTTTTCTGGAGGCGTGGTGGATGAGCAAGCTCCAGCACAGAGCCCCGTCTTGGATCCCTCCCAGCTGCAATCAGAGTTACCCAGTGTGCCATGAAGGAAATGTAATGACCCTGTCCATGCTTGCTGGACCACGTGTCTAAAGTCACATGCACCTTGTTGCTGACTGCCTTTCCCAATGACTGGATAGCATTGTCTTCCACGTGCTGGTATAGTGCTGGAATGGCCTTGCGTGAAAAGTAATGGCGTTTTGGAACCTGCCACTGTGGTACAGCACATTCAGCAAATTCACGGAAGGGAGCAGAGTTCACCAGCTGGAAAGGCAGCCGCTGCAATGCGAGTAATTTTGCTAAGCTGGCATTTAGACGCTGTGCTTGGGGATGGTTGGGACTATATTTTTTCTTACGCTGCAGCAGCTGCGGCAACGTAATCTGACTGCGTAAATCTTCAGCTGCTGGGAGGATGTCACACTGTGAGGAAGGACCTGGTACATCCATTACTGTAGCATCATCCCTGTCAGTGGAGGTTGTAGGCAATGACATGGCAGGACATACAGTGGGGGTAGAGACAGATGAGGAGGAGGAGGACCTACGCAAAGTTTTGAGCCAACGGGATGCGTGGCAGGCGGGTGGTCATATGTCGCCTCAAGCACGTGGTACCCAAGTGTCCGGTGTTGATCCCACGCTTCAGCCTCCTCTGACATAGATTACAAATAGCAACGGTGGGGTCTGCTGCACATTTCTTAAAGAACTCCCAGACAGCAGAGTTCCTGCATGTGTTCTTTGAGACAACAGCGCTCTGCACCGGAGCAGCTCTGACATCTGATGCCTTGGACTGGCTAGTGCTACGGTTGGTCACAGAGGATGTTGTGCCTCGTGTTTGCTGTGCCTCCCCCTCCTCCTCACTTGATTCCTCAGTTCGATCTGGCACCCAGGTGGAGTCAGTGACCTCATCATCAATGTCATCTTCACCCCATATCTCCTCGTCACTGGAGCCAACTTGGCAGTATGCTGCAGCTGCTGGGGCAACATGAGTGCCAGTTATTTGTGTGTCATCACTGGCACCCCCTTCCTCTAGGTTGATTATACTGCCTCGCTCAACCTCAGAGATTGAATCAGAGCCCTGTAGTTGCTGCGCATCCTCAAGCAGCATGTCACTGTCATTGTAGTCAAACAATTCAGCTGACTCCTCCGTGTGTGATATCGAGGCTACGGCAGGAGTAGCTGTGGACATGGAGGGTGCATTAGATGCTTTGGCAGCTGAGGTGGACTGTAAAGCACTAGAAGCCTGGCTGGCAGAGGACTCGGAGGATGAGGATGGCCTGGCTAGCCAATCCACCAAATCCTCTGTATGTTGCTGCAGGTAAAGAAGACGGCCAGCACCAGTTATAAAGGACAAGCGTGCCCCTGCAGAGGATGCACAACGTCCACCACGACTAGAGGCACAGCCTCCCGACACAGGGGCTGCTTGCCCTCTTATCTGTGTCTGAGAGCGTCTGCCTGTCCTTTTTGTTCTTTCAGACATGGTGAGTGATATATAGATTAAATATATACAGAACTCTGATTCAACTCTGGTATAAAGATTAAAGATTTACAGAACTCTGGTATAAATCAGTGAGACCCTTTGATGAGTGGCAGTGAAATCTCTTATAAATCAGTGAGACCCACTGATGGGTGGCAGTGAAACCTCCTATAAATCAGTGAGACCCTTTGATGGGTGGCAGTGAAACCTCTTTTAATCAGTGAGACCCTTTGATGGGTGGCAGTGAAATCTCCTATAAATCAGTGAGACCCTTTGATGGGTGGCAGTGAAACCTCTTATAAATCAGTGAGACCCCTTGATGGGTGGCAGTGAAACCTATAAATCAGTGAGACCCTTTGATGGGTGGCAGTGAAACCTCCTATAAATCAGTGAGACCCTTTAATGGGTGGCAGTGAAACCTCTTATAAATCAGTGAGACCCCTTGATGGGTGGCAGTGAAACCTCCTATAAATCAGTAAGACCCTTTGATGGGTGGCCGTGAAACCTCCTATAAATCAGTGAGACCCTTTGATGGGTGGCAGTGAAACCTCCTATAAATCAGTAAGACCCTTTGATGGGTGGCCGTGAAACCTCCTATAAATCAGTGAGACCCCTTGATGGGTGGCAGTGAAACCTCCTATAAATCAGTGAGACCCTTTGATGGGTGGCAGTGAAATCTCCTATAAATCAGTGAGACCCTTTGATGGGTGGCAGTGAAACCTCTTATAAATCAGTGAGACCCCTTGATGGGTGGCAGTGAAACCTCCTATAAATCAGTGAGACACTTTGATGGGTGGCAGTGAAACCTCCTATAAATCAGTGAGACCCTTTGATGGGTGGCAGTGAAACCTCCTATAAATCAGTGAGACCCTTTGATGGGTGGTAGTGAAACCTCCTATAAATAAGTGAGACCCTTTGATGGGTGGCAGTGAAACCTCCTATAAATCAGTGAGACCCTTTGATGGGTGGCAGTGAAACCTCCTATAAATCAGTGAGACCCTTTGATGGGTGGCAGCCAGTGAGAACACACAGATTATAACAATTCCCAAATATTTTGTAGAAATTAGTGACCCCAAAAATACTGCGTGGTACTGGCTGTGTGACAAGACACATATCACCTCAATTCACAAATGTTTTAAAGAAATTAGTGAGCCCCAAAATACTGCGTGGTACTGGCTGTGTGACAAGACACAGATCACCTCAATTCATAAATGTTTTGTAGAAATTAGGGAGCCCCAAAATACTGCGTGGTACTGGCTGTGTGACAAGACACAGATCACCTCAATTCACAAATGTTTTAAAGAAATTAGTGAGCCCCAAAATACTGTGTGGTACTGGCTGTGTGACAAGACACAGAAGATCACCTCAATTCACAAATGTTTTAAAGAAATTAGTGAGCCCCAAAATACTACGTGGTACTGGCTGTGTGACAAGACACACATCACCTCAATTCACAAATGTTTTAAAGAAATTAGTGAGCCCCAAAATACTGCGTGGTACTGGCTGTGTGACAAGACACACATCAGCTCAATTCACAAATGTTTTAAAGAAATTAGTGAGCCCCAAAAAAACTTGCTGGCTGTGTGACAAGACCCAGGAGATCACCTCAATTCACAAATGTTTTAAACAAATTAGTGACCCCAAAAAAACTTGCTGGCACAGTGACTAGACACACATATCAATTCCCTGATATTTTGTAGAAATGAGACCCCCCCAGACCCCCCAGTAGCGTGGCAGACTGGCAGTAACAACACACAACAATCTCCTCTGAAATTTCCTCTGAAATGCGTGCAGAATCGGCGCGTGGAAACGTTATATATAGTGTGCTGCGGGACTTAGCTCTGTGAGTCCATGATTGGGCAAAATTTGCCCAATCAGGACTCCGAGCGGTGATTGGCATACTGTTGAACCAGTCTTGCACCAGACCTGTGGTCAGATGCAAGGCTGTAGCCAATTACTAGCTTCAGGCCAGTGGGAAAATGCATTGTGGGCCATTGTGATGCATTGTGGACTCGAACATGCGCCGAACACCTGGAAATGTTCGGAGTTCGCGATCTACCCGAACAGGCTAAGTTCGGGCCGAACTCTGAACTGTTCAAACCCGAACCGCTCATCCCTACTGGGAAGATGCAATATCTTTCTATATAGACACAATTTAATAAAACCGTCTATATTTAAGGGTTTTTCCAGGATTTAAGTACATTATTATTATTATTCTGTATTTATAAAGCGCCAGCATATTCCGCAGCGCTGTACAATGGGGGAGTGCAGACATGAGACCTACTAAAACACATAAGAAACAGAGGGCCCTGCCCTTAGGATAATTGCCTTGCTGATACAGCACTTTACACCAGTGCTCAGCCAGACATCCCTTGAGTTTACAATCTAAAGGACAGGGGTAAGTGAAACAGAAGGGGAGCTGGGGAGTGTGGATCTGCTGGCTAGAGAGAAAATAGCAAGCTACAGGTTGATTAGAATAAAGTGGCAGCAGGTGGAGGGGAATGAATGAGTTTGGGCCTAGGACTGGGTGGGCGGGAGGGTGGATGGATGGGGCGGGCCGGTGGCACTGCAGAATTCAGAGTCTGGAGTGGTGATGCCTGTGTGTTGTGAGCTGTAGGAATGGAAGAGACAGAGCTTTTAGGAGAGCAAGCAGGTAATGACATGCGAGGAGGAGGAGGGGGAAGCATGGTGGTGAAACAGAAGTTTTTTGTACAAGCATAAACTATCAAAAATGGAGGGAAGGCATTAAAGGGAAAAGTAATCAGCCTGGGGATAATACATAAAATGCACGAGACTATGAGAGGGCATGAGAATGAAAATTTCTCGGGGTTTGCCAGAGGAATGGCATTCTCATGCATAAATAAGTGCTGCAGTTGCTTTGGCACCCAGTAATCGTTAAAACCAGAATGTATAGAAATAATGGTGAGTTCCCACACTTATTTTTTTTGGACTTGACCCCTGTATTCAATCGTCAAATGTTCCTGCAAGAGCTGTCCACTTGACCTGGTCATATTGTGGAGCAGTGCAAAGGAATTGTGTTTACTATGGGCAAAGCACATTAGCAAATGGATCCAGAGTGTACCCTCACATTTTTAGCACCTTGGACATGTCACCCAAGGTGCTGGATCTGTTTGGAGTACCATTGTCCTTTTACAGATCCAGAGCCCCAGCTGTATTATTATTATACCTACAGTAACACTTTTTTGATCAGCAGGATGAGTCCTCCTGTAAAATAAGATTACTATTTCATGACAGGCACATATATTTTTACACTGTCTGGAATTTATGGAAACCCTTAACCCACTTTAATTTTACTTAAGTCCTGCCACTTTCCTCACACCCGGTTACTTCTCACATTTTCATTAATCTCTCTATAATCTATAGCAACAGCTGCGTTCAGTAATAGTCTGACAATATTTAATTTGATTGTTTATAACAAACCTGCAAATTCTCAGCTGTTGATGCTTTTGATTTTATGCATATAGTATAGAAAATCAATTAAATATCATGAAAGTCTAAACTTTATGTCGAGCATAAAAATGGCTAATTTCAATTATTTTTACATGGTGGAGAAATGTATGCCTTAAGCGTACGTAAAAATTATTGGTTGGATGAAAACCCTAGCAATTCACATAGTAAGTTAATGAGTGTAGAATCATGGCCTGCATTATAAATATCATAAAAGACATGCTGTAAAATGAAACCGTTACAGGTCTTTGATCTTCAAAATCCTCAGCTCAATATATCTTCAATGTAGCAAATGCAATTGATACAGTTTCTGTAGATCACACTACAGTAGTGTTTCCCAAAACTTCCTCAGGACCTACTAAAAGGCCAGGTTTGCAGGATATTTGAATCGTGAACGAAGGGCAAACCCTGGGGGTTATTCAGAGAGCACCGAAAGGTCGCCGACATTTCGGTGCTTGCCCATTCCCTGCATTTAAGGGAACCAAATTGCCCCACCCTGCAGTGAAATCAGCCTTCACCGCAGGGTCTCTGGAGTGCAGGGAACATACCCGAATATCCGCTGCAAAACCGCTGAACTCCTGTCGAAAAACGCATCCGATACGATCCGAAGTATCGGATCACTCGAACCGCTGCAATAAAACACGCCGAACATGTCCGGAAAAAGCCACGAGCCGCTGAACACAGCGCAGACCAGCTGCCAGAAAAAGCCGACAAGCTGACAAACTTGGGTAAAAAAAAAGGTTAAATGTGTCAAAATTGAAACGCTGTTTGCAAAAGAATAACTCAATGAAAATGCCTGAAATTTACATATAAGGTATTACATATAATGATAATAAAAAGGCCTATTACAGAAAAAATAAAAAACACTATTAAAAAAAAACAGAGAAAGAATTTTGTAAAACAAAATCCTGAAAAATGCCTAAAAGACCCTAAAAAAAATCAATAAAGATACATTTTTTTACTGCAGATTAAAATAATAAATGGTTAATTAAATATTGAATAAAAATGGGAATATCTTTAACATTGAATCCTATTTGGTTAATCTGAATAAACCTATTGAATGAAAGCACCGAACAGCAGGGCATTTCGGCAAATTTTCACTGCTGTTCAGTGTTCTCTGAATAGATTAACAATTCCTTGCTTTTTGTGCCTGCTGAATGAGACTACTAGCACATTAAAAAGTCATTACACGTTTTTAAAGACACACTGACAAAGCATGCATGTCCCTTTAAGTGTATAGTACAAGGCGATGGACGGTTCATGAGATGTGATAATCCCGAAGTGTAAAGATGGTGATGATTTCCTAGCTCTTTGGGTTATATTGCCTAATTACGGATTTCAATGTCTGTTTCATTATTTCATATAGTTGACCTACTTTTGCCATTTTTTAAATTCTCTTTTTCAGTTCATGAGCACTGTATAAAGTAATTGGCATAGCAATAATACAACGTAATTTCTGTTATGATTTAACATTATTTTAGTCGTATGAATGTGTTATTACACCGAGAAAGCTGTACAATTATATCCATAGTTTTATTCTTTACATCCATTCAGTCTGTAAGAGAAATAATTACATACTGACTCAATAAGTGGTCTATGTTCTTACTTTTATAGAGACCAAATTTTACAGTTGCTCCTTGGACCCAGAGCAGGTCGAGATACTGTATATTTTTAACTTCATAGGTTTAAAATTAAAGCTTTAAGACAAAAATACATATAACTACACTTATAAATTAATATTCTCCTTTTTGCTGTTTTTCACATGAAATTTATTTGTTTGAATCTCACAAGAAAGGAAATCACAAGTTACACAATTGCAAAGGTTATGCAGTTTTAATTCTCAATAATGTTACGACCACAACTCTAAAAGAGTGTCACACGCAACACCTCTTCGTTCTCCAGTGTCCCATTACAGAGATGCACTAGGTTTAAACATGAGGGGGAAAGAAACAGAAGAGTTAAACATTAACCCCTCCTGATCAGTGGCGGCTGGGGAAGTCTGGAGCTGAAGGGGTGCCTGATCATGCCCCGCTCATACACACCACATACTACTACACGTTTTATTGCTCAGGGACATGTCATCAGCGTAGGCAGAGTGCTAAAATATTAAAATAAACTCACCTGCTCCACTTTCCACCACCGGCAGCTGCGTCCTCTGCCTCTGCACGCAGTGCGCACATTCTTTTTTACAGCCTATGCAATTTGCATAGTGGTGGTATGCTTCTCCATTATACTGATCGTGTAAGATGCTTAAAGAAGTCTGCAGCTGCATTTCTGTTCAAATAGGAAAGCACATGCGCTGCTTACTTCCTGAACATTGCTTGTCAGAGCCTCAGAGAGGCACTGAAAGAGCAATGGAACAGCTTGGACCAATGGGAAAGCACCATTGGGCCAAGCCATTCAAACAACTGCCTGCATTAGAGGCTGGCCTCTGATTGACAGTAAGGGGCCCAGGAAGCTCCCCCTGCTCTAGTGGCAGATACAGAGTATGACAAGCACAAGTAGCTCCTCCTTATCCCTCTAGTGGCAGATTTAGAGTATGACAGGCACAAGCACAGAAAAACATTTCGTCTCATATTTTTTTTTTAATAGTAAAGTATATGATATGATGAAAATAATAGTATCTTTAGAAAGTCCATTTAATGGGGAGAAAAACAGTATATAATATATGTGGGTACAGTAAGTGAGTAAAAGATAATGTACAGCTAAACACAAACCACAGAAAGTTAGCTAATATCTGGCTCTGATACTAGCCAGTGCCTCACCAGCCACTGACCTCACCACACGTCCCTGTTATTGCTTTGTAGCTCTGTGACGTCCCCCCATCGAACACATACTCTGAGGTCAAAGACTCCACACCAACTGAACTCATACATAATGACCCCAAGCACACACAATGAACCAGCACAGAACACACACACACTGCCCCCTCACCTATCTGAACACACACTGACACTGTGCCCACTGAACGCAGACACTTTTCCCACCCACTGAACACAAACTGATACTTATTACCCACCCCTCCCCCTTTACAAAGCCCCGTTACACACACACACAAATAAAAGAAGTGCAAAATGAGCAGCAGCATCTCTCTGTTCCTTTCTCCATGCATGCTAGTGACAGATGGGAGGATCCTCTCACCTGGGGGGAAAGTCGGACCATAATAAACCCCTTCTTGCAGCTCCTGGTCCCAGGGGAATCTACTCACTGGGGAGGGCTCAACTCAAATAAATGTAAGGACACCATTTGGCAGTAAGGATTTAATAGGAGAATTAGAGACTGAGAGCATGACTGGAGGAAGTTTATCTAATTGTGCATGTCAGTCTCTGCTGCGCTCTGCTCTCTGATTCCGTCCTACCTCTTCCTGCTATTGGAACTGCCCTCTCTATGGCCATGAGCCAATGAGGGTGGCACTCCTACTTGGGGGACATTTTGCAAAAACAACTATATGGCAGTTGAATGGCCTGGGGGCAGAACCTTCCTAGAGAGACACATAGAGCAGGTGTCAAATGCCCCCAGCTAGAATAGAGAACAAAACATTATTTTGTGATATGGTCAGTTCCAGCTACACTAATGACGTTATCCAAATAGAAAAAAATAAAAACTACAGCTTTTCTTCCTTGCCTACACCCCCCCCCTCCCAACACACACAGACACCTGTGCCCAGGTGAAAAATACCAAAATATTGAGATTCTATTAAAATACATTTTAATGGTTTACATTTTATTTTATAAATTTTCCTGCTAACTTTCACACACACACACTTCCATTTTAATCCTTTAGTCTTTTATAAAACTCACTCCATGATCCTCTGTATGTGACATTTGGCCGTCTTCACGAAATCACAGCTGTCACTTGATCGTGGGAAGGATGGATGCTCAAGCAGGCGTCCAGCCAATCCAATGGTGAGTGCACCGAGAGCCACTGGTGGAAGCAGTCTCGAGAAGATTCCCGCTTCCAGGATCTCATCATGAAGCATAGATCAGTGCTCACTGATCTAACCTTCTGGTCAGACCTAAAAAGTGAGGGCACTTAGGACACTATGAACACTCAATTTACATTAATTGGTCACAGACAGTGCCTAGAGTATCCCTTTAAGAACACCCTGGGTGACAGATATGTAAAATACTATTTTTTTAAATTAATTACATTAAAAAGACTCATGGAATAATATACCTCCCTATTAAGAACTACATAATATGAAGATAAGCTTAGTTGGAGTCCTGTGGAGTAAATCTAGATAGGCTGAAACGCATCCTTTCTGATTTTTCGCTTCCTCTTTTGAGGTTAAGGAAATCAAAAGGTAGGACTACACATAGCAAATTGTGGAAACATTTAGTATTGCGGGAAAACAAGCTAGATAAAATTAAATTTATATATCAAGTTCAACAAGATTCTAAGGTACAAAATCAAAATTTTGTACTCTGTTTCAAAGTATGTATAACTTTAACCTAATGTCCTGTACTAAATCAACTTGAAATTAAAGGAAGAGAGACATCTAAAATTTGAAATTACGTAGTAGCAACATGAATTATCTTTATACGGTCAATTAAAGTACTGTTACTGGAACACTTCTGGATACGAAAGTGACACTGCAAACTAATTAAGAAGATGAAACTCTATCATTAAATAATTTGCAGCATACAGGGGAATTTACTGAACATTCAGTAATACAGGTTTCTTTAGAAGGAATTTGGGGGTGAATACTGTGCAATTTTTATTTAAATGATTTATATTTACCATGCTGTTCAGAACTATTCAATTAAAGAATCATTCTAGTGCTTTAGTAAGTGGCTTATACAATAACATAAGCACAAATCAAATTGACATATCACCGCACAACTACATAAATATATCCCATTTCCTCTGTTTCTTATAGTAAATAAACAATGTAAATAAAAGTACAGCAAATGCAGATTTTTGGGACACAACCTGTGTAACAGATCTCCGGACCCTGACTGGGTCACAACTGTTAATGTTGCTTCTTTGCCTGACCCCCATTCTATCACCAACAGTCTTATTTGCCAGATCTGTAAGTGTAGAACAGACAGCCACTGAACACCTTTATTGAGTTAAATATACCGTCAGGTCCAGAAATATTGGGACATCGACACAATTCTAACATCTTTGGCTCTATACACCACCACAATGGAGTTGGAATGAAACAAACACAATGTGCTTTAACTGCAGACTGTCAGCTTTAATTTGAGAGTATGTACATCCAACTCAGGTGAACTGTGTAGGACTTACAGCAGTTTGCAGATGTGCCGCCCACTTGTGAAGGGACCAAAGGTAATGGGACAATTGGCTTCTCAGCTGTTCCATGACCAGGTGTGTGATATTCCCTCATTACATTACCCCAATTACAATGTGCAGATAAAAGGCCCAGAGTTCATTTCAAGTGTGCTATTTGCATTTGGAATCTGTTGCTGTCAAGATGAGAACCAAAGAGCTGTCACTATCAGTGAAGCAAGCCATCATTAGGCTGAAGAAATAAAATAAACCCATCAGAGAGATAGCAAGAACATTAGGTGTGGCCAAAACAACTGTTTGGAACATTCTCAAAAAGAAGGAATGCACCACTGAGCTCAGCAACACCAAAAGACCCGGGAGACCACGGAAAACAACTGTGGTGGATGACCGAAGAATTCTTTCCCTGGTTAAGAAAACACCCTTCACAACAGTTGGCCAGATCAAGAACACTCTCCAGGAGGTAGGTGTATGTGTGTCAAAGTCAACAATCAAGAGAAGACTTCACCAGAGTGAATACAGAGGGTTCACCACAAGATGTAAACCATTGGTGAGCCTCAAAAACAGGAAGGCCAGATTAGAGTTTGCCAAACAACACCTAACAAAGCCTTCACAGTTCTGGAACAAGATCCTATGGACAGAAGAGACCAAGATCAACTTGTACCAGAGTGATGGGAAGAGAAGAGTATGGAGAAGGAAAGGAGCTGCTCATGATCCTAAGCATACCACCTCATCAGTGAAGCATGGTAGTGGTAGTGTCATGGCGTGGGCATATATGGCTGCCAATGGAACTGGTTCTCTTGTATTTATTGATGATGTGACTGCTGACAAAAGCAGCAGGATGAATTCTGAAGTGTTTCGGGCAATATTATCTGCTCACATTCAGCCAAATGCTGCAGAACTCATTGGATGGCGCTTCACAGTGCAGATGGACAATGACCCAAAGCATACTGCAAAAGCAACCAAAGAGTTTTTGAAGGGACAGAAGTGGAATGTTATGCAATGGCCAAGTCAATCACCTGACCTGAATCCCATTGAGCATGCATTTCACTTGCTGAAGACAAAACTGAAGGGAAAATGCCCCAAGAACAAGCAGGAACTGAAGACAGTTGCAGTAGAGGCCTGGCAGAGCATCACCAGGGATGAAACCCAGCGTCTGGTGATGTCTATGCGTTCCAGACTTCAGGCTGTGATTGACTGCAAAGGATTTGCAATCAAGTATTAAGAAGGGAAAGTTTGAATTTATGATTATTATTCTGTCCCATTACCTTTGGTCCCTTAACAAGTGGGAGGCACATCTGCAAACTGCTGTAAGTCCTACACTGTTCACCTGAGTTGGAAGTACATACCCTCAAATTAAAGCTGACAGTCTGCAGTTAAAGCACATTGTGTTCGTTTCATTCCAACTCCATTGTGGTGGTGTATAGAGCCAAAGATGTTAGAATTGTGTCGATGTCCCAATATTGCTGGACCTGACTGTATACAGTCCCAGGCGGATCGTGGCAGCCCATAGAAAATAACAACCTGGCCTCCCACTGCACCGATAAATAATCCCTCCCCTAGAATACTGTTCTTTGTTTCTGTAGTTCTTTGCTCCTTCAGTCTGCTTCTCAGAGTCTGAGACATAATCTGGCCTGGTATGGACAATGGGATTAGTATTGCTCAACATTTGGCAAACAGACAGAACAATATCCATTTCAACGTTAACATATACGAACACATTCCAGATAGGGGGACTTTGGAAAAGGATAAAATATCCCACCCAGTAATACTATCAGCAGATAGACAATAACAGTATTCACACATAACAAAAATTACACAAACACCCTGCACCCTACAGATACAGGGTGACTTCAACATAGGAGAGGACAGGGAAATAATATAGAACATCAGGCATGCACCTCCCAAATGCATCTTTAGACTCATGCACCTCAAGTTCATAGGGACGCACATCACAACCTCACTAAAGACCTTTGTTCATCTGGTTTTTTTTTTTAATACACACACACATATACTGGTATACACACAAACATATACATACATCTATACACATATAAAGATACATAAGCAGAAACTGTCACACAGAGATACATGCATACACTGAAATAAATACACATGCAGATACACTCATGCATATTATTATTTTACATTTACCAATTTATTTTAAGGAATTAATGACTTCTTTAGAGCTAAAAAGTAACTATAATTAATTTTCCCCTTTATCTATGAGGATTGTGCACTATGGACGTAATTCAAGTGTTTATCATGACTAACAGTAGTTTACTGGGTTTTATGTAATTGCATATATTTGTAGTGTTCAAAGCACCTGCAGCTATCAACTGGGCCCTTTCTATTACACTTGGACTATCACACTGTTTAGTTGCCTTGCTTGGTGGATTCCTACCTGGCTTGGGCAGAAAGCACCACATGAAACCCTGCTCATGCTTAGTAAACAGTGTAATTGTAGTATGTGCAGGGAGCGGGATCTCAGCATTCTGCCAGATACCATCTTCTCTCTCAATTAAACCCCTTCACTGTGGAAGACGTGTGGGGAATGTCATGGGGATTGTTCTAAAGACCTTATCACCCAAACATTGGTATGCGGTGGCACATATAGCAGTGCAAGTTTTTTTTATATTATATTTGCACCTAACAGTTGGAAAGAAAAAAAATATGGTCACATACGTACATGTGGGATACAATATGTTGACTAGACAATTCAGGCTTTAAATTCTTCAACACATTGCTTCAATACGTAATGAATTGGATACGTCTGTGTCAAGACATGTATGTTCTAAGCATAATTCTCATTTAAGTTATTTATCTTTTCAAACAGTTGTGTGTATTATCCCCAGGACAAGAAGGGCACATTTTGATAGAATTCTCTCTTAGAGAGTATCATTTTGGATTTACCAAATGAGAACCCTATAGCCTCAGGGACTGAATGAAGATTTTAACCATACACCGTTCATTCAGTAAATGCATAGTGTTTGCCACCTTCCCCATAGGTCAAGAACCATTGTATGGGCATGTATGTCTATTTATAATTTCTTTTTCTTTTGGAACATTGAGCACATTGGAACATTGAGGTATTTTGTTGTATTTATTTATGTTTGTGGTTGGGCCGTGGCCTTTATTATGATACAAATGTGTGCGCTTTTTAGAAACTAATGAATTTGTATTATATACCAACAGTGCTGTATATTAAGGGGAAAAGGGTAGATGTAACTATCTATCTATATGTCTATTGCAAACTTACATTAATGATCGACATATACACTGTGTTTTCAAGAAGGAATAACATACATATAATTGCTCTCCATGGGAGGGCTGGCTTGATCTCTCATGGACTACAACCACATGGGTTTTATGTGAATGCACCAAATTGTAGATGCATACAGTGGCAAGAAAAAGTATGTGAACCCTTTGGGATTACGTGGAGTTTTGCATGAATTGGTCATAAAATGTGCTCTGATCTTCATCTAAGTCACAACAATTTGAAAAACACAGTCTGCTTAAAATAATACAACCCAAACATTATATGTTTTCATGTGTTTATTGAACATAACATGTAAACTTTCACAGTGCAGGGTGGAAAAAGTATGTGAACCTTTGGACTTAATAACTGGTTGACCCTCCTTTGGCAGCAATAACCTCAACCAAACGTTTCCTGTAGTTGCAGATCAGACCTGCACAACGATCTGGAGTAATTTTGGACCACTCCTCTTCACAAAACTGTTTCAGTGTAGCAATTTTCTTGGGATGTCTGATGTGAATCGCTCTCATAAGGTCATGTCACAGCATTTCAATCGGGGTGAGGTCAGGACTCTGACTGGGCCACTCCAGAAGGCGTATTTTGTTTTGTTGAAGTCATTCTTTTGTTGAATTACTTGTATGCTTTGGGTCATTGTCCTGTTGCATCACCCATCTTCTGCGGTGCTTCAGTTGGCGGACAGATGGTCTCACGTTTTCCTGCAAAATGTCTTGATAAACTCTGGAATTCATTTTTCCATCAATGACAACAATCCGTCCAGGCCCTGAGGCAGCAAAGCAGCCCCAAACCATGATGCTCCCTCCGCCATGTTTTACAGTGAGGATGAGGTTTTGATGTTGGTGTGCTGTGCCTTTTTTTCTCCACATAGTGTTGTGTATTTTTTCCAAACAACTCAATTTTGGTTTCATCTGTCCACAGAAAATTTTGCCAGTAGTACTGTGGAACACCCAGGTGCTCTTTTGCAAATTTCAAACGTGCTGCAATATTCTTTTTGGACAGCAATGGCTTCCTCCATGGTGTCCTCCCATGTACTCCATACTTGTTTAATGTTTTCCTTATTGTAGATGTATCAACAAAAATGTTAGCATGTGCCAGAGATTTCTGTAAGTCTTTAGCTGACACTCTAGGATTCTTCTTTACCTCATTAAGCATTCTGCGCTGTGCTCTTGCAGTCATCTTTACAAGACAACCACGCCTAGGGAGAGTAGCAACAGTGCTGAACTTTCTCCAATGGTAGACAGTCTGTCTTACTGTGGACGCATGAACATCAAGGCTTTTGGAGATACTTTTGTAACCCTTTCCAGCTTCATGCAAGTCAACAATTCTTGATCGTAGGTCTTCTGAGAGCTCTTTTCTGCGAGCCATGGTTCACATCAAGCAGTGCTTCTTGAAACCAGTAAACCCAAAACTGGTGTGTGTTTTTAACGGGCAGGACAGCTTTCAGCAACACATCCAATAATATCACACTGATTGGACTCAAGGTTGGCTCACTCCTGGCTCCAATTAGCTCATTAGGCTAGGGGTTCACATACTTTTCCCACCCTGCACTGTGAATGTTTACATGTTCTGTTCAATAAAAACATGAAAACATATAATGTTTGTGTTGTATTATTTTAAGCAGACTGTGTTTTTCAAATTGTTGTGACTTAGATGAAGATCAGAGCACATTTTATCACCAATTCATGCAAAACTGCGCGTAATCCCAAAGGGTTTACATACTTTTTCTTGCCACTGTATATATGTAGTTCCCCCCTTTTTTTTAGTTTAAACGGACTATGACCTTTAATGGAATTTCTGTGAACTGTAAAGTTTTAACACAGACTCTATTGGCCCCATTCCCATGGTCACGATAAAATGGGGAAGCTAACAGGGAGAACCTGCGCCTGCAGGTTTCACCGTAGCTTCCCTGTTGTAGCATGAGATTCAAGGGCAGGCACAAATTCAGCAGACTGCTCCGGAATGCAGCATTACCCTCCATGATACTCACAGTAGAGCTTCCCCACTGCCTCAAGCGGTGGCGTAGCGTGGGTTGTCAGCGCCCTGGGCCAGCCAAGAATTGTGCGCCCCCCCCAACCTGTGGACACGTTATGATGCCCCGATTCCCTTCCACCATTAGGGCATTGAACCCCTTAACTGTGAACCCCTTAACTAATACAATGTAATGTGCAGAGTGTATGAGCGTACCACAGTGCTCCACAGCAATAAAACCCACAGTAATGTGCAGCTCACACATGGATATATATATTGCCCCCAGCAGCTCAAACATGAATATATTTTCCCCAATGCCCCCAGTACCTCAAACATGAATATATTTGTCCCAGTAGCTCAAACATGAATATATTTGCCCCAGTACCTCAAACACCAATATATTTGCCCCCAGTAGCTCACACATGAATATTTGCCCCAGTAGCTCACATATGAATATTTGCCCCAGTAGCTCACACATGGATATATATATTGCCCCCAGCAGCTCAAACATGAATATATTGCCCCAGTAGCTCACACATGAATATATTGCCCCAGTAGCTCACACATGAATATATTTGCCCCCAGTAGCTCACACATGAATATATTTGCCCCCAGTAGCTCACACATGAATATTTGCCCCAGTAGCTCACATATGAATATTTGCCCCAGTAGCTCACACATGAATATATTTGCCCCAGTAGCTCACACATGAATATTTGCCCCAGTAGCTCACACATGAATATATTTGCCCCAGTAGCTCACACATAAATATATTTGCCCCCAGTAGCTCACACATGGATATATTTGCCCCCTCTCCCACCCCCACTCACCGGCTCTGAGGGCCCGTGGGTCGGTGGGGGGGGGCCGGTTTGGGGCTTCATAGCGGGCCCCCGCTAGTTTCCTGGCCTTTGATGGTCATCGTGCTCTTCTTGGGCAGCCAGCGGCGCACTCTGTAAATGCCGCGGTGGCGCCTGCAGCCCAGTCTAAGCACGTTGCACTGGCACCGCCCCTCACATGACACGTCACGTGAGGGGGCGGTGCAGGCGCCATCGCGGCGTTTCCAGAGTGTGCCGCTGGCTGCCTGTGTGCACTGACCGCACAGGGCAGGGAAACCGGCGGCGGGGGCCCACTATGGCGCCCCTGGCGCCCGCAAAAAAACTGCGCCCGGGGCCACTGCCCCCCAGCCCCCCCCCACGCTACGCCACTGGCCTCAAGTATCACCCCCTAGAGTCCATAGGACTCCATGGAGGGATGCGCTGCCACACTGCAATCCCTGCGCGATCTCGCTCTTGTGAAATCGTGCAGGATCGCGGAGTGATCACAGAGGGAGACTGGGGATTTTTGTCCCCAGCCTTGCTCTGCTTCCAGAGGTCAGAAGCAGCGAATAGGGCTGCAATTCCTTCCACGGTTTGAGAGGTGAGTATCTGATTTATTGGGGGGGTTAAGCTGGTCTTAACTGATTCTGCAAAAGCAGCTTTTAGGTGTCGCTAAATTTTAGCTTTGCGCAAAGGTGGGGTATTTAGCATTAGGGCTTTGTGATACCTTACTTATCCTAACGCTAATTACTGATTGCGCTCCCCTTGTTAAGCATAGGGTGCGCAAAATACAGAAAGCTCATGCAAGCTAGTACAATTGCTTATGCGCAAACTGTTTTCTCACGCGTTTAGAGTTAGGAAGGTAATATGAGGGGCATTTGTTGAAGTCACTTATCCTAACGTTAATGCTTACACACCCGAAGTAGGGAACAGTGCCCTAAGAGTTTAATAATATGTACAGTGGCGTCACTAGGGTTGGTGTCACCCGGTGCGGTAACTTATGGTGTCACTCCCCCCCTGAGTTTTACAGATTTTTTTTAACTACCCTCACTCATAAATCAGTACTCCCATATAACACTGAACACTCATGCACAGCGCACATTACTGTGAGGTTTATTGCTGTGGAGCTCTCTCATATGCTCACACACTAATTTTGGTGAACTGCCAGCAAGTTCAGTGCCTGTTTGAAGACAGTGAAAGTGAAGGCACACATGGATATAAATTGCCCCCAGCAGCTCTGGATATATTCCCCCCAGCAGCTCACCCATGGACATATATTGCCCCCAGCAGCTCACCCATGGATATATATTACCCCCAACAGCTCACCTATGGATATATATTGACCCCAGCAGCTCACCTATGGATATATATTGCCCCCAGCAGCTCGCCCATGAATATATATTGCCACCAGCAGCTCACCCATAAATATATATTGCCCCAGCAGCTCACACATGGATATATATTGCCCCCAGCAGCTCACTCATGGATATATATTGCCCCCAGCAGCTCACATATGGATATATTGCCCCAGCTCACACATGGATATAGTTGCTCAGCTCACACATGGATATAGTTGCCCAGTTCACACATGGATAAATTTGCCTCCAGCTCAAACATGGATAGATTTGCCCCCAGCTCACACATGGATAAATTTGCCCAGCTCACACATGGATATAGTTGCCCAGCTCACACATGGATATAGTTGCCCTGCTCACACATGGATATAGTTGCCCCCAGCTCACACATGTATATAGTTGCCCAGTTCACACATGGATAATTTTGCCCAGCTCACACATGGATATAGTTGCCCAGCTCACACATGGATATATTTGCCCCAGCTCACACATGGATATATTTGCCCAGCTCACACATGGATAAATTTGCCCAGCTCACACATGGATAAATTTGCCCAGCTCACACATGGATATAGTTGCCCAGCTCACACATGGATAAATTTGTCCCCAGCTCACACATGGATAAATTTGCCCAGCTCACACATGGATATAGTTGCCCAGCTCACACATGGATATATTTGCCCCAGCTCACACATGGATATAGTTGCCCAGCTCACACATGGATAAATTTGCCCAGCTCGCACAGGAAATATAGTTGCCCAGCTCACACATGGATATATTTGCCCAGCTCACACATGGATATAGTTGCCCCCAGCTCACACATGGTTAAATTTGCCCAGCTCACACATGGATAAATTTGCCCAGCTCACACATGGATATAGTTGCCCAGCTCACACATGGATAAATTTGCCCCCAGCTCACACATGGATAAATTTTCCCCCAGCTCACACATTGATACATTTGCCCCCAGCTCACACATTGATACATTTGCCCAGCTCACACATGGATAAATTTGCCCAGCTCACACATGGATAAATTTGCCCAGCTCGCACAGGAAATATAGTTGCCCAGCTCACACATGGATATATTTGCCCAGCTCACACATGGATATAGTTACCCAGCTCACACATGGATATAGTTGCCCAGCTCACACATGGATAAATTTGCCCAGCTCACACATGGATATATTTGCCCAACTCACACATGGATATAGTTGCCCAGCTCACACATGGATAAATTTGCCCAGCTCACACATGGATATAGTTGCCCAGCTCACACATGGATATATTTGCCCCAGCACACACATGGATATAATTGCCCAGCTCACACATGGATAAATTTGTCCCCAGCTCACACATGGATATATTTGCCCAGCTCACACATGGATAAATTTGCCCAGCTCACACATGGATATAGTTGCCCAGCTCACACATGGATATATTTGCCCCCAGCTCACACATGGATATAGTTGCCCAGCTCACACATGGATAAATTTGCCCAGCTCGCACAGGAAATATAGTTGCCCAGCTCACACATGGATATATTTGCCCAGCTCACACATGGATATATTTGCCCAGCTCACACATGGATATAGTTGCCCCCAGCTCACACATGGTTAAATTTGCCCAGCTCACACATGGATAAATTTGCCCAGCTCACACATGGATATAGTTGCCCAGCTCACACATGGATAAATTTGCCCCCAGCTCACACATGGATAAATTTTCCCCCAGCTCACACATTGATACATTTGCCCCCAGCTCACACATTGATACATTTGCCCAGCTCACACATGGATAAATTTGCCCAGCTCACACATGGATAAATTTGCCCAGCTCACACATGGATAAATTTGCCCAGCTCACACATGGATATAGTTGCCCAGCTCACACATGGATATATTTGCCCCCAGCTCACACATGGATATAGTTGCCCAGCTCACACATGGATAAATTTGCCCAGCTCGCACAGGAAATATAGTTGCCCAGCTCACACATGGATATATTTGCCCAGCTCACACATGGATATAGTTGCCCAGCTCACACATGGATAAATTTGCCCAGCTCACACATGGATAAATTTGCCCAGCTCACACATGGATATAGTTGCCCAGCTCACACATGGATAAATTTGCCCCCAGCTCACACATGGATAAATTTGCCCCCAGCTCACACATTGATACATTTGCCCAGCTCCAACATGGATAAATTCGCCCTCAGCAGCTCACCTCTGCCACCGCATGCTGTTCATCGCGTCTTTGGCTAACCTATGAGCTCCCGAAGGCATGGAGCTTGGCCGCTTGCCTGGGGGAACCATGTGACCAGCCGCGATCTCGGGAGCCTTCGGGAGCTCATAGGGAGCCAAAGACAAGGCAAACAGCATGCAGGGTCACAGCGGCGGGCCATATATGGCCCGCGGGCTGTAGGTTGCCAACCCTTGCCATAGGGTGACACAACCCACCCTTAGGGTGATGCCATCACTAAAGACTTTGATTTTTGAACCGGCCGGTGGCCGGTTCAAAAATCAAAGTCTTTGGTGACAGTGTCACCCTAAGGGCGGGTGTCACCTGGTGCAGACTGCACCCCCCACCAGCGGCGCTAGTGAATATGTATATGTGCCAAACTGTGGTGAACTATGTGCGACTTGACAAAATGAGCCAATATTGTAGCCTGAATATTGTAGACTTGGTTACGAATGACTGATCGGTACTCTACTTTAATTGTCTGTTTGATGTGGGATAATTGTCACGTTCACTGACACGCTCACCCTTGACATCCGTGGTGTGGATCCTATTGGACAGACCTCTAAGCTCTCCGATCGTTGATTGGTCGGGACCGCTAACCCTATAACTCCCAGCCTAGGATAACAGACACACCAGGAACATAGAGTTTCACCTAGTGATTCTAGCAGCAGGTTTCAAGACAGAGCTTGCACTGGGGCAGGAAGGGTTAACCTTAATGGCAGCTGGGGAGTAGACTGAGTCAGGCTTATGCAGGACGTGCATACACAAGGCGCCAGAAATAGTGTGGTCAGTTAAACAATCTGGGTTGGCAAAAGACAGGTTTCTCATACAATCCGAGTTGGCAACAGACAGGGTACTCATACAATCTGGATCAGCGTTATGCAGGGTCAGTATACACTCTGAGTCTACTCTAGGCATAACATACATACAGGCTTGGTCAGAGAGAAAATGGTCAAGAAGGCAGTTCAAGTCAGCAGCAATCAGGGTCCTCATACAATCTGGGTCAGCAATGAAAGTAATAAATCAAAGGATCTCAGCGATGCGGGAACTGAACTCCACGGTAACGCAATGATACCATTTGCGTGCCCTGCAATTAAGGTCGGCGGCTCCGCGTCATCATGCTGTGCTCCACCCCCTTGTTGGACGTAGGAACGCCGGGGACAGCCGGAACACTTGGCACCCGGCCAGCCAGTGGTGCCGCCGGGTGCCTGGGACCCCCCTTTGACCCCGCAGGTGCCTGGACAGTGACAATAATAAATACTAAAAAAGAGTGAGCATCTAGTAGCCACACAGGTTACGTTAATGCAGTTCATTATTTTTAATGACTTCCCTATATAACAACACTAGCAACAGGGGATTTAACTGCATGAATTATCTGATTGGGCACAGAGGGTCACTTGATCGTTGATCCACTGACGTCAAGAGATATGCAGTTTCAACAATCCACAACATGGGACAATGATGCTGGGTCTACATTGGTTCACGGGCACCATGTGGTGCACATTTGTATATGGGATCGGTGGCACCTAGGTCCGGTTCTTGTATTAATAAAGCCCCTATTTGGGAATATCATCATCTGTGAGATAGAACAATTAAAAGTTGGGGGCACGAGTTTATTATATTAGCTCAATAGAGTGTGGTAAGACAATTTGTTGGTTTAAGTGCCGATACTCATTAACAGTGGTAACTGATTGGTTTAAATATGTCAAAGCACACACACAGTCACACTGGCACTCCCAACGAGCTGAATCAGGCAAAACACGCGTTAGGTGCATGTTGCTTTTGACCATGTATTAGAAATTTTCGTATATTACCACCAGTCAGTGCCCAAGTTTTGACTCTGTTTACTGGAGATTATTAAAGTATATATTACATGACCCCCTCGTTTCTTTTGATATTCACATACAGGGATGTCGGCACTGAGCTCTGATGCTGTATCATGAATATGATCAATGTGGTCACCTAAGGAATTCAGGTTTATTTTTGACAAGTTTACATGTGTGGTCAGCATTCCCCAAGTATGCATATGGAAGCGCATGTGGTATAATAGATACTACGGATACACTGATACTGATACTAGTATCGGTATCAGTGCCGATACCGCCATGTGTACGAGTGCTTTGTACGCCTGCAAATGCCCCGATACGTGGAAGCCAGCGCTGGGCCACATTAAAAATCTTTTACTGTGTGCCCTTTTTCTTTTTCCTTTTCATCCTTGTATTTTTGTAATTTGTGTATTTTTTGTACTTTGGAATGTATATAATATTGGTGTGGTACAAGATTTTATTATAGTAAATAAAAATGAAGTTTTAATTGGTTCCGGGAATTTTGTGCTGTTCTCCTGGTGTGGGGTGAACAAGTGGTATTTATGTGGTCACATGAAGTGTAAATTATTATAACTATGATTTTGGTGAATGTGACTTAATCTCCCTGGAGGTATTCCAGAGTGTGACTCTGGGTTAAATTTCGCTACCGCGATCGGTAACCCCGAGCCACACTCGGGCTGTATACTCACCGCATCCAGGGCTCCCTCGCCGTCTCTGCAGTCACCTCTGTGTGAAGTGGTACTGGACAACCAATAAATTGCTTGCAACGCCTTTCTTTGGCACGGTGATGCCAGAGTACCGGTTCACGCTCATTATGAAGTACCTGCACTTCGTGAACAACGAGGAACTTGACGAAACCAAACTGTGCAAAATTTGGGACGTGTATGAAATGATCGTCACAAATTTCCAGCGCACCTATGTGCCAGAGAGGGGCATCAGTATAGATGAAAGTCAAATGGCATACAAGGGACAGCTGAGCTGGGTGCAGTACATCGCATCTAAGAGGGCACGATTTGGCGTGAAATCCTATATACTCTGTTAATCCTCATCCGGCTACATCTGGAACTCCGTTATATACACGGGCAAAGGGACAAAATTTGCCGCCAAATACAACAAATACAACAAATATGGATTGGCAACATCTTTCGTGCTGTCACTCATTGAGCCATTGCTGGATATTGTGTGACAACGGACAATTTCTACACGTCCCCTGAACTCTATGAGTGTCTCCTGCAGCACAAGACAGACGCATATGGGACCGTCCGACCTAACCGGTGCGACATGCCACCAATCTTCAGAAGTAAAAAGCTGAAGACTGGAGACATGGTTGCCTGACAGAAAGGCAAAATGCTGGCACTGCGTTGGCGTGACAAGAAGGATGTTTGCCTGATGAGCACTGTCCATGACAACTCCACTGTCATGGTACATACGAGAGGTGGCAAAGACATTATGAAGCCGCAGGTAGTGGTGGATTACAATTCCACCATGGGAGGTGTTGACCGGTTCTGATCAAGCGATGCCATTTTACCCTGCGATGCGTAAACAGCAGAAGAAGTATTACAAGAAGATATTCAGGCATCTTCTTGAACAGTGCCTGTGGAATGCCTACATTCTGCAGAAAAAGGCAAGTGACCAGACCCTCCTTCATGCGGACTACATTTGGAAGGTTGCTGAGTGTATATTTCTGCGCCATCATGCACCGGTGACTGGCAGTAGACCTGGACGCCGTGCTGTTGGCGTTGTCAACCCTGAACGCCTGACTGGTCGTCACTTCGTCGACCACATCCCACCAACAGAGAGGAAGTCAGCACCTACTAGGATGTGTGTGGTGTGTTGCTCCAAGCGGGATGACAAGGGCAAGAAAATCTGAAAGGAAACCTGGTTCCAATGTCCTGATTGTGACGTTGGACTTTGTGCAGTCCCATGTTTCAAGATATATCATACCAAGGACGTGTATTGAGGCAATATGCAGTCACTAATATTGCAAACATGTTTTCTGAAAGATTTCAGTGGTTTTGGTTCGATTATTTTAATGAATATTATTTATTTCCATTATTTTGGATAATTATTTGTGGGATAATAAATTATTATTTCGTGTTTCAAACCTTATCTGACTCAGTGTGCTTACATGACCCTTGTTTGCATGGATTTCAGTGAGTTATTCCTACGGATTACAGGCCTACTATAAAAAACAACACATTTCCTTGCGAAAAAAATTGAAACGCTTTTTGACACAAAATTTTGAAAAAATCAGACCGCCAGGGAGGCTAACGCTTCTTCACAATATCACACATTACATTACAGTATATTTAAGTTGTTATTAGAAAGATTTATCTGACCAGTTCAGTTCAAACATGTATTTTCATATATATTGCTTGCTTCCAGTTATTTTCAAATTATTTGTTTCTTTCAAATAACAAGCAATTTATTTGTATTTAAAAGTCTGAAGTCTATGGGTAGCTCTGTCCTTAGCTGAAGGCTTGCTCATCAAACCATCACAGTAAATTTTAACACATAAAAAATATCTTTAGTGCAATCAGTATCCAAAAATATTGCTCTGAATTTTAATGAACAGCATGCCTTTATTCCTATATATACCAGAGTACTGGAGAAAATAAAAATAACAAATATTATCCCTTGCCATTTCATATACAGCAAATATACTGGAAACTCTGAGTAGGCTTTCATTTAATGTGTGCCCTAATGGGTTTTATTGTGTCTTTCATACGAAAAGTTTCTCTTTTTAAAAAACTGCTGTTGATTTCAGAATGCAATAACAATAGCCAAATACTGATTCACAACTAGAGCAATTTTAAGTATTGTATATATAAGAGTTATGGTTACAAATAATCAACTGTCACTGCAAACATATTTTATTTTCATTATATTTTTAAATATTCACTTCAAAATAAAAATCTATAAAACACATGTAACACTGGGCCCCTGCTTAATACTGTTTTTATTCAATTCAATCATTATATACCGATATTTAATATTATCTTCTTTACATGTCTTGCCTTCGCAGCATTTCAACCCATTTGTCTCTGTCATATTCTATACCACACAAATTCAAGGCCTAAGTCAGGGGTGATCAAAGGTTTGTAAGTCAGGGGCCACTTTGAAAATTGTGTCCTGCATGGGTCACAAAATAAATATATATATTTATTTTATTTATTTATTTATAAAGTATTTTACCAGGAAGGATACATTGAGATTTCTCTCGTTTTCAAGTATGTCCTGGGTTATATGCAAAGTACAAGAAATTATAGACAATTAGCATTCCTCCTATTAACAAAATAATGTTTTTGTTGTATTGCTACCTCTGGGAGAAGGTGCAAAAACTCCTAAACACTTTGTGCAATTAAGTGTTAAAACAATAATATACAGAAAAATCACATGCCCATTAAATAAGATTTAGCGGTTACACTGTATATTTACACAGTCCTGAGCTCTCTCGCACTCGCCCCTCCGTGTGGCATATCATATCATGACCCTGATGCGTTTGTGAAGGTTTCTTCTTCTAATCCAGGGATGTCAAACTTGGCCCCCATCAAAGTTTCTGAACTACAACTCTATGATTCTGTTCCCATCAAAAGTATTCAAAGACTTCTGGGAATTGTAGGCCATCGACATCTGAGGGGCTGAAGTTTGACATCCCTGTACTAATCTGTGCTGGCTGACGGGATGTAACAGGGACCTCCTGGAAGAGGTGCAATTAGGGAAGAGGCAAAAAGGAGGCATTCCAATATTTGTCAATCATCAAGGATGAGGGAACAGAATTTGGCTGTCAGGGCTCAGCGGGCGCCGCCGACCCGGCGTCCCGCCAGGCCGCCGACCCGGCGTCCTCCTTCCCGGCTCCGGGGTCGGCGTCCTCTTCGCATCCTGTGCGTGCGCTGTATGCGAGCGCGCCGCCGGCGGTTCCGGATTTAGCCCTCCCGGCGGCGCGACGTCACCTATCCCCATGTGACCGCGACGGACCAATCAGCAGGCAAGGCGCCAGATTTAAACCTGCTTTTCCCATTCCTCAGTGCCCTTTCGTGGTTTTGCCTGTCTGACCCTTAAGTGCTCGTTTATTTCACTATTTGACTTACTGTGTATGACCTGGCTATCTCTCTCGACTTGTGTACCTCTATACCCCTTGACCCGGCTTGTTACTCGACTCTGTTTTCGCCTATACCCTTTGGCTTTCTGATATACGTTCCTGGCTTACCAGCGTTTACACCAGCCACTCTAAGGACTGGTTCCTGTCCTCCTTGTGTCCCTGCCTTATAGGTTCACCTCCTGTTTGTGCGAAACCCAGCCACTATAAGGACTGGTACCGCATTGTGACTCTATCTTGCTTTACCGGCACTGCCGTTACGTACCCTTGGTTGGTGTTGGCCTGAAGACAGGGCAGCCCTCATTATTTGTGTTAACCCAGCCACTACAAGGACTGGTTTCTCTTCTACATACTCGAGGCTCCTGTTTTCACTTAGGGCTACCGTTCGTCCACCCTCAGGTACGTGAGCGTGCCTGACATTGGCATAACACCAAATCAATTTCTGAATTAGAAGTTACTATACTGTGCTATTACTGTATATCTGATGATTGTGTTTGTAGGCCATATTGAAGTGGCCTGTGGAACATGGGTTGAGAACCCTTGGGCTAAATAATCTAAGGATACAATCGCAATATATAAGGATTGTATATTGACCAGGTTCCCTAAGAGTGTGGGACCTGTCGTCTTGCAACTATTGTGAACTTTAGGGTCATCACAGTATTGTATATGAATATTATAGAAAAGCTTCAAGCAGCACATATAGAGATCTGTCTTTTGACTAGACCTTTGTTGAATAAAAAAGTGGATTTTGCCGTTTGTGTAACTCTAACAAAATTCGAGTTATTTTTTTACAGCAGTACACTAAGCTAATGACTCAGATTAATTGTGTATTCCGCCCTATACCTCTGGAATGTCTGAGCTCAGCTCATATATCTGAGAACTCTGTGTTTGAAAAGCCAAGACATTGTATAATCCAAGAAGAAAAAACAAAGACATGTGAAAGAGCTTATAGAGCTCATAAAGTTTAATCTAGTGGTATATGAAATCCCTTGAGATTTAAAGGGGATCTATCATAAAAAAATGTGTAAGATAATGGTGAGACAACCTTACTCAAATCGAATACAAACCCTGACATCTCGCATAATGTAACATTTGCAATGCGCTGTTTGCGTATTTCTGGCTCTGATTCCACAATAACAAGAGAACATATCTGATGTGCCAGGAATACCCACCACTAAGGACAAATAAAGAAGAAAACAACAGTTTTTACGATCTATTTAGGATTATCAATGCAGTACTATGACGTGTGTCACTTTGGACTTGGGGTGCATGGACCTGGAGATGTAATTGGGAGGTGCAGGCCTGAAGTTTTATATTATTTCCTTGCCCTCTCTTGTGTCCAGAGTGTTTGTGTTTTCGGTGCCCTATTCCCTGATGTCTGTTATTTTATTATTCCCTTACATATTTAGTGTAGAATGTTGTGTGGGATATACTGTGCTGTTTTCCTATGTGTAATCTGTATGTGAACATTTGCTCTGCCTCCACCCAACCCCCAGAAACTGGTTTGGACTGGATATCCTGGCCACCTTCCCCAGCCTTTGTTAGAAGACATGGGTGTGTGTGGGTGGGGAAGGCTATTGGGAAAATATTCAGCATGGAAACGCTGGGGCGTGTTTTACTTTTGAATGTTTGTAACTGTAAACCAAAAATAAAGCCAGTCCCAGTTTGTTTTTAACCCTACAAGGATCTCCTGTTATTGAGTGAGTTTTGGGTGAGAACCAGTACTCCTTCAAGATACTGATGGCGAGGGGAACAGTCTGCATGTGGGTACTACTGTGTTTCCCCCGAAAATAAGACACCGTCTTATATTTTTTTGGCCCCCAAAATCCACACTAGGTCTTATTTTCAGGGTAGGTCTTATGTTTTGGTGTTGGTGTTTTTTTTTTTTGTTTTTTTTTTTGGTGGTGTTGTACATCTGATATCACTCCTCACTCCACCTGTGACAGGAGCTGACACTAGAGGAAGCATCAGCTAAGGCTGTGGTCACACTAGCGCACTGAGTGTGTCCGTGTGACCACACGTCCCTGCGTCAGTCGCAGCTTTGTGAAGGCCGGACGGGGAGAATCACACAGGGTAGCGTGCGCGCTAATTGCACGCGCTACCACCAGGAGTGATTTCAGCCTCACCGTCAAAAAGCTACGACGCACACAAATGGAGCTACAAAGTGCAATCCTCCTAACTGCGCTCAGCGAGGTGGCCACACGGCATCAGAGTGGAAGGAACGTCTACACTCAGTGATGTTTCTTCTGCTCAAAGAAAGCTCATGTGACTGCAGCCTTATGCGGCTGTGCTCCTTCTGCTGCCGCCTCGCTTCTGCCGCGCAGGTATCACTCATTCTCATCCATGACTCTTCAAGTTTTCAAACTAGGTCTTATTTTCAGGGTAGGTCGTATATTTTAGCAGTTATCAAAAAACCGCACTAGGTCTTATTTTCGGGGTAGGTCTTATTTTTGGGGAAACACGATAGAATCCGCAACAAGTACTATTTCCAAAAAGATTGAGAAATGACCTAATCTTTTAAAGTCTATGTTAAATAAAGAGTTTGCAATATTGGCTTAAAAACAACCATGCTTCTTGCATAGACGAGGATTGTGTTCCAGCATAGAAGAGGACTGTGTTTCCTGCATAGAAGTGGGAGCAAGGATGTCCCCTAGAATAGAATTTGTTTATAGCTATATAGCATCAATATAAACACACTCACTGAAGCAAAAAGCCCTGTGAGCCCATTTTAACCCTTATGTCAAAGTAGGTTAATTGCATTTCTTCTAGTTTGTTGAATGGTGTGTTCATGTTGAATTCTTCAACATCACACCTGACAATAAGCCCAGGAGATCAGATTGTAATAAGTTGTTTTTCATCAAATATATTATCCTTGTGGTTTTTAGGTACAGCCTCAAGAGAAAGGTACCCAACTTGCCACTTGTGCTCAGTACTAAACCAAGAGGTCTATAAATATAGGTTTTGAAACCTGTCTGCATTGCATTACCACTGACAGAGATTTATGAATGCTACAGTACAGTAAACCAACAAATTACAGAAATATCTACTACAAGTATAGGTTTGCATAGCCCATATTTTAGCATTTGCAAACCCTGCTCATTTATTACTTACAGAGCGTAAGTAATCACGATCAATTCTCATGGTCTTTATCATGAACCTCTTAAGGAAATTTTGAAAGTGCAGCACACATTTATACAGCTACAACCCTCACTGTGCCAACTATGACTACAAATAATACTATAAGAAACAGGGATACCTATACCGATTATCGAGCTTTCAGTATGTGCAAGAAGCTGTTAACCCTCCAGCACCTTGAAGTTAGTGATGTTGGACCTACTTCAACCTATACGTTAATAGCGGCTTGTAAAATGGGAAATTCCTTTCCATTTTGTTTTCCATACATAGCGTCAAACACGACCCCATGTCTACTTGCATGACTATGGTCACACAGGAGCCACTGAAGGACACTGGGAACTATTTGTACCACTATTCTTGGTAAGAGGCTGCACTCTGCTCCAAGGAGCCTGAAGTGGGACCTGAGGATTGATAATTTTATTTCCATGCTTATTTGATTTTTTTTTTCAGCCATATTAGACTAATTTCATCTTCAGGTGTTAAACATGACACTATTTTGGGAGGTGAATACATAAACCTGTGCTTGCCGGCGAGTGTGGCTTCCTGTACTTATGATGATGTTATTCTCTTGTATCATGCATACACAGAACTCTGTAATGCCTACAACAAGAGATTTTGTTACTTACTGTGACAGATCGCAGTACCCCGACAGGGTCACATCTGCCAATGTTGCCAATGTTGCTTCCTTGCTGGATATATACAACACCCCAAAAAACCTGTTGGGGGACCTAACTAGACTGAAACAGATAACTGGTTAAACATTTGCTTCTGGAATGTGCAACCTAAAAAGATTAATCAGGCAGCGAAATACACATTGCATAACATTTCTAAATGAGGCCGGACAATGGTAAACGGGATGATAACAGATTACAGTCGGCAGATTTAGAAATTTTTCAAATAGAAACAGATAACACATTTCTGAGACAGGGTAGACTGGGAGTCTAATTCTTTCAACAGATAACAGATAGACAATACCATTCTTGCAGATATTACACAAACAATCTGCACAGGAAAGGCCATTGAACTAATATTGATTATGGGGCCTGCACCATACAAATATGCCTCCATGCCCATGCACCCCAAGTCCAAAGTGACTTATGTCACACTTACAATGGCCATTACAAGCATAAACCCACTCATCACTTCTGTTGTAGGCATTAGAGCAGGGCTGTTAACCAGAGCTGTTGTAAACTTAAAACCTCCATAGGCTATAATGGCTCTGGGAAGTTTACAACAGCTGTGGTTAAGTTAGCACCAACTATGTAATATGGCCCTAAACCTCCATAGGCTATAATGGCTCTGGTAAGTTTATCACAGTTCTGGTTAAGTTAGCACCAACTATGTAATATGGCCCATAGCGTCTTTTGGGGGTTTTCAAGCAACAATTTCCTTTGCAGAACTAACAGTACTATCAACATTACAAATTTGAGGCTTAGCAATTCTATGTTATTGAACAGAATAAACACTGCATCATATTGTAGCTAAAACAGGTATTACTTTTTATAGCAGCGATGTGTATCCTGCATTTGTTTTATCACCACAATTTGAATTGTTGCCTTATCACTACAATTCTGAATTGATTATATATATTGCTATATCATTGATATTAATGATAAAGAATCCTACATCTTACTGTAAACTTTAACTTACAGTCATTCCTTAATAAAAGCATATACAGTCAGGTCCAGAAATATTGGGACATCGACACAATTCTAACATCTTTGGTTCTATACACCACCACAATGGAGTTGGAATGAAACAAACACAATGTGCTTTAACTTCAGACTGTCAGCTTTAATTTGAGGGTATGTACATCCAACTCAGGTGAACGGTGTAGGACTTACAGCAGTTTGCAGATGTGCCTCCCACTTTTTAAGGGACCAAAAGTAATGGGACAGAATAATAATCATAAATCAAACTTTCCCTTCTTAATACTTGGTTGCAAATCCTTTGCAGTCAATCACAGCCTGAAGTCTGGAACGCATAGACATCAGCAGACGCTGGGTTTCATCCCTGGTGATGCTCTGCCAGGCTTCTACTGCAACTGTCTTCAGTTCCTGCTTGTTCTTGGGGCATTTTCCCTTCAGTTTTGTCTTCAGCAAGTGAAATGCATGCTCAATGGGATTCAGGTCAGGAGATTGACTTGGCCATTGCATAACATTCCACTTCTGTCCCTTCAAAAACTCTTTGGTTGCTTTTGCAGTATGCTTTGAGTCATTGTCCATCTGCACTGTGAAGCTCCGTCCAATGAGTTCTGCAGCATTTGGCTGAATGTGAGCAGATAATATTGCTCGAAACACTTCAGAATTCATCCTGCTGCTTTTGTCAGCAGTCACATCATCAATAAATACAAGAGAACCAGTTCCATTGGCAGCCTTACATGCCCACGCCATGACACTGCCCCCACCATGCTTCACTGATGAGGTGGTATGCTTAGGATCATGAGCAGTTCCTTTCCTTCTCCATACTCTTCTCTTCCTATCACTCTGGTACAAGTTGATCTTGGTCTCATCTGTCCATAGGATCTTGTTCCAGAACTGTGAAGGCATTGTTAGGTATTGTTTGGCAAACTCGAATCTGGCCTTCCTGTTTTTGAGGCTCACCAATGGTTTACATCTTGTGGTGAACCCTCTGTATTCACTCTGGTGAAGTCTTCTCGATTGTTGACTTTCACACACATACACCTACCTCCTGGAGAGTGTTCTTGATCTGGCCAACTGTTGTGAAGGTTGTTTTCTTCACCAGGGAAAGAATTCTTCGGTCATCCACCACAGTTGTTTTCCGTGGTCTCCCGGGTCTTTTGGTGTTGCTGAGCTTACGGTGCTTTCCTTCTTTTTGAGAATGTTCCAAACAGTTGTTTTGGCCACGCCTAATGTTCTTGCTATCTCTCTGATGGGTTTGTTTAGTTTCTTCAGCCTAACGATGGATTGCTTCACGGATAGTGACAGCTCTTTGGATCTCATCTTGAGAGTTGACAGCAACAGATTCCAAATGCAAATAGCACACTTGAAATTAACTCTGGCCTTTTATCTGCACATTGTAATTGGGGTAATGAGGGCATATCACACACCTGGCCATGGAACAGCTGAGAAGCCAATTGTCCCATTACGTTTGGTCCCTTAACAAGTGGGAGGCACATCTGCAAACTGCTGTAAGTCCTACACCGTTCACCTGAGTTGGATGTACATACCCTCAAATTAAAGCTGACAGTCGGGGCTGGCCGCGCGGGGGAGCAGACGTGTCTGTGCCGAGCTCCGTCTCCAGCTGCTGTCAGAGAAGATTTCTGACATGAACCCTCACTTGAATTGCCCCCTTGGGGAGTCCCTGCGTGGCTGGCCATCGGGAGGAGTGCCCTGGAGCCGCTGGGTCCCCCCCTCCAGGGCCCAGTGGAGTTTGGGGCCTTGCTTCCCGACGGGAGAACTGGCCCGGCAGTCATTTTGAGGCCTGTTACCTCACTTTGCTTTGGACTATCCATCGCTTCCTTTTCCTCCCCCTGTGAAATGGCTCTGCCCGAAGGACTGGCAGGCGCGGGCTTGGAGGATGGAGGGTCCCTGTCCTCTGAACGCGGCTGCTGACCCAGTGGCGGATTTGGCGGGGGCGCGCGCGGAATGGAGGCATCTGATGCGCGCCCTCAACTGCGGGGAGGAGGAAGCTGCCCTTGCGGACCTTGGAGGCTGCCTGGTGTGGATAGAGGAGGTCGAGTGATGCCCGCTGATGTGCAGCCTTGGAGTGGTTCGTCGGCGGTCTGACAAGCTGGATGAGACCCGGGAAGGGAGGCCCTGGATGCGACCTGGACGGTGAGGGCCTTACCTGATGATCGTTAAAAAGCTGTACCAGGTAGTTTTGCCCAGAGGACTTGGCGGTGGACATTGCGGAACGGCTCGGGCTTTTGGGGGTCCTGAAGGTTTCTCCGGAGATGATGCTCGGGCGGCTGTCGGGCGCCGTGGCCAGCTGGGGGTCGCGCTGCCTGTATGCCGCCCGCTCTTGTTTCTTGATGCAGGTTGAGGGGACAGTTGGACGGAGTGTCTGAGCTACCCCATCTCCCATCGTGACCCTTATTATCCCCCCACCATGCTGAGACTTTGATTTTTGGCTACAAATTTTGGATGAGACCCCCCCTAATTGGGGATGATTTCGCCGATATTTTGCTGTCTTTGGATGCTTTTATTTTCTCCGCTACTGAGACACCCCTTTCTCTCGGGACACTGAAGTCTTTTTTGCTGTAGTTCCCCGGCTTGGGCTTATTCTGATTGTGTCCCCCGCTTCCCCTCCCTCTGCTATTCGAGAATTTGGTGTTTCCCTATGAGAGGCCTTCCCCCCCCCCTTGTGCTTTGTGTGTATTTGATGCCTATTTGGCCCTGCGAGGCCTGTTTTGCCAGTTTGTGTATCATTCTTGCTTGCAAAATAAAAAACTTTAAATACAAAAAAAAAATTAAAGCTGACAGTCTGCAGTACAAGCATTGTGTTTGTTTCATTCCAACTCCGTTGTGGTGGTGTATAGAGTCAAAGATATTAGAATTGTGTCGACCAATATTTCTGGACCTGACTGTAAGAAAACAAAATCATAGCACTTAAACACTCCCAACATTTATTTAAATAACCTTATGTTTTAAATAATTAAGATGTGGATTCTTATATATGGTTTAGGTTTCCAGTTTTATTGGACCATTTATTAACATCTTCTGTTATATTTTCAGTTTGTTGCTTTCTTAACTACTGTCGTTTTTGAGCAATATGCCGATCTGCTGACATTTTCATTTCTTCCCAGTCACAGACTTGTGTTCGCTGATCAAACCATTCATTTCTGTTTCTGTTACTATGGTAATTCGTGGCCTCTAGGTTTCTGAAAATCACTAAATATTTGCATGTAGCACATATAATGGATTCAAGTTAAAATCTTTAGATCAAACGTTTTTGGAAGAAAAGGCTCTTATTCCTAAAATTGTGTGTGTGTGTGTGTGTGTGTGTGTGTGTGTGTGTGTGTGTGTGTGTGTGTGTGTGTGGTGTGTGTGTGGTTATCCCTGGAATTTGTATCTAGACATAATTCAATATTTTATTTAATAAACAAATTATAAAACACATTACTTTGAACCTCTATTTTGAAGTTAGTGTTCTCATATTCTGAATTATGACAAAAATATACCTTACAGTTTTTAGAAAAGAAAAAAAAAACATTTATTGGGATACTATTGCAAAGTAAATGTACAGATTAATGGAAACACAAATTCTGTGAATGACAAGAGTCCTGTCCTGCAGTGCTGTATATGAAATAATAAAAAAGACAGGATATATTTGATTCAGCAATAGTATTTAAATTCAAAATTGAATATATAAACGCTTATTAATAATAAGTTGCAGTTTTTCTATTGGGAGAAGCATCTGAAAATTTCGGATTGCTTTTTACTCTTATTAGTGTGCCTGGTGCCATGTTTACTTATTAGATAGAGCAGTTCATAGCTTTAACAATTAAAATAATTATCACCTGCTGATTTACTTAGGACATTCTCTGAGTGAGATTAATGTTGAGCTTCTCACAGCAGTATGCACACTGTTCTCTGCGGCGCTTCTTTAGCCTCTGCTCAAGTGATTCTGTCATCCATTAATTTTTATTCTTCGAATAATAGTTCAGAGTCCCCACGTGTCTGTATTTGCTGATCAAGAGGTTTTGGGATATTGTAAATACTCATAGAAACAACATTTTGAGATTTTCCTAAATTGTCTTTTTCCTTTGAAGTGCTTTTACTTGATAAAGGTTTCCTTGAGGGATTGTACCATAATGTGCCTATAGTGCCTTAGCTAGTTAGGAGTAAAAGGGCTGTTGATTTTTAAAGCATATTGGGATTGGAGTCTACAGGGGTTATTCAGCGAGCTCTCTCATTCCCTGCACTTCGGGGAATCAACGGTCCCCACCCTGCGGTGAATTTAGCATTCACCGCAGGGTCCCGGAGTGCAGGGATAAGCTGCCAAATTCCTGCCGAAAACCTGCCGAATTCCCACCGCATCCGATACGATCTGAAGTATCGGATCACTCAAACCGCTGCAAAAAACACGTCGAACACATCTGAAAAATGCCGACAAGCCACCAAACAGAGCGCAGAGCAGCCGCCGGAAAAAGCCGACAAGCTGACGAATGGGGTAAAAAAAAAGGTGTCAGAATTGAAGCGCGGTTTGTAAAAGAAACTACTGAACAACAATGCCTTGAATTTACATATAAGGCTCTATGAATGATAATAAAAAGGTCTGTTACAGGAAAAAGAAAAAAATGCTTAAAAAAAAAAGACAAAAATTTTGTTAAAAAAATCCCAAAAAATGCCTAAAAGATCCTAAAAAAAATCTATAAATAAAGAGACTTTACTGCAGAATAAAATAATAAATGGTTTATTAGATATTGGATTAAAACGGAAATATTTTTAATATTGCAGCCTGAATAAACCTGCCAAATAAAAACACCAAACAGCAGGACACTTCGGCAACTTATCTGTGCTGTTCGGTGTTCTCTGAATAGATTAACCTTTGCTTCTCTATGGGGGATTTCACTACCTTCGAACAGGCACCGTACTTGCTGGCAGTTCGCAAAAATTTGGCGAACTGCCTGCTCTCTGAATAGCCGAATGGCCCCGAAATATCACCGTACAGGGAAATTCCCTGTTCGGTGACATTTCGGGGCCGGATCGGCTCTTTCTGAATAACCCCTTACGTAAATTACATGACAATCTCATGTAAATGCTAGGTGGTTAAACAGAGAATCCATAGCAGACAATTAAGGCTGGAGATTGAAAGTGGATGTTTCATGATTAGAAAAAATTATAATAAAAGCCGACGTTATCCTCTAAGGGCTAAACAGGTTTTTGGTTTTAGATAGGGATGTGCGTTTCGGGTTTCGGAATTTTCATGAAATTTCCCGATTTGTGCATTCGGATTCGGCCGAATTTCCGAAAATTTTCAGATCCGAAAACGGCAGATCCGAACAAATTTTCGTGCCGAAACGAAAACTTTTCGGAATTTTAGAATGGACTAGAAATGTATAAAATCGAAATTCATTTTCGTTCCATTCGTGATTTCGGCTCCATTCCTGATTTCGGTTCCATTTCAGTAATTTCGGACATCGTATTTATATCGCTGATTCTGTAAGTAAATTTTGTATCATTCCCATCTCAATGTTTCCTTCCTGGAAAGCCAGAGAAATCTCAATGTATCCTTCTTGTAAAACCAGAGAAATCTCAATGTATCCTTCTTGTAAAACCAGAGAAATCTCAATGTATCCTTCTTGTAAAACATGAGAAATCTCAATGTATCCTTCCCGGGAAACCAGAGAAATCTCAATGTTTCCTTCTTGTAAAACCAGAGAAATCTCAATGTATCCTTCTTGTAAAACATGAGAAATTTCAATGTATCCTTCCTGGAAATCCAGAGAAATCTCAATGTATCCTTCTTGTAAAACATGAGAAATCTCAATGTATCCTTCCTGGAAATCCAGAGAAATCTCAATGTATCCTTCTTGTAAAACATGAGAAATGTCAATGTATCCTTCCCGGGAAACCAGAGAAATCTCAATGTATCCTTCTTGTAAAACATGAGAAATCTCAATGTATCCTTCTTGTAAAACATGAGAAATCTCAATGGCAGAATTATCGTATCGGCAGAATTATCGTATCGTATAATTATCGTATCCGACAAACCATTAGTTTACACCAAAACGAATAGACACTTTGAAATGAGGAGAACAGACGTTCCGAAAAACACAAAAAGTCGATACGAAAAACGAAACGAAACGAACCGAACCGAAACGAAAATCGGCCGAAACGAGTCGAAACGAAAATTTACAAAATCCGAACGAACCGAACCGAATCGAACCGAAAAAAAGAATCGGTGCACAAGCCTAGTTTTAGATCAATTGGTACCTAGAACCAATATTTTTGCTTACTTTGCAGATTAACACTTAGACAGGTAAAGCTGATGCTCCTTTCCCAAGCCATGATATACAAATGTGGGAACTGGTTATAAAACAGAATCAAGGAATGGCATGAGAATACAATGGAAGCTTGTGCTACCTTCTTAAAAGTGTTTCTGCATGTCTGGTTTTAAACTAGCACGGGTGCAAACCTCATTTCTTCAATCGGGTGCCGGAAAAAATCCCTACAGCCAGGTTCCCTAATGCCAACATCCCGATGGCCAACTTCCAGACAGAACAAGTGCCAGACATCGCAATTTACCTACACGGCCAATTTCCAGAAATCCATAATCCCAGCGGCTAACCCTAATACTAACACCCTAACCCTAGGTTTAAGGGGGTTAGGGCTAGGTTTAGGGGGGTTAGGGTTAGGGCTAGGATTAGGGGGGTTAGGGCTAGGTTTAGGGGGCTCAGGGTTATGGCTAGGTTTAGGGGGGTTAGGGTTAGGGCTAGGTTTAGGGGGCTTAGAGCTAGGTTTAGGGGGTTAGGGTTAGGTTTAGGGCTAGAGTTAGGGGGGATTAGGGCTAAATTTAGGGGGTTAGGTTTGGGGGTTAGGGTTAAGGCTAGGTTTAGGGGTGTTAGGGTTAGGGCTAGGTTTAGGGGGGTTAGGGATAGAGCTAGGTTTAGGGGGTTAGGGCTAGGTTTGGTGGTTAGAGTTAGGGCTAGGTTTAGGGGGTTAGGTTTAGGGCTAGGTTTAGGGTGTTAGGGCTAGGTTTAGGGGGTTAGGGTTAGGGCTAGGTTTAGGAGATTAGGGTTAGGGCTAGGTTTAAGGGGTTAGGGTTATGGCTAGGTTTAGGGGGGTTAGGGTTAGGTTTAGGGGGTTAGGGTTAGGGCTAGGTTTAGGGATTAGGGCTAGGTTTAGGGGGTTAGGGAGTAGGGTTAGTTTTAGCCGCTGGGATTTTGGATGTCTTGAAGTTGACCGTCAGGGAGTTGTCTGTGTAGGGAAGTCGACCGTCGGGATTTTGGCATTACGGAACCTGGTTGTAGGGATTTCGACTCAAACCCTCTTCAATCACCTCTCATTTTCTCAGAAGAGGCTATGACAATGTGAATCAGTTTAGCAACTAGTTATTTGCCTATAGTTTCTGGACCTTTTATTATAGGCCTGCTTTCTGCATTCCTGAGCCAGATACGGTATGTAAGATATTTAAGAAATGATAACTGGTGACTGTTACTGAGGGCTACAAGCCTGTGTTCTTTGTTTATTATATGTGATCTCTCTTTCCAGTCTCTTACATGAGCACAAACATTCAGAACAAAAGGCAAGTGTACATAGTATAGCGAATTTCAGGCAGTATATACATTGCTGCTGCCTCCTTCCCCCACCGAATATTGTCACTGAGAGAAACACACAGGCTCCAAGAAAAGGAACACAGACATTCAGACAATGAAGTTTGGAAGCACCTATGCAATCACTTGCAGAATCACACTGACATTTTAACTGAACTGTATGTGCAGACACTTAAACACATGCACAACGATGGGTCAGAGCATCTGGAAAACAGCAAATCTTCTGGGGTATTCTCAGTATGCAGTACCTACTGAACGTAGTGCACGGAGGAACTCCAGGTGAACCAGCATCGGGAGCCATGGTTAGATAAGGTTAGCTGTTCTAGTCTGATCATACATAAGAGCTAATGTAGCTTAAATTTCAGAAAATCACAATGCTGGCCACGATAGAAAGCTGCCTTAACACACTTTACATTCACCACCTACCTAGAGATTGTTGTAGTCCACATACACCCCTTCAGGGCAATGGTGTTCACTGAGGGACACAGCCGCAGCCGCTGTCAGCAGTTACTGCATCCTACCACAAAATTATTCAGGTACACTACTGAGGAGCATTACAAAGATTTCAAGCCTGTAATCCTTGATGGTCTTTCTTTGTTTGTTTCTCAGGGCCTCCGTGAATCTTTTTACGTGTTTGAATGAGTCTCTGGCATTGTCTGTGTGTATGTGATTCTGTTAACTGCAAAGGAAAAAAAAAAAGGACTGGGCAAGCCAAAAATTTGCACAGTTGAACCAATAAAGGTGCCTGAAATTGTGTCCAGTCATTTTTTTTTCAATTGGTTTGGGGTTGGTTACCCCAGGACCTGTGGAGCACTCCTGATTGTACACTGCGTAATCCAACTACCTCTGGATATGGGGAGCCAGGTGCAAGTGACTCATATGCTATTGTGATTCTGTTAATGTCTGTATTTACCCCTGGCAGTATAGAAATAGAAGCACCTTCATAGGGCACTTAACCCCTTAAGGACGGGAGTAATTTTACAACTGGCCTGGATGGCCTCCCACCACCTAAAGATCAACATGTCAAAGACTGAGCTCCTACTTATTCCTCCCTCCAATGCCTCCCCACCTCCTGACTTCTCTATCACGGTGGAGGGTATCACCATCTCCCCATCAAACCAAGTGCGCTGTCTTGGAGTTACACTTGACTCTGCTCTTTCCTTCATCCCCCACATCAAGTCTCTTTCCTCCTCCTGCCGATACCAACTGCGTAATATTTCCAGAATTCGGCCATTTCTTACCTCTGTCACCACAAAACAACTCATACACGCCCTGGTAATCTCCCGACTCGACTATTGCAATAATCTCTTATCTGGCCTCCCTCTGTCCCGCCTCTCCCCCTACAATCCATCCTGAACGCCTCCGCCAGGCTAATTCACCTCACCCGCCGCTCTGTCTCTGCCGCTCCCCTCTGCAAGTCCCTTCACTGGCTCCCCATCCACTGCAGAATTAAGTTCAAAATCCTTATCCTTACCTACAAAACCCTCACTAACTCAGCTCCCCACTACCTGTCCTCAATCACCAAATACACCCCAGTCCGCTCCCTAAGGTCAAACAGTGACCTGCGCCTAGCTTCTCCCCGCATCACCTCTTCCCATGATAGACTGCAGGATTTCTCACACGCAGCCCCCACTCTCTGGAACGCTCTCCCTCGTACTGTCAGACTTTCCCCTAACTTCTCTTCCTTCAAACGCTCCCTTAAAACGTTCCTATTTAGGGAAGCCTACCACCCAACTCACTGACGCAACCATCAATCACTCTCACCTTACAGTCCTCTCCTCCTGTTTCCAACCCCAACCCTCCCAGATTGTGAGTTCCTACGGGAATAGGGCCTCATCTCCTCCTGTACTGTTTGTCAAATGTTGTTCAATGTATTGTATTTGTAACCCTGTCTATACTATGCTTATTGTACAGCGCTGCGGAATATGCTGGCGCTTTATAAATAAAGGATAATAATAATAATAATAACTTCGGCGCTGTTTCGAAGTAGAAGTTTGCTGAGCTCATTTTGACGGTTTTTAAACTCGGTTTTAAGTCACGTATTATTATACCACCCAGACAAATTATATATCGTTCTTTCCGGCAGACTTGGCAGATTAATAATAAATCATTATTACATGTATACCATGCCCTGCCAGAATGCTATAACAAAATTGTAAAAAAAAATTAGAATTTTCAATAAAATTTCAATCATCCACAGCGTGTAAAGTGTTTTTTTTTTTTTCATTTTATTACCCGAGCCTTTGCGGATATATTCTATGAGGTAGACATGTTAAAAAATTTGAACGGAGAACCCATTTTTTTTTTTGGGGACAAATTACGTGATTTTAGGTAAACCCCCCAAAAAAAATCATTAGTGAAGCATCATTGTTCACATTATAATTGAAATGTGAACAATAGTGCTGCATTAAAAAAATAAAAAACCCCCTTTTTTTTTTTTTTTTTTTTTTATTATTTTAATTTTTTTACACTTTAATTTTACTAGTAATATGGTCATGTTTGATATCATTCGAAAGGCCATGATCAGGCCTTTCAAACGATACCCTACATGACCCCCTAGCTGTTTTTAAACGCGGTTTTAAGTCACGTATTATTGTACAACCCAGACAAATTATTTATTGTTCTTTCCGGCAGACTTACCCTACATGACCCCCTAGCTGTCACCGATCAGGAGATAAAGGGGTTCAAAGAACCCCCCTATCTCCACCATGGGATTTCCTTAGGAAATCCTTTAGCAGCTAGGGGTTCCCTGGTTAACTGACATCATCGGGCCACGTCCGATGACATCAGTGGACGTGGGGAGTTCCAGAGGTGGGCTGCCATCCAAGATGGCAGCCCCTACCGGAAAAAGGCTGTGACCTGGCACCGATTGGTGCTGGGTCACAGCCTTGCCACCAAGGGGTTAATGTCAATGAGGTTATTTATTTATTTATTTATAAAGGATTTTACCAGGAAGGATACATTGAGATTTCTCTCATTTTCAAGTATGTCCTGGGTTCAAGAGCATTGAAATTTTACAGTTGTTACAGAAATACAAAGTAATAAATGCAAGATATTAAAAACAAAACACAAATATACAGATTAACACGGAAAATAAATATGTAAGTAATATAGTTACTATGTTACATGTTTATAGGTGCATTCTGTACCGAGGTATGCTAGTAAGGAGCTCTTGAGTGACTTAAGACTGGGGGAAGATTTGATGGTGTCTGGGAGGTCATTCCATAATTGCGGTGCTCTGTAGGAAAATGAGGATCGAGCCACTTTCTTTTTGTATTGTGGTATTGCAAGTAAGGTGCTGGTCCTGGATCGGAGGTTATAGGATGAGGGAACTGCTATGGGAAGCAGATTATTTAGGAAGGGTGGCAGCTTCCCAGAGAAGCTCTTAAACACCAGGTTGGAAAGGTGAAGGGTGCGTCTAGATTCCAGCGACGGCCAGTTTAGTTCTTTTAACATGTCACAATGGTGGGTCATGTAGTTACATTGTATCACAAAGCGGCAGAATGAGTTGAGGTGGTTGGGTCAGAGACTGTACAGACTTTTAAAAAACGACTGGATGACTTCCTGCAGACACAGAATATTAAGAGTTATAATATTTAATATGTGGGTAAAAGCTTCTTGATCCAAGGAGAAATCTGACTGCCATTCTGGGGTCAAGAAGGAATTTTTTCCCAGTATGTTGCATATTGGCAAGCATTTCAGACTGGGTTTTTTGTCTTCTTCTTTTTGTCTTGTTCTTTTGGATCAACAGCAGTAGGTGATGTGGGAGAGGCTGAACCCGATGGATGCATGTCTTTTTTCAGCCTATGTAACTATGTAATACTATGTAATCCCTGGAAAGGCCAGGCTGTGACCTTTCCAGGGATGTCTGGCATTAGCTGCTAGCCCCCGGCGATGGGGAGATAGAGGGATCCAAAGGATCCCCCCTCCCCTCCAGGCACTTCCCCTGCTCCGGCTGGGGGGGACGCCTGAAACCGACGTCATCGCGTCTGGCGCGATGACGTCAGTGCGCCGGGAGGAGCCAAAAGTGCCGATTTGACTCCGTGGTTTTCAGAGCAGCGAGGGAGCCGCCAGAGGAGGTGAGTATCGGCCGCCAGGGCACTGCAGACGCCAGGGACGTACAGTTACGTCCTGCGGCATTAAAGCCCGCCTAATGCAGGACGTAACTGTACGTCCTGCGGCATTAAGGGGTTAATAAAATAGATGAGGAAAAAGAAAAAAAACATAACACATTCTAAGAGACACATTACATGCAGAGCTGGCTTAACATAGGGGCTATTAGGGCTGCAGCTCCAGGCCCATACCCCATAATAGGCCCAAAGAATGGATAATTATGGTGGCACTGTTGGACCGTTTGTACCCCTGTATCTCTGGAAGTATAGCAGCTACAGGGTCATGTGAGGTATCATTGGTATCAATGATGTCAAGCCATGAATCTAAATAAATGTCCCAATTCATCAAGCGTCCTCCATCATGACAAATTCGCATAGCCTGAATAATGATCATCCAAGATAATTTATGCCTGTCCACACCTTATTAATTCTTGTTGGCCTTAGCCTAAAGTTATAAATGTAGGGTGCTGTTCACAGAATGGTGTGTGTCAAGGGTTTATCAAGATTGGCCTGTGAGGTGTTAAAGGGCAGAGTAGAACTGATATGGAATACTGCAGTATACTGGTACTCGAGTGCCAGAGCGAATAAGCCAATGGAGCAGGAAAGAGAGTAGCCCAATATAAAGCAGAGGTTCGGCTTTTTACGCAAAGTATGATAAGAGGGAGCAGAGAAAGCGAATAGACAGAAGAGAAATAGTTTCAATACTGGAGCAGTCAGAGACTAGTTTATATAGGAATGGACCATATGTGCTCCTCTTATCTCAATGTGCCTGCTGTTGGCGTCATCAGCAAGAGTCAAGTACTGACCTCCATATTGGAAGAGGCAAGCCATGTGTGCCTGCTGCCATCTTGTGGCCTAGCAAAAGGTAGAAGTCCTGTACGTCTCCTGTCTCCCACAAGGGCTTGGGGAGAATCAGACCTGGATTGCTGCCTTGCAGCAAGCTTGGGAATGAGGCCGGTCTGGCGGCAGGGCCAAACCACTCACCAGTGGAGAGCAGAGATGTGCTGATGCGGAGACTGCACTGAGATGGTTAGCTGAAGGTGCGGAAGCTGGATCTGATGCCAATCAGCTGGGTGATTATGCTGATTACGCTAGATAGGACACTGACCGTGAAGCCACCCTGACAGAGTGTAAGAGGTGCCCTGGTGTGCAAAGGAAATACAAGCTGTGCAGGAGGTGGGACTGAGACATACCCCCTCCTCTACCTCACTGTACTGCCTGCAAACCGTAGATAAAGAACAGCACAAACCTCACAGACAACACACTTTGAATGTTCATCTGCAGTATGCATGACAGGGCCGGCCTGTCCATGGAACACAGTGGTGCAATTGCTCCGGGCGGCACATTTTTCAGAGCTTTTCAGAGTGGCTCTTTTTTAAAATGCAGTCATGTGTGTCTGGGCTGTCTGCGGCCTCTGAGTAAACAGACTGCGACCTTGTGTCCCCAGGAGCAGGAAGGAAAGTGGCACTAAGACCCAGGAGCAGCTTCTATTCACAAGTGACCAGGCAGGGTCATTACTGGGGGTTCTGGGACTGCCCTGATGCTCTCTCCCCCAAATATGATCACTTGTCTTAGCTCCCGATGCACTGACTGAGTGACAGGCTGGCTGGCTGGCAGACCCAAACTTGCACCTACTCTGCTCACCACACATTACTGTGAGTTTTACTGCTGTGCAGCTCTGTGATATGCTCATACACACTACACATTACTGTGAGTTTTATTGCTGTGCAGCTCTGTGATACGCACATACACACTGCACATTACTGTAAGTTTTATTGCTGTGGAACTCTGTGATACGGTCATATAGGTCATGTGTTTTTTTTTTCTTCTCTTCAGGGGGGTGGCAGCATTTCATCCATCGCTCCAGGCAGCACAATGGCTTGGGCCGGCCCTGATGCATGACAATGGTGTGATCACTATGCAAAGCCCAGAAAGGTTATTGTAAGGAACGTCGCCGCCGGCGTAATAAAAAGTCTATATCCAGCGCCGGTTCGTAGTGATGGGACATTCACTAGTATTCGCAATACTTCCCTCTGCCTGTGTAGTGCTCAGGTGTTGCTTTAATCACCTTAATGCTCCATGCTTAAAGCCCAGCCACACCTGAAGCTCAATGCTTTTTCATTACCTTGGAATCTCCAAGCTGGAAGGAGCAAACCTGTATTGTCCAGACCACCCGAATACCGGTTTCTTTACCATTGGACCTTGTCTCCTAAAGAAGACCTTATACCACAGTTCCTGTTTAAAGACCTTCTCCTGCAACCCTGGTTAAAGACCTTCTACTGCAGACCTGTCTAAAGACCTTCTCCTGCAACCCTGTTTAAAGACCTTCTACTGCAGACCTGTTTAAAGACCTTCTACTGCAGATCTATTTAAAGACCTTCTCCTGCAACCCTGTTTAAAGACCTTCTACTGCAGACCTGTTTAAAGACCTTCTCCTGCAACCCTGTTTAAAGACCTTCTACTGCAGACCTGTCTAAAGACCTTCTCCTGCAACCCTGTTTAAAGACCTTCTACTGCAGACCTGTTTAAAGACCTTCTACTGCAGATCTATTTAAAGACCTTCTGCTGCAACCCTGGTTAAAGACCTTCTCCTGCAACCCTGGTTAAAGACCTTCTACTGCAGACCTGTTTAAAGACCTTCTCCTGCAACCCTGTTTAAAGACCTTCTACTGCAGACCTGTTTAAAGACCTTCTACTGCAGATCTATTTAAAGACCTTCTGCTGCAACCCTGGTTAAAGACCTTCTACTGCAGACCTGTTTAAAGACCTTCTCCTGCAACCCTGTTTAAAGACCTTCTACTGCAGACCTGTTTAAAGACCTTCTACTGCAGATCTATTTAAAGACCTTCTACTGCAGCCCTGTTTAAAGACCTTTTACCACAGTTCCTGGTATAGACCTTTTTGCCACAGTTCCTGCTATAGACCTTCTATCACAGTTCCTGAATCATCAACCCGCTGCCCTGCATCCTGCAGAATCCCTAACCCGCTATCCTGCATCCTGCAGAATCCCTAACCCGCCATCCTGCAGAATCCCTAACCCGCTATCCTACAGAATCCTCAACCCGCTGTTCTACCGATACAGAACCCTCTGCATTTCCCAGGACTCTCTGCCTATACCTGCAATCTGCATATATCATATATATATTTCCCCCTGTTCAATAAATCTGTTTATATAAACAAACTGCCTTGTAAGATCCCATTCATTGCATATTGGCTTGACCTCTGCTGCCCCGGAATCTGGATCCTGACAGTTATCTCCCGATTCTTTGTACCAGTCAGTATGCTCATACTCCTGTAGTTACATACATACATAGTTACATAGGCTGAAAAAAGACATGCGTCCATCGAGTTCAGCCTTTCACACATCACCTAGTGCTAGTTGTTATTGTGTTACATTGAAGATTGGTAATAAAGAGACCCTGCTAGGCAAGACAGTTGGCCATTCACTAACAGTCAAAAGTGAACTTTATAATGCATCCATGGCTCATACCAGGTCCACCTGGCTCCTTTTTTTGGTGACAAGGGTACCATCACCTATGTAACCGGTGTATAACCAAGGCCTAGTAGTTCAGAATTTAATTTAATTTAGTGTAATAATATATAAATAATTGTTCTTCTGCATAATATTCAACACTAAATTCTAATAACTTTAGTTTGTGTTGTGCATGTTTTCTGTTTTTCTGAAAATTTTCAATCAAGTATTTAAATAAAATAAGAAAGGATATTACTTTATATGCATTTTCAGAGATACGATGAAGCACTTATCTACAAATGTAGTAATTGTTTTTAGAAATGCAGAAATTGTTGTATTGATGTTTTCTAGAAATATAATATTCAACACGGGTTTATTATAATTATATTTGTCCTCCTTTCGCATGCGATGTTTCATCTATTTCTATACAGGATTTTAATGTGAGCTGGCAGTAGAATGAAATGGTTACAGTGGTTTATAATTGGTGAATATATTGTAAAGTGTTGTGGATAATTGAGACTATATAAAAGATATTGCTACTAAAAAATATTTACAAGTCATTTTTGCACATACGTTTCAATTTACCCATTATTCAAAAAAATCCCACCTTCAACTGGGTCAGACATAAGTCGGATGTAGATAATATGTGTATTGTATGTTCCATGTTCTATATCTTGTCCTCTTAGACCTGCACATGTACACAGGGGAGCACGGTGATCCAATGTGATTGGCTCTGCTTTAATTGACCATACCAGGAATATCAATTTTAATATGGGAGTCATAGCACATAAAACTTTTTTGGTATGTTTTGGGCATGATTTGGGGCTGCATACTGACAGTTTATGCTGCCGCCTAAATTGGGAATAGATTGCAAGACAGGTTTTTATGTATGATTGATTTTAAGATCCTTCCTTCTGGTAGTCTTTATGTCCTTGTTGGATACTCATTTAAATCACTGGCTGTTGGCAAATTTTCACTGCAGATTAATGTTGATTTAATCAACTGCATCTTCACAACTAAAATAAAATACAAGAGCAATAATACTTGCTCATTTACAGCTAATGACTGAAATAAACTTGATGGAGCTGTTGGTCCATTGCTATAGATTTTCTAGAGTGAAGTAAAGTTGAATGAAAAGTCCCATTTCACATTTAAGATACCGACATGGGCGGACTGACAACTAATGGGGCCCCCGGGCAATAGGAGGTCATGGGGCCCCCTTGTTCCGCACCCACAGGAGGCCACACCCATAAAAAACCCATCCCCTACAACGCAACACATGGGTATATATTGCCCCCAGCAGCTCACACGTGGGTATATATTGCCCCAGCAGCTGACACGTGGATATATATTTCCCCCAGCAGCTCAAACGTGGGTATATACTGCCCCCAGCAGCTCAAACATGGATACATATTGCCCCCAGCAGCTCAAACATGGATATAAATTGCCCCAGTAGCTCAAACATGGATATGAATTGCCCCCAGCAGCTCAAACATGGATATGAATTGCCCCCAGTAGCTCAAACGTGGACATGAATTGCCCCCAGCAGCTCAAACATGGATATGAATTGCTCCAGCAGCTCAAACATGGATATTAATTGCCCCCAGTAGCTCAAACATGGATATGAATTGCCCCAAATAGCTCAAAAGTGTATATGAATTGCCCCCAGCAGCTCAAACATGGATATGAATTGCCCCCAGCAGCTCAAACATGGATATGAATTGCCCCCAGTAGCTCAAACATGGAATACATATTGCCCTGCCCCCCATTGCTCACCGGCTCTGTTGAGACGCGGGTCGGTAGGGGCCCAGTTTGGGGCAACACAGTGAGCCCCCACCGGTTTCCCTCTCATCGTAGAAAATAACAGGCAGCCACTGCCAGTGGTGCACTGTGAAAACGCTGTGGTAGCGCCTGTAGCGTGCCTGCATCCCAGTCTAACACTGGAGCAGACACGTTGCACTGGCGCCGCCCCTCATGTGACATGACACATCACGTGAAGGGGCGGCGCAGGCGCCACCGTGGCGTTTTCACAGTGCGCCGCTGGCTGCCTGTTAATTTTAATGATCAGAGGCAGAGGGAAACCAACGGGGGGCCCCACTGTGTCACCCCAAACCGGGCCCCTACTGACCCGTGGGCCCTCGGGCAGTGCCCAAGTGCCCAATGGATCAGTCCGCCCCTGGATACTGAATATCTATACACATATAACAGCCACTATTACAGCCAAGGATAGGATAGTTTGCGTACTTGGGAAAGTGATCCAAGCAGGTGTGTAATTAAATAAACTAATTGCATATGGCTAATAAATTTGTGAGAACAATTAAAAAAATGAGATGCGTTCGGATAAAATTTAGTGGAGAGAAAACACTTGCTATTAGAGTTGGGAGTAGGAAATGCAGAAAATAATTGTTAATAAATAATAATTGGAACTAAAAGAAGGAAATTAGTTGGTGAAAACACTTGTAGAAATGCATGAGTGCATAATAGACCAAATTACTAATTTAATAAATGGGCAAAAATGGAGATGCCAAGTCTCAATAAATCAATTACTAGAAACATGGAACCAATACGAATATTATTTAATTATTTTAAAATATTTATGCCAAGCCTAGGATAAGAAAAAGAATTACACACACAGATACTGTGGTGAGTTTCACTGACATGACTTACTATCTATAATGAAGTATAGATTTTCTTGAACAGTACTCTGAATTTTTATACACTGATCAAACTATAGTACCGGACAAACCAATTTCCTACTCCATTCCATTTGTATAGAAAGTGCAATCTTGAAATCAAAGGCCTTCTTGAAACACTAGCTGTCAATGGTTACATCAGTACAGCTAGATACCGTTTCTATTTGGTTGCAGAACATATCTAAAGGTCAGTTAAAGAAGAGTTGTACTGATCATGATGACTCTCAACAACAAGCTTTGATAAAAAAAGACGGAACTACATTTGTTAAACTTATAGAAAAAAAGTACAGAACGCAAAATCCTTTTCAAGCAAAAAGTCTTTAGACATATAATGAAAATAGTTATATAGAAAATGCGCTTTGAAGACTTTGGAGACAGGACTATATAGAGGAACTGTAAAGAAACAAATTTATTTTATTTATTTGCAAAGTATTTTACCAGGAAGGATACATTGAAATTTCTCTTGTTGTAAAGTATGAATCACTTACAGCTATATTAAGGGGTAATAAAACTATGACTATAAATGTAAACTAGCTAGAATAGAATTTAATCGGTTATAAAGCAAAAATACAAACAAAAGGAAATTCCCAAGCCTGAGACCTGTTGTCATGGTTTAATAGAAAATTAAAAATAGAATTGAGTGGAGAATACAAAAGGTTGCTGTAATCAACTGAGGAGATAACAAGAACACATGGCAGCTCTGGTTGCTTTACAATAAAGAAAAGGGCAAAGACTGACAATATTGTGCAAGAAGACACTGAAAGCACTTTGCAAAAAATGTGATTAAAGAAACAGAAGTGCCACATAAAATATGTAGGCGTTGTGATTGGATGGTTTATGGCAGAGTTACTGATGATGATAAATTAGAGTAGTGACACTGTGTTATAGTGTTTAAAATGCTAAAAGGCATCATTGTATAAAAAATAAGGACATTAACATGTGTTAATATTTAATGCTTAAAACCTGTACGGAAAAGATAATGTCAGTAGAAAATAGCTTCTTGGAAAGTACCGCAGTGTAGCTAAATTCCCCACAGCTACGGCTTGTTTCTATTGAGTGCAATCTGTCAGACGATGCTTTAAAAATATGCAATGTGTATTTTTTTCCCTGAATACTGCAGATTTTTAGTAGTGATCCAGTATGCTGTGAATACTCAGTTTTATTGATGATTTAAAATCATATAATTTATACCTTATAGTATTCTCATCATCTTGATGTTGTCATAGTGCATTTTTTGGTCAACTAATTGACTTTTTTGTAACGTGTTTATCTGAAGTGCCCATAATGCTTAACTCTGTCAATGTTAAATGATGTCTGTGTGTTTCTATTTCAGCTATATATGGTAGAGTTGCAAAATAACAGATGAGTTATTTTTTGCGTGCATTCCGGCCATCTTTTGAGCTGTCACGAGTTGTATTTTTACCACAGGTCTGAAATTTGGAAACAAGACTTGTGCATGGAAAAAAAAAATGGTTTGTAATTTTACTAAAATTACAATCCTTTCAGTTTTTAATTGTAGCATTGATTTGATTTTTTGAGATTCAGGTAAATTATTATGGTGTGTTAAAAATCAATTTTTTGATGGTAAACGTGTATGTAGGCAATTATTTAAAGAAATTCTCAATCGTTGGCAACAGGTGAGTAATTATACAGGCTCTTGAAAACCATGGTCCACAAAGATGTGGGGGAGGGCACTAGGCACACAAAAATCATCGCTAGCAGTTGAAAGGTTAAATTAGAGGAGGTCAAGCTGACCACCTGTTTGATTTATCCTCTCACCCATGAGCCCATCAGCTCCGATTTCAATTTAATGAAGAATTTCCTTGCATGAACCCAAAACAATTCAAACAAACAATATTGGTTTCTGCAATTTCAAGTTATCAGTCCACTGATTGAGTGTTCTTTCACTGATTCATGTTTCAGGCGAATCAACAAATCGTCCAATCTTTTGAATATGAATTCATCCAGAAACTAATGCGCATGTCTAATAGAAACTACGGGGAAACAAATAACCAATGATAGGAGTTGCCCCCTATTTGCTATCACACAGTGCAATCAATTATATAATACATACACTATATTGCCCAAAGTATTCGCTCACCTGCCTTGACTCGCATATGAATTTAAGTGACATCCCATTCCTAATCCATAGGGTTCAATTTGACGTCTGTCCACCCTTTGCAGCTATAACAGCTTCAACTCTTCTGGGAAGGCTGTCCACAAAGTTTAGGAGTGTGTTTATGGGAATTTTTGACCATTCTTCCAGAAGCGCATTTGTGAGGTCACACATACTGATGTTGGACGAGAAGGCCTGGTTCTCAGTCTCCGCTCTAATTCATCCCAAAGGTGTTCTATCGGGTTGAGGTCAGGACTCTGCAGGCCAGTCAAGTTAATCCACACCAGACTCTGTCATCCATGTCTTTATGGACCTTGCTTTGTGCACTGGTGCACAGTCATGTTGGAAGAGGAAGGGGCCAGCTTCAAACTGTTCCCACAAAGTTGGGAGCATGGAATTGTCCAAAATGTCTTGGTATGCTGAAGCATTCAGAGTTCCTTTCACTGGAACTAAGGGGCCAAGCCCAGCTCCTGAAAAACAACCCCACACCATAATCCCCCCTCCACCAAACTTTACACTTGGCACAATGCAGTCAGACAAGTACCGTTCTCCTGGCAACCGCCAAACCCAGACTCGTCCATCAGATTGCCAGATGGAGAAGCACGATTCGTCACTCCAGAGAACACGTCTCCACTGCTCTAGAGTCCAGTGGCGGCATGCGTTACACCACTGCACCCGATGCTTTGCATTGCACTTGGTGATGTATGGCTTCGATGCAGCTGCTCGGCCATGGAAACCCATTCCATGAAGCTCTCTGCACACTGTTCTTGAGCTAATCTGAAGGCCACATGAAGTTTGGAGGTCTGTAGAAGTTGACTCTGCAGAAAGTTGGCGACCTCTTCGCACTATGCGCCTCAGCATCCGCTGACCCTGCTCCGTCAGTTTACGTGGCCTTCCACTTCTTGGCTAAGTTGCTGTCGTTCCCAAACATTTCCACATTCTTATAATACAGCTGACAATTGACTGTGGAATATTTAGGAGTGAGGAATTTTCACGACTGGATTTGTTGCACAAGTGGCATCCTATCACAGTTCCACGCTGGAATTCACTGAGCTCCTGAGAGTGACCCATTCTTTCATAAATGTTTGTAAAAACAGTCTGCATGCCTAGGTGCTTGATTTTATATACCTGTGGCCATGGAAGTGATTGCAACACCTGATTCTGATTATTTGGATGGGTGAGCGAATACTTTTGGCAATATAGTGTATATATTTTGAACACTTCTCAAAATTAAGAGTTAAATCCCAAAACCCTTGTGCTTGTATCCTTATTTCATATGAGGCACACCATGAGTACAGCAGTAAGAGAAAAAGAAAAGAAATGGTACTTAATGATCTTTATTGTCGTTTCTTGGCAGCAGGTGAGGAACAAGCTCGAAAAGAAAAAAACAAAATTATCACAATGGTACAATGTTGTATTAAACAAAATAGAATGAATCACAAAGATATCCATTCGCCCTCACATTTATCTGAGCCCTACAATAAGTGGCTCCTTTTTCACACATGGTTTGTTTGTTAGAGGGGACCTCTACTCTCTCAGGGATAGCAGCTTAGACACCCATTCATTAAGACACAGAACAGCAGCGCTCTAAAATTGTTAAGTGTGTTTGAAATATAACATTCAGAATGGCACACTCACATGTTCCAGAACCCTACTACAAATGGCTTGGTTTTGGCATATAGGTCATTTGTCCTAAACTTGTCTGATATTCCCTCTTTGTTGGTTGACTTCTGTTTTCAACTTAAAAAGACAAGAGTAGAAACAATAGTGATGTATCAATGATCAACACAGCATGGATGTGGCAAGGCATGAATCCTACTCACATGATATCAAGCCCCATCTGCATTGGCTCTATTGTAAACACTTGGACATCCTTATAGACTGTTGGTGTCTACTGCAACCTTGGGCCGTGGTATGTGGTTCTTCCCCTTGTGTTCTTTCTCCAAAGAATGTATAGTGGTAAAAAAGTACCTTTCTTTAAAAATAAATAAATATATATATATAGTACTTACAACGGTTGTGGTGGAGGACAAAAAGTGAGATAAAAAGCCTCCATGCTATAATGGTTATTTTTATTATTGCAGAAGCCATCTGCACATCACAGCAATTCAAAGAACTGCATCCCAGAGCCCCTGTGCAGCATTCCCTTTATGCAGCAAGGACCTCTGGGTAGGATATGCAAATGACCTCTGTCTCACTTTTATTGCATCCTGTGTCTGTATTTACACAGAACCGTTAAATCAATGCCATGCCATATTATGGCTTTTTTTTTTTAGCAGAAATCAGGTTTATGCAACTGGTCAAAGCCACTCCTAGGACAGCGCTGTTTCGGGTTTATTGGGCCCTCATCAGCTAGGAGCTAGGCATGAGCAGTTGCAGTGGATGCTTGGACCCGTAGGGCAAATCAGTACACATATATATATATATATATATATATATACAGGCCTCAAAATTTCAAGTCCTGAGCTACTAGCCAGGCCTTAAGAGTTACTCGCCACTAGTTGCCCCACCTAACCCTTTTCCAGCATTGCCTCTGCATTCCCACTCGCCCTCAAGTAATTTCCACTCGCCAAATGCGAGCAATCAAGTGGAAATTTTGAGGCCTGTATATATATATAGAACATAGATTGGCACTAAGATCATTTCGTCCCTGGGAGTTCCTCGGTGAGTGCTGTCTGTTCACAGTTCCTATATTTATACATGAGCCTATATAGGCGTCTTCCTCGTATTTTGGTCACACTGTGTCACTTTCACTTCTGGGTCTCGCACTCACACCCATTTTGGATGGTTCCTCCTTCACATGTGGTCTGTAAACATGTCTCAAACGTCTTTTCAATGATTAGTGCGCTCCCTGTGCATGCTCTGAGCAAGCAGTCTTCTCTTTGGGTGAGTCTCTTTTCACTCCTGTTGTACAACTATGGTCCAAGTACTAACTAGGTCTACATCTATAAAACGTTTAAGGGAGTCCAAATAGTAATTGACCTGATAGCCACAGATCTTGGCTAGTGAACTTTGAATGTAAGCACCTAGTCCAAACATATTAGTAACATTAATAAGATAATTCTGCTCGTCTACTTGTTAAATAGTCAATATAATTTATTAATAACCTTGCCAATATAGGGCCCTATTACATTCCTCGCGCATTTGTTTTTGCGCGTGCAAATGCGCATTTGTGCGACGGGCAAAACCCTTTGCGCTGAACGTCGTATTACGACGTTCACGCATACGATGCGTGTTAACGTCTAACGCGAGTGACCCTGTGCGAACGCACGTTCGTGCGCGCATCCCATACTTAACATTGTGAGCGCAAATGCGTTCTTGTGCTGGTACGCGGATGGTATTACAATCGATGTGCAACGTTTTACGAACGACGTTCGCGCGCATAATTTTAACGTCTTTGAAAAGCTGGTGGTAACTGCAAATCAGAACGTTCTGGCCGAAACGAAATACACCAGCACGAAAAAAAAAATACAGCACAGTATAGTTACACATTCTACACATACTCCAACAATAAAATTGTGTATTCGTGCATGTTTTTTTTATTGCTGCAGCATATATACTCAGATTTACTTTGACAGGCGCAAAAACGTAAGTGAGTCAATTAAGGTCAATTAAGGTCAATTGATGTCAATTGAGGTTCTTGATTCTGATTGGCTGAATCCCGCGAAAAAAACAATCTGCACACTGATTTACGTGCGCTTCGTTACTGCGTGCGTATTTCTCTTCGTTTTGCATGTCGGATTTACAAACGTCATTTTCTGGCGGATGAAAAAATGCGTTCGGTTCGTAATACCACCGTTAATTTTCGCATGATAACACTGGACGCTGCGCGCAAAAAAATTTGCGCTGCACGAACGAAATTGTGCGAAGAATGTAATAGGGCCCATAGTGTTTCATTTCATTAACCCATTCAACTGGATTTGATCATATTAATAATAATAAAACATGTATTCATCACAGTACATGTGCAGTCTCATGGATCCATAAACTCATATGTAGGATTACAACATTGTTTCCAATATATTCAACGTTTGTGTCTAAATGTGTCTATAGCATCTAAATCGTCTTACATACATATTTTAAATTAATAATGAATAAAAATTAACAATTGAGGTACAAAATAATGTTTATCTACAAGGTTATTCAAAGAGATTCGAAAAGTCACCGCACGTTCGATGACTTTTCGTTCTCTTCAATTCGGTTCCTTTTGCCGATCCCATTTCGGTGACCCTGCGGTGTATTCAGCAAGCACCACAGGGTCCCCGAATTGCAGGAAAAAGCTGCCGAAAAACCTGACGAAAACTAACTGCAAAACCCGGGGAAAGCACGCCGAAAACTGGCAAAAACATTAACATCAACATCAACATTAACCAGCCGAAAACCACGGAAAAACCCAAGCAGGAGCCAATCACAGCCTCCGGAAAAAGCCGAGACCGCAGACGAGGCAGTGAATAAATTAGCAAAACAGTTTGCATGAATAATTGAAAAGTGAAACGCTGTTTGCAAAGAAACTACTGAGCGAAAATGTCTGAAATTTACATATGAGGTCCAGGGAATGATAATAAAGAGGGCTGTTACAGAAAAAATAAGTAAACTTAGAAGAAAATAAAAAAATAATCGGACTTTTAAAAAAAAATCAGAAAAATGCTTAAAATATCCTAAAAAATCTATAGATAAAGAGACTCTTTACTGCAGAATTTTATAATGAACGGTTTATTAGATATTGAATTAAAAAGGGAATATTTTTAACTTTGAAGCCTATGGGATTCTCCTGAATAAACTTGCTGAATTAAACCACCGTATGGCAGGGCATTTCGGGAACCTTTCACTGCTGGTTTGTGTTCTCTGAATAGCCGAAGCAGTGCTTTTTCATGGTGTTTTCACTGCCCTTGAACAGGCACCGAACAGGCACCGTATGTTCAGGCAATTCGCCAGGATTTGGCGAATTGCCTGCTCTCTGGATAGCCGAAATGGCCAAGAAAGGTAACCGAACGCTGATTTTTAGCGTTCGGTTACCTTTCTCAAGCAATTCGGATCTCTTTGGATAACCCTGCTAGTAGTAAATTATAAAGTGTGGGTGCGCACAGATCAAGAGGAATCAAAAACAGCTGATCCTTATATTGCAGTATGTGTTGATGAACCATGCCTAATGTTGCGCACAATCAAAACTGCAATAACATGGAAACATATGGTTTGCAAATATAAAGTAAAATCAATTGAACATTATTTGCTAACCCTAATGCTTGCTGGACATATTTATATGCCCTAACATTATTATTAGTTATGCACCATGTTTTCATGAGCAGCTACTAATTCGTAGCTATATCCTTCTTTAGTCCTGTAGGTGTAGAACAGTTTTTCTTATACTCCATGTGCAATCCCCTAAGTAGGCAAAATACATTTGTTCTGATAAAAGTATTTATAACAGACTGGTTTACAAGCTGCAAGTTAACAAATCAGTCTAATTTTTTTCATTTAACCCTTTCACTATAAAAATTTAGTTAATTCTATTTTGCATTGTCATAATTTTTTTTCAATTTTATGTTTATTTTGGTATTTGTTCGATAATTCGTGGTGCGCCACCGTAGCTTGGTCTGCCATGCTTGCCCCCCCCGGGTTCCCAGGCCTTGTGACATTTTGTCTCCCATGGTCTTCTGGACTCACGGGAGCGCCCCTGGGACGTCACAATTCTGGCCTTTGCTTCCCCCCTTCCCTCCCTCTCCCTTTTTTTGTGCCTGTGACACTTTTTGAAGATGTTGATTACTTGTTTTTATTTTCTTGTCCGCTGAGGACATTTGATTTTTGGTTGTTTTTTCCCCACTTACTTTTGTCGTCTTTATATTTTTGTTGGCGTTGCCTTTTGGCTATTGATGTCATTTCATGAATGTTATAGTCTGCTTCTGGTGCTTTCTATTTTGTGAGTTACTGTGTCGGCCCTGCGAGGCCGCGTTTTTTGGGCGAATTGTGACCTTCTAACAAACTTACAAATAAAGAATTTAAAAAAACAACCAACTATTAGTTTATCACAACCCATTTGCACACCTTTTAAAGCAAGATTAGTTTGTCCCCTGTAGAGGAACAAATTCTTTGTTTTATCTCACTTCAGTCACCCTGTATTTTTGTAAACAATTGGCAAATAGAGATGGGTCGAGTGTTCAATTCGAACATGAGTTCGAATCGAACATCGGCCGTTCGAGTGTTCGGCGAACGTCGAACATTATGGGATGTTTGCGGTCTGTTCGACCACGGACATTCCATAATACAAAATGACTTTCAAAATGTGTTTACAGTGTTTACAGTGTGGCTGCAGCACCCGGCCCATGCCTTTGGCCCTCCTGTTCCTCTGGTCCGTCTGCTCCTCTGTCCGGCCACGGCTCCTCTGCCCCACGCCTCGTCTTCATGCTGAGCCCTGATTGGGCAAAGTCCTGCGCCTGACTTGGACTTCGCCTAATCAGGGCTCTAATTCAATATTGAGCCCTGATTAGGCAAAGTCCAGGTCAGGTGCAGGACTTTGCCCAATCAGGGCTCAGCATAAAGACGAGGCGTGGGGCAGAGGAGCCTCGACTAGACGGAGGAGCAGACGGACTGGAGGAACAGGAGGCCGGGACAGCAGCAGGACAGCAGAGGCACGGGGGCTGCAGCCACAGGTCTCCTAAATGTACCGGCTGCTGCCGGTACATTTAGGAGAACTGTGAACGCATTTTGCACGTTCGACCCCCATTGATTTGCATTGTTTTCGAGTTCGTATGCGAACATTTCGGCTGCTCGAATGTTCGAATCCGAACCGAACACAGGGGTGTTCGGCCCATCACTATCGGCAAACAGCAAAAACCTTTCTGCTTTATAACAGCCAAGGAGGGGCCAGACTACAGGGAGAGCTCTGGGGTCACTTACTGCTGTACAGGAATACGATTCAGGGGGTTATAATGTCTGAAAGTCCCTGTACAGTACAGATACAAGGTATTACTGTCATTTCCATACTCGCATTATGTCGCATACAGATATTATTTATATTCTATTGTTATTTTTGGAAGCTGCATTACTAATAAACTCATTGTGACCACTACAAATCCCCATAAGCAGGATAGCAAACGATTTTTATTATTTACCTTTATCACATTTACTGTATTTGACACTTGAGACAAAGGCCATTTCTACCTGTATGCTAGTAATGCAGACCCCGTGTGTAATTGTGCATGATAAGGGACCGTCTAGAGTTTAGAATCTTTCATTTCGACAATATCTCTGTAAAGGATAAACGAATACACTAAACACTAAAATTTTAACTATCTCAGAGCAACATTTTCTGTGTAAAAGTCCTGTTTTACCCTAAATTTAATCTTTAACTTCCCATTCCTTGTTTCAAATAAATGTTATGATAATTTACCCCCCAGAAAAAGCACTTGGTAGTGAAGGGATTAAGTTACACCTCACATCGTTAAAAAATGCTTCATATGATGAATAGAATACAAATTCACGTGCTAAAATGTAGCGAATGAATCATTAATTTTTTCACAGTTAATTTATTTTATTTAGCTAGCAATTAACTTGGCATGAGGCACAAAGTTCTTGTGTCCAATTGAGCATTCCCTTTGATGTCTGAAAGAATAGCTACTTGGTCCGACACATTTTAAAGGGTTATCTCATCGGATACAGGACACCTCAGTGAACCTTTATCTTTCAGTTCAAGGTTCTATATTGTATTTTATTGATACTTGTATCTCACAGGTCCTACGAATTTCAAAGAAGAATATGGATATGGCACGTTGCAAGACTATATCGTGCTTGAAGCAGAGGAACATTTGAAGATATACTCCACCTGAGAAAAACGTAAAGTTATTTCTGAGGAACATGACAGGCACTCCAAGCTGGCGGCAAAAATTGAATCTACAAAGGTGAATAGACTAAGTTCAAAGCAAGCTCTCCCGAGGCATATCTTGCTCTGACATTTGAACAAGAAAAAATACTAAACCATGTCTCGTTTACACTCTGATAAAAAGAAAACTTCTAAAATAAGGACTAAAGTACCAAGGATATAAAGTGGGAACTTTTACTTCTCGTGAACAATAACAACTTTTAATTCTTATTGACATTTACAACAATCATTCTAGTGAAATCCCTGTCGCCTGTGATCTCCTATCTAGCAACTCCAGCATCTGTCAGATGGGATGATTGGGATTAAAGAATATTGAAAGATTACTTCTAATACGATTATGTTTTTGTTAAATAAAAGTGTGTGTGGTAGAAATAAGGCTTTTTACAGAAAACTGATAACCTTCACTTTGTCTTTCTGTACATATTGGAACAGAGTTTATGTCCAGTTATCTATAGTTCTTGAGTGTTCAGCGCAGAAAATTTAGATTTGGAGTCATAAAATACGTCATTCACCCACCAGAACAGGCAATCAGTTCAATCAAAACAAATCTATTTTGGGGGTGCAAAGCAACTCATTGTGGGCAACAACTTATATGATCATAGTTGTGGTTAACACCTTCATTACTATTATGTAGTAAATGAGATCTTCTAAAGCCCCTTTAGATTGTCCAATAACGAGTAGACTTGATCTGGTCGGATTCTAGGGCAATGCAAAGGAATTTCATTTACTGTAAACAAATTTTGTTTGCAAATGGACTCCAAAACATTCCTCTAAAGTTTCAACATATCGGACATATCACTCAAAGTGCTGATTCCATTTGAAAGCTTGCAGGCCCGGTTTCCCTTTCCTGAAGCATGGAGCCCAAGCTATAATGTAATCGTATCAGTGCATTTTGGCCAGCAGGGGGATTCCTCTGCATGTCAAGTAGGGCTAAGGCTGGGGTCAGACGAATGCAGTGTTAACGTCCGTGTAGCCGCACTTTAGTACGTCCGTGGTAGCAGATGATCATGACCAATGAAGGCCCACACACGGACGTGGCAAACGGACGCAGGTTAGCAAGAACGTTGAACCGCTAGGACAGACGTGCGGAGTGCGCCACATCTGCAACGTCCACACAGCTTTGTGTGTGAGTGATGGAACGTGGTCAGACAGACTGCATTTATACATCCAGCATTTTTGACGGACAACATGTTTTTTCATTGTAATTTATTTCCCCTGCTTCATCAGTCAAAAATAACGTCAGTGAAAAAAACGGCCTGTGTGGCCACTACCTTGTCGTCAGTCAGAAAGTACGTCCGTACTGCACGGACGCACAGTCCGTACAAAATGCACTCGTCTGACCCTAGCCTTACCCAGAGCAAACATTTTCAGAGAGGGACACCTCTGTATTGAATTACTGTGTCCTTAATAGGAAGTCATTAGCCATAAAACCACTGCCAGTGATATTTATGAAAAACCATTTGGTAGTGAAAGGGTTAAGGTTAAAATGTCTGAGTTGACAAAAGATTTGTACATCCAGCTTAAATTGACTAATCGCTTGTCAAATTGACACATTAAATATTGAGGTGTCAGAACCCAAATATGTAAACAGAAATGTTAAAAGCCTTGCCTAACCAATAACAGCTATATATGTATTCCCCTTCCATATATATTTTCCCTGTATTGTATTACTCTCCCATTTCCTTGATATATACTTTCAGATTTCCCTTATGCCAACCTCCTCAATGATCACCTTGGGGAAATGTAGACTGAATCCTGCAATCACTGACAGCAAATCACATCACCTGTGCTGTGGTTCAGAACTTCAGATATCTGGAAAACCTGGCCTGCCAGCGGGTCCTTCTGAGGACAGGTTTGAGAAACACTGGCATAAAGGAGTGAGGTTACCAGTTACTTCATTAACCTCCCTGACGGTCTAATTTTTTCAAAATTTTGTGTCTAGCCTGTAATAATTAAGAATCACGCACTGAAATCCGTGCAAGCAAGAGTCCTTACTGGTAAAATTCTTTATAAATAAAAAAATTAAAAAATAAATAGTAAATACACTGAGCCCGATAAAGTTTGAAACACGACATAATAATTTATTATCCCAAAAATAAATATCCAAAATAATGCAAATAAATGATATTCAATAATGTACTGGCTGGGTGGAGTAGAGGTAACATCACTGCTCTGCGTGGAGAGAGCCTGTGGAGACATGGGTTCGATCCCGATGAGCACCTCTCCAGTAAATGTCCTTGGGCAAGACACCTAACGGTACATATTGGCCACCCAGGACATACTTGAAAACAAGAGAAATCTCAATCTATCCTTCCTGGTAAAATCCTTTCTTAAAAAAAAATTTTTTCTTATCCTGTAGTGTCACCTAGTGGCCGTTCATGTACATTGGAATACAGTGTATTATAAAAAAAAATAAGTTTGCTGCCTGGTCCCGCCCCCCTGCATCGTGTGACTCACAGGGAGCCTTACCAGGAAGCAACCAGCCGCGATCACACTGCGGGGGACAGCCAGGGAGCGCAGGAGGAGGTGAGTATGCATCCAGCCCGAGTGTGTCTCGGTGTTCCGTTCGCGGTAGTGAAATTTAACCCCGAGTCACACTCGGGAATACCACCAGGGAAGTTAAGATGAAAAAACGCATTTTGCACCTCGATGACAAAGATCTTCAGATCCCATCTATTGTAAATATTATTGCATGAATCATGTTCAACCAGGTATCATTATTCCCCAAACGGTAAATTTTGCCAATTTTAGTATTAGATCATTATGGTGGTATATAATCTCCAGAATGGCTGAACTCAACCTGATTATGCATTTTTATAAGAGTGCTTCTGAGGCTATTTGCAACATATCAAATTCGGAGCACTCTAATATAGTGTTAAAGATTTATAAAACCAAAAACACCTGACTTAGGAACAATGTATATTTAGTTACAAAATATGATCATACATTGCATGTGCGTTCCACAACATCACTATACCACATCAAGGCAGATCCCATTCTCGCCTGTGGTCACATGGTCCCAACCGCTCATTTTCACCACCCTTAAGCAAATGAAAAGTGTGAAAACAAACATGGGATGACATGTAAAACAGAATACGTTATTTATACAATAACTAGCCCCTGGGGACCCTCTTACAGTGGGAAAATGGATTTCATTCTGTATAATAGAGTCCAAGGTCACGGATCAAATATTTTCAATGCATAAGACAATGGATAAACAAGTTAATCAATTTCTCTTTGCAAATCGTCCTGCATGACAACGATAAAAATTTAATACTAGATGCCCTTTAAGGACTTAAATAAAAAACCTTATTCTATTACCTTTTTGTAAACTAACGCTGAACACAAACATGTGCTATCAGCCTCACGTACAGGCACCCCCAACTCCCACCTTCAAGACTTCTTCCAAGCTGCCCCCTTTCTATGGAACTCCCTCCACCGTAACATCAGACTCTCCCCGTCTCTCCAGTCCTTCAAGAAGTCTCTGAAAACACATTACTTAAGAGAAGCCTATTGGCTCACTCCCTAATCCCCTTCCGTTCATCTTCAGCTGCATCTTCCCACATAGCACACATGCGCCCCGCTATTTCACATTCTCTATTCACTCTCATCTAGTGTGTCCCCCCTATCCTCTTAGATTGTAAACTCTTGAGCAGGGCCCTCTCACCTACTGTACTGTGTGTTTAACCTTTATGTTTATTTGTTGTTCTGCCTCCCACTGTACAGCACTATGGAACTTGTTAGCACTTTATAAAAACGTGTAACTGTAACTGTATGGAGTACTAAAAGATTAAATCTCACCAATCACAATATGCTATTCAAATTAAACCCTAAAAGCCATTTTACCTGCAAGTACAACCAGCTGCCATAATAGTGTAATGATGCCGATAACCCAATGACCCATGTGAGAGTGGCAGTAATGAGTTGAGCGAAAGTATCATGCAGCAACCTATTACCAAGTGATGGCTCCGATAATGACTGGAGATCAAATATATAAAGATCCTTAAACTATTAATCTTGAGAATAAAATATTACATAACCTTTTAGATACATGGAATAAAAATGGCTATTTCTTTGTTATATCAACATTTTAAAATAATTATTTCTTGGGCAGCATTCATAGTAAGAAATGACAAATGAAAATATCAGTAAGTCCAGTAACATTAGATACATAGGGCATGTAACCACCAAATCTGGATGTTTGAAGACTTGGATAAAACCTAGGGCTCTATTCTGCTGTTATTAAAAGGAGTGAATGAATGAAAAAATAATTGATGTGAGCTGACTTTGCTTACCCTTTTGCAACACCTATTTGCACTTTATTAGGACCTAGCCACTATGCGCCACTATTGGTATTGGCTCCTGGAGTCCATAGCATCCCAGTTGTGAGCTCTGCCCAAGCTCAAATTCGCAGGATGACACAGGAACCACAGATTAGCAGGGTTATTCAGAGAAAGGTGAAAACCAGGAGAATTGTCAGGAGAAGAGAAAAATCTAGACCAAATAGCCGATTTAGAAAGTGAGATATATGGGAGAATTTTTCTGGTTTGGCTATTTTGACCTAGAATTTTCACTTCTCCTGCCAATTCTCCTGAGTTTCACCTTTCTTTGAATAGACCTGTAAGTGCGCAGGGAGACTGGGAACTGTTTGTTCCCAGTCTCCCGCTGTTCGCAGCGAAAAGTGGCGGATTGTGCCATCTCCACCGTGGGATGAGAAGGTGAGCAAGGGATTTTGGGGTGGTGTTTATTTTAGTGTGTTAAATCAGGGCTCAAAATTTCAAGTCCCAAGCTACTAGCCAGACATTAAGAGTTACTCGCCACAAGTTGCCCCACCTATCCCCTGCCCTTAACCCCGCCCTTAACTCCTCCCCTAAACACGCCCTCTTAAAATATCTTACAAAATGACAGTTAAATGTTTTATTCAGAATAAAGTTACAAAAATAAATAACATTAACAATTAATGTTAATTACATAGGCACAGGTCCCCTTACATAGGCACAGGTCCCTTTACATAGGCACAGGTTTCCAATAAGAACAGACCTCATATAAAAATGCCCCCAGCTCATGGATACTGCCCCAGCACATGGATACTGCCCCAGCTCATGGATATGCCCCAGCTCACACATGGATATGCCCCAGCTCACACATGGATATGCCCCAGCTCATGGATATGCCCCAACTCATGGATTTGCCCCAGCTCATGGATAATGTCCCAGAACATGGATATGCCCCAGCTCATGGATATGCCCCAGAACATGGATATGCCCCAGGACATGGATATGCCCAGCTCACACATGGATATGCCCTAGAACATGGATATGCCTCAGCTCACACATGGATATGCCCCAGAACATGGATATGCCCCAGTACATGGATATGCCCCAGTACATGGATATGCCCAGCTCATGTATATGCCCCAGAACATGGATATACTGCCCCAGCTCATGGATATGCCCCAGAACATGGATATGCCCCAGGACATGGATATGCCCAACTCACACATGGATATGCCCTAGAACATGGATATGCCTCAGCTCACACATGGATATGCCCCAGAACATGGATATGCCCCAGAACATGGATATGCCCCAGCTCATGTATATGCCCCAGCTCATGGATATGCCCCAGAACATGGATATACTGCCCCAGCTCATGGATATGCCCCAGAACATGGATATGCCCCAGGACATGGATATGCCCAGCTCACACATGGATATGCCCTAGAACATGGATATGCCTCAGCTCACACATGGATATGCCCCAGAACATGGATATGCCCCAGAACATGGATATGCCCCAGCTCATGGATATGCCCCAGTACATGGATATTGTCATGCATCGCTGTGTGTGAGGAGCAGGGGAGTCCGGTTTGCAGCAAATGCAGGAGACCATACAGGTTGAAGGGCACGGTTTAGTTTATTTTATGCACCGGCAGGACAAAAGGAATATACAGGACTAGAACTAAAAGATGACTAGACACAAGAAAGGAGCTGACATAGAGGACTAAGAGAAAAATGAATAAACTAGACACAGGCTGGATACAGAGGGGCATGTCATGAACTAGACACAGGCTGGATACAGAGGAGCATGTCATGAACTAGACACAGGCTGGATACAGAGAGGCATGACATGAACTAGACACAGGCTGGATACAGAGGGGCATGACATGAACTAGACACAGGCTGGATACAGAGGGGCATGACATGAACTAGACACAGGCTGGATACAGAGGGGCATGTCATGAACTAGACACAGGCTGGATACAGAGGGGCATGACATGAACTAGACACAGGCTGGATACAGAGGGGCATGACATGAACTAGACACAAGATACAAAGGGGTACTTACACAGAAGCAGGATAATAACAGAGGCAGATTACAGGACACGGACAGATACACAAATAGCAGAGGGTCTATGGTGGAGGTGGCAACAAAGAGGTCTTGGTACAGGGGTCAGCAGGAGTCCATATGAATGGTGGAAGTCCTTGAATATAACAGAAGTCCTTTTGGCAAATGAGGGGATAATCCAAATAGCAACGAAAAGTCCAGTAGGGAAGACAAGGGGGTCTGGAATCCAGGTACAGGCAGGTTCACACAGCGTGTGACTCAGTGGTCAGATGTTAATGCTGAAGTCCCGAGCATTGGGCGTAGTCTCCCTATATGGAGACCTGGGCAGGTGAGGGGTAATTAAACTCAGGACAAACATATGGGAAATACTGGGCTGGAGGATGGGGAACTGGATCAAAGCAAGGGCTAGATGGGAAATCTGGAATGGGACAGAACAGGGAAGATGGTAGTTCAGACCCATATCAAGGCCTTTTGCGGTGTCTGCGGCGACGGGCATGACATATCCCCCTCACTAAAGTCGCACTCCGTGCGACTAGGACATCTGTGGGGCTCTCGAGGTTTCCCGGTCGTACAACATGGCCACGGGAAGGTTTGCACTGTCGACTGTGAGGGATGGGATCGTCGACCTTGGCAATTCCCAAAATCCTTCTTGGCACAGCTGCAACTGGGGGCTGCCAGCAGCAGACAGTGGAGATGGCAGTCACAGCAATAGCAGCTTGGCTGGGCAACGACAGCAGGTTCACAGGAACGGGAACTTTGTTGGAGTGGGTCGTAGCGGCTGGGCTCTGCGGCAACAGCGACTTGGGTCTCTCACACTCCGGCTGGGCAGCGCACTTGGGTTCTGGGCGCACTGGCTGGGCAGCGCACTTGGGTTCTGGGCGCACCGGCTGGGCAGCGCACTTGGGTTCTGGGCACACCGGCTGGGCAGCGCACTTGGGTTCAATAGGTATGGCAGCAACCGGGGCTTGGTTCAACTTGGCAGCAACCGGGGCTTGGTTCAACTTGGAAGCAACCGGGGCTTGGTTCAACTTGGAAGCAACCGGGGCTTGGTTCAACTTGGAAGCAACCGGGGCTTGGTTCAACTTGGAAGCAACCGGGGCTTGGTTCAACTTGGAAGCAACCGGGGCTTGGTTCAACTTGGATGCAACCGGGGCTTGGCTTGGGAATAGCTTGGCTTGGTTTGACAGCAGCTTGGCAATAACAGCAGCTTGGATTTGTTTTGCAGCAAGATCACTTTTAAAAACCTCAGAGGGTGCTGGAGAAGCAGGACGAAGAGAGGCAGTGAAAGAGTTAACACCAGAGTCTTTGCCTGAATTAGTGGCTTGCTTGGGTGTACACACTTTACAATTTTTGATAACATGTGAATCAGCACCACAGTAGTAACACAAGTGTAAGGTTTTCCTCCTTAGACGTTCCTCTGCAGACAAGGGTTCTTTGCCTTTAAACATTGGAGGGGAAGGGCACACCTTGGTTAAGGTTCCATTTAACCATTGCAGCAGGTTAAAAAACAGAATGTTCAATTGCTGCAGGAAATCTTGCACAGCTTTTGTTATAGATGCCACGAATGCCTGCATTGCTACGGACTCGTTAATGGACTTCAGCATTTTGTCATGCGTCGCTGTGTGTGAGGAGCAGGGGAGTCCGTTTTGCAGCAAATGCAGGAGACCATACAGGTTGAAGGGCACGGTTTAGTTTATTTTATGCACCGGCAGGACAAAAGGAATATATAGGACTAGAACTAAAAGATGACTAGACACAAGAAAGGAGCTGACATAGAGGACTAAGAGAAAAATGAATAAACTAGACACAGGCTGGATACAGAGGGGCATGTCATGAACTAGACACAGGCTGGATACAGAGGGGCATGTCATGAACTAGACACAGGCTGGATACAGAGGGGCATGTCATGAACTAGACACAGGCTGGATACAGAGGGGCATGACATGAACTAGACACAAGATACAAAGGGGTACTTACACAGAAGCAGGATAATAACAGAGGCAGATTACAGGACACGGACAGATACACAAATAGCAGAGGGTCTATGGTGGAGGTGGCAACAAAGAGGTCTTGGTACAGGGGTCAGCAGGAGTCCATATGAATGGTGGAAGTCCTTGAAATAAACAGAAGTCCTTTTGGCAAATGAGGGGATAATCCAAATAGCAACGAAAAGTCCAGTAGGGAAGACAAGGGGGTCTGGAATCCAGGTACAGGCAGGTTCACACAGCGTGTGACTCAGTGGTCAGATGTTAATGCTGAAGTCCCGAGCATTGGGCGTAGTCTCCCTATATGGAGACCTGGGCAGGTGAGGGGTAATTAAACTCAGGGACAAACATATGGGAAATACTGGGCTGGAGGATGGGGAACTGGATCAAAGCAAGGGCTAGATGGGAAATCTGGAATGGGACAGAACAGGGAAGATGGTAGTTCAGACCCATATCAAGGCCTTTTGCGGTGTCTGCGGCGACGGGCATGACAGATATGCCCCAGCTCATGTATATGCCCCAGAACATGGATATGCCCCAGCTCATGGATATGCCCCAGAACATGGATATGCCCCAGCTCATGGATATACCCCAGAACATGGATATGCTATGCCCCAGAACATGGATATGCCCCAGAACATGGATTTGCCCCAGCTCATGGATATGCTCCAGCTCACACATGGGTATATAGCCCCAGCTCACTTGAGCTCATACATGGGTGGGTGTATAGCCCCCAGCTCTCACCTCCACCCGCCGGCGTTCTTCAGCTGTCCCAAGGAGGCTAGCGGCCACTGATATGCAGCTTGGTCACTCGCCGGGAACCACCTGACCAGCCGCTCAGCCGGTCAGGTGGTTCTCATCCCAGGCGAGCAGCCAAGCTGCATATCAGTGGCCGCTAGCCTCCTTGGGACAGCTGAAGAACGCCGGCGGGTGGAGGTGAGAGCTGGGGGCTATACACCCACCCATGTATGAGCTCAAGTGAGCTGGGGCTATATACCCATGTGTGAGCTGGAGCATATCCATGAGCTGGGGCAAATCCATGTTCTGGGGCATATCCATGTTCTGAGCAAGGGATTTTGGGGTGGTGTTTATTTTAGTGTGTTAAATCAGGGCTCAAAATTTCAAGTCCCAAGCTACTAGCCAGACATTAAGAGTTACTCGCCACCAGTTGCCCCACCTATCCCCTGCCCTTAACCCCGCCCTTAACTCCTCCCCTAAACACGCCCTCTTAAAATATCTTACAAAATGACAGTTAAATGTTTTATTCAGAATAAAGTTACAAAAATAAATAACATTAACAATTAATGTTAATTACATTGGCACAGGTCCCCTTAAATAGTCACAGGTCTCCTTACATAGGCACAGGTCCCCTTACATTGGCACAGGTCCCCTTAAATAGTCACAGGTCTCCTTACATAGGCACAGGTCCCCTTACATAGGCACAGGTCCCTTTACATAGGCACAGGTTTCCAATAAGAACAGACCTCATATAAAAATGCCCCCAGCTCATGGATACTGCCCCAGCACATGGATACTGCCCCAGCTCATGGATACGCCCCAGAACATGGATATGCCCCAGCTCACACATGGATATGCCCCAGCTCATGGATATGCCCCAACTCATGGATTTGCCCCAGCTCATGGATAATGTCCCAGAACATGGATATGCCCCAGCTCATGGATATGCCCCAGAACATGGATATGCCCCAGAACATGGATATACTGCCCCAGCTCATGGATATGCCCCAGCTCATGGATATGCCCCAGAACATGGATATACTGCCCCAGCTCATGGATATGCCCCAGAACATGGATATGCCCCAGGACATGGATATGCCCAGCTCACACATGGATATGCCCTAGAACATGGATATGCCTCAGCTCACACATGGATATGCCCCAGAACATGGATATGCCCCAGAACATGGATATGCCCCAGCTCATGGATATGCCCCAGTACATGGATATGCCCCAACTCATGTATATGCCCCAGAACATGGATATGCCCCAGAACATGGATATGCCCCAGCTCATGGATATGCCCCAGAACATGGATATGCCCCAGAACATGGATATGCCCCAGCTCATGGATATACCCCAGAACATGGATATGCTATGCCCCAGAACATGGATTTGCCCCAGCTCATGGATATGCTCCAGCTCACACATGGGTATATAGCCCCAGCTCACTTGAGCTCATACATGGGTGGGTGTATAGCCCCCAGCTCTCACCTCCACCCGCCGGCGTTCTTCAGCTGTCCCAAGGAGGCTAGCGGCCACTGATATGCAGCTTGGTCACTCGCCGGGAACCACCTGACCAGCCGCTCAGCCGGACAGGTGGTTCTCATCCCAGGCGAGCAGCCAAGCTGCATATCAGCGGCCGCTCGCCTCCTTGGGACAGCTGAAGAATGCTGGCAGCGATTTTCCCTCCTGGATCCGCCCCTGGCTGCAGCATGCCTCCCACACTCATAACACGAGTCTGGGAACGGCGCGCTGCAGTGGTTCCGCCCCATCCCGCGCATCACTTGACCCTTCCTATGTGATGCATCGCACACTCGCAGTGTATGATGCATCACATGGGTGGGCAGGTGACCCGCAAACGTGGACATCACGGGCCACGCGGGAGGGGGCGGCGCCGATCAGAGACAGCTCCGGATTCGGACTCCAAGAGTCCGATACCGGAGCTGTGAATAAAGGCGGTGACACACTGAAACTGGCACCAGCACGGGTCAGTCTGCCCCACTCGCCCTCGGATAATTTCCACTCGCCAAATGCGAGCAGGCGAGTGGAAATTTTGAGGGCTGTGTTAAATGAATGATTTTGCAAAACCAAAATCACTTAACACCAGCTTTTAGGAGTCAGTATTTCTTGAGAAATTCTGGCTACAGAATAGAAGAATGAGCTCCCTTGGAATAGCTTGTTCAGGTTCAAATGAATGCCTTCTATACAAGGTATATGAGATGTTCATTTTCAGTAGGGACACGCTATCTCTGAGCCACAAGCAAAGTTTGTGATAGGACCAGAATAACGATTCCCGATGTTAAGATTACTTATGGAGACGTTATGTACAACAACTCCAGCAGTTATTAAATGGGGACAGTGGAATAGCTGCACTAACCCGGGGATTTTAAAGTTCACCTGTATCAGCAAGGTGCACTTTGGCTGTGATATCATGAGAAGGATATTGCACTGGTCTTAAAGAACCCTTGATGAGATACCACAGCTGGTAATTAAAACGCTTTGCACCCAGTTGTGACATGTCCCTCTATGGGCAGAACTTACCAAGGGCTGTCATGTGCCATTGTGTGATTGGACCTCAGTGTTGAAGTTTGTGCCCCTGATTGGCTATCAGCACACTTACTGGGCGGAGGGCTCTCCTATAGCACAGCACTTCTGCTCCCAGCTGTCACTCACCCTAGCCGCATAGCACCAGAAGTGAGGGATCGATATTTTTGCTGACTGGGAATTATTCAGTTTGTTACTATATATGAGTTAGCAAATAAGATTATCACATTATTAATATTATTCGATTGTTCGTATTGCAGCAACGTATACATGAAGTGATTCTCTTTCAGTAGGAATGACAAGTGCACATCATTTCTGCTGTGAGATTCAGATGGTGAAGTCTGAATATTGTTAAGAGTAAACAACTCAATGTTTCACTCTTGATTTGCAGAAAGAGTACAGATTATTTATGGCATAATAACACAACATTTTATTCTTGGATTTAAACCCTTCATAACAAGTGAGAATCAACTGAAATGGCAGAATAAGTAAATAACTGAGCATTGTTGTTTGCTATCCCTCTTGAGGTGTCAACTAACCAACAGATATTTCCAGTGGGAGAGTTTACCGTGTAGTTTCTACAAGCAGGAGCACCACTTCAGCACCATTGGGATTATACTGAACCAGACGTTTGCTGCATGAACCGAATTCTAACATATTTTCACGTTAGGTATATTTACGAACTTTGAAATTCAGTAAATCCTCTATAATCCAGTAAAGAACGACTAGAATTCATATGAACTATTATAACCTTTTCACAACCACTGCGTGTTGTTGAAAAGAACATTGTCATAACACTATTTATGCAAAATTGTTAATCAGAGATAGCTAAAATATTAAAAATATTTTTTTTCGCAATTTTAATATTTCATGTATTTGTTTATCCGTTAAAGGAATATTGATGGGATGACAGATTCGAAACTCTAGATGACATCCCTTATCTTGCTGAATTTCAAGCGGGGTCTGCATTATCAGCATACAGGCAGAAATGGGCTGTGTGTTAAATGTGATAATGATAGCCAATACCAATACCAATCCTGCCTCATGTCATATTTACTAGTGACTTCAGAAGATGTCAGGGAGCAGAGGAAAACCCTTATATTTGTCGTTGATATGGCCAGACTTCAAAAGGTAAAGGGAGGTATAAGGGAAATAGAGGACAAACAGGGTGATTCAGAGAGAGTCAAACTGGCTCTGAAATTGCACCAAACTGTGAATTTCCCCATACGGTGCAATATAGTGGCCATTTGGCTATTCAAAACCTGGCAATTTGCCGCATATTGGCGAATTGCCAGCGAATACGATACCTGTTCGACAGCAGTGAAATCCCTATAGAGAAGCATTGGTTAATCTATTCAGAGAACACCGAACAGCAGAGAAATGTCAGCGAAATGCCCTGATGTTTGGTGCTTTCATTCGGCAAGTTTAATCAGGCGTATCTCATAGGTTTCAATTTTAAAAATTCCTGTTAAATATCTATTAAAACGTTTATTCTTTTAATTTGCAGCAAAAAGTCTCTAATTTATTTAGGCATTTTTCAGCAAATTTTTTTTCAATTTTTTTAATAACATTCTTTTTTTCTGTAACAGACCTTTTTATTATTATTTATAGGACCTTATATGTTACATCCAGACATTTCCGTCCAGTAGTTTTTTGCAAACTGCGTATAAAATTATGAAAGTTCCAATCAGTTTGTTTGTTTTTTTTTAACCCAATTTGTCGGCTTCTCAACTTTTTCTAGCAGCTGTGTTCGGCGGATCATCGACTTTTTTTGGACGCGTTCAGCGGGTTTACGGTGGATCGTCAGGTACGTTCAGCGAGTTTTCTGTGGCGTTTCGGATTGACCTGTTTTCTTTTGGATCGTATCGGCGGCTTATTGGTGGATTTTCGCCGATTTTTTTCGGACCTGCTTGGCGACTTTTCCCTGCATGTCAGGGACCCTGCAGTGAATGCTGAATTCACCGCAGGGTCGGGAAATTTGATTCCCTAAAGTGCAGGAAAACGAAAGAGCATAAACCCTAAAGTGAGTACAGCGGTCCACAAAAATGTTATAGCAAGCCAGGAGTCTGAAAAGGTGATATAGAGCAAAGCCAAAAACACAATCCAAGTAGAACAGTAGAACAATAGAGGATAATACTTCGAACACGCTCTCGTGTATAATGACCACAACAGGGCAACAAAAAGGCAGAGACTGAACATATACAGGCCTATCTGCACTCTGATCGGTTAGAGTAACTAATCTTGCACCAAAACGTTCTAGCACCTTGTCGATGCGATGATGCCGGGGACGTAGCCACCTGAAAATTATGCATATTAGGCAAGGTATATATGGGATATATACAGGACTGACGCCCAAGTGAGCAGCATCAATATATATGGGAGCATGAACAGAAGAGGTGTTAAGACTCGCGGCGCCAACCTGCAAAACTGAGACAGTGGAATGACCCTGAGTACCAGCTGGTAAGCGTTGAATTTTTATACTTCTTGGTATTTTGTACTGATCAGAGTGATATTACTAACAATGAAGCCTCTAAAATATACATCAAAACAATCAATTGATGTAAATATAATATTGTAAGTGAGCATATAAAAATGCCGGTAACACATTGTAACTGCACTGCAATATTTTTACAAATTATAACAACCTGAGCCTTATTTGTACAGCGCTACGGAACTTGTTAGCGCTTTATAAAAACTTGGAACTGTAACTGTATTTGTGTACAGTAATAAGTTATCCCAGATCTGTTCTCTGGCTGTTGTAATGCAGCAATAAAGTTTGATAAAGTTTTGGTTGCAGTGAAGGTGGGGGGATGCTACTTACAGGTTCTGTACACTAATACAATGTGACAGAAGTGAACTCTCACAGAGAATGTTGTCCAGGAAGAGCACTGAAGTTTCCATTAGAAATGTATGCCGATGGGGTATAGTATGCTAATTTTCCCTTTTCATTGTATTAAAATGCTAAATTGTGTATACATGTTTTTGTTGATGAAACGGTTATTGTGTAATTTTATAATACACAAATCTAAAGTGCCCTACTCATAATGGGGCTGTGATGACTTGAGAACCAGTATCCAGATTCTACTCTGATTGAATTTAAAGTATCCTATTCCGACCTAGATGTTAATGAGTTCAATATACTTATCAGATCATTTGTTAGCACCAAGGGCTCATGTCACTAGTCCAACTGAGCCTGCTTGCAGCATCGCTTGTAAGAGTGACTTACTCTAAACGCTTCATATATTTTATACAGGAAGCATTAACCTGCTGGCAGCCAGAGAACGAGTGATTCCAAGGTGGTTCATGATTCTCGCCATGAACAGAAATACTGGCTCTGAGACTCGGTTGTTAAAGGACCACTTCCATTTACATAAACTGTAACTAGATTATGTGTGCATTAGAAATAAAACCACTTTATAAAACACATGCTGCTGCTTTTTTTTCTTTGAAGTAATTGCCTGTAAAAAGGAAAAATAAAGTTAGGTATTTTATCTCCGGGTTCCAGTTTCTGGATTTTTCCCGTTATGCAACATTTGCAAAACTTTGCTTTGTGGCTGTTGTTTATTTAATGAGGTGGAGGATGGAATGCTTAGATAAGGCTATTGTTCTCCAGGCTACCTGAGATAAGAGCTGGCATCTGAATGAGATAAGACAGGAAGCTTAAAAGACTTCAATCTACCCCTGGTGATGTCTTTTGAATACATACTAGAGGTCTGCTTTCGTTTCATAACGAATCTCAATTTGTCCGAAAATTAGTTAATTCGTATTTCGGAAGTATTTCCGAAATAAAGAATTAGTTTCTTCCGAATTAAAACGAAACAGTATATAACAAAATTGATTTGTTACAATGTTTCACAGGAGAACCCTTGATTGAATGATTCCTCAACGCACGCTGAAGCAAAATGATAATTTAACCCTAGCTTGCCTTTTAGCCCTCATGTTTAACCATAATTTAAAAGTAATTGAGCAGGATTTATTGTTTTTTTGTGAACCTAAAGTTCGAATCAATCATAAATTACAAACAAAAATTATGGAAACGAATCAGTTTTGTTTTCCTGTTTTACAAAGCAGTCTCTGTCAATTGTCTCTGGTGCGGAATCTGTTGTATTCAGCACCACAGGCCAATAGACAGCTCAGTATTTAACCTTAGCTTGCCTTTTAACCCTCATGTTTAACACTAATCTAATAATAATTGAGCAGGATTTTCTTTTTTTTTTAGTGATCCTAAAATTTGAATCAAATCAAAATTACGAATTGAAATTACGAAAACGAATCAGTATTCAAAGAATTCTGTTTCGGACAAAATTATTTTCAAACTAAACAAATTTTTCAGCTGTGCACAACTCTAATGCATACCACACAATACAATGACGTGAGTCTGCTGCCTGACCAATAGACTCCATTATATGGCCGAATCCACAAAGTGAGGACCCAGTGATGTAATGATACTGGGGGGGGGGCAGTTAACAACACGAAAGATCACATAATGGATGCACCCAGTGACACATATAGAGTAAAATATTTTCTTACCTAAACATACCATTTTCTTGTGTCCTTCCACTAACTTTTGAATGAGTGCAAGGGCATGGAGGGATATGTGCTTGTCTCCATGAAGTCCTATGGATCGGATTTCAGAAGGTGATACCAGTGGCAGTGCCACTACATTTAGAGTCACTCCTCTTTTATGAGTTGAGTCAGAATAGACCCAGTAATAGGGAGCCGTTAAAGCAGGCCCGGCCCAAGACACTGTGTTGTCTGGGTCCAAGAATGAAATGCTGCCCCCCCAAAGAAAAAAACAAGCGCATCACAAAGTTCCATACATACAACCGGCCATGCTGTGGCCTTTGACGGAGCAGCAAAATGCCGCCCATGGCAAACGGCCGTTTGGAGCCATTGCCCCATCCGGCCCTGTGCTAAGTGTTACCAGCTCCCACTCACTTTACCTTTTAGTGACTTCCCAGTGGAGCCAAAATAAGGATCTGCATTTCTCAATTGAACTGTTTTTTTTTGCTATTGTTTGCAACTTGGAGTACTACCACCATGGCTTTGGTCAAAATTCTGCAAGTTCGTGGAAAACATGTCACAAATCACCGTATAGGTTAATTTATGTCATCTGTTAAAACACAATGAATACCAGTTGTTTACTTTCAACAAGAATAATTAAATTAAATTAAATCTTTAAAAATTACAGAATAGAGGCACAACCACATCTGCAAATCATTTTAGGTGGTGAAGTTAAGCAATTGCACACCCTTAATGAAAACACTTTCATTGTTGTTGTTTACATTCTGATTGTAAATAGGTGGAAAAGAATTGGCACAATTCAAAAATATTTTAAAAACCCACTATATAATTCTGTAAATGTGAGAAATGGCTTATTTTGCATCATTTTGCTAAAGCAAGTACCAGGATTAAAAAAAAATGTATAACCACCCACATTAAATTACAATTCTTTAATTGCATCAAAAACCATTATAACCACAGATCTTGCTAAGTATAAAGTCTGGCAATGAATGAGAAAAGCAGTGACTATCATTACAGCATGAGAAAAACACCACTAGCAGAACACAGTCCTGTGCTTAGTCTCCTGCCAAAAGTTTCAACTCCCCCACTATGAATCAAAGAAGAACACAGCCAAGCAAATTAACACTAACAGTAAGGGTTAATTATGGACACATGACAATCCATGGACTACAGCATGGAAACATCAAAGTCCAGCTTGTTGCTTCTCTTAAACAAGCTTCAGTTCTCCAGCTGTGAGCAATACAACAATAGAAATACTAACAATAACAATATGAACAATAATAATAACAATAATAATAACAGCACCAATAATAATAATAGTATAAAGTCTAATAAAACATGACAATAATAAACATAGCAATTTGCTCTCCTACAATGGGATGTGGAATAATAGCACATCACACTTGAATAATTTTATTACGTGCATTTAATATTTAATAACAAAACAAATTAACAGCAGTTTCTGAAAATGCATTACTGCTCCTCAATCCACAATTGTTATATTTGTTATATACATGCAACAGCACACAGATAATATTTTATATTCTTCTTATATCATTTATAGTGAAACAGCTGTAATAATATTTAAATATTGCAAACAGTTGGCTTTGTTTTGAAATATTCTAACACATTAGGAATTTTCAGTAAACTTTGTACCTGCTAGTTAAGGTTATTTAATACTTTGTGCCAGTTACAGCCAGCAGGGATCAGCATTTCATTTACCTCTAAAAAGCTTTCTTGGCCAAAAAAAAAAAAATCCCCTTTCCCCCTCGTTTGTTTAAACTTTCATAAATCAGACTCTATTTGGTGCAAACAAAACAGACCCTTTGATAAGTTTTTAGAAGATGACTGTGAGCTGCAGGCAATAATTAGGCAGGTAACTCCAAGCAGAGCACTCTGCAGCTGCTGAGATACAACAGTAAGAAAGGGTTACATAAATATATATAGAAACCCAAACAAACATGCAGAGGAATCTTCAGGACCAGTGATACACTTCCTTCCTTTCATGATCACCCCTCCCCTCACCCCTCTTCTTCATTCATGGCGTTTAAATGCCTCAGACTTACCCTGTCTCTGCAGAGGAGCTGCTGTCCTTGCCACCTCCAGCTCTCTGTGTGCTCAATCTGAGCTCCACAATACTCAGCCAACCCCGTGACGTCACAGCCGAGCCCCCACCAGGGAGACCCCCTCCTCTCAGCTCAATCACATGCAGACTACAAGCACCCTTTGTGTGCTGTGAGGGGTTTAGTAGACAAGAAGGGGGCAACCCTGCTGTCACTGTTTGATGAAACCTGGGATGCATGCCAGGGATTAGAAGTGGCACACCCATCTCAACATGCTGCTGGCTCTGGCAATAACAAGCCCATTTACAAATCTTGGAACAAATTACTGAAATCCATAGGAACTTTTTTTCTTTTCTTTTTTTTGTGTAGTGTTGATATTCTTAACGACGAGTATGTTCTCAAGTGTTCTGGCATGGGTTTCCCTTCCACTACACATCAGATGCTCATTTCAAGTATTGTTGAGCGCTTTTTTTTTTTCATGCATTCTACAACATGTCTAGTTATCTGCTTTAGTTGTAGAATCTGTCAGCAGGAATCTCAGAAATGTATGGTTTCCCTGTCTGATGACACCTAGGTAGACAACCACTGTATTGTTAAATGTGTGTAAAGAGAGGGGGGTGGTTCTGTTAGGCTGTAGAATAGGTCCAGGGATTTGGTTTAGTTGATACAATCTGTTTATACAAGATATATACATATTGATACTATAACAATAACAGTCATATTAATAATTAACTATAATAAGACTAATATATAAAAACAACAATGTATGGCTATTGTCACAATGACTACCTTAGAAACATACTGGTTATATGTCAACCATACGCTCCTGGAGGCAACATTCATTATACCACATTGTTAGAATAGATTGTAAGCTCTTGAGCAGGGTACTCTCTCCTACGGGTTTTTGTGTTTAACTTGTATGGACATTTGTTATTCTCTCTCGCCCATTGTACAGCGCTACGGAATTTGTTAGCATATAAATATTTGTAACTGTAACTGAAAAGCAAAATGTTGCCTGACACGTAACAGTTTTGTTAGTATTATTTACAAAGATATACTAGGATTACAATGTAACACAATCTATAACACATTATTAGGCTATGACGCCCTTCCATTGCAGTATGCTGCAACCAGACCCCATTTTTTTTTTGCAATGACAGCCATTTAACCAAAAGTGTCACTTACTTTCAAGTACCATCAGACCCTAATGTGGACACATTGTATCAGATTCACTAGAGCTCCCAATTAGATCTAAAAATGAGCTATGAGGTCTCATGAAAACCTATCAATCGTAGTCAAATCAAATGAAAATAAGCTTTATTGGCAGGACCAAATACATTTTAGCATTGCCAAAGCATATGGGGAAGTTATATGGGGTTGAGGGGGGTAGTGGGACATATATGGGGGGAATGGGCAAGTCCATGGACATTATCAGGGGTAAGGGATAATGTGAAGTGGGATGGGGGCGAGTCCCTTCACACCCACAATCGAGTTATCTCGATTTTGCATTGTAATGCACTCGTTAGCACATCAAAAGACAATTTCACACCTGTTTAAAGCAGGACTAGTGTGTCCGCTGTAGAGAAATTAAATCATTTGTTTTATGGCTCCCCAAGCACCCTGGAAAGACATAAAATCATCTGCAAATAGAGCCCCAGTCCTAGCTGTAACGAAACGTTCAAATAGATTACTGCTGCATTACAGAAGTCAGGGAGAGGTGAGAATACAGGGAGAGCTCTGGACAAACTCACTGCTGTACAGGGATAAGATTCAGGGGGTTATAATGACTGAAAATTCCTGTATAGTACAGATACAAGGTGTTACTGTAATTTACATACACAGGCATTATGACACATGCTGATATTATTTTTATATTCTATTGGTATTTTTTGGAAGCTGCATTGTTAATAATTTCATTATGATCACCACAAATCCTGATAAGCAGGAGATCTGAACATTTTTATTATTTTTGTTTATCACAGTTACTGTATCTAACACAAAGGTCGTTTCTGCCTGTATGATAACAATGCAGACCCTGTTTGAAATTGTGTAAGATAAGGGACACCATCTAGAGCTCAGAATCTTATATTTCAATACTATTTCTATAAAGTATAAACGAATAAATTAAAAATTAAAAATGAGCATGTTAAAATTAGTTACATTTTTTAACTATTTTAACATAACAAATTCTGTACGAAACGTCTATTTCACCCAATATTTAATTGTTAACTTCACATCCCATCCCTTGTTTCAAATAAATGTTGTGATAAAGTTTTTTTCAAAAAAAATTGCTTGGTAGTGAAGGAGTTAAAGGTTAAAAACTCCAAGGGCTGGATTCCCTTCAGGTTGCATTTTTAAAGATGGGACCCTTAGGGATTGCAGCCCCTGGTAAATTTAACGTTTTGGACTATCAGAATATCCCCATGAGACCTCACAGCTCATTTTCAGATCTAGGAGCTCCAGCGAATCTAGCCCATTGATGCTATTTTCAGCACTGTTGTGAATGAAGCCATCCTCTTATGAATGCAGAGTCATTACATCATTGCTAAAGAAACATTCAATATTTTGACGTTTCATCTCAACAGCAATTTCTTTAATGGATTTTGTCTCACGGACATAGTTTTAATGGCAGTTTGCCAATTTGTTAGAAAAGATACGAGAGATCTCACAAAAATAATGACTTAGACATGTTTGGTTTTAATAACATTACTTTTGGAGTGAACGGGTGGAACTTTACATATATGCAGAAAAAAGGTTACATGCCTATTCTCTAACAGGATGGCTGCGTATCCAGCCTGCTCCATGTGTAAAACATAACAAGAGAAAAGGTTGTCATTTGTGCTCACCACTAGTGATGAGCCGAACACCCCCGTGTTCGGTTCGCATTCGAACTCGAACAATTTCAAAGGTTCGAGTTCGAACTCGAACACGAACCGAACTCAATGCAAGTCAGTGGGACTCGAAAGTTCGATTTTTAGAGTGCCCTCCAAAAGGGCATATATGCAACATATTTGCCTTAAAAGGTGTATGGGGGTCTGGGTAGTGCCCTGGGGGACAGGAAACAAGGACAAAAAGTTTTTAAAAAAAAACGTTTTTAAAAGGAACAGTTAGTTTTCTATGAAATAAAGCTAAGAATAAAAACGAAAAATTCCTTCAAGTGAAATGGAGGAAAATATCCTCTTCCTTCGGATGCCAGTCTCTGTTCTAATCGGTGGAGAAATCAGGTAAGTTAAGGTGCGCACTTAAAGAAATCGCACAGACAACGAATGGGTCTATGCAGCCTCTCTGGTCAAAGTCAGTGATCTCTTCTTTTAATGATAGGTTTCGATACATGTTTTATAGTAGTTTGCTGCGTAAGCGAGTGGGAGTCAATTTAACATTTTAGTCAACTTCAGCATAAAATTGTGCACATACAGATTATTCTATTAATTAAATGAAAATCAAATATCAGCTATTTCCAAAGGTCAAAATATCATGCGTCATTGACGAACGTCAGCCATTTTTTGCCATCATGGGTGTGTGGGTGATGTTCTGTTCCAGGATGCAAGATGGCTCTCCACCCTGTACCGAAATACATTCCTCATGACTTTGCGGTTAGCTATTCTGCAGAAACAGTGAAGTTACGCAAGCTCAACTTGTAAGCGTGTGGTACTGCTTATTCGGTGGGTACCTTCACCTCTTTCATCGTGTCCTCCTTCTCCATGCTGTGATAACCTCGGAAAGCCGCTCTTCCTCACCTGCAATTGCCGTCCTTGTGGAGGAAAAAAAAAGGACAGCAATTGCAGGTGAGGAAGAGCGCTTTCTGAGGTTATCACAGCATGGAGAAGGAGGACACGATGAAAGAGGTGAAGGTACCCACCGAATAAGCAGTACCACACGCTTACAAGTTGAGCCTGGAACCTAAGGCTCCAACATCGGTGAGTTTGTTTTGACCTCTACTTATTTTAACCATTGGTTACAAGTTGCGCTATGAGGATCTCTCTTTTTTTTATATCTGAGACGATCGAGCAAACATTAAGGAAAGGCAGAGGCTACCCCAAGAAAACTCTAAAGAAGGGCAGAGGCTACCCTCAATTAGGCCCAAGGCATTCCACACCAGAGCCGGTACATGAGGCTCTAAAAAGTGTAAGTGTTCCCTTGTCTATGGGCACTTAACTCTTTACCAGTCAATATTGCACTATTTTTTCTTTTTCTGTTCCCCTTCTACCCCTCTCCTCCTTTCCTCCCATTTTTTGGGAATCGGGAGTCTATATAGGACTTAGGTGAAGACAGTGCACCAGGACCTGACGCACGCCTCTGGACTGCCCCTGTGGAGACTCAACCAGACTACCTTTGTCTTCAATACAGAACATGTGGTTGGTTGGACTGTTTTTTTGCCTTCACAAGTGATCTGGAAAACGAGACTCGTTGACGATAACTTTTTGAAAGACCTTCAATTGCACTATATGCACTTATATATGCACTTTCTACTTGCATTTGCACGTTATATGTGATTTTTTGAATATATTAGGACATTAACTGTCACCTTGCACTATATACCCTTTTTTGCACAGTGAAACTACTGTACGCAGCTTTATTCACAGTAGCACTTTAGTGGTCTTTTCGACCGTGCACTATTTGGAATAGTGGGAATACCATACCCATTTATCATTTGTATTAGAATTTATATTGACCGCTCTCAAAAGAGACTGCGCCACTAGGATCCCCTCTCTTTTTTCCTACTGTACATTCACACATTTCTGTCGAGGTTTTGTGTTTTAATCCCAGTCGGCTGCACAACATAGTGCCCTGGGGGACAGGAAACAAGGACAAAAAGTTTAAAAAAAAGTTTTTCAGTGAGTTTTCCATGAAATAAGGGTTAAAAATAATAAAAACTAAAAATTCCTTCAAATATCGTGCCTAGGAGGTCCCCATAACCTGCCTGTGAAGTGGCGGATTTGTAGGATGTATAGAAACACTTAAAAACCAAAAAATGACGTTTCAAATACGGGAAAACGGTTTTCCTTTAATCTATTCATAAACAACTGCTTGGAGCGGCAGTCTGTATTAAAAGAGGAGACCTTTTAGGACACGCAGAACAAGTTTAGTGATTTTTTTGGCTAAATTATGGTGAAACTTATGCAGGCTTTGGATGAAAGTAACAACATGTGCTTTAAAATTGGGCCTTTAGTGTCAGCAACAGTGCCGTCACACCGTAACCCCTCTGTGGTATTGTGGAAGAGTGCAGGGTTGGACCCCGTGGTCCAATATTAAAATGATATGAATCTGGTACAGACGTCAGTGCACCCAAATATTGTGCCTTTGGTGGCAGCAAGTGCCTTCACACCGTAAGTAACCCCTCTGTGGTATTGTGGAAAAGTGCAGGGTTGGACCATGCGGTCCTATATTAAAAAGATATGAATTTGGTACAGGCGTCAGTGCAGCCAAATATTGTGCCTTTGGTGGCAGCAAGTGCCTTCACACGTAACCCTTTTGTGGTATGGTGGAAGAGTGCAGGGTTGGACCATGCGGTCCTATATTAAAAAGATATGAATCTGGTAAAGGCGTCAGTGCACCCAAATATTGTGCCTATTGGTGGCAGCAAGTGCCTTCACACCGTAAATAACCCCTCTGTGGTATTGTGGAAGAGTGCAGGGTTGGACCATGCGGTCCTATGTTAAAGAGATATGAATCTGGTAAAGGCATCAGTGCAGCCAAATATTGTGCCTTTTGTGGCAGCAAGTGCCTTCACACCGTAACCCTTTTGTGGTATTGTGGAAGAGTGCAGGGTTGGACCATGCGGTCCTATTTTAAAAAGATATGAATCTGGTAAGGGCGTCAGTGCAGACAAATATTGTGCCTTTGGTGGCAGCAAGTGCCTTCACACCGTAACCCTTTTGTGGTATTGTGGAAGAGTGCAGGGTTAGACTATGCGGTCCTATATTAAAAAGATATGAATCTGGTAAAGGCGTCAGGGCACCCAAATATAGTGCCCCCAAAATTGCTGGTGGTAGTGAGAACACAAAGATTATAACAATTCCCAGATATTTTGTATAAATGACTGACCCCCAAAATTGCTGGTGGCAGTAAGAACACAAAGATTAGAACAGATATTTTATATAAATGACTGACCCCCAAAATTGCTGGTGGCAGTGAGAACACAAAGATTAGAACAATTCCCAGATATTTTGTATAAATGAGACCCCCACAATAGTTGCTGGCAGTGAGAACACAAAGATTAGAACAATTCCCAGATATTTTGTAGAAATGAGACCCCCCCCAATAGCTGCTGGCAAACTGGCAGTGAGAACACACACTAACAGAACAATCTCCTCTCAAAAAACACGTGCTGAAGGCTGTGTGAAGCCTTATATAGTGTACTGCGGAACATAGCTCTGTGAGCCCATGATTGGGCAAAATTTGCCCAATCAGAACTCTGAGCCGTGATTGGCATAGTCTTGCACCTGACCTGTGGTCAGGTGCAAGGCTGTAGCCAATTACAAGCTTCAGGCCAGTGGAAAAGTGCATTGTGGTCCATTGAGGGCGAACAAGCAGCGAACACGCGGAAATGTTCGTAGTTTGCGAACATGCGAACAGGCAATGTTCGAATCAAACTCCGAACTGATCGAACCGAACAGCTCATCCCTACCCCCCAATAGCTGCTGGCACTGAGAAGACACACTAACAGAACAATCTCCTCTCAAAAAACACGTGCTGGGGCTGCGAGGGACGCCTTATATAGTGTGCTATGGGACTTAGCTCTGTGAGCCCATGATTGGTCAAAATTTGCCCAATCAGGACTCTGAGCCGTGATTGCCATAGTCTTGCACCAGTCTTGCACCTGACCTGTGGAGACAAATGGAGGCGAAAAAAACATAAAAAAGTAAATTATATTAAATTTGAATTTTTTTTTTATTAATAGAAGGGGTACAATTTATGGAAATGGGCCGCCAGGGGGTACTCAGGTGAAAAAAGCTTGGGAACCACTGCCCTAAGCCAAAGAGGAAAAGCATCAGAGTGCTGAGGGATAACCAGCAGTTTCTCCTACACTAAACCAAATGTATAATTTGTATAATAATCACCTAATAAAAATATACTTGTGCATGCTGTCACCAGCACCTGCCCAACTTTTAAAGGGCATAAAAGAAGGGGGTCAATGTTTTCAGTGTTTCTTTATATTATTTATTTTTGCATATGGATTGGTCACAGCACAGGAGCAGGCTAGTAGCTCTAGTAGCGTGTGCAAATGTGCACATTATTGGAGTTACAAGTTGTCCTCATATAACTTGTGAAAAACATACACTTTACTTTTATATGCTATGTAGAGAGTCCCTTTAAAAAGCCCTTAATAGGTTAATTTGTCCTAATAATACACAACAACATGAAATATGACTGCATTCATTCTGACACGGATAAACCTTTTATAAAACATAATCAATTCCACATTGTCTCTCAATGTAACACTGAAAGTCTGAAACACTTTCCAGAAATATGAATAATACTATAGAATGGGATCTTAGGTCATTCAAGCACCCTTTTAAAAAAGACACTACAATTTAGTTTTTTTCAGCATTACTGTTGCTGACAGTTAAATCAGCACATCCAAGGTTTGCAAACAAAACGCACAGCTAGTATATGAAATGACATACATATTTTCTTGCAGGGTTATGCAGAGAGAGGTGAAAAGCAGGAGAATGATCGGAGAATGGCAAATTCTAGGTCAAAATAGCCAAACCAGAAAAATTCTCCCTTTCATCATCTCACTTTCCAAATCGGCTATTTTGACCTAGAATTTTCCATTCTCCAGTCATTCTCCTGCTTTTCACCGCTCTCTGAATAATCCTGCCTGAAAAGAATTCGCTGTATGTTCTATGTAAGCATGAATATGACGAATGACTATTGTAGTGAGAAAAAAAATTGCCAGCCATATTTCAAAACATATCAATAATATTTTATATATATAAAACTGTAATACCAGGAATTTTCAAGAAACGCACAAGCCATTCTGCTGTGAGCATTCACAGCTATTTGGAATTCATATACAGGGTATCCATAAAGTCTCTTTACGATTTCAAAAATATATTACTAAGGCAAATGAAAAGACAGATAAGTGAAAATTATTACAAAATAAGACGTATACTGTATATTTAAGTTTTTTTAAGCCTCATTTAATAGACCTCTATATGGGCATCATTAGTTGCACGAAGCACATCAAGACGGTACTTGATTTCTTGCCATGTTCTCTGTAGCATAGCCTCATCAATGGTGGCAATGTCATCAGTGATCCTCTGCTTTAGATTAGTGATGTCCCGACTGTAAAAGGGATGGTCAAGGTTCATGGGCTGGAGACTAACAGGGTTATTCAAAGAGAGCCGAATTGGCCCCAAAATTGCAGCGCACAGTGAATTTCCCAGTATGGTGCCATTTCGTGGCCATTCAACTAATCAAAAGACTGGAAGGTCGCCAAATATTGGAGAATTGCTAGCAAAATACAGTGATCTTTGGCAGCAGTGAACTCCCCATAGAGAAATAATGGTTAATCCATTCAGAGAACACCAAACAACACCGAAATGTCAGTGTAATGCCCTGATTTTCAGAGGTTTCATTTGACAGGTTTAGGCAGGCGAATCACATAGGTTTCAATGTTAAAAAAATCCTTGTTTTTATTAAATATTTATTCAGCCATTTATTCTTTTTAATTTGCAGCAAAAAGTCTCTTTAGTTATTTATCTTTTAGGCATTTTTAGGGATTTTTTCAGTGAATTATTTTTTACGATTTTTTTCAATGATGTTTTTTATTTTATGCAGAACAGACAATTTTATTAATATTCATAGGACCTTATATTTTATTTCCAGGCATTTTTATGCAGTAGTTGCCAACGACTTTTAGAAGTTGCAGGTTTTTTTTTCCTTCTTTTTTTACCCTGTTTGGTGGCTTGTCAGCCTTTTCTGGTGGCAGGTCTGAGGTCTGTCCGGCGGATTGTTGGCTTGTTTTGGATCGATTCGGCAGTTTTGAGGTGGATCTTCGGATGCATTCGGTGGGTTTTTCGGCTATTTTTTGGATCGATTTGGTATTTTTTTCAGATCGACTCAGTGGATATGAGGTGGTTTTTCGGATCAATTCAGTGGTTTTGGGGCAGTTTTTTGAGTCGTTCGGCAGGTCAAACCGCTGCACTTTGGGGACCATAATAAATAATTCAACTCTGTACTTATTCCTTCATTGACTAAAGGTAAGTAGAAATTTATGAGCGATTTTAGACATTATAAACACTGGAGTTCCTAAAGTGCTCTTTAAATTTCCATCAGTCAGTGAGTGATTTCCATGGCATGCTATTTAGCCCAGAGTGAGCAGCACTGTTCATAGCCGTGTATCTTAACTCCCAAAATTGGAGGACTGAATGATACTAATTTACCTGCAAGTAAAATCAACATATAATTTCAAAAGGATGTCATTTTAGCTTCAATACTTCTGGTATTATATAGCGTAATTATTAGCTGTGATTGCAAATCAAATCTTAAATTTTGATTTGCACAGGTAAAATGAGAACACTCTTTTCAAAGCGACAAAAATGATTTCTGCACTAAGGTTAGTTGAAATCGTATTTATGTTCAGCATGCGTAAATGGAATAGGAAAGAGCAGAATCTAAACTATAAAAAAAGTCATATTTTAAGCAATTTTATCTGGACAACTAAAAGTGCTTATTTCATTCAATCTGTAAATGTCAGAATAGTGTATTGCAAATATGTTTGGAAAAATAAGTGTATTTAAAGATAATTCAATGTGAAGGCTATTTGAACTTCATATTAAAGAGAGACTACAGGCAAAAATATGTTTGCTTGAATTCAACTATTTTTTTATAACTAGTGTTTATTGAAATTTATTTGGAAATTTTAAGGGGGTTCAGAAAGAAAGGGGTGGAAGATGCTGGGAAACATACTGAAACAATATAAAGAAAACAAGCCCAAAGTAATAATGAGAGCTATACATCATTCATTATACCAGCAAAACTGTCACGTTCGCTGTCCAGCTAACCCCTCACAACCGTGGTGGGAATCCTATTGGACAGAATTCTAGACCCTCCGATCCTTGAATGGTCGGGACCGCTAACCCTATCACTCCCAGCCAGGGAGAACAGACAGACTAACAACAAGGAGTACAACCTAGTAACAGTAGGTTTAGAGACCAAGTTTCCACTGAGCCACAAAGGGTTAACTTTACCGACAAGTGGGAAACAGTCCGAGAAAGGCTTAAGCAGTGTATTCATACATCAGGGGTTAACATCAGCGTGGTCATATAAACGTTCTGAGTTGGCAACAGAGAGGGTTTTCATACAGGCTGGTTCGGTAACACACAAGGTTCTCATACACTCCGAGTTGGCAACAGGACAGATCAAGGGATTAACTGAGTCTGTGTTATGCTGGATTGGTATACAGTCCAAGTCAGAGTTATGCAGGAGCGAAATACACTCTGAGTCAGCGTGGGGTAAAATCAGCATGCACTCTGAGTCTGCTCTGGGCATAACATACATACAGGCTTGGTCAGAAAGAGAATGGTCAGGAAGGCAGTCCGAGTCAGCAACAATCAGGGTCCACATACAATCCAGTTCAGTAACAGAGCAAATAATCAAAAGCAACAGTGAATCGAATTACGAATACACCAGGCAATGCGGGAACTAACTCCACATCAGGGCGATGAGCCGACTCGCGCGTCCTGCATTTAAGGCCGGCGGCTCCGCGTCATCATGATGTTCACGAACGGCCAGAACTTCTGGCACCCGGCCAGCCAGCGATGCCACCGGGTGCCCAGACCCCCCCTGAAGGTCCGCAGGTGCAGAGGATGTGTCAAAAACTACCTATTGAATGAAAGTGTTCTGCTAATTGCACAATTATTAGGTATCCCTAGGAAACAAGTTTGTGGAACTGGCTTTATTTAGTTCCCAGAAAGAAAAAATGATCATGTTGCATAGGGTTGAGCTGACACTGGGCTCTATACTATAGTTGGCACTAACATTAGCGCTTCGACATGTAAGCGTTAGTTCCAGGATAAGTGTGTTTAATACATGCCACCCATATTACATTCCTGACGCTACCCCCATTAGTAATCTGTTTGTGCATTATTTTTTTGCGCTACCTTCTGCAAGCTTACTGTACTTTGCGCATCCTATACCGAACATGGGGAGCACAAATGTCCATTAGCGTTTCGATAAGAAAGTGCTAGCGCTAATTACCACAGGAATGTTGACAGCTAAAAGTTAGCACCTTCTAAAACCTGGCGCTATATGATTCTGCATTTGTAGAACCATGTAGCACCCCCTACACCCCCAATAAATCTGATACTCACCTCTTATCCTGCAGTAAGAACGGTGGCTTGATCCGCCACTTCAGGTCAGGAGCAGAGTGAGACCGGGAACAAATAGCAGGTGCAGATTTTCTCCGTTAGCATTCCCATGTTGGGGCGAACAAAGGAACAGTGCACACTATGTCTAAAGTTTCAGCATCAGACAGATGGGTTTTAACTCCTTCACTACTGAGATCGAGATATCTCGTGTTTCAAGGGCACCATCCAGTGCCCAATATCTAGATATCTCTTTTTTTTTTTTTTTTAGAAAGGATTTTACCAGGAAGGATACATTGAGATTTCTCTCGTTTTCAAGTATGTCCTGGACCTGGGTGGCGAGTATGTACCGTTAGGTGTCTTGCCCAAGGGCACTTACTGGAGAGGTTGCTCGCTGGGATCGAACCCATGACTCCACAGGCTCTCTCCACGCAGAGCGGTGACATTACCTCTACTCCACGCAGCCGGTACTTTCTGCAGTTTTGCAGCCCAAAAGCATATTAAATTTGTTTAGTGCAAGCAAATTTTGTTTGCTTTTGGGCTGCAGAAGGTGCACCCAAAGTTTTAGCCCTGTGGGCATAATTTCCAAAGACCTGGATAGCCGAATGGCCAGGAAAGGCAACCAAACGCTGATTTTCAGCGTTCGGTTACCTTTCTCAAGAAATTCGGATCTCTTTGGATAACCCTGATAGTATCATAAAGGGAATAACATTGTGTTAACACACAGAGTGTATAAGACATTGCATTTTACATATTTTCAAAAAAATTTAACCACCCGTCTTAGAGAGAAAATGATAGAAGTTTAGTTCACAAAATGCAATCATATTCTGGACAGGCCTTGCACAGCGCAAATATATCCCATTTTGATAGGGACTATCCTTCTTACCCTAATGACTGCCCTTATGGGGTCAACTCGCTTACTGAAGACAGAATCTGAATCCTTCCTGGAGCTCCTTGCAGGTCAAGGTTTAAATAGAAGCCAGGGATGGACCACCTGTGATGAGAGGGGGCATGCCAAAGAGGATTGTCAGCCCTCAACGTGTTACCTACAACAGTGAGAAGGTGTGTGTGTGTTTACACATACAGTGGCAAGAAAAAGTATGTGAACTCTTTGGGATTACGTGAAGTTTTGCATGAATTGGTCATTAAATGTGCTCTGATCTTCATCTAAGTCACAACAATTTGAAAAACATAGTCTGCTTAAAACAATACAACACAAACATTATATGTTTTCATGTTTTTATTGAATAGAACATGTAAACATTCACAGTGCAGGGTGGAAAAAGTATGTGAACCTTTGGACTTAATAACTGGTTGACCCTCCTTTGGCAGCAATAATCTCAACCAAACGTTTCCTGTAGTTGCAGATCAGACCTGCACAACGATCTGGAGTTATTTTGGACCACTCCTCTCCACAAAACCCATCCTCTGCGGAGATTCAGTTGGCGGACAGATGGTCTTACGTTTTCCTGCAAAATGTCTTGATAAACTCTGGAATTCATTTTTCCATCAATGACAACAATCCGTCCAGGCCCTGAGGCAGCAAAGCAGCCCCAAACCATGATGCTCCCTCCGCCATGCTTTACAGTGTGGATGAGGTTTTGATGTTGGTGTGCTGTGCCTTTTTTTCTCCACACATAGTGTTGTGTGTTTTTTCCAAACAACTCAATTTTGGTTTCATCCGTCCACAGAATATTTTGCCAGTAGTGCTGTGGAACATCCAGGTGCTCTTTTGCAAACTTCAAACGTGCTGCAATATTCTTTTTGGACAGCAATGGCTTCCTCCGTGGTGTCCTCCCATGTACTCCATTCTTGTTTAATGTTTTCCTTATTGTAGTTGTGTCAACAAAAATGTTAGCATGTGCCAGGGATTTCTGTAAGTCTTTAGCTGACACTCTAGGATTCTTCTTTACCTCCTTAAGCATTCTGCGCTGTGCTCTTGCAGTCATCTTTACAGGACGACCACGCCTAGGGCGAGTAGCAACAGTGCTGAACTTTCTCCATTTGTAGACAGTCTGTCTTACCGTGGACACATGAACATCAAGGCTTTTGGAGATACTTTTGTAACCCTTTCCAGCTTCATGCAAGTCAACAATTCTTGATCGTAGGTCTTCTGAGAGCTCTTTTCTGCGAGGCATGGTTCACATCAGTCAGTGCTTCTTGAAACCAGTAAACCCAAAACTGGTGTGTGTTTTTAAAGGTCAGGACAGCTTTCAGCAACACATCCAATAATATCACACTGATTGAACTCAAGGTTGGCTCACTCCTGGCTCCAATTAGCTCTTGGAGAAGTCATTAGGCTAGGGGTTCACATACTTTTTCCACCCTGCACTATGAATGTTTACATGTTCTGTTCAATAAACACATGAAAACATATAATGTTTGTGTTGTATTATTTTAAGCAGACTGTGTTTTTCAAATTGTTGTGACTTAGATGAAGATCAGAGCACATTTTAAGACCAATTCATGCAAAACTCCACGTAATCCCAAAGGGTTCACATACTTTTTCTTGCCACTGTACATATATTATATAACATACAATATGCAATATAGTTATATATGAGAGATTTTAACACCTTCACTACCGTGATGGTGTAGACACAATCTGGGGCTATGCTGTATGATTGCAAATGAAATGTGTTTGTTTCAAAATAATTTCTTTTGCTTTTGGGCTCCAGAAGGGTGCCCTCAAAGTTTTCGCCCTGTGGGCAAAATGCCCAAGGTGCTAAAACTTTTTAAAATCAGCTGGGAATGTCTTGACATATCGTTTTACCCCAGCTGAAACACGGAACCAAAGGCTGTAGCTAGCAGCGGTTCTACTGCAGTAATTCTAATTGGCCACAGTAGATGGCCTGCCAAATAGGTTATTATAGTAAGAAATACATTGGGAATATTCCCAAATATTTCTTACTGTATAATTAATTAAAAATGATTTTCCCCAAAAACCCACTAGTTCCTGTCAGTGGATTGTTCGAAAAATCACTTGGTAGTGAAGGGGTTAAAAACACCAAGCTGAAGATTATTTATAATGATGGAGATTTCGTCACAACTTGTGATTACAAGATATTCAAGCCCGCCATATCAATATACTCCATCACGGCGTGTCCCTATCTTTCAAATGAGCCCAACCTGTTCTGGGCATTACAGGTGCTATTTACGTTAAATGTATTGCAATGGATTATTACTAAGGGATGTCCCCTGTTAAAAATTTGTATGCCTGACTGTAAGTAGAAGAATGTTAAAATATTACTTCTGATTAAACAGTTTGGAACCCAAGGAAATACAGGAAACTGATGAAACCAATGACAATTTGCAAAAGCCCAAACATATCCTGAAACGCATACTTAGGCGGCGTTCACACTGTGCTATTTTATCACGCGGATTTTGCCGCGACGTCACAGCAAAATCCACGCACCGTCACGCTATGTAGCTTCTCCAATGCATTTCAATGCAGCTATTCACATCTTGCCACGTGACGTCGCATGTCGTGCGTTGCGGTAGCATGTCGCTGGTACATGACCCTTTTTTTGCGCTTTGCGATTTTGCGATTTGCATTGGTGGTGCTTTGCAAAATCATGCAAAACCGCGACATCGCGCAACATTATCGCTCTATGTCGCAAATATGAAAATCGCGTGATTTTCAAATCGCACAGTGTGAATGGGGCCTAAGGCCCCATTCACCCTGAGCGACATGAAAATCGCATGTTTTTCCTCGCAATTTTCATTTACACGACATTGTGTGATATTGTGTGATATTGCGCTTTATCCACGCGATGTCATGCGACTTTACACAGGGACTTGGTCGCAGCTACATTGGGCTGTAACCAATGAAAAGGATGCAAGAGGTGACATCATTCCTTTTCCTGTTCCCTCTGTTGACCTCTGTTGTGCGACTTTGCAAGATAATATTGTGCAATATCACTGTTATGTGCGATATTGTGTGACACCATTGAGGTCTATGGCGGCAAATCACGCAAAATACGTGGAAAAAAGGGTCATGTACGAGCGTCAAGCTACAACCAGGAGTTGCAGGTGACATTTAGCTGTGAGTTGTGAACAGCTCCATTGAAATGAATTGGAGAAGCTACATAGAGCGATATCACGAGAAATATGTGCGATATCACGGCAAAAACCGCACGATAAATTGCTTAGTGTGAATGGGGTCTAAGGCTAGGGTCAGACGAAAGCATTTTTCCCCGCGAACGTGAAAAAGTGCGTCCGAACGCATTGACGTATTTTTTCACGGAATGCGCAAAAACGGTCAGACGACGCGCATTGTCGGGCGTGATTTTGTAAGGATCGTCAATAAAACTCTTTTTGCGTCTGGACGTTATGTAGGCTGGACATTAGCAGTGTCTGACATCTCCTAATCACGCAAACACGCCACTATGCCGCAGCTGCGCACTCAGTACGTCAGTACTAGCGGTTCTGCGTTCTCAAAAAAATGCGTTCAAATTCCACTTGCGTTGCACGGCCGGACTTTTGTGCGGCCGTACATCGTATATTGGCCGTCATTGCCCGTCATCTGCTGCTAGTGTGGCTGTAATTATGTGCGCCAGAACGCACGTTAAAAGTGCGCTGGTCTGACCCCAGCCTAAGATGTATGCGACAGCAGATGATTAGTAGCTGCGTTTGGTCTGCCGGTTTAACTAGTGCAACTTCACTAATGCACGGAGAGCATCCCAGCACAAACGTTTCATTCAAAACCTATCCATTTCAATGGAGGCATTGCACATTGTTTTGCTTGAAATATTTGTCCTATGCTCTTCATCGGTGGTCAAGTCCTAAAAAATAAGAGTGGGAACTCAACAAGATTTCTGTCCAGTCAGGTCTTAAAGATTACTGGGAGGAGCCGCAGCTGCAGCGTTTATTTATGCATGAATATGCCATTCTCTTGGCAAACACTGCAAATCCAACATTCCCATGCATTCCTGATATGCTAAAATCATGGAAAAAAGATTAAATACAGAGGTTTTTTTTAAAATTGTTTCTAGCTAGAAATGTATTACAGGTTCCTAGTACACTAGCCAAAAGGGAACTAAGTTCTTCCTGCCAAAATAGTGAAGGAATTGCATTCCCAGGTGTTCCTGCTGGACTTCATGCATTCTTCATGCATTTAAAGGGATGCACTTCTAAATTGACATCTTGGTACATCAACGGATAACGGCAGGTACTACATGTGGTGATTTTGGTGGGTTCTCTATTGTCCTCCTCATTTTCTTTGCTACATACCAAGATGTACAAAAAATATAGGTACAGGCAGTCCCAGCCGAAGGCACTGTGCTGTCGGAGTCCAATGGTAAAATGGATCCCCCAACAACAACAAAAACATGCAGTGTTTATGAGCGTATCACAGAGCTCCACAGCAATAAAACTCACAGTAATGTGCAGTGTGTATGAGCATATCACAGAACTCCACAGCAATAAAACTCACAGTAATGTGCGGTGTGTATGAGTGTATGACAGAGCTCCACAGCAATAAAACTCACAGTAATGTGCAGTGTGTATGATGGCCTTTGGACTTGACTGGGCCCTGGGGTCTGGCTCGGCCCTGGCTGGGCCCTGGGGTCTGGCTGGGCACTGGCTGGGCCTTGGCTGGGTCCTGGGGTCTGGATGGGACCTGGGGGTTTGGCTGGGCCTTGAGGTCTGGCAGGGACCTGGGGTCTGGCTGGGGCCTGGGTTCTGGCTGGGCTGGCAGTCTGACTGGACCCTGGCTGGGGTCTGGATGGGCCCTGGCTGGGCCTTGAGGTCTGGCTGGGCCTTCGCTGGGACCTGGGGTCTGACTGGGCCCTGGGGTCAAGCTGGGTCTTGGGGTCTAGCTGGGCCCTGGCTGGCATCTGGATGGGCCCTGGGGTCTGACTGGGCCTGTGGTCTGGCTGGGCCTGTGTTCTGGCTGGGCCCTGAGGTATGGCTGGGCAACGGCTCACCGCTCTGCCATCTTCTGTCCCGGTCCTCTGCTCCTTCTCCTCTTACTTCTTTCTTCTCCTGCTCCTTGTCTTCTTTCTTTTCCTTCTTCTCCTTTTCCTACTTTCTTCTCCTCTTCTTTGTTCTCCTGCTCCTTCTCCTTCCAACCGTTGCCGCCAGCTTCCACTTTGTGTGTGAGTCACACACACACATGACTGGATGGCGGCACCAAAGCAATGTGCTTGTGAGGCCCAAGCACGCTTCTTGGCCCGCCCAGCCAGGAAGCTGCCAGCCAGTACAGCTTCGAATTCGAACTCCTAGTGTCCGATAACTGAGCTAAAAAAATGTAATGGCGCGGCCGTCGAGCCATCGGGCCCCTTACTGCAGCATGGGACATAATGCCCTGATGGCGGCCCTGCTCACACTCTCGCACACCACACATTACTGTGAAGTTTATTGCTGTGTAGCTCTGTGATATAATCATAGATTCCACACATTACTGTGAGTTGTATTGCAGTAGGGATGTGCATGGCTGAAAAATTGTTTTGTTTCGTTACGTTTTTAAATAATTTATTTTTCGGAATTTCGGAACTAATTTCGTTTCGTATTTTGTTTCATTTTGTTTTTTGTATCGATTCAAATTTCATATATCAATTCGATAGTTGATATCAAATCGTATTTTGGATCACTAAATAAAACCCCAATTAATCAAATTTTGCTATTAAAAGAAAAGCTACAGTTAAATTTTAAGCTGTATCACAGATTTAGTATTTGAGTCAAATTAAACAGTGAAACAAAAATTAATTTGTTTCATAAAGTCCTTTGCTGACTAGTACTTGTATTTTAAGTTAAGATCAATTCGATAGTTGATATCAATTTGATAGTTCATTTCAAATTCGATAGTTGATATCAATTCGATAGTTCATTTCAAATTCGATAGTTGATATCAATTCGATAGTTCATTTCAACTTCGATAGTTGATATGTATTTGATAGTTCATTTCAAATTCGATAGTTGATATCAATTTTAGCTCATTTCAAATTCGATAGTTGATATCAATTATACAATTTTTTCTTTTATGATGATGACACAGTGTAAAACAAAATAAATTCGTTATATACCATTTAGTTTCAAATTCATATTGTATCAATTCTTTATTCAGAAGTACTTCCGAACTACGAATTATCAAATTTCGTTACAAATTCCGAATTTTTCCGAAACGAATGCACATCTCTATATTGCGGTGAACCCTGTGATACGCTCATACACACCACACATTACTGTACATTTTATTGCTGTGGAGCTCTGTGATACAGTGATGGGCATTGTGTATAAGCGAATCTCAGTGCCCACACATCCACATACCCCGCAACACATTCACACATCCATATACTTGCACACACTGTCACACACATCCACACACAGTCATTTATCCACAAACACCGAGTCACATATACACAAACAAACACGCCCCCCTGAACAGGGCTAGCAGAGGCCAAGACAGCCGCTGGGCCTAGGCAAACCAGGCCAGCTCTGGGCACAGGATATAATACAAAAAGAAAAACGTATATACACAAATACATATTTATAGAATCACCAATAATATAGACAAGTGGCTGCTTACATATAAAGACACATTTTTGTATTCATAAATAAAGGTTAGGAGATGAAAAGAAAACTAAGAAATGAACGGTAAATCAAAAACGACTGTTTAATAATACCTTAAATATAATAAAAATATATTATTAAATGCTTGACTTAAATGAAAACATTTCTGGTTCACTGTACTTTGTTATACAAATACAAAGCCTTTAAGAACATGACACCAAGATGTGAATTAACTGTTTTGCAATGTTAAAAGGACTAATGTTTATTGAAAAAAATAAGAAAATCCTTTTTTTTTTATTTATAGTCCTCTCTTATTTTATGTATTAAACTGATCTGGAGGAGTTCAGCAAAGGAACGGGATGTTATAATTAATTATAAAGCTATCAGGACTTATCCAGAAAGGTCTGTACATTGCAGATATATCATACCAACATTCTGCCCAAAGCTGAGTTGAAACTGTTTTCAGCAGGCATTGCTATTCAACTGCACATTTGCAATGCATAAGGAACTACTATTAGAATATTATCTGCAAAATAAATCTGTTCTTGAATTTGTCCTACATACATTTCAACTGTTCTCAGTTTCCTTGTTCTTTTGAGAAAAAAATAAGTAACACAAATTTGAACCAAAGCATGGATTTGATGTGGACATAGTTATAGATTACTTCTTTAAATCATTAATTAAAGCTATTAAGAATACAGGCACAGTGCTGGAAAAACAGATTTTTTTTTAACCTCCCTGGCGGTCTAATTCTTTCAAAATTTTGTGTCTAAAAGCGTCTCAATTTTTTTTAAAGGAAACGTGTTTTTGTACATAGTTAGCCTGTAATAATTAGGAATCACGCACTGAAATCCGTGCAAGCAAGAGTCCTTACTGGTAAAATCCTTTATAAATAAATAAAAAATAGTAAATACACTAAGTCCGATAAAGTTTGAAACACGACATAATAATTTATTATCCCAAAAATAATTATCCAAAATAACGCAAATAAATGATATTCAATAAAATACAACAAAAAACGCTGAAATCTGTCTGAAAACAAGGGTGAGAAGATGTATGGTCTGTTTCTTATCCTGTAGTGCCACCTAGTGGCCATTCATTAACATTGCACTTTGGATTATGCAGTGTTTTATAATTTTTTTCTACGTTTGCTGCTGGTCCCGCTCCCTGCATCATGTGACTCGCAGGGAGCCTTACCAGGAAGCAGCTCGCCACGATCACACTGCGGGAGACAGCCAGGGAGCGCAGGAGGAGGTGAGTATGCATCCAGCCCAAGTGTGGCACAGGGTTACCGTTCACAGTAGTGAAATTTAACCACGACTCACACTCGGGAATACCGCCAGAGAGGTTAAAAAAGTATTCCAACACAGTGAAAGTATTGAGCCTTTTTTTCTGCTCACCAGCAGAACACACGATCACTTTTTAAAAAAAACAATGTATGTAGTATGAGGGTCAATAGTATAAATAAGTGAGATTTTTTTATGTATTAATGATTTCCTATTTCTTGTGCTCTTGGATGAATATATTTCAAAATTCCTTACTTCACTGGATTTCATGCCATCTATATCTTTCCCACTTGCATGTTTTGCTCTAAAGTCTCATTTGTTGCAGCTTCTGCAGCAAGTTCTAAGATTTATTTAAACCCCTTCACTACCAAGTGATTTTACAGAACAAAACACTCTCAGGAACCATTTTGTTTTAATGGAAAATAATAATAATTATAAAGAAAGCAATAGTTGGCAATATCACTAATGTATTTCTCACTGTAAAAATCTATTTTGGCAGGCCGATGTCGCCATCAGCCTACCAAAAGGAGTTATTACAGCTCTGAACTCTACAGGATCAGTTGGGAAAAAGTCCATTAGAAACATTCCCCTGTTGGTTTTTAAAAAGTGTTAGCACCTCGGGCATCATGCTCTAAGTGCTAAAATTTTGGAGGCATGTTCTGTAGCCCAAATGCAAAGGAAATTAATTCACAACAAACTAATTTCATTTGCAATAAAACATTATAGCCCTAGATATTGTTAACACGATCTCAGGCTGCTGTGTCTGCTACTGCTGATCACATAAACACCATCATAGTAATCGAGGAGTTAACCTCTTCATTAAAATAAAAGTTATAAGATGAAAAGAAAAATGAGAAATGAATGGTAAACCAAAATTGGTTTTCTATTAACCCCTTAAGGGCCGCTGACGTACCCTGTACGTCCTGTCCACAGGTCTCCCTTAGACCCGCGGACGTACAGGGTACGTCAGCGGCGCCTAATCCGTCTCCCGCCCGATACTCACCTCCCTCGCTGGATCCCACGGCGATCTGGCAGGGAGGAAGCCTGCCCATGTGATTTACATGGGCAGGCGAGGCTGATGACGTCGCCACGCTGCGTGGTGACGTCATCAGCAGGCGTCCCCATACATTTCAATGGAGGGGAGGGGGGAGCTCCTTCGGAGCCCTCTATCTCCCCAACCATTGAAGCTAGGGAGATGCCGTTTGCACTGCTGGAGAGGGGAGATCCTCCCCTTTTCAGCGGTGTATGGCATTAACAGTTTTGCCGCCGGATCACGTTTCGGCGCCAATTGGCGCCAAAACACAATTCAAACCTGGAGGGGGGCTGACATCTTGGATGTCAGCCAAGCCTCCAGGTCCCCCCCCACCCACTGACAACCTCACCATATGTGTGAGGATGTCAGTGGGCCAGTTAACCATCTAGCTGCCATGTAGAGATAAGGGGATCCTAAGGATCCCCATATCTCCCGATCCATGGCAGCTAGATGGCACCTGATTATGGCCTTTCCAATGATACCAAACATGACCAGGATTGGTTTTAAAAAAATGTAAAAAAATTAATTAAATAAAAAAAAAAAAAAAAAAATTTAATAAAATAAAAAAATGTTTTTCTTCAAAAGTTTTTTTGCCTGGGGGGAGTTTAATTAAATAGGACCTAGGCTGTCATCTAAAAATAATTAGCACAAAATGGTCAGAATGAGCGCAGCGCACATAGGTGAACTGTCTCAGCAGTGAAGGGGTTAAAAAGCAAACGCATGTAAAAATTGGGTATTTCTAGTCTCGGGACAAAATTTTGAACCTATTTAGCCGGGGTCTTTTTGGGTGGTTGTAGATTTTGGGGAGTAAATTACGAAAAAGTGTGTTTTTACCATTTTTTTCCTCATATTTTATATTTTTTTTTATAGTAAATTATTCGATATGATGGAAATAATGTAATTTCTAGAAAGTCCATTTAATAGCGGTAAAAAGGGTGTATAATATGTGTGGGTTGAATAAACGAGTAAGAGGAAAATATGACCTAAACACTAACAGCGCAGAAACGTAAAAACAGCAGCGGTCACTAAAAGACGGATTTGTGTAAAACCGCCCGGTCACTAAGGGGTTAAAGACATTGGTCCCTATCACCTGCTGTGAGCTAAAACGCCAACGCTACATGAAAAATTTAACACAGGTCACTAAGAGGTAGCGCATGACAACCCACCAACAGATCATTTTGCCCACGATAGTTCATGTACAAGGTCGTTTAGCGCACGCTAGGTAAATGCTAAGACCCAGGCTGAGAACCAGCGCTAATGCATTGTATAGGGAAACCGCCGTCCTTCGGGAAATGTGAAAAGATGAATTGTATAGTTAAAGCAGTGTGCTTCGGGACATGCGAAAAGATGCATTGTATAGGAAAATCTCTGTAGGCCGGGGAAACGTGAGAAGATGCATTGTGTAGGAAAACCTCCGTGCTTCAGCCCCGCTGATGTCAGGAGGATAAAAAGCTCTCCTTGGCCGGCTGCAGGCGTATGATAAGAAGCCTGAAACCTTCCCTCATATGTTGGCACAACAGCTCAACAAACGAATGCACCGTGTTAGTATGAAAGAGATCTTAGAATAGATTCCCAACAGGGCCATTTGTAATTGTTTTTTTTGTCTTTTTTAGCCTCTTCCTATGTCTTATATATTATATATTTGTAATGCCACTATTAATATTATTATTGTAAGATTATATTATGAATAATAGCATTATAATAATAGTAATATTATTGTTATTATAAAATAATATTATTATAATATATAATAATAAATATTATTAAATAATAAATAAATATAATTATGCTACTGTTACACATTATACAATCTTATATATTTATAATGTCGCTATTATTATTATTATTATTATTATAAGGCATAGGAAGACGTTAAAAAAAGAAAACTAAATTTACAAATGGCTCTGTTGGGAATCAATCGTAAGACCTCTTTCGTACTAACACAGTGTATTAGTCTGTTGAGCCATTATGCCAACATATGAGAATGGAAGGTTTCAAGTTTCTTTATATACACCTGTAAATGGCCAAGGAGAAAAAAAAAGTCTTGTTTTTTAAAAAAAAAAGATTGGAGCCCCAAATTTTGCCTAAAAAAAATCCAGAAAAATACCTACTAAATTCTACAAAGAAATAAAAATGATAATATTTTTTACCTTGAATCATGTGGGATACGCGCACCGCGGTTTTCCTATACAATACATCTTTTACATTTGCACAGTGGTTATCCTATACAATGCATCTTTTTTCATGTAAACTACATCCAGCGAGCCAAGAGAACACCTGTGCTGCATTCCTTTCAATTGTGTGTTAATTGCCTTCTAATTTTGGGCAGGGACCTTGAGTATTTTTTTCATTTTTTTCTCCTTTTCCATCAGTTAACACCAGGGTTGAGCAGTAGGTATTTTTTTTCGATTAGCATACGTGTAGAAATTAGCACCGGGACCAAACGAGCTGTTAGTTACAATAGCGCACGTGATCTCTAGTGTTCCCCATGTTAAGTGTAGAACGCGGGAAGTACAGTAAGCTTGTGCTACAAATCGCAAATTAACGCACGCTAAGTGATTTTTGTCGTTTGTAATGAGAGACAAACAATCTGTTGATCTGGTGCTAGACTGAAGTTTTCTGGTGCTCAGGCAAAAACATGCTAATGCTAGGGTTAGCTTACACCAGGTGATAGTGCCCATTGTCAGGAACTTGGATTCTTGGTATTTTTTTAATAAAATCCGTTAAATCAGTACCTTACCCCTTATCAGCACACACACACAAATGCACATAAAACTCTGTCTCTCTCCCCCTTCATTGTCATTGCAGTTCATTTAGGTTATTTGCATGGATTTGACATGCAGGGGCTCCGTCTGTTGGTCAGGCCTTGTATATCACTACAGCTGCTGCGAAGTCTCAGTGTGGAAACATTTACTCTGCAGTTTTAGTGAGTTACTATGCATTAACTGGTGTGTCCAATGAACTGTGACATTAATCATATTCTGCAGCTCATTTTAAAATGAAATTAATTTACACTTACAAAATTCATTTCCACATCTCAAAATAGTTGTAGATAGATTTCACTCTTTCTAGGGAACCTAATGGTGTTTTTGAAGATCGAGTTAACTCAATACAGTAGTGGAGGGGTTAAGAGCCCTCAGCTACTTTATCACTAGTTAGATAAATTTTTTACTTCACAAGTACACACTTGTCATGTGAACACAACAAGTTTTTTCCCAAGGCTCACAGATCAGACCCAACACATTACTTTGCTCACCCATTTTGTGTCCCGAACATATCAGATGCTTCTAATATTCATAATCGGTCTGAGACCGTAATATTAGAAGTTTCCGATATTCCAAATCTGCTTATTCCCATTATTTTGGTATATGGAATTTTTGTATTCTGAAATATTACAAACACATTTTTTTCCTGTGCTCATGTCTATAGCTTATAACAGCAGCAGCACTGCTGCTGGTATCATGTAGTGGTTCCCTACTGTAATAACTTGAGCTGGTAATACAGCTGCATGTTTGTAATTGAGCTAGTAACAGGGAGCTGCTAAGGGAGCTCGTTCTGATATTCCTTTTAGTAGCACCCGGTTACAACAAGGAACCCTATCCTGACCTATTGGTAACATGAAGCTACAGTGGCACCAAATGAAGAAGTTGTACTAGCGAAACGCGTTATGGTGAATTGTTTTACTGTTTTACTATTTTATTAATAAATATTTTGCTTGATTTTACACATATCCTGGGTCCTGGATACTTTCATTCGCCGAGGAGGTGGCTGAGGCTGAAAGGTGACCCAGTGCACCTTATGAAGTCACTGTCTGACTGAACATGTGGTGTCTGATTGATGAGACACCAGCAAATTTGAGTAATATATTTCATCCCTTTATACACTACCTGCATATACGATATTACTCTATGTGAGTTTTGTTTACTCTTTGAGGGCCACGGAGGAGTCAAACATCACAAAGAAGCATGTAGCGAGCCCAAGAGAGCACCACGAGGGAGGCCTCAATAGGACAAGTAGCGCCAACCACGTTCTCTTTGTACATTGAAGATACATATGACACTGTAAATTGACACTGTAAATTGTGAAAATAAGAATAATAGATGAGGAAATAGCCAGTTTCAAAGAAACATCCTCTCAACATTCAATATGTCAGTGTTGAGTTCTCCAAGTTTAGACATTAAACTAGCCTGTTCGTGAGGTGTTTCACTTTTTGCTAATTCTCAGTTATAAGTGGTAAGACTGCACCTTGAATATGCCGTGCAATTTTGGGCACCTGTCTTAAGAAAGGATATTATAGTGCTAGAAAAAGTGCAGAGACGGGCAACTAAATTAATAAGGGTAATGGAAGGTTTAAGTTATGAAGAAAGGCTAACAAGCTTAAACCTGTTTAGTTTAGAGAAACGGCGCCTTAGAGGGGATCTGATAACCTTATATAAATATATATGGGGCCATTATAAACCATTGTCTGGAAACCTATTCATTAATAGGACTATACACAGGACACGAGGTCACCCATTTAGACTGGACGAAAGGAAATTCAGTCTAAACCATAGGAAGGGTTATTTTACGGTGAGAACAATAAAGCTGTGGAATTCTCTGCCTGTTGAGGTGGTTGGGTCAGAGACTGTACAGACCTTTAAAAAATGACTGGTTGACTTCCTGCAGACACAGAATATTAAGGGTTATAATATTTAATATGTGGGTAAAAGCTTCTTGTTCCAAGGAGAAATCTGAAGCCATTCTGGGGTCAAGAAGGAATTTTTGCATATTGCATATTGGCGAGCGCTTCAGACTGTTTTTTTTTACTTCTTTTGGATCAACAGCAGTAGGTGATATGTGAGAGGCTGAACCCGATAGACGCATGTCTTTTTTCAGCCTATGTAACTATGTAACTATATAATATCAAGAGGTTAATGAAGGCAAGTGAAACAAAAATAATCACTATAACCAGGACTATTTTGAGCAACATAATGAAGGCCTGAAGCACCTAAGGCGTAGGGCCCTTAAGTTGCCTCTGATGCCAGGACGCAGGGAGGATTTTTCTAGAAGGTTTTGCAGCGCGTGAGGAGAATGAGCGGCAGTGGTGTGGGAGGAGTCTCCAGGAGGGTACTTAAGGCGCGTGTGGAGAGGCTCTGCGTGCCTTTTTCTCCTGAGGTAGAGCGGTTAAAATCTGTGCTGAGTCAGAGAGCAGTGTTTTTTCGGCTTTTTTGCCTTAAAAAATTGTTTTGGTGAATGGCGGAAGGCGGTGAACTGGAGTCGCTATTGGAGGAAGTGCGGGAGGCGGCTCGGCATCGTGGTGTGGAGTGGGCCAGAAGAAGCTTGTCGGTGGTGTTGGCGGCAGAATCAGAAGGGGGTTCACGGCCTGCCAGGATTTTGAGGCCTCCAGAGCGGTTCAGTCCGGGAGGTGAATCCAGTGGTGTATCAGCGACCGAGAGGTTGAGGTTGGAGGGTGTGAGAGGCCGTGGACGGTTGGTTCAGCGGATGGTGGCTGGTGGTGACGCAGTTGGGAATGAGGCTGGCGTGAGCGCTTCCAGATGTGGGGAAGGTAGGAGCTTGAGGCCGGTATCGGGGGCTAAGTATCCTTCTGGTCGGAGGGGTGGTGTGGTGAGCTCTACCAGGAGAGAAGGAGTGCGGAGGTCGAGGAGTTCCTTGGGGAAAAGAAGAGTTCGGTGGTCCGCCATGGGTCCCAGAGGAGGAGCAAGGGCTGTCTCAGGGACTGATGTTTCGGCGGTAAGACAGTTGGTGGATAGGGATGTGGACGGTGGTGTGGCACAGGGTGTTGGTGTGCGGGATGAGGTCACTCAGGAGCTCGAAGTAAATTGGTGTTCAGTTGGTGGAGATGATGGGGCTCCGGTTGTTGGTGTGAGGGAGCGAGTTAACGATTTTGGTACTTCAGGTTCTGGGGCTCATCGCACAAATGTTTTTTCGTCCACAGTTCCAATGGTTCGGGAGAGGAGTCCACAGCCGGTTGGTGGTTTCCAGGCTGCTGGAGTTGGTGGAGTTGGTGCAGGAGGTTCGGAAACTGTGGCACAGGAGGTTCCAGGAAGTTCGGGTGGACCTCGTGTGGCAACAGGTAACGGAAATGGTGGTGATGTGAGTTCTTACATGTCTTTTTTACAGGGGGCCTTTGAGGCTTGGTCAGTTTCACCAGGGTGTGGATTTGGCTCAAGCATGGAAGGGTGCAGGTGGGCCAGTTGTGAGAGCTGGTGGAGCTCTTGGGGGTGAAGTTATGGCTTCAAGAGGGCCGAGTGGCGATGTGGGTTCACTCGGTGAGTTCGCAGGGGTGGCGGATGTGGCAAGGAGGAATGCTTACGTGTCATTTTCTGGGCCTTTGGGGTTTCATTTGAAACAGAAGGTTAAAGAAGGCATATGGCGGGGTGAGTATGTGGAACTTTTTTCCCTGCTTCCGTTGGATGAGGTGGCTGGGATAAAAGATGATTTGTCTAAGGACGGTTTAAAGGAAGAGGAGGAAAGGAAAAATATGTTTCAGAGGATTCCTAAGTCATTTGGGAATTGGCTCCGGGCTTTTTGTATTTTGGCAAGTGTGGTTGGGGAGAAGAGCCCACAGCACTGGCCGGGTATTTTTGTTATGTGGATGGGATTTGGGAGGCTTATCGGACTTATGGTGGTTGGGCCTGGTGGAAATACGATGAGCAGTTTAGGCAACGTTTGGCAGCTCACCCAGGCATGGGGTGGGATGAAATGGACATTATGCTGTGGTTGCGTTTGATGGGGCACAAAAGGCGTTGCCCTTTCCAGGTGAGCCGGTGGGGAACTGACCCCTCCCCCACCGGCTCCCCCTGGAAAGGGCAACGCCTTTTGTGCCCACCACCAGGTGTTAAATAGGGATCGTGCTGGCAGTTTAACGAGGGTCAGTGCAAGTTTGGTGCGGGGTGCGGGTACAAGCACGAATGTTCAAATTGTGGAGGATTGCATTCATTGTCCAGATGTTTTAAGAGGGCAAGACAAGGAGGTCTGCCTTTTGGAGGGTCTGGAGAGGGGAGCTTCACCAGTAAAACTCGACGCGATGTTACCATGGCTAAGGCTTTACGGAAGACATAGAGATGCAGAGTTTTTACGAGACGTTTTGGTGTTGGTTTTCGGATTCCTTTTGTGGTAAGGCCAGGGCGTGGCAAGTTAAGAAATTTGAAGTCGGCTAGAGTGTATCCGGAGGTAGTTCGGGAGAAGGTGTTTAAGGAGATTGGGGCTGTTAGGATGGCAGGTCCATTCTCGTGTCCTCCGGTGCTGGATTTGAGGATATCCCCTTTGGGGGTTGTGCCGAAGCGGAAGGCAGGAGAGTTTCGTTTGATTCATCATTTATCCTTTCCATGGGGGGATCGGTGAATGATGATATTGGTGCGGATTTGACCTCGGTGTCGTACATGTCATTTGATTCCACTGTCAGTTTGGTCCGTGATGCAGGACAGGGGGCTTTAATGGCTAAGGTGGATATTGAGTCGGCTTTTCGGCTATTACCTATTCATCCTTCGTGTCATCATCTTCTGGGATTTTGGTTTGAAGGCGAATTTTATGTGGATCTATGTTTGCCTATGGGTTGTTCCATTTCCTGTTCCTTTTTTGAGTGTTTCAGTACATTTTTGGAATGGGTGGGCCGTGAAGTGGCAGGGTCGGATAAACTGACTCATTATCTGGATGATTTTTTGTGCGTGGGAAGGGAAGGGAGAGGAGAGTGTCTGCACATTCTTCGGTCTTTTCAGTGGGTGGCACACCGATTTGGTGTTCCTTTGGCTTCTGATAAAACGGAAGGTCCAGCGTCAGTTATCACTTTCTTTGGAATTGAGATTGATTCAGTAAAGGGTGAGTGTCGTTTACCTGTCAAAAAAGTGGTGGAAGCTTTGAGGCAAGTAGAAGGGGCCCTGTCGGTTAAGAAATTACAGTAGAGAGAGCTGCAATCGCTGATTGGTCGTTTGAATTTTGCGTGCAGGGTCATTCCGGTTGGAAGAGTCTTTTTACGTGGATTGGCTTTGGCGACACAGGGTATTCGGGCAGGTCATCACTTTGTTAGAATATCTGGTGCAATGAAGGAAGATTTGGAAGTGTGGAGATCCTTTTTGGTTTTGTTTAAGGGGGTGGCCATATTCCCTTCGAAAGAGGTTTTGGCGAAGGAACTGGAATTTTTCACGGATGCCTCGGGAGGTGTTGGTTTTGGGGTATATTTTGGGGGACGTTGGTGTGCATCTCGTTGGCCTGATAGTTGGTTGGCATCTTCCTTGGTGTGGAATTTGGCATTTTTGGAGTTGTTTCCATTAGTGGTGGCCTTCGAGCTGTGGGGAGGTGCTCTGGAGGGGAGAAGGATTCTGTTCCGTTCAGACAACATGGCGGTGGTGTCGCGGTTAATTCTTTGTCGGCTTCATCATTGCCAGTCATCAGATTGCTGAAAAGGTTTGCGTTGATGTGTCTTAAGTTTAATGTTTTATGCAGGGCAAGGCATGTTCCGGGTCGCCTTAACTCAGTGGCGGATGCTTTGTCTCGTTTTCAGTGGGCCAAGTTTCGTTCCCTGGCTTCGTTGGTGGAGGAGGTGGGCACCCCTTGTCTGGAGGGCCTTTGGCAGCTAGGCTCGGAATTGGTAGAAGATGGGTGAGAGGTTCTTTGTCTGAGTCCTCTTGGAAGGCCTACTCGCGAGTATGGAGGGATTGTGACGCATTGGCTGAAAGGTTCAGGTACGTTTCAGTGGGTGAATTGGATGAGGAAAGTCTGCTCAGGGCATACCTCATTCGGTTATTTGAGTCAAGGGCATCTCCTGGAGTGGTTCGGCAGTCTTTAGCTGCCTTGGCTTTCCTTTTTCAGGTATCGGGTAGGGATGTGCGTTTTGGTTTCGGAATTTCGGAATTTTCACGAAATTTCCCGATTTTTCGAAAATTTTCAGATCTGAAAACGGCAGATCTGAAAAAATTTACGAAACGAAACGAAAATTTGTTTGGATTTTTCGAATGGACTAGAAATGTGTAAAATCGAAAATCATTTTCGTTCCATTCGTAATTTTGGCTCCAATCCTGATTTCGGTTCCATTTCAGTAATTTCGGACAACGTATTTTTTGGTTATATCGCTGATTCTGTAATTTTGTATCATTCCCATCTCAATGTATCCTTCTTGTAAAACCAGAGAAATCTCAATGTATCCTTCTTGTAAAACCAGAGAAATCTCAATGTATCCTTCCTGGAAAACCAGAGAAATCTCAATGTATCCTTCTTGTAAAACCAGAGAAATCTCAATGTATCCTTCCTGGAAAACCAGAGAAATCTCAATGTATCCTTCCCGGGAAACCGGCTGGGTGGAGTAGAGGTAATGTCACCGCTCTGCATGGAGAGAGCCTGTGGAGTCATGGGCTCGATCCCAGCAAGCAACCTCTCCAGTAAGTGTCCTTGGCAAGACACCTAACGGTACATACTCGCCACCCAGGACATACTTGAAAACGAGAGAAATCTCAATGTATCATTCCTGGCAAAATCCTTTCACAAAAAAAAAAAAAAACAGAGAAATCTCAATGTATCCTTCTTGTAAAACATTAGAAATCTCAATGTATCCTTCTTGTAAAACATGAGAAATCTCAATGGCAGAATTATCGTATCGACAGAATTATCGTATTGACAGAAAATCGGATTCGAAAAACCTTTAGTTTACGTCAAAACGAATAGACACTTTGAAACGAGGAGAACAGATGTTCCGAAAAACACGAAAATTTCCGAAATTACGAAAAAAAGTCGATACGAAAAACGAAACGAAAACGAAACGAACGAAACGGAAATCGGCCGAAACAAGCCGAAATGAAAATTTACAAAATCCGAACGAACCGAACCGAATCGAAAAAAAAAATCGGTGCACAAGTCTTAGTATCGGGGAAAAGAGATGTCACTAAGGATTTTGTTATCAGATGTGCAGTTCGGTTATTGAAGGGAAGGTGCAGGGCGGACGCTCTGCGTCCAGTTTCGAGACAATTATTGGAGGGTCTATGGGTTTTTGTTGGGAATTTTTGTTCTTCACCTTATGAGGTTCTGCTTATGAGGGCAGCTTTTTGGGAAACCGGCTGGGTGGAGTAGAGGTAATGTCACCGCTCTGCATGGAGAGAGCCTGTGGAGTCATGGGCTCGATCCCAGCAAGCAACCTCTCCAGTAAGTGTCCTTGGCAAGACACCAAACGGTACATACTCGCCACCCAGGACATACTTGAAAACGAGAGAAATCTCAATGTATCATTCCTGGCAAAATCCTTTCACAAAAAAAAAAAACAGAGAAATCTCAATGTATCCTTCTTGTAAAACATTAGAAATCTCAATGTATCCTTCTTGTAAAACATGAGAAATCTCAATGGCAGAATTATCGTATCGACAGAATTATCGTATTGACAGAAATATCGGATTCGAAAAACCTTTAGTTTACGTCAAAACGAATAGACACTTTGAAACGAGGAGAACAGATGTTCCGAAAAACACGAAAATTTCCGAAATTACGAAAAAAAGTCGATACGAAAAACGAAACGAAAACGAAACGAACCGAAACGGAAATCGGCCGAAACAAGCCGAAACGAAAATTTACAAAATCCGAACGAACCGAACCGAATCGAACCGAAAAAAAAAATCGGTGCACAAGTCTAGTATCGGGGAAAAGAGATGTCACTAAGGATTTTGTTATCAGATGTGCAGTTCGGGGTTATGTGAAGGGGAGGTGCAGGGCGGACGCTCTGCGTCCAGTTTCGAGACAATTATTGGAGGGTCTATGGGTTTTTGTTGGGAATTTTTGTTCTTCACCTTATGAGGTTCTGCTTATGAGGGCAGCTTTTTGTTTGGGGTTTTTTGGGGCACTTCGAGTGGGTGAGCTGGTGTGTAATTCTAGGAGAGGTGGTGGTGGTTTGGGAGCTGATGCGGTTTGGTTGGGAGTTAATGAACTGGTTATTTGGGTTGCTAACTCTAAGACTGATCAGTTGGGTAGGGGGCATAGAGTTCGTTTATTCAGTGTGGATAACTGTGTGGTTTGTCCAGTGAAGAACGTTAAAGAATTTTTGGAGGTACGGGTGGAGTCTGGTGTGGCCTTTTTATGTCACGCGGACGGGTCGGCTTTATCGAGGTATCAGTTTGTTTCCATTTTTAAGTTTAGTTTGTTGAGTTTAGGGAGAAAACCTAAGGAATTTGGTTCTCACTCTTTTCGTATTGGGGCAGCAACAGAAGCTTCAAGGTTGGGTTTGTCGGCAATGGAAATTCAAGAATTGGGAAGATGGAACTCAAGGGATTTTCAGTTTTACGATCGTCCTGGTTTGGTGTTATGAATTTTGAAAACACTTGTTAAGGCTGGGAGGTAATGTGGAGAACAGTTTGCTGTATGATCTGTGTTTTTTTTTTAAAATTGAAAAAAGATAACATAAGAGAAATTTTGAAATATGAAACATATCAAACTTATACATGGAATATGAATTATACCTTTTATACGGAATATATATATTTATTCTATTTTATCTTTGTAAATTTGTTGGTTGTTTGGGGAGGAGTGTGGGGGTTTGGAGTATTTGGAGGCGAGGAGTATGGTGTTTGTTTATGTTATGTTTTTCTTTACAGGTATGGTCATGGTTTATTTGGTGGGATGTGTGGTGGTTTGGTGGGGAGTTTTTTCTTTTAAAGTATTTTGTGTGGTTGAGATGTTGGTAATTTGTTTTTGTTTTTGTAGATCCTTCAAGAGTTGTGTGGATCATTGGAGACTCGCAAATTTTTTGGGCGAGAAGAAGGGCGTTGGTGCGATCATCTGGAATACAGATGGGTCTGCTTGGGTCGGCAACACGGGTACGGTGGTTTGGAATCCATGGACTCTTATGGGAGGAGTTTAAGTCGACGGTTTTGGGTGCCCTTAGGAACGGTGAAGTTCCCATGTGCTGGTGGTTCACATGGGAGGGAACGATTTGGATGTGGTCCCTCTTTGTATGCTGCTGGAGCAGATGCAGGAAGATCTGCGGCAGTTGAGGGTGTGGTCACCATGGACAGTGGTGGTTTGGTCCGAGGTGATGCCAAGGATGGTGTGGGAGCAAGCTGAGAATGAGGAGGCGGTGTGGCTTTGCCGGATCAGGCTGAATCGCTGCATGGGATGGTTTGTGAGGCGGATGGATGGTGTGGTCGTGCAACATCTACCCTTTGAATAGGAGGATGCGGAGTGTTATTTTATGGCGGATGGCATTCACCTGACGGATGTGGGCAAGGATCTGTTCATCCTGGGAATCAAGGAGGGGATTGAACAAGCCCTGTTTTTTCTTGGTGGGAGAGCTCTCCCATAAGGGGGTTAGGTGAGGAGCTCGTGGCAGGGGCTTGTAGGCAGTGCTGGCTAGGGGTTCCTTTTTAGTTAGGATAACTTTGGTCAGATGGTTGGGAGTTGGGAAGTTTTTTGGTGGTTGGTTGGTTGGTTTGGAGGTGTGTGGTGGTTGTGGGGAGTCCTCTTTCAGCACTGGGTTATTGTTTTAATTTTGTTATGGGAATGGTTATGTCATGGTGGTGGGTTATTGTGTGGAGTTTTTTGCTGTGGCCTATATATAATAAATACAGTATATATATTATTCCACAGTTAAGTGTTTGTGTATTTTTTGAGTATTTATTGTCTCCCTGCATTCGAACCGGTCATCAGTAGGCGACTTAAACATTTCCTGAAGTGAGTGAGAATCAGGAAAAGCATTTTTTAATATCTGTTCTCAAAATTCTTAAAATATATCTTGCTATTCTGTAGGCTGAAAATGAAACGATAGTGAAGCTCAACAGTGTGAAAGTAAGAAATGTTTTATTATATTTAAAAAATGTAATACATCGGTTACCTTTTTTTTTGCAATAAAACTTAGTGGATTGTATGGGAAATTGACTTTTATCGTCTTATGAAGTAAAAAGGATACATAAAATCCCTTGACAAATAAATATGCTCTTTCATATATTCCGAATGAATGAATTTATTGTGAATAAAACATATGCAGTGCCAATAAACAATCCAGTCCCATGCAGAAAGTGATTTCTTTTTCTGTTGGAAAACCTATGTATATCCTTAAAAGAAAAAAGTTTTCACAGACAGTTGAGACTCATCTAAGCGTCTGCGACCAAAAATATTTCATCTTTCTGTGGCATTCGTAAGTGTTATGGTACAATTCTAATGAGATTCTGTATTTTCCTTTGCACCTTGTATTTCCTGCAGAACATGTATACTGACAAATATGATACATGTAAGTGGTTCAGGTGAGCATCAACGCAATCCTTATGGTGTCATGCATTGTTAGCCTCAAATATTGCCGTTACGCTGCAGCCTTCAGAACTAGCTGTGGCAAATCCATATTTTTAGGTCAATGAATATATGTATTAAGTAACAAATTTAATGGAACATGAAGCTATTCTTTGACACTTACTATGTCAGAATTTGGTGGTAACTTTACCTTTAAATCCTTTCAATAAAAACATTTTTTACAGGCGATTTGGCATTTAAATTTTTTGTTTTTCATGTAATTTATCTATTTAACCCCCTTCCCATACCCATGTAATGCAACTTCTCCACTGTGAATTAACAAAAAAAATGTATATGAGATCTCACTGCGATCTTCTTGTGTTACTGGAGAGAATCTATAGGCAGTACCCACACTGTATCAAATTATTCAACAAACTTTACTGCTGCATTACAGCATCCAGGAAGAGCTGGGGGATCACTTACTGCTGTACAGGGACAGCATTCAGGGGGTTATAATGGCTGTAAACTCCTATACACTACAAATGCAAGATGTATTTCTTATGCAGACTTTATGCCTACAAACAGATATTTTGTTTTATTGGTATTTGCTGGAAGCTGCATTGCTAATAATTTCATTATGATCACTACAAATCCCCATAAGCAGGATAACTGACCATTTATACTGTATTATCTATATAATGATTTTGACAAAAAGCCATTTTTACTAAAAATGCAGACTCAAAGCACATTTTGAAATGATAAAGGACACCACCTAGCATTTATAACCTGTTATCCTAGCAATATTTCAGTAAAGGATCAATGAATACATGAAATATTAAAATTGAGCTTATGTAATTTTGTTTTAACATGCCAGAATAACAACACCGAATGCAAAATTTCTGTTGTGTCCTACATCTAAAGGGACTATTCAGAGAGCACCGAAATGTCACCAACATAGGGGCTGATGGAGCAGCAGCTCCAGGCGCATGCGCAAGAATAGGCCCAGAGAAAGAATAACTATGTCTGCATTGATGGGCATTTGGACCCCTATATCTCCAATATCTCCAACTCCATAGCAGCTACAGGGTCATGTGAGGTATCACTGGAAAGGCCAGAGCATGGTCGGTCCAATGATACTAAATATGACCAGGCTTTATGTAACAGTTAAAAAAAAATAATAAATAACTAGCAATTTTTTTTACTTTTCAATTATAAAGTGAACAATGATGCTACACTAACACCATCAACCAAATGTGGAGGTGATGGCACAATCTGTTATTTTGAATTGTAAAAAGGGGTCAAGAAAGGGTCAAACAGGATTTTTTACGCCGTATGTTGCATATTGGCGAGTGCTTCAGACTGGGGATTTTGCCTTCTCTTGGATCAATAGCAGCAGGTGATGTGTGAAAGGCTGAACCTGATGGACGCATGTCTTTTTTCAGCCTATGTAATTATGTTAATTTTATTATCATTCATTGGACCTTATATGTAAATTTCAGACATTTTCGTTCTGTAGTTTCTTTGCAAACAGCGTTTTAGGCTAGGGTCAGACGAACGCATTTTCACGTTGTCTGTGAAAAAGTGCGTTCGAACGAATGGACGCATTTTTTCACGGAGTACGCGATAGCGGTCATACTATGCGCATTTGCGTTCGTGATTTTGTACGGATCATCAATAAAACACTTTGTGCATCTGGACGTTATGTTGGCCGGACATTAGCAGTGTCTGACATCTCCTAATCATGCACACACGCCTCTAGCGGACGCAGCGCACTCTGTACGACCGTACTAGCGGTTTTACGTTCTCGACAAAATGCGTTCGTTTGCCACTTGCGTTGCGCAGCCGGACTTTTGTGCGACCGTACTTCGTATATTGGCCGTCATTGCCCGGCATTTGCTGCTACTACGGCCGTGATAAAGTGCGCCTGCACGCGCGTTCGCACTGCCTCAGTCTGACCCTAGCCTTACTTTTCAAACATTCAAGCGTACTGTTTTTTTTTTCACTCCATTCGTCTGCGGTGTCGGGTTTTTCCGGCGGCTGCTCTGCGCTGTGATCGGCTCCTGCTCGGGTTTCTCCGGCGTGTTTGGCCGGGTTAATCCAGATGTTTTTGCGGGTTTCGGTGTGCGTTCGCCCTGGTTTTGCGGTGAGTTTTCGGCGGGTTTGCGGCGACTTTTCCCTGCAATTCGGGGACCCTGTGGTGCTTGCTGAATACACTGCAGGGTCGTCGAAATGGGATCGCCAAATCGCACCGAATTGAAGAGAACGAAAAGTCACCGAACGTGCGATGACTTTTCGATTCTCTTTGAATAACCCTGAAAGTCTCTCCTGAGCAAAGGGGAGATGGTGTCTGGGACTTTCATCTCAATTTTATGTAGACTAGCGTTTTTTTCAAGCCGCGGTTCTGTGGCGGCGAAACATGTCGAGGAGTGAGGTTCTTTTAACAGTTTAATATTGTGGGTCTGGTCACTTTTGCCCACTTTGGCACCTATTTAATTTTGCCCCTAAACAATGAGGGCGTAGCTATTTCTGTTGTATGGCTTTTGTGCTGCTTGATGGTTCTATGGTTATAAATCTATGCTGTATCGCTGATTTAGCAGTTTCTATGATTGCACAGTTACATTTTTCAGTACAATTTTTGTCTCAATGAATGTACATCAGGCATATATAGGAGCCAATTGTTAGGCTCTCCATAGCATCGATACTTTACACAGTCTATATATTATCTTGCTATTTTATGTGCATAATTATCCACATATCAGTCGACCTCTATATCCAATTAAGGTGGTCCTCCGAAGATTATAAATTATTCAATGCTTTTTGATTTGATTGTATGAATGCCTGGCATACTGCTAACTGCCGCTCAGTAGCCTACATTAGCTAGACTGTGTTACTCAGATTTACTTGATTTTACAGACCAACAGGATTGCCTTAGTGAGGTAACCATCCCTCATTGGGTGGTTTCAATTTGTGACCTATCTAATTCATTATATATGTATTTTATGCGTTCAGTGTTATGTTAGTTTTTTTGTACACCTATTAAAATTTATATTGGGTAGTTGGTGTCTACCACCTTTTTTTCTTCTTTACCTTATTACATTGAAACCTATGGGATTCACCTGTTTAAACCAGTCGAACTGAAAGAACGAAAATCAGGACATTTCAATGAAACGTCGGTGCAGTTCCGTGATCTGTGAATAGACAAACCATTACTTCTGTATAAGACAATTTTGCTGCTGCTGCTGAAAACCGCTGACGACTGCCGAACTGCGGCAAACCAAGGTGAACCGCATCGTATTTCCCCTTAAATTCGCCTGTATTTGGCGAATTGACAGTTTAGTTAATAGACAAATTGGCCCGAATTTGCACCATTTGGTGCAATTCAGTGACCAATTCGGAGGTTAGTAAATAACCCATAATATGTTACAGTATGTAGCGCTGCTTTAAAAACACTGTATTCTGGTGCGATGAACTATTGCTGCCACCAGAGGGAGACAGGGACATTGTGGACTATGCTGGACAAAACTGAACTACACCGACCATCATCCTTTGCGTGAGGACAGGAAGGAGGTGGTACAGGAAGAGGAAAGAGATCAGCAGCCTTGTGTAAGAGAGAAGCAGAGTGAGTGGAGCAGTGAAAGGTGGAGGACGCACATTGGAGCTGTCAGGGATCGCAACCAGGCTGGAGTACAGACGCCATCTTACTGGTGCTGGAGATCGGGACAGTGACCGCGTTAAGACCTACCTGCGCAGCGCTGAGAGGTCTGGAGAAAGAGTTAGATCCAGCAGGACCCCGAGTTAGGAGACTGCGCTGATCGATTGGGAGTGCAGGCTGTGGATCATTGTTCCAGTTGCAGAGATTTGGCAAGCTGAGAGCAGATTCAGTAGCACGGAGTCCCAGTACACAGAGGAGAAGATCTTGTAGTCGAGGCATCAAGTGCAGGACAGTTTTGTTCATCGGATTGGTGAGAGGCCTCCAGGCCGCAGTCCCAAATAAGAAACACACACTGCAGTATTGTTTAAATCCACAGAGCCCCAACGGTGACTAGTCGAAGATTGTTTGTTTCATTCACTGGCCAGTTGAATACAGTACCCGGGTACCCGAGACAACACACATACACATTTTTGAGCTATTATTCACGGGACTTACACTCCAGAACTGAGGGGGTTAACCGTTTCTTTTGCCGCCGCGTGTTTTTCCCACGTTACGAATTCTTGTCATTTAAATACCGTATATGCGTAATATATGCTGCTTTATTGGGATCAGTAAAGAATATAATACATAATAATCCACAACAGTGCTGGTGTATAGTTATTTCCTAGTGCGGTGAGACTAACCCGAGGTTTATTCAGCGGCTCCTCCGGGAGTGAGCGCTACACAGTATATCAATCTTCAACAGCAGTCCAGGGAGGAAGAAGATGGTCTAATCCACCCAAACTGTCTATTATATACAGACAGTTGTAAGCCTGTGGAAAGGGGAGTGGTGATGATGTTACAAGAGTAGTCTGGGGTCAGGCATTGGATAGACTAAGGTCTTGGGAAACAGGGGCAAAACGGGGAAAAATAATTGGATAACCAGATAAAGGAAAAGGTTTAAATGTTAGGCGGTCCCTGCAGCCATGTCTGTGACAGGACACTACCACTTACATAAACTGTAACTAGATTACTTGTGCGTTACAAATAAAAACCACCATATAAAACACATGCTGCTGTTTTTTTGTGTTTGAAGTACATGTATGTAAAAAAGAAAATAAAGTAAGGTTTCAATCTCTTGTTTCCATTTTGTGTATTTTTCCCATGATGCAACATTCACCAAAAGCTTTTGTTTGTGGCCCTTGTTTATTAAATCTATATTATTTAACAGTTAAAATGGCTGGAGGACTAGTCTTCTCCTGTCTAATTTACTGAGATTAGAGATAACATCTGAAAGAGATTTGACAGGGAGTTTCAAAGACTTCTAATCTACCTACTGGTGATGTCCTTTGAATACATCCCACACAATTTAATGACTTGAGTCAGTGATTGACCCATAAATTCCATTATATGGCCAATGCCACACAGTGAGGACCAAGTGAGGTAAAGATACGTGGCGGACAGTTTACAACACAGAAGATCACACAATGGATGCATCCAGTGACGCATATAGAGTAAAATATTTTCTCAACTTTTTTTTTTTTGAGAAAGGATTTTACCAGGAAGGATACATTGAGATTTCTCTCGTTTTCAAGTATGTCCTGGGAGGTGAGTACGTACCGTTAGGTGTCTTGCCCTAGGACACTTACTGGAGAGGTTGCTTGCTGGGATCGAACCCATGACTCCACAGGCTCTCTCCATGCAGAGCAGTGACGTTACTTCTACTCCACCCAGCCGGTAACAAACAAGAGAAAACAAAGTACATGTAAGAAATCAGCAACGTAAAGTAAACACAATAAGGACATTTCGGCTCCTATTACATTCTTCGCGGAGTGTGTTTTGTGTGCGCAAACCCTTTGCCCTGAACGTCGTATTACAATGTTCGCGCAAATGATGCGCGTTATCGTTTAACACGGATGGACTTCTGCGAGCGTGAGGAACTGTGCCGTCCTATACTTAACATTGTCAGCACAAATTCGTTCGTGCGCTGGTATGCGGATGGTATTACAATCTCCGCGCAACTTTTTGCGAACGACGTTTGTGCGCATTTTTTTAATGTCCTTGAAAAGCTGGTGTTAATGGCAAATCGGAACGTTCTGGCCAAAACGAAAAACACCAGCACGAAAAAAAAATACAGCACAGTATAGTTACACATTCTACACATATCCAAACAATAAAATTGTGAATTCGTGCATATTTTTTTATTGCTGCAGCATGTATACTCAGATTTACTTTGACAGGCGTAAAAACTTAAGTGAGTCAATTAAGATAAATTGATGTCAATTAAGGTTCTTAATTCTGATTGGCTGAATCCCGCAAAAAAAAAACAGTCCGCACACTTATTTACGTGGGCAACGTTACTGCGCGTATTACACTTCGTTTTGCGCGTCGTTTTTACGAACGTTATTTTTTGACGGATGAGAAAATGTGTTCGGATCTGAATGCCACGTTAATTTTCGCTCAATAACGCTGGACGATGTGCGCAAAAAAATTTGCGCTGCGCGGACGAAATTGCGCGAAGAATGTAATAGGGGCCTTCATTTTTTGGTGGTAGTGACCCTTTAAATGCATCTCCAAGCTTGACGTCATAGTCTGTAATTTTAATCATAGTGACCTTAGCTCACGTCCAACCTCCTCAAATCCAAGGAGATTTTCAGGGCTACTACTACCGATTGTTGGTTGGTGTCTGATGAGGAACCCACGGAGAACCTTTTTCATCTGTAGTAAATATATATATATATATATGTATATTGTTAGATGTATTTTGACTCTCAGACAGGAGGATTAAGTGCAGTTTTGGCTTAAGTGTATAAATAATTTAACTTCCCTAAAGAGGATTAAGTGTTCCCAGGCGCTGGGGGTCATGAAATTTCCAAACCATATCATGCAGCAGATTTTAGAAAACACATTAAGTATGAAACAACATTTTGAAATCACTTGGCACATCTTAATCCGCTTGTTCCAATTACCTGTAGATATTTCTCTGTGAAATAAAACGCAAAGACAAAAAAAATCTTCAAATCAATCTCTTTGAATATAATTAATAATGATTCATCAATAAAAGGTTGCCCTTGTCCTGAAGTAGAATGAGCCACACAGGACATATCGGCAGCAAGAGGAAACCCTTGATAGTTTCAGATCTATGAGTTATTTAGCAAACGTTAAAGTCAAAGATCAATCAAAATATATTTAAAACTATCCATTGATTTTCCCAAATAACCTCATTTCTTTTATAAATGTATATTTAACCCTTTCGCTGCTGAGGCTTTTCACACCTCTGTGCTGAGGTCATTTTTACCGGTTTTGCTCATCATGTTTAAACGTGTTTTGAAGGCTTATTTTAGTATATTACCCAGACATATTATATATCGTTCTTTCCGTCAGACTCGGTAGATTCATAATATGTCATTATTATATGTATACGTTATGTCATGTCTGTATATTATAACAAAAAATGCAATAAAATATGTATTTTCAATAATTACAACGTGTAAAGTGTTTTTTTTCACATTTTAACATGCGAGCAATTGCGGTTATATTTTGTATGGGTACGCTTGTTAAAAAAATTAGAGATGGGGTCTCGTTACATTTTTTTTTGGGGAAAATTACGCGATTTTTAACAAACGCACCGCATACAAAAATCGTTAGTGCAGCATCATTGTTCACATTATAATTGAAATGGGAACAATATTGCTGCATTAACAAACCAAAAAAAAAGAAATAAAAATATTTTTTTTTATATAATTTTTTTTTTTAATTTTGTTTTATTTTTATTTTTCATTTTTTTTTTTTACAAAATTTTTCACAGTAGTGTTTGGTATCGTTGGAACGGCCATGCTCTGGCCGATCCAGCAATACCAAACTTTAACCCCTAGCTGCCACGGATCGGGAGATAGGGAGTTCATTGGAACTCCCTATCTCCACCGTTGGTGGCAGTTAGGGGTTAACTCTAGGACTGGCGTCATCGTGCTACGCACGATGACGCCAGTCCTCTGGGGGAGTTCCCGGAGGCTTGGCCGACATCCAAGATGTCGGCCAGCTCCGGGAAAGGATCGCGAACCGGCGCTTTTCAGCGCCGATTCGCGATCCAGCTCCCCAGGGGTTAATGCCAGGCACCATTTGGAAGGGCAGGCTGTGCCCTTCCAAATGGTGCCTGGGTTAACCCCCGCAACGCCGCCGATCGGGAGGGAGAGAGGTCCGAAGGACCTCCCCCTCCCTTTCAGGCGCCTCCTCCGCACATGCGGGGGGGCGCCTGAATTAGGTGTCATCGCGCTGTCGCGATGACACCTAATTGGCCCGGCGGCGGTTCCGGATGCCGGGCTGACATCGAGGATGTCAGCCCGCACCGGAGGGGCCAGCGATCGGCCGGAACCCGGCCGAATGCTGACCCTAATGGGAGGACGCGCTGAGCGCGTCCTCCGCACACCAGCGGTAATGCGGAGGACACGCTGAGCGCGTCCTCCGCATTGAAGTGGTTAATTCTCTATTATAAAAAACATACATTTCTGTCTCATTCTACATAGGCAGTAGAATTGATCAGAAGTTAATGCACATCCAGCTGCTCTCACACAAAAACAAATATAAGGAAACATAACAACAGAAAAGCAGCTACATGTTGGAAGGAGTAAATGAATAATAAAACACAAAGGTTTATGGTGGCTCTGTAATGATGTAACCATTAAGAAAGAGGGAGATGGAAATACTTTTCTGGAGTTTTATGGTGTATAAGCAAGTGGTTAGTTTTTCCACCCAAGCTGGTTGCATAATACTCTGAAATGTAGAGAATGCACTTTACTGTGGTTAACCCTTTATTTGCTGATTGCTTGTTGTTGAAAAATATTATCATAACATTTATTTAAAACATGGTTGACAAGTAAATATAATGTAAAAAGATAATTTTGCTGAGATTGTTGTTCCGAGACAGATAAAAGATTAAAATAATGTAAATTTGCTAATTTTAAATTTTTCTTAATGTATTCCTTTGACCTTTTCAGACTTTTTGCTTGGGATGAAAGATGTTAAACTCTTAGGTGCTGTCCCCTGTGGGCTGCTCCTTGTCGTTTCTTTACAGTAACACAAAAGGGGTTATTCAGAAAAAAATACGGGAAAATATTCCTGAAAAAATCCAGAAAAATGCCTAAAAGATCCTAAAAAATCTATATTTACAGAGACTTTTTATTGCAGAAAAAAAATAATAAACAGTTTATTAGATATTGATTTAAAACGGGAATATTTTTAACATTGAAGTCTATGGGGTTCGCCGGAATAAATCTGCCAAATGAAATCACTGAACAGTTCGGCAACTTTTCACTGCTGTTCGGTGTTCTGTGTTCGATGTTCGGTGCTCTTTCGTTCCACGTGCTTCCCTGCATTTCGGGGAATCGAAGTTCTCCACCCTGCGGTGAATTTAGCATTCACCACAGGGTCCCCAGAGTGCAGGGAAAACCTGCCGCAATCCTGCCGAAAACCCGCCGAAACTGCTGGAAAAACCACGCCGAACACGCCAGAAAAAGCCGATGAGCAGCCGATCACATCGCAGGCCAGCCATCGGAAAAAGCTGACAAGCTGACAAATAAGCTTGAGCAAAAGTATATACGCTTGAAAGTTTGAAAATTGAAACGCTGTTTGCAAAAATACTACTGAACAAAAATGTCTGGAATTTACATATAAGATCCAATGAATGACAATATAAAGGTCTGTTACAGTAAAATGAAAAAAAGTTTTAAAAAAAATACGGGAAAATATTACTGAAAAAATCCAGAAAAATGCCTAAAAGATCCTAAAAAATCTATATATAAAGAGACTTTTTATTGCAGAAAAAAAATAATAAACAGTTTATTAGATATTGAATTAAAACGGGAATATTTTTAACATTGAAATCTATGGGGTTCGCCGGAATAAATCTGCCGAATGAAATCACTGAACAGTTCGGCAACTTTTCACTGCTGTTCGGTGTTCTGTGAATAGATTAACCATTGCTTCTCTATGGGGGATTTCACTGCCGTCGAGCAGGCACCGTACGTGCAGGCAATTCGCCAAAATTTGGGAACTCCCTGCTCTCTGAATAGCCAAATGAGCCCGAAATGGCACCGTACACTGAATTTCAGGATCCGGTTACATTTCAGCGACATTTCGGACCTCTCCGAATAACCCAACAACAACTGTAACAAATTAATGTTCTTGAACCGAGGACATACTTGAAAACAAGAGAAATCTCAATGTATCCTTCCTGGTAAAATACTTGATAAATAAATAAATAAAGTGACAAGAGTGAGACCTCACTGAGATGTTGGTTCCTCCACAAAGGACTCACTCATATTGTATTAAAAAGTTATGCAAACCTATGTTGTTTTGCGTGTCCCACCGTCCAAACTGAATGCTGCCCTGACGATTTGAGTTCCTGCTGTGCTGAGGAGGTATTAGTTGCACGCGGCGTCTGTCTTCTGCCGCTCACGGTGGTGCTTGGACACTGTGCTGGTTCACGCGGCCTAGCTGACGGCGGCCATCTTTGGAGCCTGCTCGGAGGTTGCAGACGTTTCCCCTGCGTGCTCTGACTCTTACCTGCTTTGTGGAGTGGTATGACGGTGAGAAGAGGCGGCGGTGAATCCTGCTCGGCGGAGGGCCCCTGCCGGTGGGACACCGGAGCGTCTTTTGAAGGCGGAAAGCGACAGGATGATTCTGGCCCACTCACGAGGGGTGACGTCAGGCACCTGATGGAGGAGTTCCGTGCGCTCTGGACAGCGGAGTTTCGAGCTGTGCGAGGAGTGGCTGCTGAGATGGGATGTGTAGTGGAGAAGGTACGGGTACCGACAGACCAGGCTGAAGAGGAGCGGGTGTGCCGGGCGGAGGAGGCTCCGGTTGATGCAGTGGGCCGGTATGACGGTGTGGCTGGGGCTGTGCTGCCTCTGCCCATGCCGGCTAGTCGCTCCGCTGCAGAAGAGGATGGAGAGTGGAACCCTGGGAGCGGTGACCGTGGTGCCGTGGTGCCGCGGGGATCTCAGAAGCTGGCGGGTGATGTCCTGGTGCACCCAAAGTTCCTGCCTGAAGTGGGAGATCCGTTGGCTGTATCGCTGGACAGCGGGACTGCGGCGGTCCTCACCTGCCCACAATGGTCTGCAGTGGTGGTCTTGCATCTTTCCTTGGCCCCTGAGATGATCCTGTCTGCCATACTACGCGAAGAGGAGCCTTCCCCCGCTGTGACAGCCCGCCATGAGGATGGAGCAGGTCCCCTGCTGAGCCTCCCCAAGTTGGCTGCTCGGATGACTCTACCCATCCCCATATTTTTAGATGCCGGCTAAGCCCCCTATCCACTTTAGCATGCTCTCCGGAGCTCTTCGTTCTCCGGGCTCGGCAAGTGAACGTGCCTGGGGCTGCGTATTGCCCCCCCCTGATCTGAACCCCGATGTCTTACCTCTGAGACTTACACCCCCCTGCGGACACCCCTTACGAGACTTTCTCATTTTTTCGATGCACTGCCTAGTGTTTTACAGCCCTGAAAAATGTAGAATCCCCCCCTTCTTTGAGACGTGCCCCTTCTTTGCTTCCCGCAAATATAGAGACTACCTGCTGACACCCCCCCTCTATTTCATTGTCTCATGTTTGATTGTTTCATCGATGTTGATGACACCCCACACCTGATGAATACCCCCTAATACTCTGAGACCCCCCTTTTTTTTTTTTTTTGAGGACATTTCTGTCTATTCTTGTGTTCCTACCCTTTTTCATTTTTGTTTCCTCCCCCCTTTTTATGTACTCCTGAACGATTTTGTGGTCCTGCTTATAGACTTTGTAGGTTCATGTTGTTCGTCTGTTGGAGCACTGGGACTCCCTATCCCCTTTTTTTTTTTTTTTTTTTTTTGTGTGTGGGACATTGGGAGGTAGCCTGGGAGAGCCGCTAGGGTGGCTACCTAGGCTCTGTACACCCTTTTGGCCCCAGGTCTCCTGGCCACGCGGCCCCTTCCATGGCCCTCGGTTCCCTTTGGGTTGCTGGGGTGAGCCAGGAATGCCACGATATGTTTGGCAGTCCCTCACTACCCTTTTTATCCCTTTTTTTTTTTTTTTTTTTTTTTTTTTGGTTTTGTTTGTTTCCCTGGTGCCCCATCAGCGAACTCCATCGCTCTCTTTTGTTTTTGCAGGATGACCCTCCTGACGAGTTTCTACACCCCCCCACTATTTTCGATTTTCTGTAGTTTCCTATGTGGACCCCCCCCTTATGTTTTCTGTGCTTTCTTTGTGAGTATCTTATTTGGCCCTGTGAGGCCACCTGACTGGTCGGTCTGTGACCTTGTGTTTATTGCAAAATAAAAAAATTTGAAATACAAAAAAAAGTTATGCAAAAGGGCTTTTATACCAATGTATTATAATGCAAAATCAAGTTTATATTATTATATATTTCATTTTTGGTAGTGAACGGTGAAAAAACAGTTATATTATGTGAAATCTTGCTGAAAAGTAGTGCAGTTGAGAGAGTCCATGAGCAAAATAAAAGAAGCAAGCTTACACTATATGCTTTGGGTATAAAATAAATATTTATTTTCAATGATAAATGTGTCAAAACAACAAAAAATATAAGTTTGAGAAAATTATTTAAGAGAGTCAGAAAAGGATGATGGAGAAACAGACCAACCTTTTCATTGTCATCATACTGAAACATATGTGACAGGGTTAGGTCACCAGCTGAGACAGGATCAGATTGACTTTATTTATTACTCCCATCAGGGACACAATAATTTAGTTTGTCAACATAACACACATGGATTATTTGAAATTAATTTACTGCATGCAGTTTTCTTATCGACAGAATATCCTTTTGGGGGGGGGGGATAGCTCATGCAACACAAAACTAAAAACTTAATTGAAATTTTAAATTAGAAGTAATTTATTGCTAACCATAAAAAGAATTATCATCTAAACTTCATAAATTATAACCCAGGGGGGGCATGGCCGGCCGTGCAGGGAAGAGGACGCATAACGCTGGAGCTCCGTCTGAGGTCTCGCAAAAGAGGGTTTTTCTAGGAGACTCTCTCAGCTGATTGCACTCTACGGGGTCCCTGGGCTGCTGGCCATAGGGGTGCACTCTCCGGAGCCTTTATTGCCTCCCCTCCAGAGCTGAGACACGAGTTGGACTGCCAGGTCCTTTGCTGAGGTCCTCTGTCGGCGGCCATCTTGGGGTCTGTTTCCTGGATTACTGCATTGCCTCCCTGATTTGTGTGCAGATCTTTGCCGGGCAGATGCCTGCTGTCCGCCGGGGTGATGGAGGGCCCCCACCCCCTGGATGCTGCGATGGTCGTAGTGCTGGAGCCGGGAGCTGCGATGAGGAAGCTGTGACAGCCCGTACCCCCTCCACCCCTGATGTGAAAATGTCCACGATCGCAGGCCTAGATGCCTGCTGGCAACTGCTGGGGGAGGATGACTCTGGCCCGCTTACGTGGTGAACATGGCACCTAATGATGGCCGCGTTGAGGAGCTGCAGGGAAGAGAAGGAGGCCCTCGGTGGTGATCCGGTGGCGGTTATACTCACAGATGATGTGGCAGGCTGTGCTGAGGAGGTGGAAGAGGTGGTTGTCTACGCTGAGCTGGGAGATGTGGAAGATGACTGGGAGCAGGCTCCTCTCACGCGGTGCGCGGAATCCGTTCCAGCTGCTGGAGAGGCGCTGATCCACCAGAGAAGAGATGCGGAGGTCACTGTGGAGCGGGACAGCGGTTGCCTCCTTGAGATGCCCGAGGCGGTGGTGCTTCCCGCGGCTGGCGCACTGTCCTCCAGAGTAGCGCTGATGGGATCTCGGCCCCGAGGAGAGGCCTATACCCCGGCTGATACTGCTCAACGAGCCTTGGATGCCGTGGTTGTGCTTGGGGAAGCTGCATCCACAAGTCTCTGGCTGGATACTGGCTGAGGCGGCTCTGATAACAGGCCTGTTTGAAATCCCAGCGCCCCCTCTCTCCCATGATGTTTAATCTCTGTGCCCCTCCTCTGCCCTTCTTCCTAACCCTTGTCAGATGCGCCTTTTTGTTCCCTTTTGGGACTTGTCCCCTTGTTTATGTGACACTTATTTTTGACGATTTTTTGGGAACTTTTACATTTTGCTGAGAAATACACCGCCCCTCATTTTTGCGTATATAGATGCTTTCTTGAGACCCCCCCTTTGCTTTATGTGTTTGTTATATGTGTTTGACTTTTGGCCCTGCGAGGCCAACCTTGCAGGTTGTTATGTGACCATTATTTTTCAAAATAAAAATCTTAAATATATAAAAAAAATTATAACCCAGGTTTAAGATACAACTCTGTATTGTGCTTTCCGAAATATTTTTATCTCTTACAATAATAACATACACTTCTAAACTCCATTGTTTGAAATAAGTGATAAGTGATATAACTACTCTCTAATGTAGTCTTTGAAAAAGACACACCAGGGTAGTAAATAGAAATGTGTTAAATCCTGCAATGTGGATTATTTTTGTGTATCTCATGATTTTCTTTCACATACTGAAATTTGTAATACCTTAATAACTATCACATACAAGTGTATTACACACTATGAAACATTTACATATTCTCTTACTTCATTTCTTTTGTTTGTAGATTTTTTATTTTTCACTTTTGTGGCAAAACTACACAATAATACAATAGTAGTTTGCCAGGAATACTTCAGCTAGGGTCAGATTTGAGTACAAAGTACTGGGTGTTGGTTTATAAATGGCACTTTGTAGATGTGGCTGCAAACAATGTGTTGAAAAGTTGCCATTAGAAAAGGTTTTCTCTGGTTGAGATGGTAGGGAAATAGTCATATTTCACGTGAAAAGCTGAGAACTTGCCTCTTTTGTGCAATTTAGCACTATAGTCATGTCATTTTTTGGCAGGAATACTGTGAAACTTGACTCTGTTCCTTCTTTCATCCCACACATTCAGTCTCTTTCCTCCTCCTGCTGCTACCAGTTGCATAATATCTCCAGAATCTGGCCATTTCTCACCGCTGACACCACAAAACAACTCATCCACGCTCTTGTAATCTCCCGACTTGACTATTGTTTTATAATCTTTTTAATTGGCCTCCCTCTCTCCCACATATCTCCCCTACCAGGCTCAGCCACCACACCCACCGCTCTGTTTCTGCCGCTCCTCCCTGCTCCTCCCTTCACTGGTTCCCCATCCACTGCAGAATTAAATTCAAAATTCTTACCCTGGCCTACAAAGCTCTCACTAACTTTCCTCCCCACTACCTGTCTTCATTAATCATAAAATACACCTTGCAGCCAGCTCCTTAAGATCAAACAGTGACTTGCACCTAGCTATTCTCCGCATCACCTCTTCCCATTATAGACTGCAGGATTTCTCACACGTAGCCCCTATCCTCTAGAACCCTCACCCATGTACAGTCAGACTTTCCCCTAAAGACATTCCTATTTAGGGAAGCCTACCACCCGACTCACTAATACACCTCATTGCCCCAACCAGTTCATCCCCCTACCTTGTAGCCCTTCACTCTCACATTGCAATCCTCTCCTCCTGTTTCCATCCCCAAACCTTCTAGATTGTAAATTTCCACAGAATAGGGCCCTCGTTTCCTCCTGTACTGGTTTATCAAATGTTGTTCAGTCTCAGTGTATTTTAACCCTGTCTATATCATGCCCATTGTTCAGCACTGCCAGGGCCAGCCCGTCCATGGAGCAGGGTGGAGCAGCCACTCCAGGCAGCACTTTGTCAGGGGCAGCATTTTGCTGCTCTTTCAAAGGCCACCAGCCAGGACACGGCTGCAGGACAGTGGTCCGTTGAAACCCAAGCTGTGCCTGCCCCTTCAGCACGTGACTGCCCCTTTCAGGGGGCATGGAGGCCATCAGCTTAAGTTTTACCAGTGATGCAGCCTGGCTGTGGTCTCGCCTGTGAGGTGGACCGCAGTGTTTAGAGCCTGTCACGTGACACGCGTGGCAGGGCTAAAATAAATAAATCAAAATTTTAACTTTCTAAACTGGGGGGGGGTTAGTATGGAGCTGCCAGCATTTGATGGGGAAATTACAGAAATGACTGGGACGCCGCATGTTTTAATGCCGCTTTATGGCTTTACCCCCCCCCCCAGTATTCCCTTAATTATTAAATCATGGTGAAAAAACTAGCATTTTCCTAATTTCTTTAATACCTTCGGTGACGCGCTTCCTATTTAAAGGAACGCCCTGTGAAATATAATCGACAGTAACTCTGTGCCCTCCGGAGTCATTAATCCTCTGCGTCTCCCCGTTACCGGTTGTGTTGTGTGTGTGTGACTGCATGTGTGTGACGGTATGTGGATGTGTGGGACAGTGGGCAGTGATATGTGGCGCTCTGTGATATGCTCATACACACCATGTTTTTTGGGGGGTGGGGGGCAGCAATTCATCCTTTGCTCCAGGCAGCACAGTGGCTTGGGCCGGCCCTGAGCACTGTGGAACATGCTGGCGCTATATAAATAAAGTATAATCATAATTTTAAAAAAATCAATGCTAGTGTAAGTTTTACGGTTACTGTTAGGCTTCCATCTTGATTAACGTGTTTCCGAAAGGCTTCCTCTCTTCTTTCTTGGGACTTAGAACTTCATCAAGTAAATGGTATCAAAGTTGTTCACTATCAGGGTTATTCAAAGAGAATCGAAAGGTCACCGCACATTCGGTGACTTTTCGTTCTCTTCAATTCGGTGCAATTTGGCGATCCCATTTCGGCGACCCTGCAGTGTATTCAGCAAGCACCACAGGGCCGTCGTAGTGCAGGGAAAAGCCCCAGCAAACCCGCCGAACAATCAACGCAAAACCTGGCGAACGCACACAGAAACCTGCAAAAACATCTGGATTAACTCCGCGAACACGCCAGAGAAATACGAGCAGTCGCCGATCACAGCGCAGAGCAGTCGCCGGAAAAAGCCGACACCGCAGACGAATGGAGTGAAAAAAACAAAAAACAGTACGCTTGAATGTTTGAAAAGTGAAACGCTGTTTGCAAAGAAACTTCAGAACGAAAATGTCTGAAATTTACATATAAGATCCAATGAATGATAATAAAAAGGGCTGTTACAGAAAAAAGAAAAAATGATTAAAAAAAACATAAATTTTTTCGCTAAAAGATACGGAAAAATGCCTAAAAGATCCTAAAATCTATACATAAAGAGACTTTTTACTGCAGAATATTATAATCAGCGGTTTATTAGATATTGAATTAAAACGGGAATATTTTTAACATTGAAGCCTATGTGATTCTCCTGAATAAACCTGTCGAATGAAACAACCGAACAGCAGGGCAATTCGGCAACTTTTCACTGCTGGTTTTTGTTCTCTGAATAGACAAAGCAGTGCTTTCCTATTGGGATTTCACTGCCCTCGAACAGGCACTGTATGTGCAGGCAATTCGCCAACATTTGGCGAACTGTCTGCTCTCTGAATAGCTGAATGGCTAGGAAAGGTAACCGTAGGCTGAATTTCACTGTTCGGTTACCTTTCGGCCACAATTCGGATCTCTTTGAATAACCCTGTATGACTTTTGCTATCACTTTAATGTATTTGTTTATGTATTTATTCATTTATTTTGTTTTAATAAGTTACACTGCTAGGATAAAATTACAAGTATTACAACATATATATAATATTATTTGGGTACATTATATGTACGAGATAATTATTATAACTCTGTCTATATATAAATATCAGTAATCTCATATTTTGGGTTTCAGTATGCCACACTTACGTTGATTTAGATAAAATTTAACTTGTTCAATTATTTTAGCAATGCATTTTGAATTTTGTGGCTGATTTAATCTGCGAATAAAAAACATTCTCTGTAATTATTTTCTTTTACTAGATGTACACATAGAAAAATAAAATAAACCCAAGCAAAATGTCTTATTAAAATGTTTGAATGGCAGCAAGTACAAAAAAAGAATAAAAATGTTGAAACAAATATCAAAAACATAACAACCAGCACTAATGTGATATTAAAACCACATTCTTACAAGACATCAAAAAAGAAAGTAATATCTTGCATTTTATTACTTTGTATTTCTGTAACAACTGTAACAATTTAGGCCCCTATTACATTCTTCGCGCAGCATGTTTTGCGTGCACAAATGCGCATTTGCGCGAAGGGCAAAACCCTTTGCGCTGAACGTCGTATTACAACATTCACGCAAACGATGCGCGTTATCATTTAACGCGGATGGACCTGCGCGAGCGTGATGAACTGTGCGCATCCTATACTTAGCATTGTGAGTACAAATGCGTTCGTGCGCTGGGCATCGATGCGCATCTTTTTACGAACGACGTTTGCACGCATAATTTTAACGTCTTTGAAAAGCTGGTGGTAACTGCAAATCGGAACGTTTTTGCCGAAACTAAAAACACCAGCACGAAAAAAAAAAAATGGAGCACAGTATAGTTACACATTCTACACATACCCAAACAATAAAATTGTGAATGCGTGCATATTTTTTTATTGCTGCAGCATGTATACTCAGATTTACTTTGACAGGCGCAAAAACTTAAGTGAGTCAATTAAGGTAAATTGATGTCAATTAAGGTTCTTCATTCTGATTGGCTGAATCCGGCAAAAAAAAACAGTCGCACACTGATTTACTTGCGCTACGTTCCTGCGCGCGTATTACTCTTCATTTTGAGAGCTCCTGGGGCATATCCATGAGAGCTCCTGGGGCATATCCATGAGAGGAGCTGGGGCATATCCATGAGAGCTGCTGGGGCATATCCATGAGAGCTGCTGGGGCATATCCATGAGAGCTGCTGGGGCATATCCATGAGAGCTTCTGGGGCATATCCATGAGAGCTCCTGGGGCATATCCATGAGAGGAGCTTGGGCATATCCATGAGAGCTTCTGGGGCATATCCATGAGAGCTTCTGGGGCATATCCATGAGAGCTCCTGGGGCATATCCATGAGAGCTTCTGGGGCATATCCATGAGAGCTTCTGGGGCATATCCATGAGAGCTTCTGGGGCATATCCATGAGAGCTCCTGGGGCATATCCATGAGAGCTTCTGGGGCATATCCATGAGAGATTCTGGGGCATATCCATGAGAGCATATCCATTATTACACTATTTGATTCAGAATTATTTTTTTTCCTGTTTTCCTCCTCTAAAAACTAGGTGCGTCTAAGGCTAAGGTCAGACGAAAGCAGTTTTAACGTGCGTTTAGCCGCACGAAATCCCGGCCGTGCTAGCAGCAAATGACGTCCAATGCCGGGGAACATACGACGAACGGCCGCACGAAAGTTCGTCCGGGCAACGCAAGTGGCAAACGAACGCATTTTTTCGAGAACGTCAAACTGCTACTACTGATGTACAGAGTGCGCTGCGGCCGCATAGCGGCGTGTTTGCGTGATTGGGAGACGTCAGAAGACGCTGCACACATCCGGCCAACATAACGTCCAGACGCAAAAAGGGTTTATTGATGATCCGTACGAAATCACGGACTAAAATGCGCATCGTATGACCGCTATTGCGTATTCCGTGAAAAAATACGTCCATTCGTTCGAACGCACTTTTTCACGGACAACGTGAAAAATGCGTTCGTCTGACCCTAGCCTTATGGTCAGGTGCATCTTATGGAGCGAAAAATACTTGAAAACGAGAGAAAACTCAATGTAACCTTCCTGGCAAAATCCTTTATAAATAAATAAATAAGTTCCGATAAAAACCCAACAAATCTTTTGTATCCACTGAAACACAATTTTACAGCGGTTAATTACATTTAAACATAACTCAGAATTATAAAAGCCTCAATATAACTAAAGATCTTTACTCCAACCTCACTTTAACATTCCTAAAGCCCTGAGCTAAGTTACATTTATTAAAACATTGCCTCCGGTCTTGTCTTCTTCACCCATCAAATTGTTCTTTAGTTGTTCTTCGCAAAGAAACATTCTACTTGCTGAAAATGGAATTTAGACTGCTTAAATAGCTATCCATAGCACTTTCCTACCTTACATTACTATGCTTGTTACTAATAGTTCTCCACATTGCCCTTCATCCAATTTCATGGCATATGGATTTTCCATCTGTCTGACAAAATGTTTTGGTATGATGTACTTAAATTACAACAGTATTATTCAAATTTCTACATGAAGTATAAAAATTTACATATAATCGCGTCACCTCTTCTGTCCAAAACATTTGTGAATCTGTTGAGTAGCGATACATCCTGGCTCCTTTATTAATCTCTCAATTCCAATCAGCAGTAGAGTTTCAAGAAGAAATTTTGTTCAGGCATCACTCATCATCACATTACAGATTATAAAAGGTCCGGAGGTCTTTTTTGTTTTATTTAAAAGTTTGTTACAAGTTACAATGTATTTTTTCTTACATAGTTGATTGTGACAATGGGTCATTTGTTTAGAAAAAGACTTGATTGCAAATTTGCATTTAACCCTTTCACTACCAAGTGCTTTTACTTTTTTTTTTTTTTTTTACCATAACATTGATTTGAAACACGGGATGCGAATTTAACAATTAACCCCTTCCACAAGTGATTTAAAAAAAAACATCGTCAGGAACCAGTGTTTTTTTTTAAAAATATCTTTTTAAATAATTATACTCTAAGGGCCCTATTACATTCTTAATGCAAAAACGCACGCTAAACGCGTGTTTTTTGCGCGAAGCGTTAAACGTTAACGCACGAAAATCACATTCCTCACGCATTTTTTCATCCGTCAGGAAATTGCGCTCGTAAAACCGACGCGCAGAAATCAGTGAGCGCAATGTAATTTTTAACGCGAGTCCATCAGACGAATGCATTTTGTGCAGACCGCGCACAACAGACGTACGTTCTGACGGAAGACAAGGTAGTGGCCATCATTTTTGATGGATCTAGTAAAAAAAAACGTGCGCATCGACGTTCTCCGTTGTGAATCCGCAGTTTGGTACGGTCAGGTTGTTACAATTTGCCGTTACCACCTGCTTTTCAAAGACGTTAAAATTATGCGCGCAAACGTTGTCCGTTAAATTTTGCGCTAAGATTGTAATACCATGCGCGCACAGCGCACAAACGCATTTGCGCTCACAATGTTAAGTATAGGATGCGCGCACTAAATTGTGCTTGCAAAGGGTTCGCACTGGGTCACTTGCATTAGACGTTAACGCGCATTTTGTGCACGAACGTCGTAATACGATGTTCAGCGCAAAGGGTTTTGCCCCTCGCGTTAATGCGTTTTTGCGCACGCGCACAATTGTGCGAGAAGAATGTAATAGAGCCTTAAGACATTTAAATATACTCCCGATGGATTTTTTTTACTCTGCTAACATAATAGGCCAGTAGATGGTGAGTTACAGTTGTAGTTTTTCACTGCAGCATTGTATCAGCTTGCTGAATGTCCGCTGTCCATCCGACATTCAGTTTGCTGATTTTACATAGTTTTAACTCTTTGGGCATTATGCCCACAGGACTAAAACTTTGGGGGCACCTTTTGCAGCACAAAAGCAAACAAAATTAGTTTGCAGCATACAAATTTCATTTGCTTATGGGCTGCAGAACAGCACATTGAGATATCTCGATATCGGGGCACCAGAAGGTGCCTTTGACACCGAACATATCTCGATATTTGTAGTGAAGAGGTTAAATATAGGATAAAATAGATTATCAGCATACAGGGTTTTCAGTAAGCCATGAACTTGCCACCGAAGGGCACCAACAGTGAATTTCACCGTACGGTGCAATTTCGAGGCAGTTTGTCTATTCACAAAGCTTTCAATTCTCCAAATACTGGCAAGTTGACAGCAAAATACGGTGTGGTTTGCCGCAGATTGGTAGTCTTCAGCGGCAGCAAAATTGGCCCATAGAGAAGTAATGGTCCATCTATTCACAGAACACCAAACTGCACCGAAGTGTTGGTGAATTACCCTGATTTTCGGTGATTCAGTTCAACAGGTTTAAACAGGCAACTCCCATAAGTTTTACTGTAAAAAGTAATAACATTTTTAAAAAATAAAAACGTCTGTCCTTTACAATTTCAGCAAAAAAATTTAACTTTTTGTATTTTTTATATGAAATTTTTGTGTCCCAATTTTTTAAAGGCATTTTTTTTATTCTGTAACAGACCTTGTTATTCTTTTTTATAGGACCTTTTTTATTATTTAGATGCATTTTAATTATTATTAGTATTATCCTTTATTTATATAGCGCCACATATTCCGCAACGCTTTACAAGATCAATATACAAGGAGTTGATACATGTCAGGTTTTTGTACCTTACAGGTACTGGCCTCTCAGGTGATGAGTCCAATATGCAGTTTGAAGGGGGTGCACACAGACGGTTGGGTGGAGAGGTATTGATGGAGAACAGACAGGAGGCAGGACACAATGGGACTTACTGGTTTGGCTGAGGGTGATTGGGAAAGTAGTCCTTGTGTCAAGGTATGGAGGTTGGATGGGTGGTTGCTCCTGGGAGAGCACGGTGGGAAGGACAGTTGCTCCTGGGAGAGCACAGTGGGTCTTGGAGGGTCTTGAAGTAGGGGAACACGGTGGGTCTTGGAGCAGGGAACCACAGTGGGTCTAGGTAGGGGAAAACAGGTCTTTCTGGAGCTTGTATGAGCAGGTCTTATTCCTAAGAATAAGAGACAACAATGAAGCATGGAGAAGAGGGGGTGTGGAACCTTTATTGATCAGCCACAGGGGTGTGTCACGTGACCTGTGGTTTGTGTGTTTTAACTGTTAACTGTTCCATGCCCAGAATGAAGGTGCCGAGTGGAAGGGCAGCACCTTTCATGTAGCTGCCATATGCTGGTAGTGGTGCAGGAACGGATCCTGACAGGATAGGATCCTGACAATACATTAGAATTCCACTCATCAATGGTGACCTGATTCAGGGAGACCCTGTTCCCAAGGGAACTTACAATCTATGAGATGTACAAGTATTTTTATTGTGAGGTATCTTACCCATGGACACTTGCTGGTGGCGTCGTCTGAGTGGGATCAAGTCGTCTTTCCATGATTGTATCGATGATCAGTGACCTGGTGGATAGGTTCAACTTGCTTCTCATATGTACCTTTAGGTGTCTTGCCCAAGGACACTTACTGGAGAGGTGCTCTGGCTAGGATCGAACCTGTGTCTCCACGGTTATAGAGCAGTGATGTTACCTCTACTCCATCCAGCCGGTATTTTGATGTATTTGTATTGGTTTAAACACTTATTAGGAGAATAGGAGAGTTCAGTTTTTGTGTTTTTTTGCTGTTCGGTGGATTTCACCAAGGCCAGTCCGCCCCTCTTCAGCAGTCTTCGGTGTTCTTTGACGCCAACATCCAACTACGGTGACTCACCGTACGGTGACTCTACGGTGCATAGTGAATTCACCGCAGTCTCAGCGAAACGGAATCTTCAAAGTGCACCTAAGTGAACCAGAGTCTCGATGAAATTTCAGTGCTTTGTGAATAACCCTTCAAGTGGATTTATGGAAAACCATTTTCCATTACACACAGAAAATTGTATGTATCCTTCATACATACATTTTAACTGTAGTAAACTAATTTGAGCGGGAGATGGCTCCCTCTGATTGACAAAAACTGAAGGTACATGTATAGTAATACAACTGGAACTTTGTACTTCTGTGGAGTAAAAGAAAAATAAAGAAAAAGAAATGAACTCCAAGGTGTTTCAGCACCTTGGCAGACATGTTTGAGGTCCTGAATTATTAGTGCCTTATTCTGGAGCCAATTTGCAAATAAAGATGATTCCTTTGCATAGCTTAAGTATATGACCCGATTGTTTTTATCAGATATTGGGGTTCAGCAGGTGATTTTGAAAATCGAGTATACTTGATCACAGTAGTGAAGGTGTTAAGACATCAGGGTTTCTCCAAATCCTGATGAAATTCACCACTTTGAGCTGGTTACATAGGGTTGCAGGCAGGGGTGGATACAGACTCAAGTTTCAGGAGGGGCACTCTACCAATTTTGGCTCAGATCTGTTCGCAGGCTGCGCTCATCACACTCACTCTCTCCAGAACATTGACAAACAGGGTCTGTCCTTCTGCTGCTCAGGTGACACCTGACAGACCCCTCACAGCAATATTCTGCAGTCTGTATTCTAGCACATGCTGTGCTGGTCACTGTGAATCAAGCACTACCAACAATAACACACAACAGGTACAGACACCCACTGATACCCCTATACAAAAACGTACATAGCTGTATACACAATCATACACACATACCATTTAGTCACTAAGCCAGGCTTAGAAACTAGGCTATTACCAGACTTTTTAGATGGCTTCACAATCTGTCCGGGGCATTTATGTCAATAAAAATGTAATTTAGAACAAAAGCAAAGTGTCCAATTCACACAGAAAACATTTATTATAGTTTAGAGACACATTGCTGGGAGATTTACCTCTTTGCAGCTTGGTCATGCAGTGTGCGCATGCATTCTCTGAATAGACGGATGTGCTGTGCCTGTCATCTGCATCAGGGAATAGATTCCTCACCTCCATTAGCTGCTGATCAACTTGACCACTTGTCCAGATCCATGCCTGGAATCAAGTGGGGTCCACAGGTGGACCTGTGCCAGAACTGCTCCTACTGTAACCTGAACCCTGGCAGCACACTACTTGTCTTTCTCCTAAAGACTCTGTTTTGTTCCTGTCCGTGGTTTTTCCATTGTTCTACCTGTGAGGAGATACAGTACAGGTGTGGCTTGACTCTGTAATAGACAGCCTATATAAGGCAGCACCCTCAGTTATAACTTGCCTTTGCATTACACATTTGTTCATGGTGTATCCTGGATTCTATAACTGTTCCTGTGTGCCAAGTCTTGCCTTACTGTACCAACATGTTCCTTTGTTCCCCATTATGTTCCATACCTCTTGTACCTCTCTTGAACCAGAAACTGCCTATCTTGTGGTTTGTCCACTGCATCCTGGGCCCTGACTGCCACCCGGCACCCTGACCCTGACAGCACCAGGGAACAGATAGTGAGCCTCATGAAGGTGTAATGGGGACTCTACAGTGAACGTTTTAATAAATAATACCCTAGACATGACTTTGATATAACATTGATTCCATATATAATCCGTCTTTTGGTGTCATAGGAGCGTAAACGTCCACAATAAGAATATTTGTTTATAGAACAGAAAAAATATATTGAATCTTTTTTAGCTTTAACTCTATATAAGATTTGTACTGCATCTATTTCAGTATAACAACTGTGAAATGCGTTTTCAAAGTTAAGCTAAGATTTAATATTAAAATTCATAAATATATATGTGAATATTTGTGTAATGTCATCCTTGAGCATTCTCTTTCATACAATATGATTCTACCTTTACTCTGTGTATTAATTAAACCAGATAACTAATAGTATAATTAAATGTTTAATCATTTTGCTGAATTATAAAATATATTTCTCCCTAAACCCAGTCTGTTGTACAAAAAAATCCCTTACATAATCCAAGGGCAGTTTTGCAGTTTATTACAAAACCATCGTTAAAAGTTTTATTCTACGCTATAAAGAGTAACACAGCTTTCCTGCAGCATTCTGCCTCAATATTCCTTCAGGCAAATTTCCTATGTTTCAAGAAATATTTCAGACAAATTGGATCTGACATCAAATAAATTAATAACATCTCCTTTCCCTTACAATTCGTGTTGATGGCAAGTAGAAAGCAGAAAATGCTTTAAATAATGCTTTTGGATTTCATTTTTAGAAAAATACAACATATGACCTATATTTAGAGATATTCAGTATACATATATATATATATCCAAGACAAAAACGAGAGAAATCTCTATGTATCCTTCCTGGTACAATACATTATAAATAAATAAATCTATATATTTAATTATTTATATAATGTATTGCCTATGTCTATTTACGTCTTGTAGTGATTGCTATGCATTTTTACATACATTGCTTTTATGTATTATTTTATTATATTTTAATGTGGAAGGTTAAAGTTTCGCAATGAGCAAAAAAACAAGATCAACATAAGAACGGTTAAAGCAAGTATTGGGAGAAAATAAAAGGAAACGAAATGGAGTCCACGGAGGGGTAAGAGAGAAATGGGAAAAGGAAAACCATTTCCAAGACAGTCAATGTAAGGCAGTTGGTTAATAAAAAAAATTCAAATAATCATAGGTGAAACAAAAAGACATATGGTTAGCTCTAGGGATGTGCATGACTTTTTTTTGCGTTTTGTTTCGGTCTTTTTTCTGGGTATTTTTTTTCATTTCGAGTCAATTTGGACAGTTTTTTCTTTCATTTCGGTTCAGTGATTTGGTGATTCGGATCAAATAGGTGATTCGGATCAGTTCGGGTGATTCGGATCAGTTCGTTTCCCGTTTTTTATTAGTTATTTCCTTTTTTATTGCTTATTTATGAATAGGCATGAGCTGTTCAGTTCGATCAGTTCTGAGTTCGACTCGAACATTGGCAGTTCGAAATTTCGCAAACTTTCAACTTTTTGGCGTGTTCGGTTCGAGTTCGAAAAATTTGTTTTTGAAAAAAGTATAAAAAATGCTTAAAAAATACAAAAAAATCTAGACATAAAGAGACTCTTTGCTGCAGAATATTATAAGCAATGGTTTATTAGATATTGAATTAAAAAACTACCTAATGTCTAGGTGCAAAGCTTCTCACCTCTAAATGACCTGTGCTTACAGCAGTGCACTCAAACAGCGTAAACAACAGGTGTTTAATTAGTGTTTGGAAATAACATGTGCTTCTAATTAGTCTGGTCTCATGAATTTGATACATTGCCTGCAGACTGCGTGTTGCTCCTGCACATGTATGAACAAACAATGTGCTTGTTCTGAATTCTAAGAAGTGTTCATTTCTACTATATGATCCTCTGATATGCTGTTTAACCTCTTAAGGACCAGGGCTCTGTAAAGCCAATCATTAATGATGTAGATGTTACGTAATTTGTCATCAAGGGCTTAATAAAATCTTTATCACACTCCTTAGATTTAAACGTAATATTCCAGTATTTGTATGTCATGTACCTCTTCCGAAGGGCCTATGTGAGCATACAATTATTATTGTGTTAGAAATGTCTATCATAAAGCGTACAAGCTGAGTCCCTAGAGTCTCTGACTATCCATTGTCATATATACCTTGCTTTATACATATAATACATTCCCTCATCTAACAGGATAGTAGCCAGTCCCTGTGCATTTTAACCCCTTAAGGCTAGGGACAGATGAGCGCATTTTCTGCGGCCACCGTCAAAATGTACGTCGATGCGTGCGCACGCATTTTTTCACGGAATACGCTTAAGTGGTCAGACGATGCGCAATTCTGGACGTATTTCATGAATGGGGTGAAAAGAAGTCTAGGGAAATCCGGCTGTTTGAACGTTATGTTGGCCGCACACTAGCAGCGTCTGACGTCTCCTAATCACGCACACACGCTGCTATGCGGCCGCAGCGCACTCTGTACGTCTGTAGCAGCGGTTTAACGTTCTCGAAAAAATGCGTTCATTTTCCACTTGCGTTGCGCGGCCGGACTTTTGTGCGACCGTACTTCATATATTGGCTGTCATTGCCCGGCATCTGCTGCTAGTGCGGCCGTGATTATGTGCGCCAGAACGCGCGTTCGCACTGCCTCAGTCTGACCCTAGCCTAAGGGTGGCTAGGTGTCGTGTGTGGGTCTCTGATGGCAATGTTTCTATACATCCTACAAATCCGCCACTTTACGGGCAGGTTATGGGGACCTCCTAGGCACGATATTTGAAGGAATTTTTCGTTTTTATTTTTAACCCTTATTTTATGGAAAACTCACTGTTCCTTTAAAAACGTTTTTATTTAAACTTTTTGTCCTTGTTTCCTGTCCCCCAGGGCACTACCCGGACCCCATACACCTTTTAATGGCAAATATCTTGCATATATGCCCTCTTGGAGGACACTCTAAAAATCGAACTTTTGAGTCCCATTGACTTGCATTGAGTTTGGTTCGAGTTCGAACTCGAACTTTTGAAATTGTTCGAGTTCGAATGCGAACCGAACACGGGGGTGTTCGGCTCATCTCTATTTATGAATGGGAAGTAGATTACTACCAATAGAATGAAAGTTTCTTATATTTGTTTTAGGATTTTTGTTCGAGTTCGAATGCGAACCGAACACGGGGGTGTTCGGCTCATCTCTATTTATGAATGGGAAGTAGATTACTACCAATAGAATGAAAGTTTCTTATATTTGTTTTAGGATTTTTTTGGCATTTTTGGGTGAAATTTTAGGTTTCCTAACTTTTTTAAAGTAACAATGCTTTTTAACCCATAGGTTTCAATGCAGCATATAAATCCGAACACTGCTGGGAAGCACTTCTCTGCAGTATAATTAATGCAGCATATGGATCTACACACTGCAGGGCAGCACCTCTCTGCAGTATAATTAATGCAGCATATGAATTCACACACTGCTGGGACCTCCTATTTACTAAACTCAAGGAGATAGTAGCATAGTTTCTGCTCTATGATGATCTCACAGGTCATGCCTCTTAGGCACAATGTGTAAAATTCTGTTGGGGCTGTGGTGGGTGTAAGTTCAATTTGTGATGGTGAATACTATTATTTCTCGAAAATGTAGGTTATTACATTGTGTCACGTTTATGTCTGAGGTCTGGGGGGATCTGAGTCCAAGGTGAAGCAATTCAATGGGATAAAGGACCAGAAATATGGTGCAAAAGACGGTTTTATTGCATATAAACAGGACAATGAGGCAATAATAGCAGGGCACTGGAAGGGAATAACAGGGAGTGAAAATGAAGCTAAGGGCGGACATAGGAAGAAAGCTGACCACACAGTAACAGAAACAGGTGCAACACAGAAAGTGGGTAATAACAGATAACAAGGGGGCAATCCTTGGTGAGCTCGGCAACGGGGTAATCCTCGGTGAGCTCGGCAAGGGACTAATCCTCGGTAGGTAGGCAAGGAGGACAATCCTAGGTAAGTAGGTAGGCAAGGAGGGCAATCCTCAGTAGGCAAAGGGGGCAAAACCCATAGGTGTGAGTTCAGTGTAGCTGAACTAGAGGCCCCAACATGCAGCCCGAAAAATCCTCTAAACCACAAGCAACACTACTCCTGAAGTCTCCCAGCGCTTGCTGAATGAACTGCAGGGTCAACGAAATAGGATCGCCGAATCAACCCAAAGTGCAGGGAACGAAAAGTCACCGAACGTACGGTGACGTTTCGATTCTCTTTGAATAACCCTGATAGTTTTTCATTCTAATCAGGGGTGTAAACATACTTGATTTTTTACTCCTGTTTTACTGTTTTTGTCTATTGGTGTTTGTCTTGGGAGTAAATATAACTAAATCCATTTTATACCACAGCGCTAACACACCATACAATTAATTATTTGCTAGGTGAGATCACATATGTGCACAAGCATTAAGTCTTTGCTGCTACCTTTGACCAGCTCAAATATGAGTCAGCCACATTTATAATGGCCATGTTCGTCATCTTTCCGTACTGCAAATGAATACCAGCAGTGGATTCATACACTGCTGTTGGTATTCTCTCCCGAAGTCCATAGGGAACCAGAGAGAGATGCACAAGCTCGTGTGGGATGGTACTGTATGGTGGATGGACACAGGGGAAATACTTTTTCTCTGTGTCCTTCAAGAACATGGTGGATCACATCTTCCTTTTCTCCAAGGGACAAGAAATAAGTTTTAAGTTATTTTTTTTGGGGGGGTGATAATTAATTTCACCTCTTTCTTACCACTCCACTACATTTGCATTTCCTGTACAACATTTATTAATCATAAATGCACAGTATCCTGCCCTACAAGTCTTGCTGCAACAGGAGTTTTGTGTCAACATGGAATAGCAGTAGGGAGTCTAACATTATGATTGGAGAAGTTTTCGTTTTCGTTTTCGTTTTCGTTACATAGTTACAAAAGCTGAAAAAATGATGTTCACCCATCGAGTTCAGCCTTTCCCACATCACCTACTGCTGTTGATCCAAAAGAATGCAAAGAACCCCAGTCTGAAGCGCTTGTGAAATATGCAACATACTGGGGAAAAATTCCTTCTTGGCCCCAGATGGTGGTCAGATTTCTCCTTGATTCAGACAGCTTTTACCCACATATTAAATATTATAACCCATTATATTATGTTTTTGCAGAAAGTCATCCAGTCATCGTTTAAATGTTTGTAAAGAATCTGACCCAACCACCTCAACAGGCAGATAATTGCACATCTTTATTTTTCTCACTGTAAAATAACCCTTCCTATGCTTTAGGCTCAATTTCCTTTCATCCAGTCTAAGGCTAATGTCAGATGATCGCAGTCTGAGCGCATAACGGACGGACGTACTGATGGAAGATACTGTAGACACCACACGGTCCATTTTTTTTAACGGATGCAGAAAAAAAAGGAAATATGGGAATCAAAATTAATTATAGTTAAAATACAGGTACAGTCAGCCAGACCATAAAAACCTCTGAGCGTTAACGTTATGGAGGTCGCAAATGCACTGTGTCTGACGTTGCAGCATAATGCAAACAGGCCGCTACGCGATGTGGCATACTCTGCGTGTCCGTCTTAGCAGTTTTACGTTCTTGCCTAACTTGCGTCCGTTTGCCACATGCATTGTGCGTGCGCAGTTTGGTGCGCACATACTTTGTGTGTGGGTCTCTATTGATCATGATTCTATGCTATGACGGACGTTAAACTGTGCGGCGACACGGACGTGATCACTGCGTCGTCTGACGAGGGCCTAAATGGGTGACCTTGTGTCCGGTGTATAGTCCTATAGTCCTATTACTGAATAGGTTTCCAGACAATGGTTTATAATGATCACGTATATATTTATAAAAAGTTATCATATCTCCTCTAAGGTGCCGTTTCTCAAAACTAAACTGGTTTAAGTTTCTTAGTCTTTCCTCATAACGTAAATCTTCTATTCCCCTTATTAATTTAGTTGTCCCATGGTTCTCATGTAAATGTTAATGGCGACTATGAAATGGGGCCCATTCTATTTCGACTTAACATGAGAGTGCTGCAGCATCAGCATCAACATGTAATATTTTATTTTCATCACGCTATTCAGAACTGTCACTGATTTAAAATGAAAAAGGTTAGTATGTGAAAATCACTGGCATGCCCGTTTCCTGATACAGTATTTTATGCTCCATGTAGAAAAATCTGCTTTCTTTATTTCAGTAACCTAAAATCAACAACAGATGTTGAGTTTAACCCAGTCATCAAATTCAGGAATAATATGTCCTTTTTCAATTGCAAAGCAGAAACCACACTGTTTACATTTCTTCTTTGAAAAGGCGTATCCTGCAAAAAATCCCAAAAAAGTCAAAGGCTCAACATGTGGGAGTAATGTTTTTTCTGCATAATATGGCTTATTTTAGAGATAATGTTTACAGAAAAAGGTGGAGCAAATAATCCTTGAAAATATAAATAAGAGAATTTAAACCACTTCTCCAACCACAGTTCTACCTTTTCAACTAAATAAATATTTTTCTCTGCTTAATATTATAGAGAAATTAGAAACTCTTCTGCAATCTTCTGCAATCAAATCAGCAGCTGACTTATTTTACCATACTTGTTGTGCTTTAAAACCATTTCTTCAATGACAGGCACAACGATATAAACTGAATAGGTCAGTTATGTATGTACAGCACTTTCACTACTTTGAGACTTTTTCATACATATACTACAAGTGTGCACAGCAAAAAAAATTGATACATCTAAAATCGTTTTGTCTGTATTCGTTCATGCCACTTTCCAGGTTGTCACTAAAATGCAGTTTTCATTAACAAGATCAAGGCATAAAGTATTTTGCACCGGCTGGGTGGAGTAGAGGTAACATCACTGCTCTGCATGGAGAGAGCCTGTGGAGTCATGGGTTCAATCCCAGCGAGCAACCTCTCCAGTAAGTGTCCTTGGGCAAGACACCTAACGGTTAGGGATGAGCTGTTCAGGTTTGGACGGTTTGGGGTTCAACCTGAACTTAGCCTGTTTGGGCGGATCGCGATCCCTGAACATTTCTGGGTGTTCGCCGCATGTTCGACCACAATGCATTTTCCCACTGCCTGAAGCTCGTAATTGGCTACAGCCTTGCACCTGACCACAGTCCTGGTGCAAGACTGGTTGAACACTATGCCAATCACCGCTCAGAGTCCTGAGTGGGCAAATTTTGCCCAATCATGGGCTCACAGAGCTAAGTCCCACAGCACACTATATAAGGTTTCAACGCGCCGATTCTGCACGCATTTCAGAGGAGATTTCAAAGCAGATAGTTGTATGTGTTGTTACTGCCGGTCTGCCACGCTACTGGGGGGTCTCATTTATACCAAATATCATTGAATTTAGGTGATGTGTGTCTTGTCACTGTGCCAGCAAGTTTTTTTGGGGTTTACAACTTTAGTTAAAACATTTGTGAATTGAGGTGATTTTCTGGGTCTTGTCACTGTGCCAGCAAATCTTTTTGGGCTCACTAATTTCTTTAAAACACTTGTGAATTAAGGTGATCTGTGTCTCGTCATACAAAAAGTACCACGCTGTATTTTGGGGCTCACTAATTTCTTTAAAACACTTGGGGATTAAGGTGATCTTCTGTGTCTCGTCACACAGCCAGCAATTTTTTTTGGGGCTCACTAATTTCTTTAAAACACTTGGGAATTAAGGTGATCTGTGTCTCGTCATACAAAAAGTACCACGCTGTATTTTGGGGCTCACAATTTCTTTAAAACACTTGGGAATTAAGGTGATCTGTATCTCATCATACAAAAAGTACCACGCTGTATTTTGGGGCTCACTAATTTCTTTAAAACACTTGGGAATTAAGGTGATCTTCTGTGTCTCGTCACACAGCCAGCAATTTTTTTTGGGGCTCACTAATTTCTTTAAAACACTTGGGAATTAAGGTGATCTGTGTCTCATCATACAAAACGTACCACGCTGTATTTTGGGGCTCACTAATTTCTTTAAAACACTTGGGAATTAAGGTGATCTGTGTCTCGTCATACAAAAGTACCACACTGTATTTTGGGGCTCACTAATTTCTTTAAAACACTTGGGAATTAAGTTGATCTGTGTCTCGTCATACAAAAAGTACCACGCTGTATTTTGGGGCTCACTAATTTCTTTAAAACACTTGGGAATTAAGGTGATCTTCTGTGTCTCGTCACACAGCCAGCAATTTTTTTTGGGGCTCACTAATTTCTTTAAAACACTTGGGAATTAAGGTGATCTGAGTCTCGTCATACATACAGTACCACGCTGTATTTTGGGATCACTAATTTATTTAAAACATTTGTGAATTAAGGTGATTTGTCTCTTGTCACTGGCTGCCAGCTATAAGTGTGTCTCACTGAGTTATACCAGAGTTATTTAAATCTTTATACCAGAGTTGAATCAGAGTTCTGTATATATTAATCTATATATCACTCACCATGTCTGAAAGAACAAAAAGGACAGGCAGACGCTCCCAGCCACAGATAAGAGGGCAAGCAGACCCTGTGTCGGGAGGCTGTGTCTCTGGTCGTGGTGGACGTGGTGCATCCTCTGCAGGGGCACGTTTGTCCTTTCTAACTGGTGCTGGCCGTCTTAAGCAGCAGCAACATACAGAGGACTTGGTGGATTGGCTAACCAGGCCATCCTCATCCTCCGAGTCCTCTGCCAGCCAGGCTTCTAGTGCTTTACAGTCCACCTCAGCTGCCAAAGCATCTATTGCAGCCTCCATGTCCACAGCTACTCCTGCCGTAGCCTCGCTATCACACACGGAGGAGTCAGCTGAATTGTTTGACTACAATGAGAGTGACATGCTGCTTGAGGATGCGCAGCAAGTACAGTGCTCTGATTCAATCTCTGAGGTTGAGCAAAGGAGTATAATCAACCTAGAGGAAGGGGGTGCCAGTGATGACACACAAATAACTGGCACTGATGTTGCCCCAGCAGCTGCAGCATACTGCCAAGTTAGCTCCAGTGACGAGGAGATAGGGGGTGAAGATGACATTGATGATGATGAGGTCACTGACTCCACCTGGGTGCCAGATCGAACTGAGGAATCAAGTGAGGGGGAGGAGGAGGAGGAGGAGGAGGAGGCACAGCAAACACGAGGCACAACATCCTCTGTGACCAACCGTAGCACTAGCCAGTGCAAGGCATCACATGTCAGAGCTGCTCCGGTGCAGAGCGCTGTTGTCTCATAGAACAAATGCAGGAAATCTGCTGCCTGGGAGTTCTTTAAGAACTGTGCAGCAGACCCCACCGTTGCTATTTGTAATCTATGTCAGAGGAGGCTGAAGCGTGGGATAAACACCAGACACTTGGGTACCACGTGCTTGAGGCGACATATGAACAAGTGCCACACATCCCATTGGGGAAAAGCTTTGCGTAGGTCCTCCTCCTCCTCATCTGTCTCTACCCACACTGTATGTCCTGCCATGCAATTGCCTACAACCTCCACCGACAGGGATGATGCTACAGTAATGGATGTACCAGCAGGTCCTTCCTCACAATGTGACATTATCCCAGTAGCTGAAGATTTACGCAGTCGGATTTCGTTGCCGCAGCTGCTGCAGCGAAAGAAAAAATATAGTCCCAACCATCCCCAAGCACAGCGTCTAAATGCCAGTTTAGCAAAATTACTCGCATTGTAGCTGCTGCCTTTCCAGCTGGTGGACTCTGCTCCCTTCCGTGAATTTGCTGAATGCGCTGTACCACTGTGGCAGGTTCCAAAACGCCATTACTTTTCACGGAAGGCCATTCCAGCACTATACCAGCACGTGGGAGACAATGTTATCCAGTCATTGGGAAAGGCAGTCAGCAGCAAGGTGCATGTCACTTTAGACACGTGGTCCAGCAAGCATGGACAGGGTCGTTACATTTCCTTCACGGCACACTGGGTAACTCTGATTGCAGCTGGGAGGGATCCAAGACGGGGCTCTGTGCTGGAGCTTGTTCATCCACCACACCTCCAGAAAGCTGCTTGTATGAGGTCTGTCTGCTCCACCACCACCACCTCTTCCTCCTCCTCCTCCTTCTCTGTCTCTGGCGAAGTGGCAGTTAAACCCACGCCTGACAGGGTCTACGCAATGGCTCAAGCAAAAAGATGCCATATTGTACTTGAGCTGGTTTGTTTAGGGGACAGGAGCCACACTGGGTCAGAAATTTTGTCAGCTCTGCAGGGGCAGGTGCAGAGATGGTTAACACCACACCAGCTTGAGCTGGGAATGATCGTCTGTGATAATGGCAGCAACCTTCTCTCCGCCCTACGCTAGGGTAAATTGACGCATGTACCATGCCTAGCACACGTCCTAAATCTGGTGGTACAGCGTTTCCTAACCAAGTACCCAGGGCTGCCAGAGCTTCTCATCCAGGCCAGAAAAGTCTGCAGCCACTTCAGACGGTCATTCCCAGCAAGCGTTCGCCTGGCAGAAATTCAAAGAGAATTCCACCTTCCCACAAACCGTCTGATCTGTGACATGCCCAACAGGTGGAACTCGACATTAGCAATGCTGCAGCATCTGCACAAGCAGCAGAGGGGCATCAACGAGTACCTGTGTGAGTATGGCACAAGGACAGGTTCAGGTCAACTTGGTTTTTTTTCCCCCCTGCAGTGGCTGATGATCAAGGATGCATGCACTGTACTGTCACCATTTGAGGAGGCAACGAGGATGGTGAGCAGGGACAGTGCATGCATCAGTGACACAATTCCTTTAGTGTTCCTGCTGGCGCACACTCTGCAGGGAATTATAGATGTGGCTCTAGAGGCAGAGCAGCGGGAGGAAGTGGAGGCCTTCCCTAGCTCTCAAGGCCCCAGTCTTTCCGCAGACAGCATTCCAGCGGGTCCTACTCAGATCAGACAGGAGGAGGATGAGGAGGAGGAGGACAATTTAAGTAGTGGGGGCATTGAAGGTGGGGATTCCTCAAGGGAGGGTTTTGTGCACCCAGAAACAGAATGGCTTGTGCATGGCTGGGAGGAGGAAGTGCACGATACAGTCATCCTCATTGACCAGGAAGATTCGGCAGCTAATGCCACCTCCAACCTACGCTGCATGGGCTCCCTAATGATACAAAGCCTGCTAAAGGACCCCAGGATTCGTGCTATCAAGGAGAGGGATCATTACTGGTTGGCAACCCTTCTTGATCCACGATACAAGGGAAAAGTTGCAGAGCTCATCCTGCCCACACAGAGGGAGCAAAGGATGACAAAACTTGAGGACGCTCTAAAGCGAAACTTGTGTAACAACTTTCCAGACACTGTTAGATTACCAAGTGCTACTGCTGACACACGTGCTTCTGAGGCTGCAGGTGATCAGAGGAATAGCGGTGAAGGCCAGGGCCGCTTGACTGATGCATTTTTAAATTTTTTTGTCCTCGACGCCCAGGGACGTCAAATGTAGGCACCCATTGCCAGCGTCTTCACCATATGGTGCAGGACTACCTAGGGGCAAGGGTAGACCTGGATACCTTTCCAGCAGATGATCCACTGGCTTACTGGTGTAACGTTGGGAGCTTCCAGCCCTACCTGTGTGCTTGAGGGCAGCATGTCTGATGCTGCTCGCTGACCAATGCCCGGTTTAAATGGAGACAGGCAGGGAGGTGGTTGCATGAGGCGCGGCTTGAGTGGGGGGCGTGGCCTGGTGAAGGTCTTTAAAAACCCTCAGTGTATTCTCAGCAGTTGCCAGATCGTGGTTATCTATACCTGAGCTCCTTGTACCTGACTGCTATATTGAATTAACCCGTTATTGACCTCTGCTTGTTTCTGACTATTCTGCCTTCTGTTGCCCTAGACCATTTTCTTGTACTACGCCACTGCTCTGATATCGACCCGGCTATTCCATTTGACCATTCTGAACTCTGTATGCCTGATTCTGGTTCGGCTGACTACTCCCCGTGTTGTTAACCCTTTCTGTCTAGCTAGTTTACCTGGCCAATTCTAAGGACCAGACAGTTAGAGATCTTTCACGGCTACTCTGTTGGTAGCTTCTGGGCTCTGGGGAGTGTGGGGTGTTAAGTACTGCGTGGTGGGATCTGGGAACCGTGACATTACGATCTTGCCACTATGGATCCCGCAGACTTAACACAGCACTTGGCTAACTTTGTATCCAGACAGGATGAGCAGGATCATAGGATGGATCAGTTTGCTATTGCCTTACAAACTATCCTGACTCGTACAGCTCACCTGGAACCAGCTGGGGTTGCACCCCCGCTTGATATACCTGTGTCCCCTGTCGTTCAGACATCCCAGGTACACATGACCGCTCCTATGAGGTTTGACGGTACTCCCTCAGAGTGCCGGGGATTTTTGGTCCATGTGGATATTCATTTTAAATTAAATCCACAGATGTTTTTCTCTGACATTGCCAAAGTGGGGTTCATTATTAATCATCTGTCTGGCAGAGCATTAACATGGGCGACTCCATTATGGGAGGCAGAGAAGCCTATCATACGGGATTATAAAGAATTCATAGCCGAGTTACAACGTACATTTAATCCTACCAGAAAGGCCACGATAGGTGGCAAATCCTTGTTCTGCATACGTCAAGGGAACAGGACTGTTTCTGATTATGCCATAGAATTTAAAACCTTGATCTCTGATGTGAACTGGACAAATGAGACACTGGTTCTGGCTTTTATGGAGGGGTTATCAGAGTCATTGATGCATGAATTGGCTCCACGTAAACTACCTGAGGTATTGTGTGAACTCATTGATTATTGTATAGATCTGGATAATCAGATAAGGGACAGAAGGACTCCAAGAGAGAAGCCCAAGAGACCGTTACCTAGGTTGGCCCCTGTCTTTCAGGCACCACCAAGAGAGTTATCTCCTCCCTCTGAGCCTATGCAACTAGGCCGTACTAGGCTTACAGAGGAAGAGAGAACCAGACGTTTTCGTGAGGGATTGTGCCTGTTTTGTGGTTTGGGGGGACATGTACGATTTCAATGTCCTACTCGTCCTAAGATGCATGATAAGCCGGAAAAACTACCGCACCTAAGGCAGCTGAGGAGACAGGCCTTGGGTGTGACGTGCATGTCTCCTGTCAAAGACACTAAACTTATGTTACCAGTATCCTTGGCTTGGGAGACCAAGACCACACATACTACCGCTTTTTTGGATTCTGGGGCTGCTGGCAACTTTATCGATGTTGAATACGCTTCTTCCATTTCTCTACCTCTGGTTGTAAGAGAGACACCCTTAGCCGTCGAAGCCATAGACGGCAGACCGTTATCCTGCCCTAGGATTACTCACGATACGGTTACAGTGGTTCTTACCACTGGTCTCTTGCATAAAGAAGAAATCATATTTCAAGTTATCCATTCACCTTCCAATCCTGTTGTACTTGGTTTCCCTTGGTTGGTGGAACATAATCCAGTTATTGATTGGGCTAAGGGAGAGATACTGTCTTGGAGTCCTGCTTGTTTTGGGACTTGTTTAATACCCATTCAGCATGTAGGTGCCCTGAACACACCCACAGCTCCTCCATTGTCTACAGAGGTTCCTGACCAATATGCCGACCTCAGGGCTGTATTTGATAAAAGAGAGGCAGAGAAACTGCCTCCACATAGACCATATGATTGTGCCATAGATATTCATCCTGGTACCATGCCTCCTCGAGGCAAAGTATATCCTCTTTCCATAAAGGAGAACCAAATCATGGAAGAGTACATAAAGGAGAATTTGGAGAGAGGTTTTATCCGACGTTCCTCTTCGCCAGCAGGGGCTGGGTTCTTTTTTGTGTCTAAAGAAGAGGGAGATTTACGCCCGTGTATCGATTATAGGGGGCTTAACAAGATCACCATTAAGAACATGTACCCTATCCCTCTCATATCAGAACTGTTCGACAGGTTAAGGGGGTCAGCAGTATACACAAAACTTGATTTAAGAGGAGCTTACAACCTGATACGTATAAAAGAGGGGCATGAGTGGAAAACAGCATTTAACACCAGGAGTGGGCATTATGAATACTTGGTCATGCCTTTCGGTCTTTTTGGTTGTGTAGGGAGAGGTATTAGCAGTAGGAAAAGGGAAGTGCTCATGCCACTGTACAGAGCACTGGTGAGACCTCACTTGGAGTACTGTGTGCAGTACTGGAGACCGTATCTCCAGAAGGATATAGACATCTTAGAGAGAGTTCAGAGAAGGGCTACTAAAATGGTGTACGGCTTGAAGGAGAAAAGTTACCAGGAAAGGCTTAATGATCTTGACATGTACAGCTTGGAAAAAAGACGAGACAGAGGAGATATGATAGAAACATTTAAATACGTAAAGGGAATCCACAAGGTAGAGGAAGGGAGTATATTTAAAAGGAAACAAAATAGCAAAACAAGAGGACATAGTCTTAGATTAGAGGGGCAAAGGTTTAAAAGTAACATCAGGAAGCATTATTTTACTGAGAGGGTGGTGGATACATGGAACAGTCTTCCAGTAGAAGTGCTAGAGGCCAAAACAGTAATTGAATTTAAGCAAGCATGGGATAAGCATAAGGCTATCCTAAACAAAAGATAAATCCAGGTAAAGTATCCATGTAATTGGGCAGACTAGATGGGCCGAAAGGTTCTTATCTGCCAACATTTTTCTATGTTTCTATGTTTCTATGTAATGCTCCAACGGTATTCCAGGATTTTATTAATGATGTGCTCAGAGATTTCTTACAAACCTTTGTTATAGTATACCTAGACGATATATTGATTTACTCTCCCGATCTGGAAACCCACCATGCACATGTCAGACAGGTTTTAGCAAAATTGCTGGACAATGGTCTTTATTGCAAACTAGAGAAGTGTTTATTCGACATTACTACTGTGAAATTCCTTGGGTATATTATCACTCCAGAAGGTTTTGAGATGGATCCTTCTAAACTCACGGCCATCTCAGAATGGCCTCTCCCTCAAGGTCTCAAGGCCATACAGATGTTTCTGGGGTTTTCCAACTATTATAGGAGATTTATCAAGAATTATTCCGCTGTAGCCTCCCTTATCATTAATATGACACGTAAAGGTCTGAAGAACCAGATCTGGTCTTCTCAATCCAAACAAGCATTCGAGGCCCTCAAACAAGCTTTCACTTCCGCTCCCGTGTTACGGCATCCTGATCCCAGGATTCCGTTTGTTCTTGAGGTTGATGCTTCCGAGATAGGCATTGGGGCTGTCCTGTCTCAAAGAGAGTCTCCAGGAAAACCTCTACATCCTTGTGGGTTCTTTTCAAGAAAATTATCACCAGCAGAACGCAATTATGATATCGGTAACAGAGAATTGCTTGCTATTGTGTCTGTCCTAGCAGAGTGGAGACATTTGTTGGAAGGTACTCTTGACCCTTTATTGATAATTACTGATCATAAGAACCTTACAGACATCGGGGATGCTAAACGTTTGAACGCGAGACAGGCCAGGTGGTCATTGCTACAGTCTCGGTTTAATTTTGTATTGACTTACAGACCAGGTGACCGCAATGTAAAGGCTGATGCCTTATCTCGTCAATATGACCGTATGAATCTAATACACAAGACCACAATCCTATAGTTCCTCCTGAACGTATTGTGGCTTCCACAGTCTTGTCTGTCTCCTCGCCTTTCCTGGAACGCCTCCAGGCAGTTCAAGTATGGGCTCCACCTGACAAGCCTCCAGATATGTTGTTTGTACCTGAAAAGGAAAGAAAAGAATTACTCATAATGTTTCATGATTCTAAACCAGCAGGTCATCCTGGTATTACTAAGACTCTTACCAGTATCTCCAGACAGTACTGGTGGCCCACCATGTGACAGGACGTATGTCTGTTTGTTTTGGCTTGTCAAGTCTGTGCCAGAAGCAAAACCAGTAAATCCTTGCCTGTCGGTCTATTGCAGCCTTTACCCTTGCCTAAGAGGCCTTGGTCTCATCTATCTATGGATTTTATTGTGGACTTGCCGAAGTCCAAGGGTCATACTGTGGTTCTGACAGTTGTAGACCGCTTCTCCAAAATGGCTCATTTTGTCCCTCTACCTAAGCTTCCTACAGCCAAAGAACTGGCAGTTGTATTTGCTAGAGAGATTGTACGAATACATGGGGTTCCGTCTGAAATAGTCTCTGACAGAGGAGCCCAGTTCGTCTCTCGTTTCTGGAGGGTTTTCTGTGCAGAGATGGGGGTGCGATTGGCGTTCTCTTCAGCATATCATCCACAAGCCAATGGGGCAGCAGAGAGGGCAAATCAGGGTCTCGAGCAGTACATACGTTGCTTTACCACACAACAACAAGACAATTGGTCGGAGTTGTTGCCCTGGGCTGAGTATGCACGTAATAACGCCGTTAACGAGACCACTGGCCACTCTCCTTTTTCTGCCATCTATGTTTTTTTCCCTCCGGCTCTACCGCTTCAGTTTACTGAACAGGTCATCCCAGCTCTCGATGACCATCTCACTCAACTGCAAGAGATTTGGAGACAGATTCGAGAAAATATGGAGCGCAATGTTGCTGTCCAGAGACGCAAGGCTGACAGGCATAGGTTACAAGCTCCCTCCTATAACGTGGGGGATAGAGTTTGGTTGTCCACTAGGAACGTGAAGTTGCGGGTGCCTTCTATGAAAATGGCACCTTGGTTTATAGGTCCATATAGGATCATTCGCCGCGTTAATCCTGTGGCTTATGCTCTTGCCCTTCCTAAACATCTTCGCATGCACAACGTCTTCCACACCTCCCTACTGAAGCCATTGTTGTGTAACAGGTACACGCGGGTCGTTCCTCCTCCTCCACCTATTCAGGTTGATGGTGAATCTGAGTATGAGGTTAGGAGGGTTTTGGATTCTAGGCTGTGCAGGGGTGCTCTGCAGTACTTGGTCGATTGGGTGGGTTATGGTCCAGAAGACCGGTCCTGGATTCCAGCTTCCGACATGTCTGCCTCTAGGTTGGTCAGGGCGTTCCATGCCTCACACCCCGATCGCCCTGGTGGTCGTCCTGCCGCTCGTCCTGTTGGTCGTCCAGTGGCCTCCCGTGGAGAGGGGGGTACTGTAACGTTGGGAGCTTCCAGCCCTACCTGTGTGCTTGAGGGCAGCATGTCTGAAGCTGCTCGCTGACCAATGCCAGGTTTAAATGGAGACAGGCAGGGAGGTGGTTGCATGAGGCGCGGCTTGAGTGGGGGGCGTGGCCTGGTGAAGGGCTTTAAAAACCCTCAGTGTATTCTCAGCAGTTGCCAGATCGTGGTTATCCATACCTGAGCTCCTTGTACCTGACTGCTATATTGAATTAACCCGTTATTGACCTCTGCTTGTTTCTGACTATTCTGCCTTCTGTTGCCCTAGACCATTTTCTTGTACTACGCCACTGCTCTGATATCGACCCGGCTATTCCATTTGACCATTCTGAACTCTGTATTCCTGATTCTGGTTCGGCTGACTACTCCCTGTGTTGTTAACCCTTTCTGTCTAGCTAGTTTACCTGGCCAATTCTAAGGACCAGACAGTTAGAGATCTTTCACGGCTACTCTGTTGGTAGCTTCTGGGCTCTGTGGAGTGTGGGGTGTTAAGTACTGCGTGGTGGGATCTGGGAACCGTGACAACTGGGTGTTGAGATTGGATCACTGGCCACAACTTAGCCAATATGCTATGCAGCTACTAGGTTGCCCTTCATCTAGCGTGCTTTCCGAAAGGACGTTCAGTGCCGCTGGAGGTTTTGTCACAGACAAAAGAGTGCGTCTGTCCACCGACTCTGACCGGCTGACATTTATAAAAATGAATCAGTCCTGGATCAGCAGCTATCAATCCCCTGATGCCGAAGTAACGGAATAGATCGGGTATGTCTTCTGCATGCACAAAACCTCCAGCACTGAACTCTTCCACAATACCACAAAAGGGTTACGGTGTGAATGCACTTGCTGCCATGAAAGGCACAATATTTGGCTGCACTGATGCCTGTGCCAGATTTATATCATTTTAATTTTTTGAACAGCAGGGTCCAACCCTGCACTATTCCACAATACCACAGAGGAGTTACTGTATGATGATACTTGCTGGCCTGTCATTAAAGGCACAATATCTGGGTGCACTGACGCCTATTACCAGATTCATATCTTTTTAATGTAGGACCGCATGGTCCACCCCTGCACTCTTCCACAATACTACAGAGGGGTTACTGTATGATGATACTTGCTGGCCTGCCATTAAAGGCACAATATCTGGGTGCACTGACGCCCATTACCAGATTCATATCTTTTTAATATAGGACCGCATGGTCCACCCCTGCACTCTTCCAGAATACTACAGAGGGGTTACTGTATGATGATACTTGCTGGCCTGCCATTAAAGGCACAATATCTGGGTGCACTGACGCCCATTACCAGATTCATATCTTTTTAATATAGGACCGCATGGTCCACCCCTGCACTCTTCCACAATACTACAGAGGAGTTACTGTATGATGATACTTGATGGCCTGCCATTAAAGGCACAATATCTGGGTGCACTGACGCCCATTACCAGATTCATATCTTTTTAATATAGGACCGCATGGTCCACCCCTGCACTCTTCCACAATACCACAGAGGGGTTACTGTATGAAAGTACTTGCATGCCTGGCACTAAAGGCACAATATCTGGGTGCACTGCCATTGACGCCTGTATCAGATTCATATCCTCAGAGGGGTTACGGTGTGACGGCACTGTTGCTGACGCTAAAAGACCAATTTTAAAGCACCTATTGTTACTTTCATCCAAAGCCTGCATAAGTTTCACAATAATTTAGCCCAAAAAACACTAAACTTTTTCTGCGCGTCCTAAAATGTCTTTTCATACAGGCTGCCGCCCCAAGCAGTTGTTTATGGATAGATTAAAGGAAAAGCATTTACCGTCATATGAAACGTCATTTATTTGTTTTTAAGTGTTTCTATACATCCTAGAAATCCGCCACTTCACGGGCAGGTTATGGGGACCTCCTAGGCACGATATTTGAAGGAATTTTTCATTTTTATTTTTAACCCTTATTTCATGGAAAACTCACTGTCCCTTTAAAAACGTTTTTTTAAAAAACTTTTTATCCTTGTTTCCTGTCCCCCAGGGCACTACCCGGACCCCCATACACCTTTTATGGCAAATATGTAGCATATATGCCCTCTTGGAGGGCACTCTAAAAAACCGAATTTTCAGCCCCATTGACTTGCATGGGAGTTCGGGTTCGGGTTCGGTCCCGAACAAATGGGAAGTTCGGTTTCGGGCTCGAACCGAACTCGGGGGGTGTTCGGCTCATTCCTACTAACGGTACATACTCACCACCCAAGACATACTTGAAAACAAGAGAAACCTTCCTGGTAAAATCCTTTCTCAAAAAAAAATATTTCAGGACACTTACATACTCAGGACTTACATAATTAAAGAAAACACAATATTTTGGCTGAATGTTTCCATTTAAAATTGCCTTTGATTTGGAACAAAATAAATAAATAAAAATCTTTTATGTATGTTTCTGTGTTTTTTTTAACATGAGATAATTATATGGTCATGTATGGTATCATTAGAAAGGCCAGACTCTTACCAGTCCAATGATACCTGTCACACAGAGGCATCATTTTCTGCAAGCAGTGTGTCAGATCTTAAACGCAGAATTTGTGGTTGGGGGTGGGGGTTTCTCTTGTCTTTGCAAAGGAGTTTGCCAGGGAAGACATCAGTATTACAATCCCTTATCTGATCTGCTCCCTTGGGCTGAATGGAAACTTGATCAAGGAATCAAATGGGTTGGGGAGGAGGGTGAGGGGCAAACTCTTTGTATAGAATGCTCATACAAAACTCAGGGTATTTTGGCAAAGACTTGGAGTGGGGAACATCCAAGAACCTTCTGGGACATTTGAAATCTGGAAATACCCATGGAAGTTGCCTAATCAAGTTAGGTTTTCTATGTAAGTCCCATTTTATTTCAAGAACTGTATTTGCACGTTTTCTTATATTTTGTATGTCTTGTTTTTGTGAAAATCCAGTACTGTCTCTGCTCTAGATAATTCATGCTTCTTGAATAGAATAGCTTGGTTTATTGTTACTGTAGTATATAACATTTGGTAGAGATATTAGCTGTATATGGTTGGGCTCCTGGATTGGGGGTGGTATTATACAGTTAGTGGGGTTTCGAAAGTTCCCTATAACTTTTGTGGTGGCAGCATACAGACGGAAGGGTGTGTACGGCTTAAGGGGGTTAGGTTGGCATAACTTGGGGCCCTGAGAGTGGGTAGAGTTAGTAAGTCCAGAGGTTTGGAGCTGTAACCCCTTGGTACACTCTCCTTCTGCACGTGACAACAGCTTAGGTAGCTTCTTTCTGTCATGACAAAGCCAACCATGACATTATGGTAGGATGTAAAGAATAGAAATACATGGGTCCAAAGTACCCCCACTCTCCTCGTAGCGGTGAAGTGTCTTGTATTTTAGATGGACCAATGTGTAATGACGATTTACACCATCACCTCCAGATTTGGTCCCGGCGTGGGAAATGACAAGGTGAGTTAGTCCAGTGGCATTATTTGCTTTAGAAGTAAAAGCAAATAATGCCACCTCTTTAGAACGGAGAGAAAAAAAATACATTTTTCGTTATTTTTTTAATTTTTATTTTTACAACTTCTATGGTCATGCTTAATATCGTTGTAAAGGCCAGACTCAGACCTTTTCAAAGACACCTCAATTAACCTTGTGCGGTGTAAAAATCAAAGGCACAGGGTTCCAAAGCATCCCCTGCGATCCCAACACACACTACATGTCACAACCTGAAATGCCGGTCTTTAGAGTAGCCGGTAAATTGCTAACTAATAGATGAACACACAGAACGCACAGAGTCACAAAAAAAGCAAGAGTCATAAACCAGAGAGGGTAGTCGTACAACCCAAGGGTCGGTACACTGGATTAATAATACATAGCAGGGGTTGAAACTCAGTGAATGAATGGAAACTAAGCCAAGGTCGGTACTCAGGGTTAGTAATATACAGCAGGAACAAGAACACACTTTCTGGCAATAGAAACCTGAACAGGGCTTCTTGGTAAACGGAATATCAGCATTTAAACTTGGTGGGCGCTTCTCATTGGCCCGCATCATAATGCCGCATCCCCTGCCGGCCCATCGCATCATTCCCCATGCCCGAGAGCCGGTAATATAAACCGGCCACTGTCAAGCATGCAGTGAAGGAGACGCTGCCAGCCACATGGTTCCGGAGGGGCCAGGAGCCCCAAATGTTACAGGTACACTGGCTTTCATCTTGAAATAAAATAGTTTATTACAGGCAGTAATAGTAATAGTTTATTACAGTATGGTTTTATATATAGACACAATAACTTTTAAGCAAATGAACACAAAGAGATAAATGCATATTAAAAATCTATATAAAACTATTTGGTAGGCACATACAATACAAACACAATTGTCTACAACAAAATACCTATGTGTGCTGTTAAAATGACCTGATAATGCAAATGTTTCTAGCTAGCATAGCAAATTCATCTAATCTTTAATCTGTTTTAAATACTGTAGAGTACTGAACAGTATTAAGTATTGGGAATACTGTTTTATCTGAGAGATTTTTGCACAGTCTGCAACATAAGGCTGACATAACATTGCGTGACCTATAATAGGATAATTTGCTTAGTCCGCACATGGCTAAATGGACTGCAAAACACTGAAAAACAAATTAGCTGTCTGCCTAATCTTTTGTAGTGTTTCATACCCAATTCTGATATCAGTTATTTTTTGTATCCAACCATCTCAACCTACAAACAACCTCTAAAATGTAAATTGTTACTGTATAGAGGAAAATTATATATTGGTGTAAAATGAAACCAACGTAAAGGTGGCTTTGACTACAGTTAGTTTCAGACAGCTCATTCCTAGAAATCAGAGAAATGCTTTTATGTGCCAAATTGAAATAATATTCTTCATAATAAAAAACAGGAATGCAAATATATAAATATTTAAAGTTACTACACTTATTTAATTGGTAATTCAATGGCCATATAATATTGCTTTTGAGGTATATCTATTGGTAATAAATCATAAATTTTGAGTTCTCGATGCTGAGGGTTCAATTCCAGGTGAGCCATTGGTATCTGAGCGTTACTACATGTTAACTACAGAAGCTCCACTCACAAATGTTATTAGTTCCATGCCATTTCAATTAGGGATGAGGTGTTCGGTTCGATCTGTTCGGAGTTCGCATTGAACATCGGCCGTTCGACAGTTCGCAAACTTCGAACTTTTTCGGCCGTTCGCCAAACGCCCGAATTTTTTTTTGAAAAAAGTATAAAAAATGCTTAAAAAAATACAAAAAAATCTAGAAATAAAGAGACTCTTTACTGCAGAATATTATAAGCAACGGTTTATTAGCTATTGAATTAAAACGGGAATATTTTTAACATTGAAGCCTATGGGATAAAACATTCTTGTTACTAAAACATCAGGCAGACACGGCCCTCTAATCAGGCACTGTAGAGGGCAGCCTGCAGGGGCCTCCCAAAGATCCCCTTGAGGAGCATGTGGCCGCCGGATGACAGAGCTGCGACTGTGCGGACTAGCCGTCCGGGTGCATGTGGCAGAGACAGGCAGCACAGGGAGGGAGCCACTGCACCTGCGGCCACGGCAGACCTCCCCCCCAACCAGGATCCAGGGAGCCCCCACTGACCACCAGGCTAAGGTAAGGCGACACATTTCTAAAAAAAATAAAATCCGAGGACATTTTTAAATGTCCCCGGGAACATAAAATAAAACCTTTTTTTTTCTTTCTCTACCTGGCTGAATGTATTTAATTATATATATTAGATACATTCAGCCAGGTAGAGGGGGGTGGCATGTGGGCTGCGCGGGGTCTCAGGCAGTGGTGTGTTTTTTTTGTGTGTATATTTTTAGCAAATTTATAGGGGAAGGTAAGGGCAGGTATGATATATATCTTAGATACAAAAAAAGGGGGCGCTGGGGTGGTGGTAGGTGGAGGAGAAGATAACACAGCTATGAAGCAGTACAGCAGCTAAGCTCTCAAAGGATCTTTCCCAAAAAACCCAAAAACAGTACACGTAGCGAAGAAAAAAGAGAACAGCGCTTATACAGTGTCCCACTACTGTGGGAGGTAAATGGTACACCAAAATGAGGGGAAGTGTACCCCAGGAGTATTGTGAGTAAGAGAAACAGTACAAAAATGACCTGTAAGTGCTTCAATCCAATAGGAGCAGATGAAGGTCAATGTACATGAAAGAAAAAATGGAGAGACACGTATATGGCACAGTATGTCTGTACATGAAAACCAGGTGGATACGTGGAAAAATTAAACTCACATCTGATGGAGCCTGTATAGTATAGGCTCAATACAATCGCAGTGGGTCTCTTCAGGGATGACCCCGTCCCGTCTTCACGTGACTCCAAGGATTACTTGCATGGACCATACATAGAATAAAGCAGACACAAACTATGGTACAGCATTGTAAACCACGAAATGTATAAGCCAGGTGGTCGCAACACTTACGTGGTAATGAGCCTGTGTGCGTTCACTGGCTCTGTATGTGTGCCTGGGTGTAAATAGGGATACACCAAACCCCCAAACCCCCCATGAAGTAAAAGCTGATTTAATAAACAGATAAAATAGGTAGATATCTCCAAAACGCGTTTCGCCGCTTACGCAGCTTCATCAGTTGGTATCAAAAAAAGAGAATATAGTTTAACACACCTAACAGGCATACATTTATAGTTACAATAATCAAATTTACAGGTGTGTTCAATGGACGCCACTTCCGATCCTCTCTGCGTCCCAGCCTGGTTTCTGGCACTTCCAGGATTCCCTTTCGGAAATAACATGACGTCTTTTCCCTATGCGAGGGCGGGCGCATGCGTCGTGGTATCCGATTCTCCTCCTCTTATACGTAAGGTTCGCATGGCTGGGTGCGTGACCTCGTCTTCTATAGGAGGTATATCGACGATGTCCTGTTCTGTTTGCTTCCTGTTGCTACTGGTGTGCGCCGATTCTCACCATATACAGTAGCTCAGTACAAGGCCCAATTTTAAAGCACCTATTGTTACTTTCATCCAAAGCCTGCATAAGTTTCACCATAATTTAGCCAAAAAATCACTAAACTTGTTCTGCGTGTCCTAAAATTGTCTCCTCTTTTCATACAGACTGCCGACCCAAGCAGTTGTTTATGAATATATTAAAGGAAAACCATTTACCGTCATTTGAAATGTCATTTTTTTGTTTTTAAATGTTTCTTTAAATCTTACAAATCCACCACTTCACGGGCAGGTTTTGGGGACCTCCTAGACACGATATTTGAAGGAATTTTTCGTTTTTATTCTTAACCTTTGTTTCATGGAAAACTCACTGTTCCTTTAAAAACTATTTTTTTAAAACTTTTTGTCCTTGTTTCCTGTCCCCCAGGGCACTACCCAGACCCCCATACACCTTTTATGGCAAATATATTGCATATATGCCCTCTTGGAGGGCACTCTAAAATTCGAACTTTCGAGTCCCATTGACTTGCATTGAGTTTGGTTCGTGTTCGAACTCAAACTTTTGAAATTGTTCGTCTCATCCCTAATCCTGTGTCAGTACATGTCTTAAAACACACAAGAATGCATGTTATATTGTGACTGCCTCCTATGTCTCTTTACCTCATTGTGTGTATGTAATTGATCTTCTATAACCCATAATTTGTTAACAATTTTGTGAATCTTAGGTGGTATCTTTAAATCAATAATGATAAACTCTTGATGAGGTTAGCATCTTGTGAAAGTTTGATGGGCAGTTGATTTATTATTAAATATTACACAGTTAATGTTAAATAAATAACAGAAATAGTACAGTTGCCAGAGAAACACAAATAATGTATTGAATGGAATTATATATTGTTTTACTCTATATACCTGCATCAATAAAATTGGAATAAACAAGTAAAGAATTCTTTATAATCATCTGTTTGTGAAACTTCTACATTAATGAATAATCCTGAAAAATGTCATCTGGCGGTCTGACAATGTCCTTGTCACAGCACAGCGCAATGCAGAGAAAGCAGTTTTAGAATGTGAATTATTTATGTCTATCTGATATTATTGTCACAAAAAATAAAGAGTAGAACACAGGTCAGGGTGTAAATATTCTGCAAAGTATTAGACTTATTTGAACTGATACATAGAAGTAGTATTTGATCAGGATAATTTAAAGGGACACGCTAGGTCCCGGAACCACTCAATGTACTTTGTGTGGTCAGTTACCTCGGGGCAATCACCCATCTCTCCCTTCTGGAAGGGGGTCTCAGAGGGCTGATTTAGCCCTCTGAATGTAGGGGGTTAGTCCCTTTCAGAGGTTTAGCATTGATCTCAAGTTCCAGGATTGCAGGACCTTTGCAATCTAGCTATCACTTATGGATCTCAATGTATCGCAGCATTGAGATTCATTGGATTGGCTGGGCACTCATTAGAGTGTGCAACCTCTCTGCAGCAGGATTTAAGGTGAATTTTAAAATGACAAGGGGTTAAAACAGCAGGGTGTGGGAGAGCAAAGTACAGTAGACTTGCGCAAGCTTGCACAATTCCCAATGTGCTGATTTTTTTAACCCGTTAGCGCTAGGATTGTTATATGCGGCGCATGCGGTAATGTCACTTAACCTAGTTTTAACACTCACATATCTGAGCGCTAACACTAGAATTAAGATTGCAATGGGGGGTGGCCAAACCGGGACCTAAAATGGCAGCTTAGGTCTGGAGCTCCTCATACCACCGCCGATAATTTCGCCCCATCGCATCAGCTTGTGGACATGGTCCGCTCCTTTCACTGAAAATTGACCAGGCAAACCTCCACTACCCCCGGCGGTTTCCATCAAGATGTTCTTTGGCACTTCTCAATCGCAATCTATGTAAGACAGAACTTCCAAGATGGCGGTGTCACCCTCTCCCTCAGATGCATTGTCAGCAGGAGGACAGACTGCAATCCATCGGTTGGAATCCCTGATCGCCGAGTTGCCCACCCATGCAGAACTTCCAACTCACTCCAATATCAAGAGACATGTTTGGCCAGATGTAGGCTTGTGCACCTATTTTTTTTTCGGTTCGGATCGGTTCGTTCGGAGTTTGTAAATTTTCTTTTCGACTCATTTCTGCCGATTTACATTTCAGTTCAGTTCGTTTCGGTTCGTTTTTCATATCGACTTTTTTTTCGTGATTTCGGAAATTTTAGTGTTTTTCGGAATGTCTGTTCTCCTCGTTTCAAAGTGTCTATTCGTTTTTTTTCGGATACAATAATTATACGATACGATAATTCTGCCGATACGATAATTCTGCCATTGAGATTTTTCATGTTTTACAAGAAGGATACATTGAGATTTCTCATGTCTTACAAGAAGGATACATTGAGATTTCTCTGGTTTCCCAGGAAGGATACATTGAGATTTCTCATGTTTTACAAGAAGGATACATTGACATTTCTCATGTTTTACAAGAAGGATACATTGAGATTTCTCTGGTTTCCTGGGAAGGATACATTGAGATTTATCATGTTTTACAAGAAGGATACATTGAGATTTCTCTGGTTTTCCAGGAAGGATACATTGAGATGGGAATGATACAAAATTTAATTACAGAATCAGCGATACAAATGCGATGTTACTGAAATGGAACCGAAATCAGGAATGGAGCCGAAATCACGAATGGAACGAAAATTAATTTCGATTTTACACATTTCTAGTCCATTCGAAAATTCCGAAAAGTTTTCGTTTCGGCTCGAAAATTTGTTCGGGTCTGGCGTTTTCGGATCTGAAAATTTTCGGAAAATCGGTCGAATCCGAATGCACGAATCGGGAAATTTCGTGAAAATTCTGAAATTCCGAAACCCGAAACGCACATCTCTAGCCAGATGGAGGTCGCTTTCAGGTGGGAGATCGCTGAGGTACGTGCCGACATATCCGCTATTGACACATGTCGTACGCCTGCAGAAGGGAGCTGTTACACAACCTGCCTGCCCAGCCCGTCTAGATCCATTTTCAGAGCAGCACCTCTCTGACATATAAAGTCGACTGGATGACTTGGGGAATAGGTCACAAAGACATAAAATTAGGATGCAAGGCATCACAGAGGTAATAATGGAAATTAAGGCCTTTCTTCTCAGCATAAAAGAAAAAATATATAGGGTAACATCCCACAAACTGGGTGTACGCAGGCAACTCACAAAGGTAGATGTAACTCAGACCATCATCCTCTAAGGATTGCCATGTGGTAGATGCCCAAACGAAGTTGAATTGGTATCACATCCATCCGATGGTACACGATCTCGGAATATATAATAAACAAGGATGGCACCAAGCATCAAATTGTATATAATAAAAATTTATTTCTTTGCAAAAAGCGTTTCACTTTTCACACATTCAAGCAAACTGTTTACCTAATTTATTCACTTCACTTGTCTGCGGTGTCGGCTTTTTCCGGAGGCTGCACTGCGTGTGATCAGCTCCTGCTCGGGTTTTCTGGCGTTTTCGGCGGGTTAATCCAGATGTTTTTGCGGGTTTTCGGCGTGCATTCGCCGGGTTTTGCGGTCAGTTTTCATTTGGTTTGCGGCTGTCTTTCCCTGCAATTCGGGGACCCTGTCGTGCTTGCTGAATACACCGCAGGGTCGCCGAAATGGGATCGGCAAAACGAACCGAATTGAAGAGAACGAAAAGTCACCGAACGTGCGGTGACTTTTCGATTCTCTTTGAATTACCCTGATAGTCTACGACATCCCTGATTTTGCCTTGAAGGAAGCTATGTTGTGGGCCCGTATGCACAGACCATGAAACTTTGCAGATGAGACCTTTGAGCTGTTTCATGATCTGTCACCCCATAGCTTGGCGGTCCACTGTGCATTATGCTCTGTCACACGGTTGCTGCAAGAGGCAGGCCTCCCCTATTGTTGGGGATTCCCTTTCTCTGTTCACGTTGGCAAAAGTAACTTGAACCACGTCATTCATTCCCCTAAAGGCATAGTCTCCTTCCTGTCCCTGCTGTGCCTGCTTGACGTGGACGTGCCGGATTGGGAAAGTCTGCTCTTTACCGCACCAGACTCGCACCAAAATACGTGCCAGGAGCTTCATGTCATTATTCACAAGTGAGATGGGGCAGTAAATTCCACAGCAAACGTGATCCTTAGTGTCACGTCTCGGCCCTGCCCCCTGGTGGTGGGGGCAGGGATTTACCAGTTTGTTTGTTTTCATGTTCAGGCTCTGCAGACTATCCCTATTGGGCTGATAGTCTGCGGTCACATGACCTGCTCAGACCTATATATAGAGCCTACAGTACTCTTGATCCTTGGACCAGGTTAGACCTAATTCCATTGAGTTCCTGCTCCCTGTATTGCTGTCTGGATTTTCTGTATTTCTGTGTATGACTCCTTGGCTTTGGTTCCCGGTTTATGCTCTAGTCTGTACCCTAAGTTGTATTTCTGATTCTGTTTTCTGATATCTCGTGTATGACCTGGCTTGGCTTCATGGACCTCTCTTCTGTATGTACCTTATCTGTTTAAGGAATTATCTATCTCGTTTATATTAAGTTTGTTTCACTCGGCAGGCATTTGGTGTTGAGTGGTACTCCGGGTTTTGTCTGACCTCCCTGACTGGGAGTGCTAGGATCAGCAGTCTTTACTGTTGTGTTTTTCGGGTACCGAGTTCTGCCCTGCAACTTGCTGAATTCATTGTGTCTATCCCCATTCTTGACTCAGGGCTTTGTCTGACCTCCCTGGCTGGGAGTGCTAGGATCAGTAGTCTTTACTGTTGTGTTATTCAAGTACCGAGTTCTGCCCTGCAGCTTGCTGAATTCATTGTGTCTATCCCCAGTCCTGAAATCTGTCTTTAGATGAGAAATCATAGCCAGTGCAAGGCTTCCTCTTGTGTTTGTGTTCTGCACTATCTCCCCTGTTTCTTGTTCTGCCAGTGTGTGCTGGAGACTATCAGCAACGAACCACAAACCTGCCCTAAAGGCTTCAAACTTCACAGCCTAAAGGCTTCCCATCACCCTATAGGGGGCCTATCATTACACTTAGCCAGGTGTGGATCCAGGGGGCAATGGGGCAATTACCGCCCCCCAAGAAAATATTACTGAGCCGCCGAGCTTCTAATCCTACAAGCGGCCGCCGGCATGAAGCTCGGCCGCTCGCCTGGGATCCTCCTGACCAGCCTCGATCTCGCGAGATCGCAGAGTTCACATGAACTTCCTGGATCTTGTGAGACCGCAGCTTGTGCGTGGTTCCCAAGTGAGCGGCCGAGCTTCATGCAGCGGCCGCTTGTAGGAACCGAAGCACTCTCAGAGGGGCCTGGCAGAGGGGAGAGACCATGTGAGCTGGGGGCAATATATCCATGTGTGAGCTGGGGCAATATATCCGTATGAGCTGTGGGCAATATATCCATGTGAGCTGGGGCAATATATCCATATGAGTTGTGGGCAATATATCCATGTGAGCTGGGAGTGATATATATACACATGAGCTGGGGCAATATATCCACATGAGCTGGGGCAATATATCCATATGAGCTGTGGGCAATATATCCATGTGAGCTGGGGGCATTATATCCATGTGAGCTGGGGCAATATATCCACATGAGCTGGGGCAGTATATCCACATGAGCTGGGGCAATATATCCACATGAGCTAGGGCAATATTTCCATGTGAGCTATGGGTAATATATGCATGTGAGCTAGTGGCAATATATCCATGTGAGCTGAAGGCAATATATCCATGTGAGCTGGGGACAATATATCCTTATGAGCTGGGACAATATATCTATATGAGCTGTGGGCAATATATCCATATGAGCTGGGGCCAATATATAAAATGTGAGCTGTGGCTAATATATAAATGTGAACTGGGGGCAATATATCCATGTGAGCTGGGGCCAATATATAAATGTGAGCTGGGACCAATATATAAAATGTGAGCTGGGAGGGGGGTACCCTGGGCCCATGGTATGGAAAGGGTTTGCAGGGCTGTGCAGATGGAGTGCCATGTGTGTCCTGCCAGAATGGAAAGGGTGCAATGGACAGCCCACACCTGGGTTACCCTACACTGCATAGCTTCAAGGGGTATGTGCTGGGAGGGGGTACCCTGGGCCCCTCGTATGGAAAGGGTTCGAAGTGCTCATGAGCCACATGAGGACAGACCCTGTGCAATGTTCTGGGAAGAGTGTGTGTAACGAGCACAGCTTGCGATTAGGCAGGTCTCTGCCTGTCACTGCGAACCCAACACCAGCTTATAGCCAACATTGGTAGAATGCCTCCCCCCCGAAACCTGTGTCTGGATCCGCCCCTGCCCTTAGCAGACTATGGGATCAAGGAAATCGTCGCCATCAGGGAATGAGGGTGAAGCTGGGCTCCATCCCAAATTGCATCAAATAAGGAAGCAAGGACAGGCATCAAATTCACTGAGCATTTTTTGTAATATTCGAAGGGTAAGCCATCTGGTCCCGGACCTTCACCGTTCTTGTTGTCTTCAATGCGGCAAAGATTTCAACTGAGGAGATAATGTCATTAAGGGAGACACGACCATGGGAGTCAAGGAAACGAGTGACTGTCAGAGAGAGATATCTGTCAATCCGGTCAATTGGGGAACTGGCATCATCAAAATTATAGTGTCCTGTAAAGGATCTAAGGAATTCTTCAGAAATCTCCCAGGGGTTAGTAGAGAGGGTGCCTGTAAGGGTAAGAATCTTTGGAACATTTTAACTGTTTTTTGTTGCAGCTCATGGATCTGGACAAAGTTGGATTCATTGTGAGTATTGAATGCTATAGCCCATTTCATTTGCAGTGCACAACCCTTTCTTCTACTTTCGACCGGCACCAAGAAGGCATTTGATTGCATACTCTGGCCTTTTATATTTCGCACTCTATATAGCTTCGGTATCGCGATGACTTTTTATGCTGGGTTCACGCTCTTTACGCGGCACCTTCGCCATGAGTCAGGGTGAATGGTGCACTTGCCCCTTCATTTGTGATTAGCAATGGCACCCATAAGGGCTTCCCACTTTCCCCGCTTCTTTTTGCCTTATACTTGGAACCACTGTTAACCTCCATTAGACAGAACTCTCTCATAAAAGGGGTTCCGGGCAATAGTGCTGAGCATAAAATCTCTGCCTATGCAGACGATTTACTTTTACTTTGCCAGATACAGTTTATCCCGTGTACTAAGCTTGTACCTCATAGTCCTCTAATCTTGTGCAATTCCTACGTACTCTGATAAACTGACTATTCAGTATGAATTTATGCCAGAGAGGGAGGTGCAGCTTTCATTATGAACATATCCCTTATCATCCCATATATGGGAGGATTTTCCATTGTATTTATAGGTTGATCTACAATCAAATTCCATCCTGTGACTATATTTATGTAAGGGCTGTCACCCTATATCTGTGGAAGGCGACGGATTAGCACTTGCGATGCCAGATACTGCTACTTAGGGATTTGCTCTTCTCCTTTACCCTCCCCTAGATTCCCTTCTTGACCTCTCCCTTTTCCCCCCCTCCGTTCTATCCTTTTTTATACTTCCCACACCTCCTGTACTCCTAATTGTCCTCTGTTGCCCTTTTTTGTTTTTGCTCCTTTCACATCCTGCTTTGCTCTCTTTTTCTTTTTCTTCCACTCTATTTTGTTACATTCCTAATTCGGAATCTCGCCCAACTGCCACTGTTTATTCTTGCCGGCACTACTATTGGTTGCACAGTGCATAATGCTTCTCGTAGATAACTACTTACTTCCAATGTCGGAGTCACGCACTCCTTTCATGCGCCCTTATATTTTGTCTCATGCATTACAGTTATCTGTTTTTGGATAACCTGATGTTTACTAATGGAAGTGTCTATTGCGTTCTTACTGTTATGGGCAGTACTACGATTGTTTCTGTATCTCTTATGTAACTCTTGTCTATGTTGTTTCTTGCACAATAAAAACTTTTCATATAAAAAAAAGATTGTAATAGGGCCCTTGGTGTATTTGTATTTTATGTTAAAAATATGATATATAACTGTTAAGTAGGTTTCTGAAAATGGTCATTAGCATATTAGAATTGGACGATTTGATGTTGTATATGGGTTGGGCAAAAATATGATTTAGGTATTGAATTGAACATATGAGCTGATTCCAACCACTGTCATCTATTTGTACATTAACAGTACTTAATGCAGTCCAAAGACATGTCTTTATCTAAGTGCTTTTTTCACTCTACAATAACCCCAACAATTACCATTAACCAATACATGGACAGTGCTCTAAATCTGCACAGTTAAATTGTCTCAATGTCAATACATTGTCACACAATTAAACTGTGATTTAGAATTTTGAGACAAAATCAATGTAATAAACATGTAAGTCAATATTAAATGTGTTGTTCTGAATCCATTTTAGATGTATTTTTGTGAGAGGGAATGACTGCCTTTCCATTTTAAAGCGTGGAATGTTTTTTTTTTTAAAAAAAAAACACATAACGTGAATGGTAGAGTGTAATTTAATAGTGATTTTACAGTAATTACATTAATAAAACTTCAATGCAAGGAACATAGACTGTACTGGACATTAAATGTCCCTAACACCAGCATAACATCATAATCCTTTAAAAAATTATCCTAGTAAGCACAATGGAGTCAATTTAATAAGCTGCATTAAAACTAAATAGAACAATAATGAGTTATGCAAAAAAACTGTAGGTGACTTACGCAATTTACAACCACAGGTCATATGCACTATGATTTTTTTTTATTGGCTAATTACAGAGTTGCTTCAATGGTTGATAACTAAACCATTTGAAATGGATACCACTGAAATTGTAATATTTCTTAAAACTAGTGCCAATATAGTAGTAATAATGGTAAGGACTTACTTTTTAATTTTCAGGTAGAACATTTCATCCTACTACTAGTAGTTATGGTTAATATAGTTGTAAAATATTAATACCCCACATGAATCATATTGGTTTGAATTCACTTCATATACCATTCCATTAAATGTGTCCAACAAAAAAGTATAATTTATTTGAAGCATAAAACAAACTTTATAATTAAGGCAGTTCTGTGTATAAATTGATATTTAGGTTGCTAGACATATAAAGATGAAAATTATGTTAAATAACATATTTAATAATATATTATAATATAATTTGATGCATGCAGATAGTCCTCTCACCAGACTGACATCAATATTAAAATGCATAATAAGTTGGATTTCTACAGACCTTGCTACTGTTTCATGCCTGTCAGAGATCATCATACGGTTTTGGTTTGAACTCTTCTATATCAGAAATAGAATCATACTGTATATCAGCATACGGTTGAGTTTTTATATAGTTATAATACTTAGTATCAGCCAATAAAGACACTATAAAGTTTATAATTCCTGCAATGTAATTGACAAAAGACGAATGAACAATAGACACATTCATATTTTTGTCATTTACATCCTTATGCTTTTTTTTAGCAGACACTTTACTGCTCTAATTAAGTGCAATTGTTGTTATTTCCATACCATTTCAATGCTTAATTATCTGAGACAAAAGCATTTCTCAACATATCTCCCTGCCAGTTATTATTGAGAGGAGAAAACTGTAATGCTTACCTGAACCTGTATCAGGTATTTTTTTACTTGTGAAATTTAATATTATATTAGCTGAACATTCTTGTGAGTGTTTTACCGCTACATGCAATGTCACACTGTAAGAGTCACTGACTGTATTTCCATGTCACTTTTTGGGAGGACTCGGACTACTGTGAATTCAGCTGAGCCCATTGTTATATGTCACTAATATGAGGATGGTATTTTGCTGCCTCTGTCTTCTGTGCTGGCTAAGGCTAGGGTCAGACTAACGCATTTGTCGCGTTGTCCGTGAAAAAGTGCGTTCGAACGAATGGACGCATTTTTTCACGGAATACGCAATAGCGGTCATACGATGCGCATTTTCGTCCGTGATTTTGTACGGATCATGAATAAAACCCTTTTTGTGTCTGGACGTTATGTTGGTCGGACATTAGCAGCGTCTGACGTCTCCTAATCACACACACACGCCGCTATGCGGACGCAGCGCACTCTGTACGTCAGTAGTAGCGGTTTGACGTTCTAGAAAAAATGCGTTCATTTGCCACTTGCGTTGCGCGGACGAACTTTCGTGCGGCCGTTCTTCGTATGTTACCCGGCACTGGACGTTATTTGCTGCTAGCACGGCCGTGATTTCGTGCGGTTAAACGCACATTAAAAATGCTTTCGTCTGACCTTAGCCTAATAGGTCACCTCCAGCTGTAGAAATCTCTGTGACACATCCTCTGCTGTTTAATAAAATAGGTTCTTTGCAACTTGTCAGGACTCCCATCTTCCAAATTCATAGTGCTGAGGATGCTCTTGTTCAGCCTATGGCTAGTGCACCATTTCAGGAACACTATAACACCAGTGCATGACTTCTAAGTGTTCTGATTAGGGCGGTACCAAGAGGTTCTGCAACTCCCATTCATGCCCTGGCAGTGGGAAGATACTTATGGGTATACAAGTCCCTCCACTTCTCTTGTTCCCTGCAATGTCTTGGTTCATTGCCCTTCAGTGCAAGTCTTCTTGTTGTATTGCTCTACTGGTATATAACTTTTGTCTTGCCTCACGCTTATCCTGAGACCTGTTCAATTCCTCAGCAGTTGCTGAGTAGGGATAAGCCGAACACCCCCGTGTTCGGTTCGCATTCGAACTCGAACAATTTCAAAAGTTCGAGTTCGAACGCGAACGCGAACCGAACTCAATGCAAGTCAATGGGACTCAAAAGTTCGAATTTTAGAGTGCCCTCCAAGAGGGCATATATGCAAGATATTTGCCATAAAAGGTGTATGGGGGTCCGGGTAGTGCCCTGGGGGACAGGAAAAAAGGAAAAAAAGCTTTTAAAAAAAACGTTTTTAAAGGAACAGTGAGTTTGCCATGAAATAAAGGTTAAGAATAAAAATGAAAAATTCCTTCAAATATCATGCCTAGGAGGTCCCCATAACCTGCCCGTGAAGTGGCGGATTTGTTTGATTATAGAAACACTTAAAAACAAAAAAATTACATTTCAAATGACGGTAAATGGTTTTCCTTTAATGTATTCATAAACAACTGCTTGGGGCGGCAGTCTGTATGAAACGAGGAGACATTTTCGGACACGCAGAACAAGTTTAGTGATTTTTTGGCTAAATTATGGTGAAACCTATGCAGGCTTTGAATAAAAGTAACAATAGGTGCTTTAAAATTGGGCCTTTAGTGTCGGCAACAGTGCCGTCACACCGTAACCCCTCTGTGGTATTGTGGAAGAGTGCAGGGTTGGACCCTGCGGTCCAATATTAAAATGATATGAATCTGGTATAGGCGTCAGTGGCAGTGCACCCAAATATTGTGCCTTATATTGTGCACCCAAATATTGTGACATAATGTCACACAAAACTCCAAAAATGGGCTGGACAAAATTCTTGGCACCCTGACCCAGAGACATAAAAAGCAAGACTACAGTTTGCCAAAATGTACTTGAGTAAGCCAAAATCCTTCTGGGAAAACGTCTTGTGGACAGATGAGACCAAGATAGAGCTTTTTGGTAAAGCACATCATTCTACGGTTTACCGAAAACGGAATGAGGCCTACAAAGAAAAGAACACAGTACCTACAGTGAAATATGGTGGAGGTTCAATGATGTTCTGGGGTTGTTTTGCTGCCTCTGGCACTGGGTGCCTTGAATGTGTGCAAGGCATCATGAAATCTGAGGATTACCAAAGGATTTTGGGTCGCACTGTAGGACCCAGTGTCATAAAGCTGGGTTTGCATCCGAGATCTTGGGTCTTCCAGCAGGACAATGACCCCAAACATACGTCAAAAAGCACCCAGAAATGGATGGCAACAAAGCGCTGGAGAGTTCTGAAGTGGCCAGCAATGAGTCCAGATCTAAATTCCATTGAACACTTGTGGAGAGATCTTAAAATTGCTGTTGTGGAAAGGCGCCCTTCCAATAAGAGAGACTTCTGGAGCAGTTTGCAAAGGAAGAGTGATACAAAATTCCGTGTGAGAGGTGTAAGAAGCTTATTGATGGTTATAGGAAGCGACTGATTTCAGTTATTTTTTCCAAAGGGTGTGCAACCAAATATTAAGTTAAGGGTGCCAAGAATTTTGTCCAGACCATTTTGGGAGTTTTGCGTGACATTATGTCCAATTTGCTTTTTTTCCTCCCTTTTTTTGTTTTGTTCCAATACACACAAAGGGAATAAACATGTGTATAGCAAAACATGTGTTACTGCAATACTTTTCTGTGAGAAATACTTGATTTTCGGGAAAAATGTCTGGGGTGCCAACAATTTCGGCCATGACTGTATATATATATACACACGCACTTATATAGCTACCAGAGACTTTAAGTATCAATCAATAAGATCAGCAACATTTACTGCCATATGGTCTTCTTGATAGTGGGACCTACACCGGCAACAAGTAAGCCGTGTATATGGCTACCAGAGACCTTAAGTCTCAACCAATTAGGTCAGTCGGCAGACAAAACAGCCTCTGTGCAAAACTACATAGGCTCCTTGTAGTGGGCCCTTAGTAAATTTGATAACACAATTTATATGCTCAGGTCAATAGGCTCCTTGTAGTGGGCCATGAATAAACTGAGTGGCTAAGTATTTTGCACACTCCCCAAATCATTATGGTATATGGGTCCCCAGATTGCAGCATGCCTCACCAGACAAAAAAACATAAGTGTAGCCATCAATTGTGGAATCAATCTATGCACTGTTTAAAAAAACACCTGATGTGCCTTTCTCTGCTCCCATGAGCAGTTTCATCAGGAGCTTAGTCCATTCTATTCCTCGGGTACCTATTTATGGTGTTCCTTATTTCAGTTGCTTCAAATCAGATGCTAATGAAGGCCTGAAGCACCTAAGGCTGGGGTCAGACGAATGCAGTGTTAACGTCCGTGTTGCCCGCACATAAGTACGTCCGTGATAGCATACAATTGTGTTAAATGGAGCCCCACACACGAAGTACGTCCGCACAGAAGTGCGGGGGCTGACGGACGCTGCAAACGGACGCAGGTTAGGCAAGAACGTAATACTGCTAGAACGGACGTGCAGAGTGCGCCACGTCCACAACGTCCGCATAGCTTTGTGTGTGAGTGATGCAACAAGGTCAGACGAACTGCATTTATACGTCCAGCATTTTTGACGGACAGAATGTTCTTTTATTGTAATTTATTTTCCCTTCTACATCAGTCAAAAAATACGTCAGTGAAAAAAACGGACTGTTTGGCCACTACCTTGTAGTCAGTCAGTAAGTACGTCTGTACCGCACGGACGCACAGTCCGTAGAAAATGCGCTCATCTGACCCTAGCCGTGGAAGGGCACGGTAGGATGGCGGGTCCATTCTCGTCACCAGCGGTGCGGGATTTGAGGATATCCCCTTTGGGGGTGGTGCCTAAGCAGAAGGCTGGGGATTTTCGGTTGATTAATCATTTATCCTATCCGCTGGGAGGATCGATGAATGATGATATTGGTGAGGAGTTGGACTCGGTGTCGTGTGTGTCCTTTGATTCAGCGGTTGGTTTGGTTCGGGATGCAGGAAAGGGGGCTTTGATGGCTAAGGTGGATTTTGAGTCGGTGTTTCGGCTCCTACCTATTCATCATTCAGGTCATCACCTTCTGGGGTTTTGGTTTGTAGGTAAATTTTACGTGGATCTAGGTCTGCCTATGGGTTGTTCCTGTTCCTTTTTTGAGTGCTTTAGCACATTTTTTGGAAGGGTTGGGTCGTGTGGTGGCAGGGTCGGATAAATTAACACATTATTTGTGTAGGGAAGGGACAGGAAGATGTCTTCACATTCTTTGGTCTTTTCAATGGGTGGCGCACCGATTTGGTGTTCCTTTGGCTTCTGATATAAAGGAAGGTTCGGCATCAGTCATCACTTTCCTGGGGATTGGGATTGATTCGGTTAAGGGTCGTTTATCTTTGGTGTAAATCTTGGAAGCTTTAAGGCAAGTGGAAGGGGCAGAGGCCTTGTCGGTCAGGAGGTTGCGGTTACGAGAGCTTCTATCACTGGGCAACATGGCGGTGGTGTCGGTGGTTAATCCCCTGTTAGCTTCATTGTTGCAAGTCATTAGGTTGCTGAAGAGGTTTGTGCTGCTTTGTTTGAAATTTCATATTTTCTGCAGGGTGCGCCATGTTCCAGGTCGCCTTAACTCAGTGGCGGTTGCTTTGTCTCGTTTACAGTGGGACAGGTTTCGCTATCCGGCTCCAAAGGTGGAAGAGGTGGGCACCCCGTGTCCGGAGGGTTTTTGGGCAGCTAGCTCGGAATGTTTGGAGGTTGGGTGAGAGGTTTTTTGTCTGACTCCACTGGGAGGGCGTATTCCCGAGTCTGGTGGGATTGGGACGCATTGGGTGAGTGTTTCAGGTACATTGCGGTTGGTGCAGGAGAGCCTGCTCAGAGCATACCTCATTTGGTTGTTCGAAGCGGGGTATCTCCTGGGGTGGTGCGGCAGTCACTGGCTGCCTTGGTTTTTATTTTTCAGATTTCTAATTATTTTTTTATGAGAAAGGATTTTACCAGGAAGGATACATTAAGATTTCTCTTGTTTTCAAGTATGTCCAGGGTGGCGAGTATGTACCGTTAGGTGTCTTGCCAAGGACACTTACTGGAGAGGTTGCTCGCTGGGATCGAACCCATGACTCCACAGGCTCTCTCCATGCAGAGCAGTGACATTACCTCTACTCCACCCAGCCGGTACTATTGGAAGGTTTATGAGATTTTGGGGGTGATATTGTGCCTCAACTTATGAGGTTTTTGCTCATGAGGGCAGCTTTCTGTTTGGGATTTTGGGAGCATTTCGAGTAGGTGAGTTGGTTTGTAATTCTAAGAAGGTGGTGGTGGTTTGGGAGCTGATGCGGTGTGGTTAGGAGATGAGGAGGTCGTTGTTTGGGTTTCTACGGCCTAGACGGATCAATTGGGTAAGGTGCTCAAACGGATCAATTGGGTATTGGGTAAAGGGTTGGTTTATCCAGTATGGATAACTGCATTATTTGTCCGGTCAGGAACGTTAAGGAATTTTTTGTAGGTACGGGTTGAGTCTGGAGTGGCCTTTTTTATGTCACACAGACGGCTTGGCATTATCTAGGTATTAGTTTGTAGCTATTTTTAGAAGGGTTTGGGGAGGAATCCAGTCGAATATGGATTGCACTCCTTCCGGATTGGTGCTGCAACCAGAGCTTCTCAGCTTGGTTTGTCTGGAATGGAGATTCAAGAATTAGGAAGATGTATCTTTAGGGCTTTTCGGGTTTACGTTAGGCCTGGTGTGGTGGTATAAATTTTCAAACACTTTTGTATAATGCTGGGAGGATATGTGGTGGTATTATGTTGTATTATTATATTGTTGGCATTGTTTAGGTTTACATTTTCAATATAATTTTTTTTTTAAAAAAAGAGAAATATGGAAAATTATAAAATGGAATACGAATTATTATTTTATATGGAATGTATATATTTCTTCTTATTTTTGTACTTTGTATATATGTTTGTATGTTGGAGGAGCGTGGAGGTTGGCGTATTTCTGTGCAATTGGAATGTTCATTGTTTATGTTATGTTTTTCTTTACAGGTATGGACATTATTTTTTTTGTGGGTGTGTGATGGGGTGGTGTGGAGTTTTTTCTTATGGAGTTGTTTTGTGTGGTGGAGATGGTGGTAATTTGTTTTGTAGGTCCTTTGATAGTGGTGTGGATCGTTGGAGATTCGCTGGTGTTCTGGGCTCGGAGAAGGGAGTTGGTGCGAGCATCTGGAGTGCAGATGGAGCAGATGCAGGCTGATCTGCAGCAGCTGAGGGAGTGGTCACCATGGACGGTGGTGGGTGGTGTGGTCAGAGGTGTTGCCGAGGATGGTGTGGAGGCAGGCGGTGTTGGGTGCCCTTGGGCACGGTGAGATCCCCCATGTGTTGGTAGTGCACGTGGGGGGGAATGATTTGGGAGTGGTACCTCATGGAAGGCTGCTGAAGCAGATGAAGGCGGATCTGCGGCAGCTGAGGGAGTGGTCGCCATGAACGGTGGTGGTGTGGTGGGAGATGTTGCCGAGGATGGTGTGGAGGCAGGCAGTGTTGGGTGCCCTTGGGCACGGTGAGGTCCCCCATGTGTTGGTGGTGCTCATGGGAGGGGTGATGTGGGAGTGGTCCCTCATGGAATGCTGCTGGAGCAGATGAAAGCGGATCTGCAGCAGCCAAGGGTTTTGGGAGTGGTCCCTCATGGAAAACTGTTGGAGCAGATGAAGGCGGATCTGCGGCAGTTGAGGGATTTGGGAGTGGTCCCTCATGGTGTGCTGCTGGAGCAGATGCAGGCGGATTTGCGGCAGCTGAGGGAGTGGTCACCATGGACATGTTGTCGAGGATGGTGTGGAGGCAGGCGGAGAATGAGGAAGTGGTGCGGCTTTGCCGGATCAAGGTGAATCGCTGTATGGGAAGGTTTGTGAGGCGGATGGATGGTGTGGTGGTGCGGCATCTACCCTTTGAAGAGGAGGATGCGGCGTGTTATTTTATGGAGGATGGCGTTCACCTGACTGATGTGGGCAAGGATATGTTCATCCTGGGAATCATAGAGGGGATTGAACAAGCCCTGTTTTTCCTTTGTGGGGGAGCTCTCCCATAAGGGGGTTATGTGAGGAGCTCTTGGCGGGGGCTTGTATGCAGTGCTGGGTAGGGGTTCCTTTTATTTAGGCTAATTTTGGTCAGATGGTTGGGAGTTGCAAGGTTTTTGTGGTTGGTTTGGAGGTGTGTGGTGGTTGTGTGGAATCCTCTTTCAGCACTGGGTTATTGTATTATTTTGTTATGGGAATGTTTATGTCATGGTGCTGGGTTTATTGTGTGGAGTTTGTAGCTGTGGCCTGTATATATAATAAATATATATATTATTCCACAGTTATGTGTCGTGTATTTTTGTGTATTTATTGTCTCCCTGCGTACGACTTGGTCATCAGTATGCGACTTATTGCGTATTCACATGTGCCGGCAGATTAGATGCCTCATACTCTATCACCTAGCACTTAGACATTGCGCACGCGCGCTCTTTGTCTAACAATGCGGGCCGGCACTCGGGTGCTTAGTGCTCTAGCGCGTATTAACTGAGGCCTGGCGGGCTCAGTATCTGTAAAATGGAGGAAATGTTTATGTGACAGATAAAAAAAAAGAATGGTATAGATAATATTGGGCTATATTTGGGGGTTACTGTAGGTGGCAATATCTTTTGTCCAGTGTGGAATGACATTGGCGTAATATCGAAGGGTGTGAATTAGCAGAATTTGTTGTATGGTTAAGATATTGATTATGACTTCAATGCATTGTATTCAAATTATTCTACACATATACACTTTAGGCAGGGCAAAGTGTAAAATTAATTATCACATGAGGATTAGGGATGAGCTGTTCGGTTCGATCGGTTCGGAGTTCGCATCGAACATAGCCTGTTCGTTTGTTCGCGAACTACGAACATTTCCGGGTGTTCGCCGCGTGTTCGCCCACAATGCACCACAATGGACCACAATGCACTTTTCCACTGGCCTGAAGCTCGTAATTGGCTACAGTCTTGCACCTGACCACAGGTCTGGTGCAAGACAGGTTCAACACTATGCCAATCACGGCTCAGAGTCCTGATTGGGCAAATTTTGCCCAATCATGGGCTCACAGAGCTACGTCCCGCAGCACACTATATAAGGTTTCCACGCATCACTTCTGCACGCATTTGAGAGGAGATTTCATAGGAGATTGTTGTTGTGTGTTCTTACTGCCGGTCTGCCACGCTACTGGGGGGGGTCTGGGGGGTCTCATTTCTACCAAATATCAGGGAATTGTTGTAATCTTTGTGCTCAGTCCCAGCAAGTATTTTGGGGGTCACTAATTTCTACAAAATATTTGGGAATTGAGGTGATCTGTGTCTTGTCACACAGCCAGTGCCACGCAGTATTTTGGGGGTCACTAATTTCTACAAAACATTTGGGAATTGAGGTGATCTGTGTCTTGTCACTGCCAGCAAGTATTTTGGGGGTCACAAATTTCTACAAAATATTTGGGAATTGAGGTGATCTGTGTCTTGTCACACAGCCAGTACCACACAGTATTTTGGGGGTCACTAATTTCTACAAAATATTTGGGAATTGTTATGATCCGTGTGTTCTCACTGGCTGCCACCCATCAGGGGGTCTCACTGATTTATAGAAGGTTTCTGAGACTTGTAATCTGTGTCTTCTTCACTGCCAGCTATCAGGGGGTCCCACATACTTCTAGCAGATTTATGCAAATTTTAATTTGTGTCTTCTCATTGCCACCCATCAGGGGGTCACACTGATTTATAGGAGGTTTCTGAGACTTGTAATCTGTGTCTTCTCTCACTGCCAGCCATCAGGGGGTCACACTGATTTAAAGGAGGTTTCTGAGATTTGTAATCTGTGTCTTCTCACTGCCACCCATCAGGGGGTCTCACTGATTTATAGGAGGTTTCTGGGAATTGTAATCTGTGTCTTGTCACTAGCTGCTAGCTATCAGGGTGTCTCACTGAGTTATACCAGAGTTCTGTAAATCTTTAATCTTTATACCAGAGTTGAATCAGAGTTCTGTATATATTTAATCTATATATCACTCACCATGTCTGAAAGAACAAAAAGGACAGGCAGACGCTCCCAGACACAGATAAGAGGGCAAGCAGCCCCTGTGTCGGGAGGCTGTGCCTCTGGTCATGGTGGACGTGGTGCATCCTCTGCAGGGGCATGCTTGTCCTTTCTAACTGGTGCTGGCCGTCTTAAGCAGCAGCAACATACAGAGGATTTGGTGGATTGGCTAACCAGGCCATCCTCATCCTCCGAGTCCTCTGCCAGCCAGGCTTGTAGTGCTTTACAGTCCACCTCAGCTGCCAAAGCATCTAATGCAGCCTCCATGTCCACAGCTACTCCTGCCGTAGCCTCGCTATCACACACGGAGGAGTCAGCTGAATTGTTTGACTGCAATGACAGTGACATGCTGCTTGAGGATGCGCAGCAAGTACAGTGCTCTGATTCAATCTCTGAGGTTAAGGAAGGGAGTATAATCAACCTAGAGGAAGGGGGTGCAAGTGATGACACACAAATAACTGGCACTCATGTTGCCCCAGCAGCTGCAGCATACTGCCAAGTTGGCTCCAGTGACGAGGAGATAGGGGGTGATGATGACAATGATGATGAGGTCACTGACTCCACCTGGGTGCCAGATCGAACAGAGGAATCAAGTGAGGAGGAGGGGAGGAGGAGGAGGAGGCACAGCAAACACGAGGCACAACATCCTCTATGACCAACCGTAGCACTAGCCAGTCCAAAGCATCAAATGTCAGAGCTGCTCTGGTGCAGAGCGCTGTTGTCTCAAAGCACACATGCAGGAACTCTGCTGTCTGGGAGTTCTTTAAGAAATGTGCTGCAGAACCCACCGTTGCTATTTGTAATATATGTCAGATGAGGCATAAGCGTGGGAAAGACACCGGACGCTTGGGTACCACGTGCTTGAGGCAACATATGACCTCCTGCCACACATCCCATTTGCACAAACCTTTGCGTAGGTCCTACTCAGCCTCATCTGTCTCTACCCCCACTGTATGTCCTGCCATGTCATTGCCTGCTACAACCTCCACTGACAGGGATGATGCTACAGTAATGGATGTACCAGCTCCTTCACAATGTGACAGCATCCCATCAGCTGAAGATTTATGCAGTCAGATTACGTTGCCCCAGCTGCTGCAGCGTAAGAAAAAATATAGTCCAACCATCCCCAAGCACAGCGTCTAAATGCCAGTTTAGCAAAATTACTCGCATTACAGCTGCTGCCTTTCCAGCTGGTGGACTCTGCTTCCTTCCGTGAATTTGCTGAATGTGCTGTACCACAGTGGCAGGTTCAAAAACGCCATTACTTTTCATGGAAGGCCATTCCAGCACTATACCAGCACGTGGAAGACAATGTTATCGAGTCATTGGGAAAGGCAGTCAGCAGCAAGGTGCATGTGACTTTAGACACGTGGTCCAGCAAGCATGGACAGGGTCGTTACATTTCCTTCACGGCACACTGGGTAACTCTGATTGCAGCTGGGAGGGATCCAAGACGGGGCTCTGTGCTGGAGCTTGTTTATCCACCACGCCTTCAGAAAGCTGCTTGTAAGAGGTCTGTCTGCTCCACCACCACCTCTCCCTCTTCCTCCTTCTCCTCCTCCTTCTGTGTCTCTGGCGAAGTGGCAGTTAAACTGACGCCTGACACGGTCTACGCAATGGCTCAAGCAAAAAGAAGCCATACTTGTAACGTTGGGAGCTTCCAGCCCTACCTGTGTGCTTGAGGACAGCATGTCTGATGCTGCTCGCTGACCAATGCCCAGTTTAAATGGAGACAGGCAGGGAGGTGGCTGCATGAGGCGCGGCTTGAGTGGGGGGCGTGGCCTGGTGAAGGTCTTTAAAAACCCTCAGTGTTTTCTCAGCAGTTGCCAGATCGTGGTTATCCATACCTGAGCTCCTTGTACCTGACTGCTATATTGAATTAACCCGTTATTGACCTCTGCTTGTTTCTGACTATTCTGCCTTCTGTTGCCCTAGACCATTTTCTTGTACTACGCCACTGCTCTGATATCGACCCGGCTATTCCATTTGACCATTCTGAACTCTGTATTCCTGATTCTGGCTCGGCTGACTACTCCCTGTGTTGTTAACCCTTTCTGTCTAGCTAGTTTACCTGGCCAATTCTAAGGACCAGACAGTTAGAGATCTTTCACGGCTACTCTGTTGGTAGCTTCTGGGCTCTGTGGAGTGTGGGGTGTTAAGTACTGCGTGGTGGGATCTGGGAACCGTGACATTACGATCTGGCCACTATGGATCCCGCAGAGTTAACACAGCACTTGGCTAACTTTGTATCCAGACAGGATGAGCAGGATCATAGGATGGATCAGTTTGCTATTGCCTTACAAACTATCCTGACTCGTACGGCTCACCTGGAACCAGCTGGGGTTGCACCCCCGCTTGACATACCTGTGTCCCCTGTCGTTCAGACATCCCAGGTACACATGACCGCTCCTATGAGGTTTGACGGTACTCCCTCAGAGTGCCGGGGATTTTTGGTCCATGTGGATATTCATTTTAAATTAAATCCACAGATGTTTTTCTCTGACATTGCCAAAGTGGGGTTCATTATTAATCATCTGTCTGGCAGAGCATTGACATGGGCGACTCCGTTATGGGAGGCAGAGAAGCCTATCATACGGGATTATAAAGAATTCATAGCCGAGTTACAACGTACATTTAATCCTACCAGAAAGGCCACGGTAGCTGGCAAATCCTTGTTCCGCATACGTCAAGGGAACAGGACTGTTTCTGATTATGCCATAGAATTTAAAACCTTGATCTCTGATGTGAACTGGACAAATGAGACACTGGTTCTGGCTTTTATGGAGGGGTTATCAGAGTCATTGATGCATGAATTGGCTCCACGTAAACTACCTGAGGTATTGTGTGAACTCATTGTTTATTGTATAGATCTGGATAATCAGATAAGGGACAGAAGGACTCCAAGAGAGAAGCCCAAGAGACTGTTACTTAGGTTGGCCCCTGTCTTTCAGGCACCACCAAGAGAGTCATCTCCTCCCTCTGAGCCTATGCAACTAGGCCGTACTAGGCTTACAGAGGAAGAGAGAACAAGGCGTTTTCGTGAGGGATTGTGCCTGTATTGTGGTTTGGGGGGTCATGTACGATTTCAATGTCCTACTCGTCCTAAGATGTATGATAAGCCGGAAAAACTACCGCACCTAAGGCAGCTGAGGAGACAGGCCTTGGGTGTGACGTGCATGTCTCCTGTCAAAGACACTAAACTTATGTTACCAGTATCCTTGGCTTGGGAGACCAAGACCACACATACTACCGCTTTTTTGGATTCTGGGGCTGCTGGCAACTTTATCGATGTTAACTACGCTTCTTCCATTTCTCTACCTCTGGTTGTAAGAGAGACACCCTTAGCCGTCGAAGCCATAGACGGCAGACCGTTATCCTGCCCTAGGATTACTCACGATACGGTTACATTGGTTCTTACCACTGGTCTCTTGCATAAAGAAGAAATCATATTTCAAGTTATCCATTCACCTTCCAATCCTGTTGTACTTGGTTTCCCTTGGTTGGTGGAACATAATCCTGTTATTGATTGGGCTAAGGAGAGAGATACTGTCTTGGAGTCCTGCTTGTTTTGGGACTTGTTTAATACCCATTCAGCATGTCGGTGCCCTGAACACACCCACAGCTCCTCCATTGTCTACAGAGGTTCCTGACCAATACGCCGACCTCAGGGCTGTATTTGATAAAAGAGAGGCAGAGAAACTGCCTCCACATAGACCATATGATTGTGCCATTGATATTCATCCTGGTACCATGCCTCCTCGACCCAAAGTATATCCTCTTTCCATAAAGGAGAACCAAATTATGGAGGAGTACATAAAGGAGAATTTGGAGAGAGGTTTTATCCGACGTTCCTCTTCTCCAGCAGGGGCTGGGTTCTTTTTTGTGTCTAAAAAAGAGGGAGATTTACGCCCGTGTATCGATTATAGGGGCTTAACAAGATCACCATTAAGAACGTGTACCCTATCCCTCTCATATCAGAACTTTTCGACAGGTTAAGGGGGTCAGCAGTATACACAAAACTTGATTTAAGAGGGCTTACAACCTGATACGTATAAAAGAGGGGCATGAGTGGAAAACAGCATTTAACACCAGGAGTGGGCATTATGAATACTTGGTCATGCCTTTCGGTCTTTGTAATGCTCCAGCGGTATTCCAGGATTTTATTAATGATGTGCTCAGAGATTTCTTACAAACCTTTGTTATAGTATACCTAGACGATATATTGATTTACTCTCCCGATCTGAAAACCCACCATGCACATGTCAGACAGGTATTAGCAAAATTACTGGACAATGGTCTTTATTGCAAACTAGAGAAGTGTTTATTCGACATTACTACTGTGAAATTCCTTGGGTATATTATCACTCCAGAAGGTTTTGAGATGGATCCTTCTAAACTCACGGCCATCTCAGAATGGCCTCTCCCTCAAGGTCTCAAGGCCATACAGAGGTTTCTGGGGTTTTCCAACTATTATAGGAAATTTATCAAGAATTATTCCGCTGTAGCCTCCCTTATCATTAATATGACACGTAAAGGTCTGAAGAACCAGATCTGGTCTTCTCAATCCAAACAAGCATTCGAAGCCCTCAAACAAGCTTTCACTTCCGCTCCTGTGTTACGGCATCCTGATCCCAGGATTCCGTTTGTTCTTGAGGTTGATGCTTCCGAGATAGGCATTGGGGCTGTCCTGTCTCAAAGAGAGTCTCCAGGAAAACCTCTACATCCTTGTGGGTTCTTTTCAAGAAAATTATCACCAGCAGAACGCAATTATGATATCGGTAACAGAGAATTGCTTGCTATTGTGTCTGCCCTATCAGAGTGGAGACATTTGTTGGAAGGTACTCTTGACCCTTTGTTGATAATTACTGATCATAAGAACCTTACGTACATCGGGGATGCTAAACGTTTGAAAGCGAGACAGGCCAGGTGGTCATTGCTACTGTCTCGGTTTAATTTTGTATTGACTTACAGACCAGGTGACCGCAATGTAAAGGCTGATGCCTTATCTCGTCAATATGACCCGTATGAGTCTAATACACAAGACCACAATCCTATAGTTCCTCCTGAATGTATTGTGGCTTCCACAGTCTTGTCTGTCTCCTCGCCTTTCCTGGAACGCCTCCAGGCAGTTCAAGTAGGGGCTCCACCTGACAAGCCTCCAGATATGTTGTTTGTACCTGAAAAGGAAAGACAAGAATTACTCATAATGTTTCATGATTCTAAACCAGCAGGTCATCCTGGTATTACTAAGACTCTTACCAGTATCTCCAGACAGTTCTGGTGGCCCACCATGCGACAGGACGTACGTCTGTTTGTTTTGGCTTGTCAAGTCTGTGCCAGAAGCAAAACCAGTAAATCCTTGCCTGTCGGTCTATTGCAGCCTTTACCAATGCCTAAGAGGCCTTGGTCTCATCTATCTATGGATTTTATTGTGGACTTGCCGAAGTCCAAGGGTCATACTGTGGTTCTGACAGTTGTAGACCGCTTCTCCAAAATGGCTCATTTTGTCCCTCTACCTAAGCTTCCTACGGCCAAAGAACTGGCGGTTGTCTTTGCTAGAGAGATTGTGCGAATACATGGGGTTCCGTCTGAAATAGTCTCTGACAGAGGAGCCCAGTTCGTCTCTCGTTTCTGGAGGGTTTTCTGTGCAGAGATGGGGGTGCGATTGTCCTTCTCTTCAGCATATCATCCACAAACCAATGGGGCAGCAGAGAGGGCAAATCAGGGTCTCGAGCAGTACATACGTTGCTTTACCACACAACAACAAGACAATTGGTCGGAGTTGTTGCCCTGGGCTGAGTATGCACGTAATAACGCCGTTAACGAGACCACTGGCCACTCTCCTTTTTCTGCCATCTATGGTTTTTTCCCTCCGGCTCTACCGCTTCAGTTTACTGAACAGACCATCCCGGCTCTCGATGACCATCTCACTCAACTGCAAGAGATTTGGAGACAGATTCGAGAAAATATGGAGCGCAATGTTGCTGTCCAGAAACGCAAGGCTGACAGGCATAGGTTACAAGCTCCCTCCTATAACGTGGGGGATAGAGTTTGGTTGTCCACTAGGAACGTGAAGTTGCGGGTGCCTTCTATGAAAATGGCACCTCGGTTTATAGGTCCATATAAGATCATTCGCCGCATTAATCCTGTGGCTTATGCTCTTGCCCTTCCTAAACATCTTCGCATGCACAACGTCTTCCACACCTCCCTACTGAAGCCATTGTTGTGTAACAGGTACACGCGGGTCGTTCCTCCTCCTCCACCTATTCAGGTTGATGGTGAATCTGAGTATGAGGTTAGGAGGGTTTTGGATTCTAGGCTGTGCAGGGGCGCTCTGCAGTACTTGGTCGATTGGGTGGGTTATTGTTCAGAAGACCGGTCCTGGATTCCAGCTTCCGACATGTCTGCCTCTAGGTTGGTTAGGGCGTTCCATGCCTCACTCCCCGATCGCCCTGGTGGTCGTCCTGCCGCTCGCCCTGGTGGTCGTCCTGCCGCTCGTCCTGTTGGTCATCCGGTGGCCTCCCGTGGAGAGGGGGGTACTGTAACGTTGGGAGCTTCCAGCCCTACCTGTGTGCTTGAGGACAGCATGTCTGATGCTGCTCGCTGACCAATGCCCAGTTTAAATGGAGACAGGCAGGGAGGTGGCTGCATGAGGCGCGGCTTGAGTGGGCTCTGTGGAGTGTGGGGTGTTAAGTACTGCATGGTGGGATCTGGGAACCGTGACAATACTGTGCTTGAGCTGGTTTGTTTAGGGGACAGGAGCCACACCGGGCCAGAAATTCTGTCAGCTCTGCAGGGCCAGGTGCAGAGATGGTTAACACCACACCAGCTTCAGCTGGGAATGATCGTCTGCGATAATGGCAGCAACCTTCACTCCGCCCTACGCAAGGGTAAATTGACGCATGTACCATGCCTAGCACACGTCCTAAATCTAGTGGTACAGCGTTTCCTAACCAGGTACCCAGGGCTGGCAGAGCTTCTCAGCCAGGCCAGAAAAGTCTGCAGCCACTTCAGACTGTCATTCCCAGCAAGCGTTCGCCTGGCAGAAATTCAAAGAGAATTCCACCTTCCCACAAACCGTCTGATCTGTGACATGCCCACCAGGTGGAACTCGACATTAGCAATGCTGCAGCATCTGCACAAGCAGCAGAGGGCCATCAACGAGTACCTGTGTGAGTATGGCACAAGGACAGGTTCAGGTCAACTTGTTTCCCCCCCTGCAGTGGCTGATGATCAAGGATGCATGCATTGTACTGTCACCATTTGAGGAGGCAATGAGGATGGTGAGCAGGGACAGTGCATGCATCAGTGACACAATTCCTTTAGTGTTCCTGCTGGAGCACACTCTGCGGGGAATTATAGATGTGGCTCTAGAGGCAGAGCAGCGGGAGGAAGAGGAAGTCTTCCCTAGCTCTCAAGGCCCCAGTCTTTCCGCATACAGCATTCCAGCGGGTCCTCCTCAGATCAGACAGGAGGAGGATGAGGAGGAGGAGGAATATTTAAGTAGTGGGGGGCACTGTGGGGATTCCTCAAGGGAGGGTTTCGTGTGCCCAGAAACACAAGGGCTAGTGCATGGCGGGGAGGAGGAAGTGCACGATACGGTCATCCTCATTGGCCAGGAAGACTCGGAAGCTAATGCCACCTCCAACCTACGCTGCATGGGCTCCCTTATAATGCAAAGCCTGCTAAAGGACCCCGGGATTCGTGCTATCAAGGAGAGGGATCATTACTGGTTGGCAACCCTTCTTGATCCACGATTCAAGGGTAAAGTTGCAGAGCTCATCCTGCCCGCACAGAGGGAGCACAGGATGAAAAAACTTGAGGACGCTCTAAAGTGACACTTGTGTAACACCTTTCTAGGCACTTGTAGGTTATCAAGTGCTGACACAGGTGCTTCTGAGGCTGCGGATGATCAGAGGAATAGTGGTGAAGGCCAGGGCCGCTTGACTGATGCATTTTTTAATTTTTTAGTCCACGGCGCGCAGGGACGTCAAATGTAGGCACCCATTGCCAGCTTCTTCACCATATGGTGCAGGACTATCTAGGGGCAAGGGCAGACCTGGATACCTTTCCAGCAGATGATCCACTGGCTTACTGGGTGTTGAGATTGGATCACTGGCCAGAACTTAGCCAGTATGCTATGCAGCTACTAGGTTGCCCTTCATCTAGCGTGCTTTCTGAAAAGGACGTTCAGTGCCGCTGGAGGTTTTGGCACAGACAAAAGAGTGCATCTGTCCACCGACTCTGTAGACCGGCTGACATTTATAAAAATGAATCAGTCCTGGATCAGCAGTTATCAATCCCCTGATGCTGGCGTAACGGAATAGATCGGGGATGTCTTCTGCATTCACAAAACCTCCAGCACTGAACTCTTCCACAATACCACAAAAGGGTTACAGTGTGAAGGCACTTGCTGCCATGAAAGGCGCAATATTTGGCTGCAATGACGCCTGTGCCACATCTATATCATTTTAATTTTTTGAACCGCAGGGTCCAACCCTGCACTCTTCTACAATACCACAGAGGGGTTACTGTATGAATGCACTTGCTGGCCTGGCACCAAAAGCACAATATCTGGGTGCACTGACGCCTTTAACAGATTCATATCTTTTAATATAGGACCGCATGGTCCATCCCTGCACTCTTCCACAATACCACAAAGGGGTTACTGTATGAATGCACTTGCTGGCCTGGCACCAAAAGCACAATATCTGGGTGCACTGACGCCTTTAACAGATTCATATCTTTTAATATAGGACCGCATGGTCCACCACTGCACTCTTCCACAATACCACAGAGGGGTTACTGTATGAATGCACTTGCTGGCCTGGCACCAAAAGCACAATATTTGGGTGCACTGCCACTGACGCCTGTATCAGATTCATGTCCTCAGAGGGGTTACTGTGTGACGGCACTGTTGCCGACGCTAAAGGACCAATTTTAAAGCACCTATTGTTACTTTCATCCAAAGCCTGCATAAGTTTCACAATAATTTAGCCAAAAAAATCACTAAACTTTTTCTGCGTGTCCGAAAATGTCTCCTCTTTTCATACAGACTGCCACCCCAAGCAGTTGTTTATGGATAGATTAAAGGAAAAGCATTTACCATCATTTGAAACGTCATTTTTTTGTTCTTAAGTGTTTCTATACATCCTAGAAATCCGCCACTTCACGGGCAGGTTATGGGGACCTCCTAGGCACGATATTTGAAGGAATTTTTCGTTTTTATTTTTACCCCTAATTTCATGGAAAACTCACTGTCCTTTAAAAACGTTTTTTTTTTTACTTTTTGTCCTTGTTTCCTGTCCCCCAGGGCACTTCCCAGACCCCCATACACGTTTTATCTCAAATATCTAGCATATATGCCCTCTTGGAGGGCACTCTAAAAATCTAATTTTCAGTCCCATTGACTTGCATTGAGTTTGAGTTCGAGTTCGAATCCGAACATTTGGAAAGTTCGAGTTCGAGAGTGAACCGAACTCGGGGGTGTTCGGCTCATCCCTAATGAGGATCTCCATGGATTAATCAGTAAACCTGGGAAGCAATGGAAGGAAGTTTTTAGCTGGGGCTGGATGGAGAAATCCAAATATAAACTGGAGCAGAGGAATATTTCTTTTGATGTGGGCTGGCAGGTGCTTTCCAAATTTGCCTGCAGGAGCTTCAGTTATATCAACCAAGAGATAAACACCATTGTGGCCTTGACAAAGAACATATCATGAATTAATCCTGCAGCAATAATATAGGCACATGTGCTTGACTGCACAAAAAGAAATATATGTTGAAGTAATACTAATGCTCATAGCAGCATTTATTTTACCTTGTCTACGAAAAGACTCATATTATTGAACTAATAATATATGCTCATTTAGAGTTACATTGAAAATAATTTGCTAGCTACATCAAAAGGGCACAATTTCTATCACAAAGCTAATAAAGCTTCATCATTAAGGCAAAATGATTATATATGATATAGCTATATATGACAAGTACAATGCATCGCATTTCTGCAAAGAAATTATAGGCTGCTTAAAGTCAAAAATTGACACAAAAATAGTTCACAAAACCTTTGTTACATTTCTACAAAGGTCCTCTAAAAGAAATACCTAGTTTACATGAAAGACGTGTAGTTCTGTACATGAACATTATGAAAATGATACCAGGAATTAAAGCTATGATCAAAAGCAGGCTGGGTTTTAGTAAGGGTATATGATTCATGCATTTCTGGATAAAAAACAGTACTTTCAAAAACTAGAAATGAAACATTTCAAGTCTCCTCATCTTAGGATACTATTAAAAATGTTATTTTATTCAACGTCAGCCAAAACATTCTAAATAATTATGTATTTAGCACCCACACAATAGATATTTCTATTACTGAGGCATTCCAGGCAAAAGAATGTTTGATTGTTTTTCCCCCAAAGCTCATATTAGAGTATTATCATAAAACAGGATTTGTACTTTTTAGTGTAATAGACATTTTCAAACAAAGCCTAAAACTTACATTTATTCCGCATCAAAACCGCGATACTGATCCACCTACTTGATACACACTGCATATTAATGCAAAATTGACTCAATTACTTCTGAACAGTCATCTATTCCTTACGGGATGGGCTACTCTATCTAGACTATAAACATATTGGGCTAAATTACAATCTTCACGCAAACATTTGCGCCGGCGCAAAAAAACATTAATGCGTAGGGTAAAACCAATTGCGCCGAATACCGTATTACATAGTCAGAGCAACAACCGTGCACAATCGTCTACCGCGGGCAGGGCCGCCATCAGGGCATTACGCCCCATGCTGCCGTAAGCGGCCCAGGCCCGGTGGGGGCCCGGACCGCTGTGGCTGGCCCAGCGGCATCGCCCTTTTACAGCTCCGGTATCGGACTCGAGGAGTCCGAATCCGGAGCTGTGTCTCTGCTGCTGCAGGAGCCAGAGGAGACACTGTGTCTCCTCTGGCTCCTGGCAGCTTCACTGGCTGGCTGGGCGGGGCCAAGCAGCGTGTGGGGGCCTCCCAAGCACATTGCTTTGGCTCCGCCTCTCCACTCAGTGAAGCTGCGCGCCTGAGCTGGAGGGCCCGGGCTGAAGATAGAAGAAAATAAGATTGAAGAGAAGAAGACAGAAGAAAAGGAGAAGAAAAGAAGACAGCGGAGTGGTGAGCCAGGGCCCAGCCCAGACCCCAAGACCCAGGGCCCAGACCCCAAGGCCCAGACCCTGGGCCCAGACCCCCAGGCCCAGACCCTGGGCCCAGACCCCAAGGCTCAGACCCAGGGCCCAGACCCCAAGACCCAGACCCAGGGCCCAGACCCCAAACCCCAGACCCCAAGGCCTAGACCCTGGGCCCAGACCCCAAGGCCCAGACCCCAAGGCCCAGACCCAGGGCCCAGACTCTGGGCCCAGACCCCAAGGCCCAGACCCCATGGCCCAGACCCCAAGGCCCAGACCCAATCCCCCAGACCCAGGGCCCAGACCCCAGGACCCAGACCCCAAGGCCCAGACCCCAAGTCCCAGATCCCAGGGCCCAGACCCCAAGGCCCAGGGCCCAAGGCCCAGACCCAGGTCCCAGGCCAGACCCAGGGACCAGACCCAGAGCCCAGACCCCGAGGCCCAGACCCAGGGACCAGGCCCCAGACCCAGGATCCAGACCCCAGGCCCAGCCTAGACCCAGGGCCCAGACCCCAGGGACCAGGCCCCAAGGCCCAGCCCCATGGACCAGACCCCAAGGCCCAAACCCCCAAGGCCCAGTCCCAGGGACCAGACCCAGACCCTGAGGCCCAGACCCAGGGACCAGGCCCCAGACCCCAAGGCCCAGACCCAGGGTCCAGACCCCAGGGACCAGGCCCAGCCTAGACCCAGGGCCCAGACCCCATGGACCAGACCTCAAGGCCCAGACCAAGGGACCAGAGCCCAGACCCAGGGCCGAGGCCCCAGGCCAGACTCAGGGCCCAGACCCCAGACCAGACTCAGACCCCAGACCCCAGGGACCAGACCCCAAGGCCCAGTCCCAGGGACCAGACCCAGGGCCCAGACCAGACCCCAAGGCCCAGAGCACAAACCCCAAGGCCCAGGGCCCAGACCCCAAGGCCCAAACCAGACCCAGGGACCAGGCCCAGATCCAGAGGCCAACATATACAGCCCGTTACTGTGAGATTGTTGTTGTGGATTCTGTGATACGCTCATACACACTGCACATTACTGGGAGTTTTATTGCTGTGGTGCTATGTTATGTCCTTTTTTTGAAGGGGAGAAAAGCTGTTAGAGTTTGAGGGAGTGCCGGGGGGGGCCCCGGGGGGCCCCATCGTGAGGTTTAGTAAGGGGCCCCATCATTTCTGATTGCTGCCCTGACCGCGGGTGAACCTGCGCGAACCCTGCGCGAGCTTACTGTACTTTGCGCGTGTTATACTTAACATTGTGAGCGCAAATGCAAATGTGCACTGGTACGAGGATGGTATTGCAATCTATTTTGCGGTAATTACCGCATAGCCTTTGCGCGCATAATTTTAGCAGCTCCTAAAAGCTGGTGTTAATGGCAAATCTGAACAACCTGGCCAAACTCAAATACACCAGCCCATAAAAAATAATGCAGCAAAGTATAGTTGCCCATTCAACTCATTCCAAACCAATAAAACGGAGAAGTTGTTTGTGCATGTATTATTGCTGCAGCATATATGCTCAGATTGACTGTGGCAGGCGCAATTGCTTAACGTGAGATAATTGTGGTTCTTAATTCCGATTGGCTGAATGGCGAGAAAAAAACAGTGTGCACACTGATTTTTGCGCGCGACGGTACTGCACGAGCATTTGGGCGCATCCTGTTTGCGCGAGTTATTGATCGGCGGATGAAAAGACGCACGACGATTGTAATTCCAGTGGTAATTTGTGCGCGTAAAACTTTTTACGCTTGGTGCAAAAAATTTAACTTTGCGGTAGGGTTTTTGCGTGAAGATTGTAATATAGCCCATTGTCTTTATACACACAGACTATTTATGGAGTTCACTGTTATATTATAAAATAAGCATTTTTCAAAATCTATGTAAAATCACCTGTGCAATTTCTATGCAATGAGTTTAATGCTTTTATCAGTTTAGTCACAAACAAGTTAATCTTGAGATAAATAATTTATAGGAAACAGAACTGTGAACCCTAGTTAGAAAGCTGAAATTATATACAGTGAGGGAAGAAAATTATTTGATCCCCTGCTGATTTTGTACGTTTGCCCAATGACAAAGAAATGATCAGCATATAATTTTAATAGTAGGTTTAGTCTAACAGTGAGGACAGATTAACAACAAAATAATCCAGAAAAACACATTTCAAAAAAGTTATAAATCGATTTGCATTTTAATTAGTGAAATAAGTATTTGATTCTCTATCAATCAGCAAGATTTCTGGCTCCCAGGTGTCTTTTATACAAGTAACGAGCTGAGATTAGGAGTGCTTTCTTAAAGGGAGTGCTCCTAATCTCAGTTTGTTACCTGTAGAAAAGACGTCTGTCGACAGAAGCAATCAATCAATCAGATTCCAAACTCTCCACCATGGCCAAGACCAAAGAGCAGTCCAACGATGTCAGGACAAGATTGTAGACCTACACAAGACTGGAATGGGCTACAAGACCATCGCCAAACAGCTTGGTGAGGTGACAACAGTTGGTGCGATTATTTGCAAATGGAAGAAACACAAAATAACTGTCAATCTCCATCAGTCTGGGGCTCCCTGCAAGATCTCACCTCATGGAGTTTCACTGATCATGGGAACGATGAGGAATCAGCCCAGTACTAAACAGAGGATCTTGTCAATGATCTCAAGAAAGCTGGGACCATAGTCACCAAGCACACAATTGGTAACACACTATGCCGTGAAGGGCTGAAATCCTGCAACACCCGCAAGGTCCCCTTGCTCAAGAAAGCACTTGTACAGACCTGTCTGAAGTTTGCCATTGAACATCTGAATGATTTGGAGGAGAACTAGGTGAAAGTGTTGTTGTCAGATGAGACCAAAATCAAGCTCTTCGACATCAACTCAACTCAACGTGTTTGGAGGAGGAATTTTGCCTATCACCCCAAGAATACCATCCCACCGAGGTGGAAGCATTTTGCTTTGGGGGTGTTTTGCTGCTAAGGGGACAGGACAACTTCACCGCATCAAAGGGATGATGGAAGGTGCAATGTATCTTCAAATCATGGAGGAGAACCTCCTCCCCTCAGCCAGGGCATTGAAAACGGGTCTTGGATGGGTATTCCAGCATGTCAATGAGGCAAAACACACAGCCAAGGCAACAAGAAACCTTTGACCTCTGTTATTGCCAACAAGGGTTTTGCCACCAAGTGTAACGAACTGTATATTGCTCGCACTGAAGTAGCGTTGTTTGGATTATAGAGAGCAGATTTTTCTGACAACCAGAGACAGTGAAAACAAAGCTATTCTCCCAAGCCAGGGAGTAGACACACAGTCTAGAATCACACGTAAGCTCGATTGATTTTGTGACCAAAGGACAACTTAGTGCTGTAACATAATCATTATCGATCTGGGAATTAAACACGGAGAATTAAATCGTAACAGTAGTATTTTCCTGTTCGTTCGTATATAAAGGTTTACCACGGCATATGAGTTGTGCAGACTGCAGGGCAGTAACCTTAGAGAAAAACCTTATTTTCGGAAATCTTTCGGATCGTACAGATTTCGGAACGTAAGTAGTAAATGCAGAGCTCACAGCATGATAGTCAAACCCACAGTAAGGTGCCTTGTGATTAGGTCTTAGGTCAGTACGGGCAGCTATCAGAGGCCAGAAGCGTCAGTAAGATTGTACAAGGAGACGGGCAGGTCTCATACATGCATATACAAAGCGTAGCATCGAATCAAACGAACAAACACAAAGAGGATAAACCTGAGAATCGTCAAAGTAACAAGCTGGGTCAAAATACGTAATCAAGGTCCTCAGACAGAAATAGCTCGGCAACAAATCAATAAGTCTCAATAGCAAACAGGCGATGTGGGAAGTAAACTCCTTGTCAGGGCGACGAGGCAACTCCTCGTGCCCTGCTTTAAACCCGGCGGCTACTCGTGACCACACCAGACCCAGTCCCCTCAGACGCCGATCGGCCATCATGGAATGCAGGTACTTGACCAGCCAGTGGCACAGAAACATGCCCCGACCTCTCAGGCTCCCAGCAGGGGCTGAGGACGTAACACTTGAAAATGGCTCGTGTCGGAGCCGAAACGTCAATTTAATTTTAACATGTTTAAATAAAAGTTTATTGTTTTAAACTACATGAGTGTGGCTCCCATCAAGTTGGATATATATATATATATATATATATATAATTAATGTATTAATGTATTGGTAATTTTTGTACATAACTGCAGAATATTTTGTGGTTAATTATTTTAAACAAACCAAGAGGGAGTTAAAAAGGGTCCTAAGTATTCTCTTAGAATTTAAGTAAAACTCTAAAGCAAAAACAGGCATGGAGGTAGGGTCGGTGCACCCATTAGGTCAACTAGGCAGTTGCTTAGGGTGCCACTAGCAGGGGGTCGCCACTCTGAGATAATATAACTTTTGCCATAGTGTCTGTGGTTATGTTCTGTCTGTTTAGAGCTAACAGCAGAGAGGGCATTTGTTATATCCAGCCTTCTGCACGTGCTGCCTGCAAGTGTTTAGAGACCTCACAAGAGTCTGAGACAAATTAGGGGACTAGAGACGATGACAATATTTGATGCGGAAACAAAAGGGAGTGGGGGGCAGAAGGGGGTTTGAAAAAAGTTTCTTGCCTAGGGTAGCAGAAATCCTTGCACTGGCTCTGCAGGGAGGGGTGATTATTAACACCTCCCAATCCCTTCCTCATAGTCTCTTCACCATGTTTAAGCTTAGGTTATCGTTATATACTTAGAAGGCCCACTACCACCAAAAAAATGAAATGTTCTTACTTTGTTTATTTTATGTTTCTGATATCTTAAATGTACTTTGTTTTCTCTTGTATGTTCAGCCTAAAAAATATTTTACGTCTATATGTGTCACTGGATGTGTCCGTTTTGTGATCTTTTGTGTTGTAAACTGCCCCCTCCCATATCTTTCCATCACTTGCTCCACACTCTGTGGCAATAGCCATAGAATGGAGTCTATGGCTCAATCAGTGACTCAAATCATTGTATTGTGTGGGATGTATTCAAAGCACATTACCAGGAGGTAGATTAGAATTCTTTAAAGCTCCCTGTCAAACCTCATTCAACGGTCATCACTTATCTCTGGAAGCAGAGGCAGGACAAAAGCCCCCCTGCTGCCATATATAAATATTTCTTCCTCCGCCTCATTAACTGTTAAATACTGTATAGGATAAAGCACAACCACAAAGTAAAACCCACCATAAGATTTTGATAGTGATTATTGCATCATGGGAAAAATACACAAAATGGAATAAGGAAAACAAATATTTTTCCTTTTACATGCAATTACTTCAGGGAAAAAAAACAGCAGCATGTGTTTGTAATGTGATTTTATTTGTAGAGTAGCTACAGCTTAAGTGGTAGTGTCCCTTTAATTCCAGCTTCAGGTTCTGTCTCATCATTCTTGCATTCTATCAGGTCTGTTGCTTTCAGTCCAGCGCTTCTCCAGTTCAACCTGCCTCTCTGCAAACACATTGACTGACATTGGATGACCAGCACTGTACAACCTGTCAGTTGGAACCCCAGAATGCTGTCTCACCATGCTCTGACTGAGAGCCTTCTGGACAGACGGAATCCCTCCACTGCATAGACACCTAAGGGGAATGGGAGAGGGAATAATGGAGTTAGTTTGGTCATGGTAGCTAGTCTATCCCTTTAGATGAAAGCTAATCATCCATCCAGATGCTGTGTAAATTTAATCACCAAGTGTATATTTTCACTAATTAGCATTAATGATAAGTGTAATAAAACAAACTGTCGAATAAGATATGTGAATTTTTATTAGCTTCTGGGAATCATGATCCTATTAATCAAATCCGATTAAAGGATTAGATGTTCAGCACAATGATCCCATCTGCAAATAATTTAAACCTAAGAATATTGTTTTCTAGGACTATTACTAGTGGTAGATTTTAAATTGAGCTATCTGAAATTAACACAAATGATAAAACAGCCTTCTAAACATTATGGTGAAAAAATGCATGCATTACTGACATTTATAGCATAAGGAAATATTATAAAATACATTTAGTAAAGCTACATGTTGAATAAAATTTGTTTCCAAAACTAGGTTTTATTATATCTGTATTTTCTCTTAACTCATTAAAGGAATGCTAATTAAATGTTACTAATGCATGGAAACTAATATTTCTATTAAATTATATTACAATAAGTGCAAAGAGTTAATGTTTTTCAGGATTCAATAAAATAAGACTGGCTGTCCACTGGGTCCGTTGTCGGACAATCGACTTGGTCTTCCAACTAAGGACAACACCGTTGCACTATCAGGGTCGTCCACCAGAAGCGTCTGTGGAGACCCAGGTTGGCCGACGAACATGCCTCCAATTAAAGAAAAGGGAAAATCCCTGCTGCAGGGAAAAAAAGACTCTCTCCCTGGTGCTGAAATGAGGTTTCAGCACCAAGGACAGGCCCATTGGCAGCCAAACACAGGAAAAAAACGGAAAAAACTCTACGAAGGCTGCAGGGGGAGGAAAACCCTGTCCATGGTGCTGAAATAGTTTTCAGCACCAAGGGCAGCACTGCCGAATGCAGACAGACTGAAAAAGAAAAATAACACACCGCGTTTGGCCAAAAAAAAGCCTTGTCTTTTTAAAAAAAATTGGGAATGAAAAATTTCACCTAAAAAATACAAAAGCATACTCAAAAAATTCCAAATATAAATAAATAAAAAGGCTTTTTGCTGGGGATGAAAAGAATAAATGGTTGAATAATAAATAAATAAAAATGAAAATATTTTTTTACATTGAATCCTATGGGCTTCATCTGTTGAACTGAATCACTTCTCTATGAGACAATTTCCCTGCTGTGGAACGGCGGTTTAACTATACAATTTATCTTTTTTCCTGTAAATTGTACCAGATTGTCCCAGCTTTGTCTGACAAATCCCATTGAAATAAGAAAGATCGGAAGTGTTTTGTATTCGCAAAAAATTGTCTGAAGTCGTCCAATGGAAGCTGGAGGCAGTGGAAGAGGGCTGATTCACCTCCATGTTATGGTCAGACAATGACAGACAATATCGGATGATAGCACCATGAATATGGAACCAGTGGACGACCAGCCTAAAGATTGAAAAGTTTCACATAAAATAATGTTGGGTACAACCATTGGCATAGGAACCACAAAAAGATAGGGAGGATAGCTGGCGAAAGTGGGTACAACTGCCAAGTCTACTTCCTATGAGCATGTTTATAGTATTCAATATACTTGGATTCAGAAGAAAGTGCTCTTACTGCTACCAGATGGGTTCGCAATTCCTTTCATTTATTTATATTTTTTTCTCCATTGCACATCTTTGTGTAATAGTGTGTTCTCAATCAGACACCATCATTTACATGGTTTTCCACTTACATGGCTCAATGAAAAGCAACTATTATGTTTGACTCCTTTGAATCATAAGGAAAATTTTCACAAAGACTTGTGGAATTAACTCCAACTAGCCAATGAGAAGAGAGCAGCTGCCTTCCTTCCACTGTAGTAAACCGTTTGTCTGAAGTATATGTTCATGAAAATCTAGAAATAATTACTCAACTACAAAATGTTGTGACGCTACAAACACAAGAATTAAGGAAACAACAAAAACATCTTTCAGTCTAATTAAAACAATATTAGACATGCACTTAAGATTAGCTCATAAAAAAAAGATTTCTAACATATATATTCCGTATCCCCTTCAATACCCATATCGAGATATCTCGTGCTTCAAAGGCACCATCCGGTGCCCCAATATCGAGATATCTCGGTATGCTGATCTGCCGCCCAAAAGCAAATGAAATGTGTTTGCTGCAAACTAATTTTGTCTGCCTTTGATCTGTAGAAGGTGCCCCCAAGTTTTAGCCCTGTGGGCATAATGCCCAAAAAGCTAAAACTGTAAAATCAGCTGCTCAAGGCTCTGAAATATTGTGCTTTCAGCAGCTATCAGCAGTCGATGCAGGGAGAAATAGAAGAAAATAGACCAGCCGCTCAAACCTCTAACTCAATTTAACAGTAGATAGTGCCATCTACTGGCCAAAGATAGGTTATTTACAGTAAGAAATACAATGGGTAGAAGCTCAAATATGTCTTACTTTTTAATTAATTAAAAATGATTTTACAAAAAACACTGGTTTCTGACAATTGTATGTTGGAAAATCACTTGGTAGTGAAGGGGTTAAGTGACCCAGATAGATTGACATACATGCAACATTTAACCAGTTAAAGGAACACTTTGCACCTTGACCACTTTAGTGTATTAAAGTGGACATGGTGAAAAGAGTTCCCTTCTCTCCGGTGCCAATCTGCTGAAATTGCTGTGGGAAACAGAGGAGTTCCCTCCACCAATGCCAGCATCACCAGCAGCCGGGATTTTTAATTTCCCTGCTGCTGGTCTTTAGATAGGTCACTGGTGATGTCGCCATGAGCAGCATGCGCCAAGGGAGAAAAGGTGAATAATTTAAACTAAACAACATGAAATAATGAGAAATAATTGGGCAAATGCTGTCAGCAGCATCTGCCCAATTATTGAATGGCAGAAAAGGTATTGGAAAAGTATCCCTTTTAAGATTTTTATTTCCAATTATGAGGATTCTCACCATTCATGGAGATATTAAATTATAACTTTGAGCAAAGTGTAAGTCACAAACAAAATAGCAAAAGAATAAGAGAATTTAAATTTAAATTAAGAAGAAACCTTGTATATGGTGGCTGGAAAATAGTATGTGAACCCTTTGGAATTTGTTGGTTTTCTGTAAAATAAGTCATAAATTGTTATCCAATCTTTATCAAAGGCACAAGTACAGACAAAGCAAAATGGGCTTAAACTAATTACATAAAATTATAATCTTTCAGGTTTTTACTTAATATATCCCTTTAAGCCTTACAGTGTGCCAGAAAACGTACGGGATGAATGGATTTAGAAGCAAGTTGATCCTCTTTTGGCAGCAATAACCTCAACCAAGGTTTTCTGGAAGCTGCAGATTAGATCTGCACAATGTTCATGAGGCAGTTTGGACCACTATCCCTTAAAGGCCAGCAATATGCTTAAAATGTCTGATGTGAACAGCTCTCCTGAGTTCATTCCACAGCATCTCCATGGGGGTGGGTTAATGTCTGGGCTCTCACTAGGCCACTTCAAAATGTGGATTTCCAGTTTTTGAAGCCATTCTATAGTGGATCCATGTCAATGTTTTTGTTCTAATGCATCACCCAAACTTCTACCAGCATCAACTGGTGCACAGTCACCCTGATATTATCCTGTAGGACAGGGGTCAGCAACCTTGGCCTTCCAGATGTTTGTGAACTATAACTCCTATGATACTTAACTTTTCATTAGATAGGACAAGCATGATGGGAGATTTAGTTCTCAATCACCTGGAGGACCAAAGTTGCTGACCTCTGCTGTAGGGTGTCCAGATAAAATTGAAAATAATTTTTTCCCTCAATGACAGCAAGGAGTTCAGACCTTAAAGCAGGTCCAAATTATGATGCTTCCTCCACTGTACTTAAATGTTGGGAAGATTTTCTCATGTTATGCGGTACCCTTTTTACACTGTACGTAGAACTCAAAGTTGTTCCCAAACAACTCAACCTTAGTTTCATTAATCCACAACACGTTTTTCCACTAGTGTTGTGAAGTATCAAATGGAGGTCTATTCACTAAAGGTGAAACTCTGAAGAATTGTCAGGAGAAGAAAGCACTGAGTCTAGACCAAATAGCAGATTTAGAAAGTGGGATTATGAGAGAATTTTTATGCTTTGGCTATTTTGACCTGAATTTTTCACTTCTCCTGCCAATTCTCCTGAGTTTCACCCTTTATTAAATAGACCTGATAGAAAACTAATTCCAAAGGATTCACATACTTTTTCTTGCCACTGTAGTTTAACCTGATGACCAAAATGTATTCATTTTTCTGTCTTCACTCCTGAATCCATGACCAACATTCTCTTGGTATCCATATAGGAGACATCCTCGGTTTGTGACCAAAGTTGACAGACGCTGTGCATCATACTGCAGTAAAATATGAGCTAATCATTGATGTCCATAACTGCCAGGGAAAACACAGACTCTGTGGCCACCTTAGACACTAGTTGAAATAGCCTGGGTGACTGCGTGTGTTATTTTACAGCTGGGAAACCATTATGAGTTATTTCCAGAATTCGGCCATTTCTTACCGCTGTCACCACAAAACAACTCATACACGCCCTGGTAATCTCCCGACTCGACTATTGCAATAATCTCTTATCTGGCCTCCCTCTGTCCCGCCTCTCCCCCCTACAATCCATCCTGAACGCCTCCGCCAGGCTAATTCACCTCACCCACCGCTCTGTCTCTGCCGCTCCCCTCTGCGAGTCCCTTCACTGGCTCCCCATCCACTGCAGAATTAAGTTCAAAATCCTTATCCTTACCTACAAAACCCTCACTAACTCAGCTCCCCACTACCTGTCCTCACTAATCACCAAATACACCCCAGCCCGCTCCCTAAGGTCAAACAGCGACCTGCGCCTAGCTTCTCCCTGCATCACCTCTTCCCATGATAGACTGCAGGATTTCTCACGCGCAGCCCCCACTCTCTGGAACGCTCTCCCTCGTACTGTCAGACTTTCCCCTAATTTCTCTTCCTTCAAACGCTCCCTGAAAACGTTCCTATTTAGGGAAGCCTACCACCCAACTCACTGACGCAACCATCAATCACTCTCACCTTACAGTCCTCTCCTCCTGTTTCCAACCCCAACCCTCCTAGATTGTGAGTTCCTACGGGAATAGGGCCCTTATCTCGTCCTGTACTGTTTGTCAAATGTTGTTCAATGTATTGTATTGTAACCCTGTCTATACTGTGCCTATTGTACAGCGCTGCGGAATATGCTGGCGCTTTATAAATAAAGAATAATAATAATAATGTTAGTTTTATGTTAAAATCTCTTGCATGCTGTTACAAACATTTTGTTTTTGTGACTTTGGTGTCTTGCATGTTAAAAACGTGACATGAACTGCAGGTATAACATGGTTGAGGTTTTTATATAATTTTTGCCTGTATCCATTTTTCTTCTTATTCATGATTGCAATTGTGGGATCGATGCCCTCATTAATCCATGGCTGGGCAGAACATAGGTATTATATGGATATTCCTTAGTTTTTGCCCAGTTGTAATGACTAGACATGTGCACAGCACAAAATTTAGTTTTGAACTAATGGATTAGTCCTAAAATGCAATTTATTTAGTTGCTAAAGAAATTCGTTTTCAGTTCTTTAGTATGAAAACTAATTTCATTCATCCGAAAACCAGTGGATACAATTACTATTGTAGTGGCTCCTCAGAGGGCTGAGATCGCTGCTTGTTACAGTATCTCTCACTCTCAGCACAATATTACATAGTTGGTGCTAACTTAACCAGAGCTGTTGTAAACTTCCCAGAGCCATTATAGCCCATGGAGGTTTTCAGTTTACAACAGCTCTGGTTAAGTTAGCACCAACATTGTAATACTGCCCCGTGTCAGGCAAAGCTGTTACAGTAACTGACTGCTGCTCATCACAGCGCTCAGAGTTTCAGTAAAACTAGTAAATAATATTTCTATATATAAGAGGTTAGAACAATATTATTTCCATGTTTTACTGAAACTCTGAGCGCTGTTACAGTCATTTACTGTAACAGCTGAGCCTGATACATTGTACTGAGAGATAATATAACAAGCAGCCGATCTCAGCGCTCACAGCCACTAGATTTAAAGGGCTAAAAAAAGAAAGGCTCCTTTCTGTATAATGTTTTAGAACATCCACCTGCATTAATTAATACCCCTCTCTGTATAATGTATACAACATCCACCTGCATTTATTAATACCCCTCTCTGTATAATGTATACAACATCCACCTGCATTAATTAATACTCCTCTCTGTATAATGTATAGAACATCCTCCTGAATTAATTAATGTTCCTCTCAGTATAGAACATCCTCCTCAATTTATACCTTTCTCTGTATAATGTATATAACATCCTCCTGCATTAATACCCCTCTCTGTATAATGTATAGAACATCCTCCTGCATTAATTAATGCCCCTCTCTGTATAGAACATCCTACTGCATTGGCATATGGAGGGTGCAGAACTTCGGATGTTGCTCTCTTCATTGCTGGTCTCCTTCACTCAATGTAATATCACAAAAAGGACTGAAACTAAAATGTAGTGCATTTTATTTTAGTTTCTTTTGTTTTTTGTACTGAGCAGTTTCGTATCTCTTGAGTCATACGAAAACGAAATTATCCCAAAATTCGGACTAAATCGTTTTAGTACTAAAACGAATGCACATGTCTAGTAATTATGCTGGTGCTGAAAATGAGATTAAAGCTGGCATCAGACGAGCGCATTATGTGCACCCGTACTGGCGTTCCTTCTGGCGTCCATCGCAGCATATTGAGATGCTGCGACGTGGCCAGCCACACGCTGTTGCGCGCACAAATTGCGCACGCAACAGCAGCCATGCTGCGACAGTGCAGCAGTCCTCTCCGTCAAAGCGCTAGGACGCACATTGACAGAGCTGCAAATCACGATTCTCCATAGGAGGATCGAGCCTTGCAGCGCTGAGCGCACTAAGGCTAGGGTCAGACTAACGCATTTTTCGCATTGTCCATGAAAAAGTGCGTTCGAACGAATGGACGTATTTTTTCACGGAATAAGCAATAGCGGTCATACGATGCGCATTTGCGTCCGTGATTTTGTACGGATCATCAATAAAACACTTTTTGCGTCTGGACGTTATGTTGGCCGGACATTAGCAGCATCTGACGTCTCCTAATCACGCACACATGCCGCTAGCGGACGCAGCGCACTCTGTACGTCAGTACTAGCGGTATCATGTTCTCTAAAAAAATGCGTTTGTGTGCCGCTTGCGTTGCGCGGCCGTACTTCGTACATTGCCCGTCATTGGGCATAATTTGCTGCTACTACGGCCATGATAAAGTGCGGCTGCACGCGTGTTCGCACTGCGTTCGTCTGACTAAGTGGATGGAATGTCCACTCTCACGGACGTTCCTTCCGCTCTCCTAAGTCTGCATTTGCCTTCCGACGGGGCTGGATTTTTGGTCGATGTTTGGCACTTTGGAGTTGACAAATGACAATATGGACAGTTTTTAGTGGACTAAATATAGATCTCAAACTATACTATGTATAAAAATGATTTCATTTACTTTATTATGGATACAAAGAACTTTTTCTCTTTTAAATAATTACTGCCAACAAAACCCCACTCACTTTTCCATGTACTCACAGCATAATATTCATTCTTCTGGGAAGAAGAAGCTCTGTTCTGTCCCTTTATTTTATTTATTTCAGCAGAGAAAGAGTCACCAAGTCCCTCATGCCACTTTATAAACGAAGCTTAAATAAACAAAACTTTATTGCCAATAAAAGTATATTAAACGGAAAACGAAACCGTGTGGCTTTCTGACTGTTTCCATGTTATTTTCAACTCCGCATAAACCAATAAAAATATATTAAACAAAAAAAACCTTTGCTTCTTTATCAAAGTGTCAGGGATGAGAATAGATGGAGGACTCTGGTGTCACTCAAATGCAGAGATAACAAGTTGCAATAAACATTACAAATTCCTCTCTAGTGGAGATATGCTGTATATGACCTGTGACGTGGTCAGTTCAATTACTTTTTCTTTTTTCCTTTTTTTTTCCTGTAGATGCTGCTATGTTGCTGTTGCCTTTTATAAATGCTCATGGACAGGGAATTTGATTTAATTACGAATCTAGTTCGATGGTTCTCAGCCTGTTTGACAGACTTCAATAAATGGGAAAAAAGGCTTAAGCACTGCAGGTTTTTAACGTCATATATTGTTTATATATAACAGTTATTTATAGCCTCATTATAGAGCATAAACTCCTTATTATAAATTAATGTTCATAGTAAACAACTTAAGCATAAATAATTAACAGCTGAGTTTCCAATTTCTGGATTTGACAGTGACCTTAATTTTGTCAATTTTCCTATTGACGGTTAATATTGACTTTTCTGTCTGGTCCTTCCATTATCTACATTCTGTCTTTTTTGACACCATAAACTATCTGCTTCTCTAAATAACTCTTCATTGTGCTCTAATTCAACTTTATGTTTTATGATCAGTAATGGAAAGCTTTCTGATTAAGTTTCTAGCCTAGAGCAACGTGTCACAAATATTAGAACAGCTAATTCAATTAACGTCTAATTTACATTTGGTATTTTTATCTGATAGTCGTCACAAAAGCATTCCTTTATCTTGTATGCATTAAAAAAAATGGTGGCAGATTCATTATTGAGGTAATTTTTTAAATAAATTGGAGGAAAAAATAAGGGTTTTCTACGATTAATAAGAAATAGACAATCATTTGATAATATCCTGGATTTAAGTGGTTCTGTTTCTCGCCTTTAGCAGTTCTCCACTGACAAATCAGATTTGTTTTTTTTAAAGAATTTTATCAGTGAAGGGAATGGAATCACTTTGATATTAAATCCAGTATCAATACTTTTGAAAGTAATAAAATTGAAAACAATGTTGATTATGAGTGTTTTGTGTTCTGTAAACACTCTAGGTTAACTAACTTAATATAGCAAATTATTGTGTAATCATGCTTTACTGATAACCTATTCACTGTGTAACCAATCTACCTGTAAAAAGCAACTCCTGGGAGTAAGTGTTGCATATTACTGTTCTCCTCAAGCAATCTAAGAATTAATGACATTGTTGAAAATATGGATTGAATAAAAATAGAAATTTAATGAAAGTCTTTGTTGAAATTCAATGCAAGTATCATGAGGGATTTATTTTATAATAATTTATTCTTGTACAAATATTCATGACCAGAACAACTAGTCATGCAAAACAAAGAGCAGAAAAAACACTGAACGTAATGTATAGTAGCATACTATAGTGAAGAAAAGGCGAGATTTTTCTACATGTTTATTCCTTTATTTGTGATAATCATGTTACTATTTATTTTTAACAATTCCCCATGAGACAAAATTTTCAGGTAATATACTCCTCTGCAGCAATCGTCTTAACTCCTTCACTACCAATTGCTTTTCCATAAAACCACTGTAAGGACTCAGTGCATTTATAGAAAGCCACATTCCACTACAGTGTACAAATGTATGTGTACCCTTTATACTTATATTTTAGAGACAGATGGCTCCCTCAGCTGGCCAAAAAGATACATCTGCAGCTCAGTGCTTCTGTGAAAGAAAACTGGAACTCCAAGCTGTTCTAACAGATTCAGTGTCTCAGCAAACATATCCAAGTGTCGGGATTGTGCAAGCAGGTAGGTGAAGGAACCCGGGAAACACAGGCAGTTACTGGGTAAGGTTAAAACAGAGCTTATTGATAAGTCCATATAAGGCAGTATATTGGCATGGAAAAGGGAGACTGGGTAATTGGGAAGGGAAGGGCAGGAAGGGGACTGATTAGAGAGTACACAAAACAAAGGACAGAAACAAGACAGGAAGAGAGCTGGACACAGGAACAAAAGGAACTCACAGGAGACAAGACAGGTGAGACAGGAAAAGGGCTGACTGGAATCTTGGAGAGACATGTAATGGCTGGAGACAGGGGATGCAGAAGCACTGGAGACCAGTATGCAGTGGTACTGGAGATGGAGAACAGGATGCAAGGGCACTGGAGACAGGAGGCTCTGGATGGCAAAGGTCACAAGGCAGGAGGCTCTGGATGGCAGAGGCCACAAGGCAGGAGGCTCTGAATGGCAGAGGCCTCAAGGCAGGAGACTCTGAATGGCAGAGGCCACACGGCAGGAGGCTCTGGATCACTGTAGTTGGCAGGGCAGGAACTAGGAAAGCAGCGGAGCAGGAACACGGTGGGACACTGCTGGAAACCAGAGATGGAGGAAGGGGACTAAGACAAAGCTAGAGACAGGCAAAACAGGATCACAGGAAACAGGCTTCTTCTTAGATTGCAGGTGTGACGAGTAACGCAGAAGCATCGAGTAGAGGGTGGAGCACTCTTTTGAAGAAAACCCTTCAGGGCTGCTGACCACACCTGAGGTAGCCAGAGAGGATCAGGCATGGATGACAAATGGGGTGGGATGCACCTGAGCAGCAGGGAAAACCAGGAGTGGGACATGGAGACCGCCGGCCAGGTTAACTCCAGTGCGGGCATGAGTCCGTCTGTGGCTGGATTCCTGACACCGAGGTGCTGAAAATTTGGGAGCACGTTTTGAAGCCCATTTGAAAAAGAATATTTCTTGCAATAAATGATATTACTTTGCATTGTGCCACAATTACCAGATCGAGTTTAGTTCATGTTTTGGTCCACTGCAGGAGCTTTTGAAGACTGAGTATAATGGGTTGTGATTAGGGATGAGCTGTTCGGTTCGGACGGTTCGGAGTTCGGCCCAAACTTTGGTTGTTTGAAAGTTCACGAAGTTCGAACTTTTTGGGTGTGTTCGGTTCGAGTTCGAAAAAAAAAAGAAATTTTGAAAAAAGTATAGAAAATGCTTAAAAAAATACTAAAAAATCTAGAAATAAAGAGACTCTTTACTGTAGAATATTATATGCAATGGTTTATTAGATATTGAATTAAAAACTAATGTGTACGTGCAAAGATTCTCAACTCTAAATGACCTGTGTTTTTCAAACGTCATAACAGGTGTTTTTAGTCTGGTCTAATCAATTTGATACATTGTAGACTATACTAAGGGGGTGACTGAGGGGGTGGGCTGGTGTCTGCTTCTGATTGAGATTTGAGAACTGTTAATTTCCCTCCTAAAACTTCTAATATGCTGTATTTCACCGCTGTGTGCTCAGCTCATTTTTACCTCTTTCGCTCATCATGTTTAAACGCGATTTTGAAGCCACATTTTGTTAAATGACCGACATGTTAGATATCGTTCTTTCCGGCAGACTCCGCAGATTCATAATATATCACTTTTATATGTATACGTCCTGTCCTGCCTGTATATTATGAAAAAAATGCAATAAAAATTGAATTTTTAATCATCTGCAGTGTAAAGTGTTGTTTTTTTTCACATTTTAGCACATGAGCGTTTGCGGTTAAGTTTTCTATGGGGTGCGCTTGTACAAAAATTAGAAATGGGGACTTGTTACATTTTGTGGGGGGGAATTACGTGATTTATAGCAAACGCACCCCATAGAAAAAAATCATTAGTGCATCATCTTTCACATTATAATTGCAATGTGAACAATATTGCTGCATTAATTAACCCTTTCAATTCGGTGGACGCGCTCAGCGCGTCCAACCGCATTGCTACTTGGCTGCGGAGGACGCGCTGAGCGCGTCCTCCCTTTGCAGCCCGCGATCAGCCGGTATTCCGGCTGATCGCTCGGCCCCCGGTGTGGGCTGACATCATCGATGTCAGCCCAACCTCCGGGACCCAGGCGGGCACAATAGGCGTCATCGCGCATGCGTGATGACGTCTATTTCAGGCACCCCCCCACCATTGCAGGGAAGGTGCCTGAAGGGGATGGGGGAGGTCCTTCAGACCTCTCCCCCTCCCCATCCGTGCGGGCCATAGATTAAAGACAGGCACCGCCTGGAAGGGCACAGCCTGCCCTTCCAAGCGGCGGCTGTCTTTAACCCTTAGGGGGCTGGATCGCGATATGGCGCCAACATGCGCCGTATCGCGGTCCCCTCCCGGAGCTGGCCGACATCTTGGATGTCGGCCAAGCTTCCGGGATATCCCCCTAATGACTGGCGTCATCGCACAGAGCGCGATGGCGCCAGTTTTCAAATTAACCCCTTGCTGCCACCTATAGTGGAGATAGGGGGTTGCAATGAACCCCCTATCTCCCGATCTGTGACAGCTAGGGGTTAATGTTTACTATCATTGGAACGGCCAGAGCGTGGCCTTTCCAATGATACCAAACATGACCATGTAAAAAGTTAAAAAAAAAATAAAATAAAAATAAAATTAAAAAAATAAAAAATAAAAATAAAATAAAAAAAAATGTTTTTTGTTTTTTTTTAGATTTAGTAGTGCAACAATATTGTTCCCATTACAATTATAATGTGAACAATGATGCTGCACTAACGATTTTTTCTATGGGGGGGCGTTTGCTAAAAAACACGTTATTTTCCCCAAAAAAAGTAACGATTCCTCATTTCTAATTTTTTTAACAAGCGCACCCCATAGAAAATATAACCGCAAACGATCGCATTTTAAAATGTGAAAAAAAACACTTTACACATTGTAAATTATTGAAAATTCTAATTTTATTGCATTTTTTGCTATAATATACAGACATGACATAACGTATACATATAATAATGGCATATTATGAATCTGCACAGTCTGCCGGAAAGAACAATATATAATATGTGTGGGTCATATATTAAAATAAGGCTTCAAAACGCGGTTAAACATGATGAGCAAAACCGGTAAAAATGAGCTCAGCACAGGGGCAGGAAAAGGCTCAGCAGCGAAAGGGTTAAAATAACACACAAAAAAAATACATGTTTTTTTTTTTTTTATTATTTTTTTTTACTTTATACCTGGTCATGTTGGGTATCATTCGAAAGGCCATGCTCAGGCACCCTCCATGACCCACTAGATGCCTGGAGATATTGGGGTTCAAATGAACCCCCTATCTCCACCAGGGGATTCCGGGCAGCTAGGGGTTCCCCGGCTATCTGATGTCATCACGCTATGCGTGAGGACGTCAGGCAGTGAGGGGGGGAACCGGGGGTGGAGCCACCATCCAAGAATGCGGCTCCCACCAGAGCTAGGCCGCATTTCGGCGCCGCAAGGCATCTCCATACCCAGCCCCATCAGCATCTCTATACACAGCCTCACAGCATCTCTATACACAACCCCATCAGCATCTCTATACACAAACAGCATCTCTATACACAACCCCATCAACATCTCTATACACAAACAGCATCTCCATACACAACCCCATCAGAATCTCTTTACACGGCATCTCACGGCGTCTGAGGACGCTGAAGTCAGAACGCCGCGGGACCCTGGACAGAGAGGTGAGTATCTCCGCCGGGGGTCCCGCAAAGCTGATGACATGTGGGACACATCCTACTCAGCATACAGCGGCAGTAACTGAGGACGTGTCCCACACGTCGTCAGCAGTGAAGGGGTTAAAAACGTCTTTTTTTTAAACTTTTTGTCCTTGTTTACTGTCCCCCAGGGCACTACCTGGACCCGGACATTGTTTTTAAATGTTTCTATACATCCTAGAAATCCGCCACTTCACGGGTAGGTTATGGGTACCTCCTAGGCACGATATTCGAAGGAATTTTTCGTTTTTATTTTTAACCCTTATTTCTTGGAAAACTCACTGTCCCTTTAACCCTTTCACTGCTGAAGACGTGTGGGACACGTCCTCATTGATGCACGTTGCATGCTGAGGACGTGCCCCACACGTCATCAGCTGTTTGGGACCCCCGGCGGAGATACTCACCTCTCTGTCCGGGGTCCCACGGCGTTCTGACTTCAGCGTCCTCAGACGCTGAAGTCAAGCGCCTCCCGGCGTAAATGACGTCATCGCGCCATGCGCGATGACGTCATTTCCAGGCGACCCCCCGGCAATGCCGGGAGATAGCCTGGAAGGGAGTGGGGGGATCCGTTCGGATCCCTCTCCCTCCCGATCGGGAAGGAGCAGCGGTAAAAGCCAGGCACCGCTTAAAAGGGGAGAGTCTCCCCTTTTAAGCGATGCCTGGCTTTAACCCCTCAAGTGCTGGGTTGCACTTCAGCGCCTTGCGGCGCCGAAGTGCAGCCTATCTCCGGTGGGGGCCGCCATCTTGGATGGCGGCTCCGCCCGCGGGACTCCCCTCGCTGTCTGACGTCATCACGCATAGCGTGATGACGTCAGATAGCCGGGGAACCCCTAGCTGCCGGGGATTTCCCAAGGAAATCCCCTGGTGGAGATAGGGGGTTCTTGTGAACCCCGATATCTCCAGAACCGTGGCAGCTAGGGGGTCATGGAGGGTGTCATTTGAAAGGCCTGAGCATGGCCTTTCGAATGATACCCAACATGACTAGGTAAAAAGTAAAAAAAAAATAAAATAATAATAAATAAATTTAAAAAAATAAATAAATAAAAAAAAACATGTTTTTTTTTTTGTGTTGTTTTTATTAATGCAGCAATATTGTTCACATTTCAATTATAATGTGAACAATGATGCTGCACTAATGATTTTTTCTATGGGGTGCGTTTGCTAAAAATCACGTAATTCCCCCCAAAAAAAGTAACAAGTCCCCATTTCAAATTTTTTGTACAAGCGCACCCCATAGAAAATATAACCGCAAACGCTCATGTGATAAAATGTGAAAAAAAACACTTAACACACTGCAGATGATTAAAAATTCAATTTTTATTGTATTTTTTGTTATAATATACAGGCAGGTCATGACGTATACATATAAAAATGATATATTATGAATCTGCGTAGTCTGCCGGAAAGAACGATATATAATATGTCTGGGTCATTTATTAAAATGTGGCTTCAAATCGCGTTTAAACATGATGAGCGAAAGCTGTAAAAATGACCTCAGCACACAGGCGTGAAATGCCTCAGCAGTGAAGGGGTTAAAAACGTGTTTTTTTTACTTTTTGTCCTTGTTTCCTGTCCCCCAGGGCACTACCCGTACCCCCATACACCTTTTATGGCAAATATCTAGCATATATGCCCTCTTGGAGGGCACTCTAAAAATCGAATTTTGAGTCCCATTGACTTGCATTGAGTTCGAGTTCGAATTCGAACATTTGAAAAGATCGCGTTCGAATGCGAACCGAACTCGGGATGTTCGGCTCATCCCTAGTCACTAATCTGTACACTTCCCAAGGTCAAGGTGTCATTGGACAGGACAGGGTCTGGCCTTTGCATTGATACCAAACATGACCAAGTGAAATCTAAAAGAAAAGAAAACCAAAACCTTTTTATTTACTTATTTTAAGTTCCAACGTGATGGCATTGTCCATTTGTCACATATAAAATGAGCAATACCACTTCCATTACTCATCTTCTCATTTCCTACCCTGGGAGCAAGGTCAGTATTTTATACATAGTCATATTATTCAGAAAACACCATCCTCCAAAACACAAGGGAAATATTAAATTTTTGGGTTAAAATTGTATATTTTCTCAGCAATATATAAACGCATGATGTGAGCTGGCCTGGGCAATATATATATATACGCATGATGAAAATTTGCAAAGGATAAGGCACGCAAAGTGAAATTTTGATGTGTCTGAAATTGAAACTTACGTGACAACTCTTTTTTTTTTTTGTTAATTTATATTTGTTCAATACAGTTAATTTTAATTTGTTTAATAGAGTTAATTTAAAATGGTTTAATACAGTTTATTTATATTTATTTTACCTTTACTATTGGTGCTTTTCAAACTTTATTCTTAAGTAAAAAGAAATTTAGCAGTTTCATGTTGTGTCATTTTTTGTTTTGGGGGGTGCAAGTAGCTGGTCTTGCCTAGGGCACAAAATAGTCTAGCACCGGCTCTGACCGCATGGTCCACCCCTGCACTCTTCCACAATACCACAGAGGGGTTACTGTATGATGGCACTTGCTGGCCTGACACCAAAGGCACAATATTTGGCTGCACTGCCACTGACGCCTGTATCAGATTCATATCCTCAGAGGGGGGAGACTGTGTGACGGCACTGTTGCCGACGCTAAAGGCCCAATTTTCGGCTAGGGTCAAACAAACGCATTTTTCGCAGCGAACGTCCAAAAAGTGCGTCCGAACGCATTGAGGTGTTTTTTCACGGAAAGCGCTTAAACGGTCATACGATGCGCATTTTTGTGCGTGATTTTTTACGGATCCAAACCAGGAAACTTTGGGTGCATGGACGTTATGTTGGCCGGACATGAGCAGCGTCTGACGTCTCCTAATCACGCACACACGCCGCTATGCGGACGCAGCGCACTCTGTACATCAGTACTAGCGGTTCAGCATTCTCAAAAAAATGCGTTCATTTTCCACTTGCGTTACGTGGCCGGACCTTCGTGCGGCCATACTTCGTATATTGGCCGTCATTGTGTGTCATTTGCTGCTAGTGCGGCCGTGATTAAGTGCGCCTAAACGCACATTAAAAGTGCGCTAGTCTGACCCCAGCCTTAAAGCACCTATTGTTACTTTCATCCAAAGCCTGCAGTTGAAATTGAAACTTACGTGACAACTCTTATTTTTTTTTTCGATACTTTATATTTGTTCAATACAGTTAATTTTAATTTGTTTAAGAGAGTTAATTTTAAATGGTTTAATACAGTTTATTTATATTTATTTTACCTTTACTATTGGTGCTTTTCAAACTTTACTCTTAAATAAAAAGAAATTTAGCAGTTTCATGTTGTGTCGTTTTTTTTTTTTTGAGGGGGTGCAAGTAGCTGGTCTTGCCTTGGGCGCAAAATAGTCTAGCACCGGCCCTGACCGCATGGTCCACTCCTGCACTCTTCCACAATACCACAGAGGGGTTACTGTATGATGGCACTTGCTGGCCTGGCACCAAAGGCACAATATTTGGCTACACTGCCACTGACGCCTGTATCAGATTCATATCCTCAGAGGGGTTACTGTGTGACGGCACTGTTGCCGACGCTAAAGGCCCAATTTTAAAGCACCTATTGTTACTTTCATCCAAAGCCTGCATAAGTTTCACAATAATTTAGCCAAAAAAATCACTAAACTTTTTCTGCGTGTCCGAAAATGTCTCCTCTTTTCATACAGACTGCCGCCCCAAGCAGTTGTTTATGGATAGATTAAAGGAAAAGCATTTACCGTCATTTGAAACGTCATTTTTTTGTTTTTAAGTGTTTCTATACATCCTAGAAATCCGCCACTTCACGGGCAGGTTATGGGGACCTCCTAGGCACGATATTTGATGGAATTTTTCATTTTTATTTTTAACCCTTATTTCATGGAAAACTCACTGTCCCTTTAAAACCTTTTTTTTTTACTTTTTGTCCTTGTTTCCTGTCCCCCAGGGCACTACCCGGACCCCCATACACCTTTTATGGCAAATATCTAGCATATATGCCCTCTTGGAGGGCACTCTAAACACTGAATTTTCAGCCCCATTGACTTGTATTGAGTTCGATTTCAGGTTCGGATTCGGATACGAACATTTGGAAAATTCGGGTTTGGATACGAACCCGAACTCAGACGTGTTCAGCTCATCCCTAATAGTGAAGGGTTAAGGCTAGGGTCAGACGAGCGTGATTTCTACGGACTGTACGTCCGTGCACACGGACGTACGTCAGTACGGAAGACACAGTAGTGGCCACACAGTCCGTTTTTTTCACTGACGTATATATTTTGACGGATGTAGGAGGAAAAATAAATTAAAAAGCAAAACCATTTTGTCCGTGAAAAATGCTGAACGTATAAATGCAGTCCGTCTGACCACGTTCCATCACTCACACACAAAGCTATGCGGACGTTGCGGACGCAGCGCACTTTGTGCGGCCGTTCTAGTGGTTGTACGTTCTTGCCTGCCTTGCGTCCGTTTGCCGCGGCCGTGGTGCGTCCGTAGTTCAGTGCGGACGTACTTTGTGTAACAGGCTCCAATGGACTTTCTTTCATGCTATCAAGGACGTACTTTTAGGCGCAATCACGGACGTGAACACTACGCTCGTCTGACCCCAGCCTAAATTTGGTAATCATATACACAGCATTATTTTCACACATACAGACGAGCACTTTAAAATTGTTAAAACTATGGCCGGCCAAATGAGTGTACACAATCTGATGCTGCTAGAACCAATGCAATGGTAGAAGAGATGTGCTTTTAAATTCCTTACAAACTCCATTCATCTAGGGAAGTCATGGGGCTTACTAAATTCTTCCATTCAAAGCAAGCCATCAATAACATGTTAATAATACCATTTATTGCTTCTGTAGTAATCATAATGTGCAGTTCAAATAGGTTTTCCATCCGAAAGCCACTAGTTTTGGGGGTCTTTTATTAAATTATTTTTTCAACGGTATCTGTATGGAATACTACTATGCACTTAAAAAAAATGTGTAGCAAGACATATGTTTAGTGTAATTTGAATTTTCATTAAAGGATCTCACATATCGTCGCGCTCGTTTTTATTTGTTTTTTTTAATCATCTATAATTTAGTAGGTATATCCTGGCCAGTTAGCTGGAATGCATGTTTGTTACAAACCCAAAGGATTTAGCATAAGCTTTTTTCTGTAACTACTTTGCAACATATGGAAGAGTCAAACAAGTCTGCAAGAATTTCTTATCAATTCATTACACAGATTTGTGGTTTTACCATAATGTGTCAAGGGTCACATTGAATGGCTTCACTAGTCTAATGCATAGGTGACTATAACAACAGGTGTCAGCCCAGAAGTTTGCATTTCATCACTTTATCTTTTTAAAAGTAGTTTCACATCAAATACGTTTCTAACACCCATACGGGAACATTGCCAACAGCATTGGATTAGGATTTAGATTTGTAGGGATAGTGTCACTTTCTTTCAGATGAATGGTGTAGAAAACATATCATCATATAATTTTCATCCTGGTGAGCAGATACCTGTAAGGAATCATCACATTATAAATCTGGATGTAATTGAATTTAATTTGATTTATTGTTATATTATGGTGCAGCATACAGTATATCTAAACTCCATAGATGAGAGTGACTAAACATAATTTGTGGTGTGAGGTGTCCTGGTCAGAGCAATTCACTAAATGTCACTGTGCTTTATTATAGTGACTCTTTGAGGAGCTGAATATAAGCATACACTGACCAACACCCCGGAACGAGCATAAGCATACACTGACCAACACAGACCACAAGATTCTCCATTCTGCACCCCGGAACCAGCATAAGCATACACTGACCAACACCCCAGAATGAGCATAAGGTAACAGGAATTTAGAATGCCGTCCGACGCTATCCTCCAAAGAACGCCATTCTTGCAGCTGTATTTTATTTCTAAATGTATTCATTTCTGGCTGATTCCATGTTTCAATGTTCCCTCCTTTTTACTTAAACTTTTTTTACTTGATCTTCTCCTCTGCCTCTCAGCCTCCCCCTCTTCCTGCTCTTCCTCCTCCCCCTCCTGACGTGTAGTTTCCTAAAAGCACACTTAGCAAATATCCATTCTATTTTCTAGCATACACTGACTGTAGCAGATTAGAGATGGGAGATGGGGCAGATTAGATCTGTAGTATCTATATAAGGGTCTGCCTGTGTATATGTGTCTATGTGCCCGTTTATACATATCTCCTCCATATAGAGTCATATTCATATTTGTGTCTGACCATTTGGGGAGCGTGTCTCTGTGTCCACAGCTGTCGGGAGTGAGTGCTAAATTGTAATTAAAATGGTTAGCTTTATCCCTTGGGGGGAGGATATAACACGTGGCTGTAAAATGGAATGTCTTTTGTGAACTGACATGTCGTGTAGCCTGTTAATCGCACCTTGGGAGCCAAGATTTAGGCCCTATCTTCAAAGAAAGGAAGCACATCCCTTGATCCCTAAGGGGGGTCTGGGGGAAGATGGACACCTTGGGGCAATTAAAGATTAACGACGAAGCGTACGGAGCATGCTCAGGAGAGGGGAATTCTGGGGATTGTAGGCAAAGGCTCTGCCAGCTAGGAGGCTGGATTTAGAAAAAAGGCAGCCCTATATATATTCTGAATCAAGCATGGCTCGGGGCTATTTCCTTGGAGGTCAATCAAGAATTGAGGGAATATTGCCAGCTCCTAATAGAACCTCCCTATCACTGACGCTAGCTTGTTTGTAAGTAATGCTCTGTGTTTAATCCTTTTCTTTTATTTGCTGTGTAGTGTGTAATTAATTGATTTATTCTATCTTTAATTTTGGTAACCAATGCACTGTGATTTTTTCTATATCATAAATAAATATAACTTATTCTTATTATCTGGGTCTAGGCTAGACAGATAGTGGGTGGCTTAACCCAGCGTCTTTCTCAGCAGCGTGCGTAGTGGTCGTGACACTGACCAACACAGACCACAAGATGCTCCACTCTGCTGTCCCACCCACCCAGGCCTGGTCCATAATTTAAGGGCTCCTTTACAGCTGTTTCCACTTCTCTCTCTAATTACCTTTACTCAGCCCAAGCTTCTGGTCCTTCCCATGCAATTGTCACAACATTTCTTCTAGCAACCAGCTTCACCTTCCCTCTGCTCCCATCTGTTTCACTTATCCCGTCCCTTAGATTGTAAACTCACGGGATGTCTGGCCGAGCACTTGGTTAAAGTGCTGTACTTCTTAGACAAGCTATCCTTTGGGCAGGGTTGTCTTTTCCTTATTTATCATGTATGTCTCATGTTTGTGCTTGCCCATTGTACAGCGCTACGGAATATGCTGGCGCTATATAAATGATAATAATAATGATAATAATAATAAAAGTATATGCTAAACTGGAACTGCTCTGCAGTTGCCCCTTTTAAATATACACTAGCTGTAGGGGCCATGTCAGACAAGCGCACTATGTGCCCCCGTACTGACGTGCCTCCCAGCATCCGTCGCAGCATTGTGACGCTTCGAGGTGGCCGTCCACATGCTGTAGCGCGTGTACGAACTGCGCGTGCTACAGCTGCCATGCTGCGTCCGTGCTGAAAACGTCCCCGTGTAAGTGCTACAATGCGCGTTTGCCAGGGCTGCAAAGTGCGATCCTCCATAGGATCCTCCATTGCCAGGACACAGTGGATTTATGCAAAACCCCTTTCCATTACAGACAGTGTAAAAATACATGCACATTTTGCAGACAAAAAGCACTAGTGTACGTATAATAATACAGCCGCAGCTCCATGTTACTGTCAAAGAAAAAAGGATTTCAAACAGTTTCAGCATCTTCACAGACATGACCGAGGTGCTGAAAGTTTGAAGCCACATTCTGGAGACCATTTCTAAACAAAATTCCTTTCCTGCACTCCGGAATATAACGAGGTCGAGTTTACTCAGTGTTGGGCTCATGCAGGAGATTTTGAAGATCAGGTATGGTAGTGAACAGGTTAAAATGAATCTCTTGTACCTATTTATATGGATTGCAAATTTGACTGTTGTTTTTCATTAGTACAAATATGCGTAGGTATACTTTACTGATTCCTGCCTTTTCTTTCTATTTTCTCCAACTTTATTTCATAATTATGCAACCCCTGTTTTATAGGTGTTTTACAAATACTGGATTTTTATTCATTACCATGATAATATATTTTTCTCTGTAAATATATTTATCTCTAGTTGCTATACCTTTTAGTTTTAACGTTTATATAACATTAATTTTGTGTAACTACTCTAGTTCTAAAAATGCAAACCTATATGTTATACTGTAGCCTTGTACTGAGACTGCTTGAAAGAAAATCTTTTTCTAATCGCACATAAAGATATAACATCACAAATAGATTTAGAAGGTACTTTTTCACATCTCGGTCAATTGTTTCTGCGATGGTTACTTGTGGAAATCAGATATATGGTTTATTTTATATAAACGTTAAGTCTAGAGAAAATATTAGGGCTTCTCTGTCCATTTTCCCAGCAGGAAATGTTATTTTTTATTATTGTTAGTGAATAGTTGACAAGAACTGAACACTAATCGTATTTGTTCTGATGTAGTAGCGTGCAGAGTGGGAATTGGGTACACAATGCACCTTTAAAGTCAAAGTGATTTCATCTTAAGATTGTAATGAAAATACCTTAGCAGTAATGTAAACGGACAGAAATATAACTTTTCCGATGCTGCAAAGTAAATTTTATTTACGTCTAGCAGATACATCCTTCATTCATGAGACATCTGGCTACTTATTGTTCAATTCAGACACTGGCCTAGAATTTAGGGATGTGCGTTTCGGGTTTTGGAATTTCGGAATTTTCACGAAATTTCCCGATTCGGGTCTTCGGATTCGGCCGAATTTCCGAATCGGGTCGGACCCGAAAACCGATAGATCCGAACAGTTTTCCGAGCCGAAACGAAAAATTTTCGGATTTTTCGAATGGACTTGAAATGTGTCAAATCGAAATTTATTTTTGCTCTATTCATGATTTCGGTTCCATTCGTGATTTCGGTTCCATTTCGGTAATTCTGGAAATCGTATATTTAACTATTATCGGTTATATCGCTGATTCTGTAAATTTTGTATTTGTAAATGCATATCACTTGTTTCTTGTGGCATTCGGGTCAGTTTAGCGTTTTTTAAATCGTTTTGTTCATTTTTTTTGTTCCTTGGCTTTCATACCATTTTAATATGATTAAATAAAGTTGTGAAATGTATATTCAATTATTCATAAGAAAAAAAGGATCTTTATTTAATAAAAAAAAACACGATAGAATCGCCAGAATTATCGAAGACACTTTGAAACGAGGAGAACACACGTTCCGAAAAAACGAAAATTTCCGAAATTTCCGAAAAGTCGATACAAACAAAAAAACGAGCAAAGTGACCCAAAAACACGAAAAATGGTCGATATTCCGAAAAAAAATGTACACGAAAAACGAACCGAATCGAAACAGAAATCGGTCGAAACGAGCCGAATCGAAAAGTTTAAACATCCGAACAAATCGAACCGAATCGAACCGAAAAAAAAATCGGTGCACAAGCCTACTAGAATTACTAAATTATAGGGGTTATTTAAAGAACACCAAATTGGAAACGAAATTGCACCGAATGGTATGAAATTCATATGGAGCAATTTTGTGGCCATTAGGCTATTCTAAGAGCTGGCGATTTGCTAAATATTTGCGAATTGCCAGCAAACTACGTTGACCTTCGGCAGCAGTGGAATTCCCCCATAGAGAAGTAACGGTTAATCTATTCAGAGAACGCCGAACTGCACCGACATGTTAGTGAAATGCCCTGATTTTCGATGGTTTCATTTGACAGGTTTAAGCAGGCGAATCCCTTAGGTTTCAATGTAAAAAAAAATCCCCGCTTTTCTTAAATATTTATTCAACCATTTATTCTTTTCATTTGCAGCAAAAAGCCTCTTTATTCATTTTTAGGCATTTTTGGGGATTTTCTTCAGCAAAAGTTTTGATTCTGAGGTTTTTCACATGCCTTTTTCTTAAATTCTGTTGATCGATTTGGCAGCCTGTTTGGCGGATCGTCTTCTTTTTTCAATGGGTTTGCAGTTGGGTTTGGTGGTTTTTTGTATTGATTTGGCAGTTTTGCAGCGTATTTTTTGATTGATTCAGAGGTTTCACGGCGGTTTGAGGATGCTTTCCGCGGGTCAATTCACTGCACTTTGGAGACCAAGCAGTGAATGCTGAATTCACCGTAGGGTAGGCAAATTTAACTTGCTGAAGTGCGGCAAATGGGAGAGCACCGGAATGTCACCAACATTTTGGTGCTCTCCAGGGCCGTATTAAAATAGGGGCTGATGGAGCAGCAGCTCCAGGCCCATGCCCCAGAATAGGCTCAGAGAAAGAATAACTATGTCTGCACTGATGGGAATTTGGACTCCATATCTCCAACTCCATAGCAGCTACAGGGTCATGTGACGTATCACTGGAAAGGCCAGAGCACGGCCTTTCCAATGATAAATAAAACCTGGTCATGTTTGGTAACAATAAAAGTAAAATAATATTAATAATCTTTATTTTTTCTTTCTAACACAGCAATATTTTTCACTTTTCAATTATAAAGGGAACAATGCTGCTGCACTAACTCACCATCTCATTTGTCATGTCACCAACAACTGTGGAGGCAATGGCACAATCCATTATTACAAATTTTTACATCAAAAACATAAACCGCCGCACTTCAGCGAAGTGCACTGGAGGGACTTTGGAACCCTGCATCACTAATCTTTACACTTCCCAAGGTCAAGGTGTCATTGGACAGGACAGGGTCTGGCCTTTGCATTGATACCAAACATTACCAAGTGAAATCTAAAAGAAAAGAAAACAAAAAACGTTTTATTTACTTATTTTAAGTTCCAACATGATGGCATTGTCCAATTGTCACGTATAAAATGAGCAATACCTCTTCCATTACTCATCTACTCATTTCCTACCCTGGGAGCAAGGTCAGTATTTTATACATACAGGGTTATCCAAAGAGATTCGAAAAGTCACCGCACGTTCGGTGACTTTTCGTTCTCTTCAATTCGGTTCCTTTTGCCGATTGCATTTCGGTGACCCTGCGGTGTATTCAGCAAGCAGCACAGGGTCCCCGAATTGCAGGGAAAAGCTGCCGCAAACCTGACGAAAACTAACCGAATGCACGCTGAAAACAAGCAAAAACATCTGGATTAACCTTCGAAAAAGCCGAACAGGAGCCGAACAGGAGCCGAATCACACAGAGCCGAAGCAGCTGTGACGTAGAGGAGGCAGTGAATAAATTAGAAAAACCATTTGTATGAATCTGGGAAAAAGAAACGCTGTTTGCAAAGAAACTACTGAGCGAAAATGTCTGAAATTTTCACAGGAGGTCCAGGGAATGATAATAAAGAGGGCTGTTACAGAAAAAATAAGTAAACTGAAAAAAATAAATAAAAAAAAATCGGACTTTTAAAAAAAAAATAAAAAAATCTGAAAAATGCTTAAAGTATCCTAAAAAATCTATAAATAAAGAGACTCTTTGCTGCAGAATTTTATAATGAACGGTTTATTAGATATTGAATTAAAATGGGAATATTTTTAACATTGAAGCCTATGGGATTCTCCTGAATAAATTTGCCGAATTAAACCACCGAATGGCAGGACATTTCGGGAACCTTTCACTGCTGGTCTGTGTTCTCTGAATAGCCGAAGCAGTGCTTCTCTATGGGGATTTCACTGCCCTCGAACAGGCACCGAACAGGCACCGTATGTTCAGGCAATTCGCCAGGATTTGGCGAACTGCCTGCTCTCTGGATAGCCGAATGGCCAGGAAAGGTAACCGAACGCTGATTTTCAGCGTTCAGTTACCTTTCTCAAGCAATTCGGATCTCTTTGGATAACCCTGATAGTCATATTATTCAGAAAACACCATCCTCCAAAACACAAGGGAAATATTTAATTTTTTGGTTAAAATTGTATATTTTCTCAGAAAAATGCAGTAACAGGTTCCCATTTCAATTTTTTTTTTATTAACAAGAATTCCCTATAGAATATATAACCACAAAGGATTGGATGATAAAATGTGAAAAAATTATTTTACACGCCGTAAATGATTGAAATCTGATGGAAATTTCCTCACAAAGTATCTGCCTGGTTAGATATATACATATCTGCATTATTAAATAACCTAAAGTATGTTTTCTTTTCAATAAATTCCAAAAAAGCCCACCAAAATCTTCAGCTCCAGGCCCATAGAGATCTTAATCTGGCCCTGGTGTTCTCTGAATAACCCCTATGGTGCTTGCTGTGATGTACCTCAATAGTGCTGTGAGGAAGTCAGGGATATTCACTACAAATTATGAGTTGGTGTGAACAGAGGACAAGGGGGGAGTAAATGTAAAACACATTTGGATCTCCCTAAAATAAATATATCACAAGTTTAAGCCGTGCAGAGATTATTAATTCACAGTAGTGGTGCAGGGTACATGTATCCAAACTGTAAAAGAAAATGAATAATCCATCCCTTAATTGCATCCATATAGTCCTCCAGCACCTAATTACACACATTCAATTGGGATGTAAAAGCAAGCCATGGTTTCTTTACTTCTGTTTTCTTAACAAACCTATTTATTCATTAGCCAATAAGCACATAATATTTTATGAAAAGGCAGCTTACAAAATCTTTCCGGAAAACTTTTTGCAAAGTTGTACGCTGTTCTTAACCTTACCATACTACTTGATGAACTGTATCTCATGAATTAACAATCCTAATTATAAACCCAAATAAGCAATTATAAACCCAATTAATTATAATCCCCTATTTAAACATGTTATTGTGCCCTTTCCCCTTTCTCGCTCTTACATTCTGCAATGAATTTATATTGGATATGCTCTCCCCACCCTAAAAAAACTACTAGGCCTTCTCCAACCTCTCTTGAATGTCAGAAATTAGAAATGCCCCATCCACAAATTAAATGGATTACATTAACTTAAACCACCAGTGAGGCATCCTTACCCTTACTATGGGGTGCCGTATCAGTATACTATGTAAACGTTTAATGAACATAGCTATCACTTTATTCATTTTTAAACAAGGACAAGACACTTCAGCCTTATCCCTGCCGTACCATCATACCAGCCAAGGGACCACTGCAGATCATACCACCAAGATGTGCAGCATCGTCTCTCTCAGGGTGTGTAAATCTCACCCGTTAAGGCTGCAGTCACACGAGCATTCTTTGAGCAGAAGGAACATCCGTGAGAGTGGACGTTCCTTCCACTCTGATACCTGTGTGGCCTCCTCGCCGAGCAAAGTTAATACGCTCAGTGCTACAAAGAAAGATCCTTCTATGGAGGATCATGCATTGTAGCCCCATCAGCGTCCGTTGTATCTTTTTGACTGGGAGAGCTTTTTGATGCTGGTGGTAACGCTCACAATTTGTGTGCGCGCTATCCCATGTGGCCCTCCCCGTCGATCTAGGAAAACTGATCAGCTCCTTTGGATTCCAGTACCACCTATACGCTGATGACACTCAAATTTACCTCTCCTCCCCTGATCTCTCTCCAAGTCTCCTGGATCGAGTCACTGAAGGTCTCTCTGGTGTCTCAAATTGGATGGCTTCCCACTTAAACTCAATCTTGCCAAAACTGAAATTCTCGTCATTCCTCCCTCCAAGAAGAACCAAATACCAACTATCTCTCTATGAGTAAATGGAACACCCATTAGCCCAATACCCCAAGCTCGCTGCCTTGGGGTCACTTTTGACTCTGACCTAACGTTCTCTTCCCACATCCAGACAGTGACCAAATCCTGTTACTTTCAAATCAAAAACATTGCCCGTGTCCATCCTTTTCTGACACAAAATACCGCAAAAGTGCTGGTTCATGCTCTTTTTCATTTCACGACCTGATTACTGCAACTCGCTTTTTATTGGCCTCCCCAACTCTCGTATCGCCCCTTTGCAATCTGTAATGAATGCAGGGGCCAGGCTTATTTTTCTCAATAAACACACCTCGCGTACTTTCCCACTCTGACAGTCCCTCCATTGGCTTCCTGAACATTTCGGGATACAGTTTAAAATACTGATGCTCACGTTCAAATCACTCAATAACTCAACCCCTCCCTATATGTCTTCGTTACTCAGCAAGCAAGTCCCATCTAGACAACTCTGTTCAGCAGGTGATCTCCACCTGTCATCGGTCTACACACGCACAGCCAACTCTCGCCTCCAAGACTTCTCAAGGGCAGCACCAGTCCTGTGGAATGACTTGCCTCGCCCTATCAAACTCTACCCTGACCTTCAGGCCATCAAGAAATCCCTCAAAACCCATCTCTTCAGATTAGCGTACCACATCACTGATGCAACTCATCCCTCTGCTTACCTACTTACACTTGATTGAAACCGCTTCTATGGCCCCACAGTTCCCAAACCTCTGGCACTAATGCTGCTATCTAATAAAATTCCTCTTGTCTTCCTCAACCCCAATCCCTCTAGACTGTAAGCTCCTATGAGCAGGGCCCTCTACACCTCTTGTTTCCTTCTTATGTCCATTTATATGTATTTCGTTCCCTTTGGTTATTGTAAAGCGCTGCGGAAACTGTTGGCGCTATATAAATGGTGACAATAATAATAATAATCTGTCACAAAGCTGCGACGGCCGCATGGAAATGCGGTCACACTCAGTGCACTTGTGTGACCGCAGCCTAAATGCCAAAAGATCCCTTTCTACATTAAGCTCAGGTCATTACCTCAGAAATGCAGTAGGGGTACATCCAGACACCTCCTGGAAATAGAATAATTGGAACATTTTTCGGAAGCTATCAAATTATAAGGGGTTATTCAATGAACACTGAATTGGCCACGGAATTGCACAGAACATTGAATGTCATCGTATGATGCAATTTCACCGAACAAGGCAATTTTGTGGTAATTCGGCTATTCAGAAAGCTGGCAATTCGCCAAGTATTGGCAAATTGCCAGCAAAATATGGTGCAGTTCACCTCAGGTCACCGCAGTTCGGTGACCTTCGGCGGTAGTGAAATTCTTTCTTAGAGAAGTAATAGTTAACCTATTCAGAGAATAGAGAACTGCACCGAAATGTTGGCAAAATGCCCAGATTTTTAATGCTTCAGTTCGACAGCTTTAAACAGGCAAATCCCATAGGTTTCAATGTATAACAAAAATTCCAATAAATTATTTTGTATTCAACCATTTATTAATTTCATTTGCAGCAAAAAGTACTTTCATTTATTTATTTTTTAGAATTTTTTTTAAGCATTTTTCTGGATTTTTTTAGGCAAAATTTTTGATTCCTATTTTGTTAAAATGGCGCGTTTTTTTTTAACAGACCTTATTATTTTTCAAGGGACCTTTTTTTATCATTTCCATGCATTTTCTTGCATTTTTATCGTTTTCAGCGCCTTTTAAAAAAAATTTTTTCTTTGTTGTTTTATTTTTACCCACAGTTCAGCGGCGATGCATTAAATGGTTTGTAAAAGTAGAGCCAGAATTCAAACAGTTTTGTGTGTGGCGTTGTGCCACTTAGATATATATTAAACTACTTATTACCAACACATATTAGAAATATTTTATATTCTTCAGGAAAATAAGAAGCTGTGTTAAGTGAGGGGTAGTATTCTCGGGAATAAAGCACTGTATGGCTACAGACAAGTAATTCTGTACAGATTGATTCCCTGTATATGACTAATGCTGTGACAGTGAATATTGTAATTAGAGGCAATGCGAGGGATCAGATCGAAGAACAGCTTGAGGCAGAATAAGCAATGGCAAAATAGAGGATAAAGCGGTTGGTGTGCTAGTAGTTTTTCTGAGCAGATTATTCATAAAATTGGTTTGTGCTGAAACATGGTATCATTTCTATGAAAGAGAAATATATGTTTTTCAAGGCTGACATTTTTAAAAAAATTGGTATTGAAAGATTACAAGCTTATTAGTAGCAATGGATCCTGAAATACTTTACACAAAAGTATACATTTTTAACATGTAAGCGTTCAAAGGTAGATAAAAAATATATAAATCAGTCTTGCACTTTACTCCCACTATTCCTAGGTAACAGTGATAATATTTGGCGTTATTTTATACAAATAAATTACCAAAAAATGTCACTTGCACTTTAAATCCCATATACTGTACATATGTTACATATGCGTTTGCTCAGGTGCAGTTTGACATTTTAAATGGGTATTTTAATCATAATTTTGGGACGAGGCTCTTGTTTTTGTTTCCTTACACGTAATTTTAAACACAAAATTTATTGTACAATGAGATATAAGGTTATTACCAAAAAATAATCTTATAATAATAGTCTTTTCAGGAGTCCTCACTCTACTATTACACCCAGTTCCAGTATGCCATCCTATCTTATCATATCCCATAGTGATTCTACATATTATAATGTTACTGTAATGCTCCACGCCGCGGTCCGACTGCGGCCGCCATGTTTGGACGCACAACACACTCACCCAGGGTCCCACGTGGCGCGTCGCTCCACGGTTCCAGTCCGCAGCTCGGAGGAGGAGACCCGGGGTGTGTCCCACGCCGCCAACGGAATCCAAGTGAGGAGAGAGGAAGCGCGCACGCTCGATCACATGCCTTCCTAGGAAACGAACTTGGTACTCTGGCGTCCTCTGCTGGTAGCTTACGGGTACTGCATGACACCTGCACTGGAGATCCTTGTATGCCATCAATTAACCTATCAAGTACTCAGGTATCCCAGCTCACCTACGAGTCCCAGGTGAACGGTGTTCTTATGATCCTCTGAACCCTATTTAAACCTGCCGCCTTTCTCAGTTCATTAACCAGGTTATACTGTGGTTCACCGCTTCAGTTATCCAGTGTTCCCTCTTCGTTCCTGTTCCAAGTGAATCCTGAGCTCCAGACCCTGCATCAAGTCTTGCCTCCACGGTACCAGCTCCAGACCTTGCATCCAGTCTTGTCTCCAAGGTACCAGCTCCAATCTTCACCCCGGCTTGCTTCCGCTACCACGGTACCAGATCCTGCCTCCAGGCTTACTCCATGACCACGGTACCAGCTCCAGACCCTGCATCCAGTCTTGTCTCCACAGTACCAGCTCCAATCCTGGACCCCGGCTTGCTTCCGCCACCACGGTACCAGATCATGCCCCCAGGCTTACTCCACGACCACGGTACCAGCTCCAGATCAGATCCTGCATCCCGGCTTGCTTCCGCTACCATGGCACCAGCTCCAGAGCCTGCCTCCAGGCTTACTCCACGACCACGGTACCAGCTCCAGATCCTGCATCCAGGCTTGCTTCCGCTATCACGGTACCAGCTCCAGATCCTGCATCCAGGCTTGCTTCCGCTACCACGGGACCAGCTCCAGATCCTGCATCCAGACTTGCTTCCGCTACCACGGTACCAGCTCCAGATCCTGCATCCAGACTTGCTTCCGGTACCACAGTACCAGCTCCAGATCCTGCATCCAGGCTTGCTTCCGCTACCACAGTACCAGCTCCAGATCCTGCATCCAGGCTTGCTTCCGCTACCACGGTACCAGCTCCAGATCCTGTATCCAGGCTGTTCCACGACCACGGTACCAGTTCCAGATCCACAACCCAGGCTTGTCTCAAAGGCCTCAGCCCACGTTACCTCCTTCTGCAACCCTTCGTTCTGGACTTTCTTCTAACCAAGAATACCTTTTGACTAATGGTCTTTTGTTCTGAACTTGTATTCCTTTTCATCTCAGTAAATATTTCCTTGCTTATATACACCTCCTGGCCCTTACAGTTACCTAATAATAATGCATAGGCTCCTGTTTGCCTTTCTACTCACAGCATTTGAATTTTTTTACGTTTATATCCAATGGAAGTTACAAGCTAAATGTACTTATATACAAAGTTATTGTTTGGCATCCTTGACATTAATTATTTCACACCATGATCTGCTCTTTGTGAATGTCTCTCAATCTTCTCCATATGTATGAAGTTTTTTTCTATTGTTGTAGACATTCATTATGACAACAGTCTTCATTAATTTCTGCTATGATTCTAATTGTGATTAAGGTCAAGGGTTTGACATCACTTTTCGTATGTTCTTTGTCACATTTTAGTGTTACATTTTTCCCACTGAAGAGGCAGGTATTAAAAATGATCTTTTCCCACCGTTTTTCTTATTTTTACTCAGCAGGATATGTTATGATTAACTTGTCATTTAGTCTGGTGTAAATGGTTTCCTTTATTTTTGCTTTCATTATGGGAGGATAATATATTTTTTATAAACAGATTAATGAAGTGCACTATGTGACTAAATGGGAATGGTCAGACGGTAAATTAGAATTGTAAATATTGAGACTGTTTATTTATCACATATGATGTTAAGCTGCTGTAGCACAACTGAAGGTATTGGAAGACACAAATTCTCCAGTTGTTTACCAGTCTATAAATTCTTCCATGTATTGCCCTTTCCACTTTTCATCATCCTACTATCCCTAGATGGATGCTGACATATAAGTCATTTTTTCTATACCGCATGCATGTAAACAATGGTTCTTGTAATAGCTCCTAAAGGGAGAGATTCTTATGAAGATGTTAGAAGAGCCTCTCCTGTATATATTTATTCTAATCAATGAAATTAATGGTAACATCAAATTTGATAGAGAAGCAGAACTCTGTCTCTGCAGGGAATGTATAACCTAAGCTCCCAAGTAAAAGATTTGTAGATAATGAGGGTCTTAACTTTCTATTTCAAAGATTATGCAAAATTATCATTTCGATTTAATATTTTGACTTATTCCAGAAAAAAATCTTAAAAATATTCAATCTGATAAGATGTACACTTTCAGTTTTTACCTTGTTTTTTCCAAAGTTTATCTTTGAAACATGTGCGACTTGTGAGAATGTGAAAGCTAACATTTGATATGAAGGTTAATTGCATTAGAAATCCTTTGATATAAAATCTATAATGCTTGGCAAAACTTGATTTCAGTCGTCTGATCGAAACTGACTTTATATCACAAGTTATTAACTGTTCAGCCGACTTCCTTTATTTTGGGGTGTGCACACATATTTATTATTACAAGCTGTAAGTAAGTACAGACTGTTCATTTTAATGTTCTTTTTCACAAACTAAATAAGAAACCCCCTAAAGTGTACAAGGTCAAAGGCTGGAGAATTTTACAGAGTGGATAAAGCTTCGCATAACTACACACATTGACATAAAAAGCAAAACTGTAAGGGCTAAAGTACAATCTTCGCGCAAACGTTTGCCAATCTCTTTTGCGGTAATTACCGCATAGCCTTTGCACGCATAATTTTAGCAACTCCTTAAAGCTGGTGTTAATGGCAAATCTGAACCAGGCCGAACCCAAATAAACCAGCCCATAAAAAAAAATGCAGCAAAGTATAGTTGCCCCTTCAACTCATACCGAACCAATAAAATGGAGAAGTTGTGTCTGCATGTATTATTGCTGCAGCATATATGCTCAGATCAACAGTGGCAGGCGCAATTTCTTAACGTGAGATAAATTGTGGTTCTTAATTCTGATTGGCTGAATTGCGAGAAAAAAACAGTGCGCACACTGATTTTTGCACGTGAGGGTACTGTGCGAGCATCTGGGTGCATCCTAATGGATGTAGTGTCTGTATGGCGCCACTAGATGGCTCTATTGGCATAGGCAGGAAAATTAAAGGAAATGGACTGTATATAAAAACTAAAAATAAGTAGGAGACTCACTGCGTGAGAGGACTGTATTGACCAGAAATAGAATAAAGAAGGATAAAAATTATTATTAAGCAAAAAAATACATATGGAACCACAAAAAAATGTGACATCCGTGAAATTACATAGGACGTGACTTAATAGTAAAATAGAAAAAAAAAAACAATAAGTTCAAACAGTGTTAAATGTAATGAACTCTGCAAAAATAGATGATTTGTAGGTAGCTCTAAGGCTAAAACACCATAGATATGGGCTGGACACAATCAGTGAGCAAGGTGCTCTATAAAAGGCGTGGTAATTTGTCCAGATGATGGAAATAAGGCACAGTGCTTGATCCTTGTGCTGCAGTTAAAGTACTAAGCAAAATACAATAAATAAGTGCAAAAAAAAAAGTGATTAATCCTTTAAGTCCATAAAAACAAATAAAACAATTAAAGGTGAAAAAATGAAGTGAACAAAATTAAAAATGGAATAAAAGATAGTGTGTATAAAAATAGTCCATACATAAAAAGAAAAAAAAAAGCTGTTTATACTGGCCAGATTCGAGATGACACCCACTGATGAAGCTACTTCTAGCGAAACGCGTTTGCGGTGTATTTTATTTATTGTTTTAATAAAACCGATTGTGAATTTCCACCCTGTATGATCCTAGTTGATTTATTCCTTTGGCATCCTGAATAGATATTTCTAAGGATCTGGTTTCCTGCCTTGTGGACCTGAGGTTGGGGAATCGGTGCCCCTTGATTTAAATCCACCGATCTGCCTTCTGTTTGGTGCCCATTTATTTAAATCAGCACCAGAATATGTGAGTATATCTCCTATTTTTTCACTCCTATCTGGGACGATACAGTCTGCACTTAATTCCTCCCTTCCATTTTTTTTCCCTTTTTTTTTCTTCTACCTCCATCAACTGTTTCATTGAGGACTCGATCCCTGGCTGACTATCTTTTATTGAAACTGAAGATTGTGAGTGCTAGCGCCGGACACCAGCTCTGTAACCTGCATCTGGGTGCATCCTGTTTGCGTGAGTTATTGGTCACCGGATGAAAAGACGTGCAAGGATTGTAATTCCCGCGGTGATTTGCGCTGCAAAAGTTTGACGCTTGGTGCAAAAATTCACGCGTTGCGCAAGGGTTTTTACGCGAAGATTGTAATATAGCCCTAGTTGTGTTACAACTGGGATTTAACATCCAAAAACTGGTCTTCAAACAAATGTTAATGGATGAGGGAGGCTTCTTTTGCTGTTAAAAATGGTTGTTGGGACTGAACCTGACGTTTTCCTCCTTCAACTATTCCCCCTCTCACTCACTACACACCAGTGCACCACCTTAGCTCATCTACTCTCTATCTCCTCCACCCTAATAGAGTCTAAATGGAAATCCCCCCTAGTCCCAACTATGGCTGAGGTTAGGAAGAGATTAAAAGGCATAAAACTTCTGGACGGCATAGCCGCAGAGTTCAAGGGAGACCCAATGCCCACCCCTGGCTCATGTGCCGACCACTGGTTTCTTTGGGACACTTACCTGTTAGTGGGATAATTTGTGATTACACCTTTCTGATTTATTGTATATGGATGCAATGCACTTTCTGTGTTTCCCCTTTTTTTGTTCCCTTTTCCCCTTTTTGTCTAAAATAATAATAAAAACACTTTATATTAAAAAAAAAAGGTTGTTGGGAAATTCATATTAGTAGACTTTGTGGTGTACCAGTCGGAAAATAATCTTCAATGTCTTGTGTCCGAGTTAAGTGAAGGCGGGATAGCTGCGATTATTTTAGAATTTCTGCAAATAGTTTTTGACTCTTGGGGCTTACCTATAATGGGGCTAAACCTATAATGACCATTGCAAGTGAACTAAAAATCTCATTCCTATAGCAGTGTGCTCATTGAATTAATTAATGGTCCCCTTATAAAGGTCTCTTATTAAAGACTAAATATATATTTATAATATATACTAATATACACTATATTGCCAAAAGTATTCGCTCACTTGCCTTGACTCGCATATGAATTTAAGTGACATCCCATTCCTAATCCATAGGGTTCAATATGACGTCGGTCCACCCTTTGCAGCTATAACAGATTCAACTCTTCTGGGAAGGCTGTCCACAAGGTTTAGGAGTGTGTTTATGGGAATTTTTGACCATTCTTCCAGAAGGGCATTTGTGTGGTCACACACTGATGTTGGACAGGAAGACCTGGCTCTGAGTCTCCGCTCTAATTCATCCCAAAGGTGTTCTATCAGGTTGAGGTCAGGACTCTGTGCAGGCCAGTCAAGTTCATCCACACCAGACTCTGTCATCCACGTCTTTATGGACCTTGCTTTGTGCACTGGTGCACAGTCATGTTGGAAGAGGAAGGGGCCAGCTTCAACTGTTCCCACAAAGTTGGGAGCATGGAATTTCCCAAAATGCTTGGTATGCTGAAGCATTTAGAGTTCCTTTCACTGGAACTAAGGGGCCAAGCCCAGCTCCTGATAAACAACCCCACACCATAATCCCCCCTCCACCAAACTTTACACTTGGCACAATGCAGTCAGACAGGTACAGTTCTCCTGGCAACTGCCAAACTCAGACTCGTCCATCAGATTTTTTTTTAATTTTTTTTTTTAGAAAGGATTTTACCAGGAAGGATACCAGATTGCCAGATGGAGGAGCACGATTCGTCACTACAGAGAACGTGTTGCTCTAGAGTCCAGTGGCGGCGTGCTTTACACCACTGCATCCGACGCTTTGCATTGCACTTGGTGATGTATGATTTGGATGCAGCTGCTCGGCCATGGAAACCCATTCCATGAAGCTCTCTGCGTACTGTTCTTGAGCTAATCTGAAGGCCACATGAAGTTTGGAGGTCTGTAGCGAGTGACTGCAGAAAGTTGGCGACCTCTTCGCACTATGCTCCTCAGCATCTGCTGACCCCACTCCGCCAGTTTACATGGCCTACCACTTCATGGCTGAGTTGCTGTCGTTCCCAAACACTTCCACGTTCTTATAATACAGCTGACAGTTGACTGTGGACTATTTAGGAGCGAGGAAATTTCACGCCTGGATTTGTAGCACAAGTGGCATCCTATCACAGTTCCACGCTGGAATTCACTGAGCTCCTGAGAGCGACCCATTCTTTCACAAATGTTTGTAAAAACAGTCTGCATGCCTAGGTGCTTGATTTTTTTTTATACCTGTGGCCATGGAAGTGATTGGAACACCTGATTCTGATTATTTGGATGGGTGAGCGAATACTTTTGGCAATATAGTGTATATAAGATGTGAAGCTCTTGGGGCATATTGGGGACTTAAAGCCTCAAGGGATTACTGGTGAAGTGCAGCTAGTGAATGGAATGCATTTTGTATTATTATTAGTGCATGTTTGGAGGAGAGAACAATGGATCCTTATTGGGCGCTCCATATAAATGTTATGGAGTATACAGCCGTAGACGTTTTTGGGAGACCTATGGTCCTAAGAGTTATTTAAAAGGTGCAGGATGTAGATCTCAAAGTGCGTCTTGTTGGTGCATATTCTAGGGAAGATAAACATGGGATACAATATCATTATAAAGTGCATAGCGCAGGTGTGCTGCATGATAAATACCATGGGCCAAAATACATACTTGGCGCTAACGTTAGCCCAAGTATTTACCGCATATTTCAATCCAAACGCTAATGGGTTAAGTAACTCATTAGCGTTTGGTATCTTGTGCTTTTCAGCGCGAGGTTACTGTATTTTACGCTCCCTATACTTAACATGGGGAGCGCAAAGTGTTAATCGGTGTTAGGATTACAAAGTCCTAACGCTGATTAACGTCCGGCTGCGGTTAACAAAAAGTTATCCAGAGCCAGGATTTGGTGCTAACGGATTCTGCTTCTGCAGAATCCGTTAACACCAGCCAAAAAATGAAAAAAAAAAGAATCAGCTACTCACCTCCTGTCCCGCGGCGAGGACACCGACTTTGTCCGCCTACTCAGTCCGGCAGGAGCAGGGAAAGACTGGGGGAAAAGTCCCCCCAGTCTCCCCCTGCGTATCACTACGCTGACCGGCCGCATCTCGCAAGTAGGGATGAGCTGTTCGGTTCGATCTGTTCGAAGTTCGCATCGAACATCGGCCGTTCGGCTGTTGCGAACTCTGAACATTTCCACGTGTTCGCCGCATGTTCGCCCACAATGCATCACAATGGACCACAATGCACTTTTCGCATGGCCTGAAGCTTGTAATTAGCTACAGCCTTGCACCTGACCAGGTCAGGTGCAAGACTATGCCAATCACGGCCCAGAGTCCTGATTGGGCAAATTTTTCCCAATCATGGGCTCACAGAGCTAAGTCCTGCAGCACACTATATAAGGGTTCACACAGCCCCCAGCACATGTTTTTTGAGAGGAGATTGTTCTGTTAGTGAGTCTTCTCAGTAGCGCCAGCAGCTATTGGGGGTCTCACTTCTACAAGATATCTGGGAATTGTTGTAATCTGTGTGCTCTCACTGCCAGCAGCTATTGAGGTGGGGGTCTCACTTCTACAAGATATCTGGGAATTGTTGTAATCTGTGTCTTGTCACTGCCACCCATCAGTGGGTCTCACTGATTTATAGGAGGTTCCTGGAATTGTAATTTGTGTCTTGTCACTGCGACCCATAAGGGGGTCTCACTGATTTATAGGAAGTTCCTGGGAATTGTAATTTGTGTCTTGTCACTGCCACCCATCAGGGGGTCTCACAACTTGTAGCAGATATCTGGGAATTATAACCTGTGTCTTGTCACTGCCACCCATCAGGGGGTCTCACTGATTTATAGGTGGTTTCTGGGAATTTTAATCTGTGTCTTGTCACTGGCTGCCAGCTATCAGGGTGTCTCACTGAGTTATACCAGAGTTCTGGAAATCTTTAATCTAGATAACACAGTTGAATCAGAGTTCTGCATATCTCCAATTTTTATAACAGAGTTGAATCAGAGTTCTATATATCTTTAATCTATATATCACTCACCATGTCAGAAAGACCAAAAAGGACAGGCAGACGCTCCCAGACACAGATAAGAGGGCAAGCAGCCTCTGTGTCGGGAGGCTGTGCCTCTGGTCGTCGTGGACGTGGTGCATCCTCTGCAGGGGCACACTTGTCCTTTCTAACTGGTGCTGGCCGTCTTAAGCAGCAGCAGCAACATACAGAGGATTTGGTGGATTGGCTAACCAGGCCATCCTCATCCTCCGAGTCCTCTGCCAGCCAGGCTTGTAGTGCTTTACAGTCCACCTCAGCTGCCAAAACATCAAATTCAGCCTCCATGTCCACAGCTACTCCTGCCGTAGCCTCATTATCAACACGGAGGAGTCAGCTGAATTGTTTGACTACAATGACAGTGACATGCTGCTTGAGGATGCACAGCAACTACAGTGCTCTGATTCAAACTCTGAGGTTGAGGAAGGGAGTATAATAAACCTAGAGGAAGGGGGTGCCAGTGACACACAAATAACTGGCACTCATGTTCCCCCAGCAGCTGCAGCATACTGCCAAGTTGGCTCCAGTGACGAGGAGATAGGGGGTGCTGACGATGATGAGGTCACTGACTCCACCTGGGTGCCTGATCGAACAGAGGAGTCAAGTGAGGAGGAGGAGGAGGAGAAGGCACAACAAAAACGAGGCAGAACGTTCTCTGTGAGCAACCATAGCCAGTCCAAGGCATCAGAAGTCACAGCTGCTCAGGTGCAGAGCGCTGTTGTCTCAAAGCACAGGGAGCAGGATTCACAGTGTCATAGTAAGAAGACTGTTATACTGTCAGGGGAGGATGTTGCCTTCATATTCATTGTCAGAGGAAGTGACAGTGTTCAAAATCCTCGTTGAGACCATTCGGGACCAGTGACTTCAAATCGTATATCCACTTCATTTCAGTCCTATTGATTTTTTTCAAGAAGTCTCCACCCCTCCGGTCCCTTTCTACCTGTTGTATGGTGAGGAATTGGGTAACTTTTGGTGCATCTCTTTATAGTGCTATGGGACGGTGTGAATGTCGCTGCCTTTCTTGATGTTGTTCAGTTGTTCCCTGATTCTTACATTCAGGCTTCTGATGGTGCGCCCTACATATAACTTCCCACAGGGGCAGATGAGTAAATATACCACATTCCTTGAGAAGCACGTGAGTGTCCCAAAGATTTTATGGGTTTTGCTGCCACACATGTTTTTAAATTCTTTAATATGCTTTTTACTGTTCCTTTGGTTCTACAGGCCAGACAGTTACTGCGTCCGTAAAAACCCCTCTCCATCTTGAAGGGGTTCTTTATCCTTTTCCTGGAATGGTTTTGTGTCCATTTCGATTTAGTGTTACGTGCTCCTCTAAAGGTGAATGTGGGATGTTCGTTAGGTACTGGTTCCAATTATCCATCCTTCCTCAGAATTGGCTAGTGATGCACCGGAATGAAAATTTGGGACTGAAACCGATACCGAAAATGCATGATGAGCTTGGCCAAAAACCGAAACCGATACCAAAAATAACTTTCTATATATGACTATAAATACATATATATATATACACATACACACACTGTGTATACATGCGTCTGGTGTGTGTAATATATATATTGGTGATGCTCCGAAATGAAAATTTTTGAACGAAACCCTAAATGACTTTTTTCCCCTACAATTTATTTTAAGATAGTTTTTTGAATAACTGTATTAATACTAGACTTTATTAAATTAATATCATGAATTTGTGCCAAATGTGAGTGAGACCACATTACGGATACATGTAAGATTTAAATTTTTTGTATGAATCAATTATGATTTATAAAGCCTGCTCTAATGCAGGGCTGTGGTTTCCACCTGTCCTTTCCCCCCCTTTTTGTCCCAATACAATGTCTGTTCAGCTTCGTTTCCTCTTGAGGCTGGCCAGTTGGTTGATTAAAATAGATATCCTGTGTTAACTCTTAGAAATGACCGCGAAATCTATGTGACATCTGATGTAGAAATGTATATGCTCTGATTGGCTGTTATATCACATTCCTATGTGGGGTGGAAAGGAACCTCTTTTCTACAGCGAACGTTTCTAATGGATATTGAAATAATAAACTGGTCTGACTAACACCGAATTATTCAGACGTGAAGCAGTCATATCCTGGTGTGGTTGATTTTACCGTCTCCGCTGATGAGTGTAGCATAGCGCAGCGTAACGCAGCGTCTTGCTTCATTTTGATATATGAGGAAGAAATTACAGACTATTTGGGATTCCATATACGGTAATTATAATTGGAAATTTTTTTTGTTTGCTTAAGGTTATATTTTAGCAATACATATTTTCAAGAATGTCACAGTCTGCACCATGAATTTTTCCCATTTGTTCTTTCTGAGGTGTGGTTAAACAAGAGAGCAACCAATCGAGATTGGAACTACCCTTTGCGCTACACTTACCCTATTTTGTTTAAACTAGATTTCGCTGCCCACTTCCCCAGCCTTTGTCTGTTATGCCAGGGCATCTGTTTGGGAGGGAGGAAGCTATCCAGTATGGAGATGTTAGCTGGGTGTTTTTCCATTGTATTCTACCCATCCCCTGTCTGTGTTTGTAGTTGTAAACTCTAAATAAAAGCATTCTAAATTTTGTTTTCACCGTATAAGGATCTTTGGGCTATATTACAAAGTTGGTGCTAACTTAACCAGAGCTGTTGTTAACTTACCAGAGCCATTATAGCCTATGGAGGTTTTAAGTTTACAACAGCTCTGGTTAGGTTAGCGCTAACTATGTAATATGGCCCCCCGGCGTTTGACTGGGTTGATTTGGGCCAGAAACAGTACTCCTTCAGGATTCTGACAGCACGGAGCACCTTTGTGCACAGGTATATCCTTACTGGGTACTGACCCCCCCCCCCCCATTACAGTGGACATGTAAATTTGTCAGTGCTCGTGCTAATTCTTATAGAAATTTTCATTAATGAAAAGTTTTCATATTTCTAAAAATTTCAGATCTTGTCAACATAAATACTGTGTAATACTGTGTACAGTGTAAATACTGTAATGCTCGGATCTATGAGTACCTGTCATTGAGCAAAAAGTGAAGCAGATGCTGCTAATGATTGCTGAGGTTTGCAAATAATTTGGTTAAATGAAGCAAAAAACATATTTGCCATCTGGATTTGGTAGTACTGTAGCAGTAACAATAAATAATACTAGGATGCATTAGTAATAAAATGTTTTGTGGTGTCATAGATGAAATTAACTTTTATCACAATTTGTCACATCAAGAAAAATGCTTCAACTATCATTTCAGAAAAAACAACATTGTGAATATTCCAGCCTACACCTATTTTCACACATTGTACCCTTAGCATTGTTGTACTTACACACGCTCAGTATAATACTCGTATAACAAAATAATGTACTGATTCAAAAACCTATAGAGTCATATATAGGACATCCTTGAATTCAGTTATCTGGCTCTTTAGAACACCTGTCATATTTACCTGCAGGGTCTCGCCATCATCTGTCTCATATCGGTTGACTGACTCTTCTGAGCTCACCTGAAAGGCAAATCAGCAGCCTCAAATAATGAATGCACCTCAAATAATGTTTCCAATGCTGTTACCAACATATTATACTAAGTAATTTTGACCATTGCACTTTATAGAATTACATATATAAAGATCACTGTAGAATTAAATTAACAAGATATGAAACAGACATGCCATTGACTTGAATACTATAGGGAATTTAACTCCTGGAAAAGTTGAGCAGAGAGTTACATGTAGCCAACAAGTACACAAATTAAATTCTACGTTCCGGGACACACTAAAATGTAAAGAGGAATTATCTGTGATCCAAAACTTTTCATAGTTAAAGTACAGCGATTCATTCTTAGTAAGGAATAGTGCTAAATAATTGCAACTGTGGCAACAAAGATGTGCACAGAAGTAGCGCCAAATAGGGGAATTGATGTTGCTTGTTCACATTTCTTGTCTACACACCTACAATGTTTGAATGTTATTTATTTGGTTCACGATAAAGAGCATGAAAATTTACTATGATTATATATAGTTGAAGTTTATTGTGCAGTTTTTTTGTAAGTAGTATTTTTCATTATGTATTACAAATTGTGTTTCTTGAGTCTCTGGGTTGGAGAACTTGGAGATAAGGGTGAATGAGTGCTCTGCTCCACAGTCAGGAAATAACTGAGAGAGAACAGATGGGGAATCCATTTTTGGTGGTTCCATGTACTTTATTTTGCATGGTATAAAAAGGATGTCTGTGTTACATATATATTTTCTTGTTTTGAGAGCATACGTTTCTGTAGAGAAAAAGGGAGGACTGCCTGTACGGGTCCATCAGCCATATATACACAGTCAGGATATAAGCAGGCTCAAGAACATGTGAGTGGGACTGTGTGCTTGTCACATGCCAAGCGCCTGCGGGGTTTCAGGGGGGTCCCAGGCGCGAGGCGCTGCTGGCTGGCCAGGTGCCAGGAGCTCTGATGGTCCCCAGCATTTCTGCAGCTAATGAGGGGGCGGGGCCGGCGTGGTGATGCGGAGCCGCCGGCCTTTAAGTAAAAGGCACGCGGTCTGAGTCATTGCCTTGACATGGAGTCAGTTCCCGCATCGCTGAGTGTATTCGTGTTATGAGTCACTGATTCTATTGAGTCACTGATTCAGCTGATGAAGCCGCAACACGCGGCGAAACGCGTTCTGGCACTTGGCAGAGTTTTTATTTACAATATTTACTTTATGTTTTAATTAAATATTTTCTTTTTTAAACTTAAAAAAGAACCTGGTCCCTTTTGTTTTGGAATTCGCTAGAGGTTTTTGTGGATTTTACCCCATAAATCCACTGGCACTATCACCTAGAGCTTGGCTATAAGCTCCACCCAATGTGAGTTGGCACTCTATTCAAATTACTGTATACATCCATTGGTGGACTTGCACAAGGAGGTCTCTCTTCCGTTTTTTATGCTTTCTTTCATGCACGATTAATGAGAGGAATCAACAGTTCGGAAGGGCAGGGGTCTCCTTCAAAAATAAGAAGAAAACGGACCCAGATGCACTTAACCACTCAGAGCCAGTGACAGGGCTTTCTATTGTGAGTGGAACAGCTTACTATTGTTATATTCCATTACAATTTGTACACTCTGCACTATTATCTGTATTTTGTGTTTTGCTTCTTTTTATATAATCCACTTGGATGATACGTATCATGAGAACCACCTGAATACCAAGAAGCGATTGTCATCGCGCCACCAGATACGTATATCTATACAAGAAGGGAGGACTGCCTGTACGGGTCCATCAGCCATATATACACAGTCAGGATATAAGCAGGCTCAAGAACATGTGAGTGGGACTGTGTTCTTGTCACATGCCAAGCGCCTGCGGGGTTTCAGGGGGGTCCCGGGCGCGAGGCGCTGCTGGCTGGCCAGGTGCCAGGAGCTCCGGTGGTCCCCAGCATTTCTGCAGCTAATGAGGGGGCGGGGCCGGCGTGGTGATGCGGAGCCGCCGGCCTTTAAGTAAAAGGCATGCGGTCTGAGTCATTGCCTTGACATGGAGTCAGTTCCCGCATCGCTGAGTGTATTCGTGTTATGAGTCACTGATTCTATTGATTTATTTGCTTTCTGTTGCTGATCTGGATTGTAAGAGGACCCTGACTGTTGCTGACCCAGACTGCTTTCTTGACCATTCTCTCTCTGACTAAACCTGTATGTATATTATGCCCAGAGCAGCCTCAGAGTGTATGCTGAACCTGCCTAAAGCTGATCCAGATTGTATTAGTACCCTGTCTGTTGCCGACCCTGATTGTATGCGAGCACCCTCTGTTGCCGTTCCTGATTATTTAGTTGACCATGCTGTTTCTGTGCTTTGTGTACGAACATCCTGCACAGGCCTAATGCAGGCTATTCCTCACCTGTCACTAAGCTCAACCCTTTCTGCCTCAGTGCAGACTCTGCCCTGACGCCTACTGCTAGAACCTGTTATGAACCGGCAGCTGGCATGGCTCCGGCGTCCATCGTTGCGCTCTCAAGGGCTGCGTCTCCCTCGCAGCCCTTCCTTGCGCCCTATGCGCGCATGCCGTCGTCTCTTCCAGGTTTGATGCCTCCCAGCGGCGTGATGTCATCACGCCTCCACCGCGGACCTTTCTGCACCATGTGATCGTGTTGGCCAATCGGGAGGCAGGGCACAAGATTTAAACCTGCTTTTTGCCTTTTTCTTGGCCCTTTGGTGGTTTTAGCTTGCTTGACCCTTGGTGCTGTATTCTGATAGTCCTGATTGATTTATTTGTGTATGACCTGGCTTTTGGCTACTGACCTGAGTACCTCTATTATCCTCTGACCCGGCTTTTGGAAATTGACCTTGCTTTTGGCTTCTCCCTATTACCTGGGCTAGTAGTATCTTCCCTGGTACCACTTTTGCGTCAGGAGACCGCCTCGTATTTCTTTACTTGCCTGTCCTTTTACCAGCCACACTAAGGACTGGTTTCTGTCATCCTTCCTTTCCCTGACTTATAGGTTCACCTATCGCTACTGCGTAACCCAGCCACCTTAAGGACTGGTATCACAATTAGTTCTGAGTCTCCTCTTTCCTTATTGGGCTGACCGTAGCTACCCTCGGATACGTGTGTTGCGCCTGACATCATGAAAGGGCCATGGACCTAGCAGGGACCGCTCAGCAACTGTCTGGTTTAGAAAGCCGTTTGGAGGATCAGGATCATCGTCTTGATCAATTCGCCCAAGCCCTCCAAACTTAACCTGCTTAATCGTACTGCTCCTACCCAGGTAGAGGTTTCGCCTCCAGTTAATCCGCCCCCTTCTGAACCTTTTTCTGTACCTACTCCGTGTCCTAACTTGCTACCTACGGTACGTTATGGAGGTGATCCTATCGCCTGTAGTGGTTTTTTAAACCAAATCTCTATCCACTTTGAATTAACCCCGTGGTCTTACCCTACAGATCGTGCTAAAATTGCCTTCGTTATCAACCATCTTACCAATAAAGCTTTATGTTGGGCTAATCCTCTCTGGGATACTGATAAACCTATTGTTTCCAATTATCGGGAATTTATGTCAGCCTTTCGAAGAGTGTTTGATCCTCCTGGACGTAAAACCAATGCCGCCAAGTCCTTGTTTCGCCTGCACCAGGGTACGAAATCCTTGGCGGATTACGCACTAGAGTTTAGATCTTTGGCTTCTGAGTTAAATTGGAATAATGAGGCTTTGGTAGCCGTTTTTTCTGAGGGGTTAAATGATGAGCTTCAGGACGAAGTAGCAGCCAGAGATCTTCCCGAGGATGTGGAGGACTTAATCACCTACTTGTCCTTCATAGATGAACGTCTTCGCCATCGTAAAAATACCAAAGAGAGGTCTAAAAGACTACCTGTTAGGACACCCCCCCCGGTTTTCTTTACCTTTGCTCCCTGAGTCGCCTCCTCCTCCCGAACCTATGCAATTGGATAGCACCAAGCTCCCCGACAGTGAGAAACAACGCCGTCGACGCGAAGGTTTATGTCTGTATTGTGGATTAGGGGGTCACTTGCTTGAAGGTTGTCCTAAACGTCCCCAGGGTCCGTCGGGAAACTCTCATGCCTAAGTGCCCTTTGGGGACAGCTCTTAGGTACTTTTCCCTCGTCCCCTAAACTGGAAAATAGACTCCGGGTTCCGGTTACTCTATCTTGGGAGAGTTCCCGTAACCCGGTACATCTCTATGCCCTAGTCCAGGGGTCAGCAACCTTGGCTCCCTGATGTTTTGGGAACTACTTCTCCCACGATGCTCAGTCACCCATTAGCCTGTCTGAGTCACATGGGAAATGTAGTTCCCAAAACATCAGGGAGCCAAGGTTGCTGACCCCTGCCCTAGTCGACTCTGGTGCTGCCGATAACTTTATCGATTTAGGTTTTGCTCGCAAACATGCAATCCCTCTTGTTGAAAAGAAAATACCGTTACTTGTACAAGCCATTGATGGCAGACCCCTTGAAACCCCTTTTGTCTTGTTTGAGACTCAGAACATTTCTGTTGGGATAGGACTATGTCATAAAGAAAATATGTTTTTCCATGCCATTGCATCTCCTTCCTATCCTATCGTACTCGGTTACCCATGGTTAACTCATCATAACCCTGCTATTGATTGGCGAGCTCGTCAGATTGCTAAGTGGGATAACGATTGTTTGCTCTCTTGTATTCAGATCCCCTTGTCTGTCAACAACCTTAACGTGCCCACGTCTCCACCTCTCACCATGGCTATTCCTCCTCCATTTTCTGATTTGGCCCCTGTGTTCGATAAGAGAGAGGCCGATAAATTACCCCCGCATTGTCCCTACGATTGCGCCATCGACCTTCTCCCAGGTACCAGAAATTGTCATTTCTTACAGACCCGGATCTAAAAATGTTAAAGCTGACGCACTTTCCAGACAGCACGAGCTCATGTCTACTCAATCCCTAGTACCAGCTCCCATTGTACCTGAGGAAAAAATCCTGGCTTCTCTGAATACTCAGATTGATTCTCCACTGTGGAGGCTCTTACTATCTAAACAAGCTCTAGCACCTTCGTCCAAACCACCCGATAAATTATTCGTTCCTCCTGAAGAAGTCCTAGTGGTCCTACGACTGTTTCATGAATCTAAGTTTGCTGATCGTTTTGGTATAGAGAAAACTCAATCTCATATCAGAAGACACCTTTGGTGGTCTACGCTTGCTAAGGATGTTAAGGACTTTGTTGCTACCTGTCCAGTGTGTAATTGTTCTAAATCCTCCCGTCTTAGACCCACTGGCCTTCTTCAACCGTTACCTGTACCTGAACGTCCCTGGTCCCATTTAGCCATGGACTTCTTGGTAGAACTGCCCTCTTCGTCTGGTCATACGGTCATTTTTGTCGTTGTTGATCGTTTTTCTAAAATGGCACATTTTATTCCGTTAAAAAAACTTCCCTCCTCTGTCGAGCTGGTACACATTTTTACTAAAGAAATATTTCGACTACATGGCGTCCCTAATGTTATCGTGTCAGACCGTGGTTCCCAATTTATTTCCAAATTTTGGAGAGGCTTTTGTCAACAATTGGGAGTTCAATTGTCGTGGGTCTCCGGTCGTGGGTCTCTCTCCGCGATCTTCATGCTCCCCATTTGTTGGCCGGTTTTCATCGTTGTTTTCCTGCTAAACCAGCTCCTGACCGCCCGGTGGGCGTTCCTCGAGTAGGGGGTGCTGTTATGAACCGGTGGCTGGCGCGGCTCCGGCATCCATCGTTGCGCTCTCGAGGGCTGCGTCTCCCGCGCATCCCTTCCTGGCGCCCTATGCGCGCATGCCGTCGTATCTTCCAGGTTTGATGCCTCCCAGCGGCGTGACGTCATCACGCCTCCACCGCGGACCTTTCTGCACCATGTGATCGTGTTGGCCAATCGGGAGGCAGGGCGGGAGATTTCCTTTTTCTTGGCCCTTTCATGGTTTTTGCTTGCTTGACCCTTGGTGCTGTATTCTGATAGTCCTGATTGATTTATTTGTGTATGACCTGGCTTTTGGCTACTGACCTGAGTACATCTATTATCCTCTGCCCCGGCTTTTGGAAATTGACCTTGCTTTTGGCTTCTCCCTATTACCTGGGCTAGTAGTATCTTCCCTGGTACCACTTTTGCTTCAGGAGACCGCCTCGTATTTCTTTACTTGCCTGTCCTTTTACCAGCCACACTAAGGACTGGTTTCTGTCATCCTTCCTTTCCCTGCCTTAGAGGTTCACCTATCGCTACTGCGTAACCCAGCCACCTTAAGGACTGGTATCGCAATTAGTTCTGAGTCTCCTCTTTCCTTATTGGGCTGACCGTAGCTACCCTCGGATACGTGTGTTGCGCCTGACAGAACCACTAAGTTTTAGTCTCTATTACTGGTATGTTTGTTATCCCTGGCAGGGAGTGATAGAGTTAGCGGTCGACTCCCGACCACTCAAGGATCGGAGGGCTTAGAGGTCTGTCCAAAGGGATCCTCACCACGGTTGTTGAGGGTGAACGTGACAGTTCTTTCCATTTAATAGTGAGAGTGTTAGAGATCTCTGCATTATTGTTTTTCTGTCCTTTTTTTTTTTTGTCAAGGTATAAGAAGCCATAAGAAGAAGCCTGACAGAGGAGGGCACCTTTATATATGTGGTTTAACCCTTTCACTGCTGAGGACGTGTGGGGAAAGTCCTCATTGACTCCTAAGGAAAGATAGGGATGGAGATAGGGGGTTCCTTTGAACCACGATATCTCCCCACTGTTGGCAGCTAGAGGGTCATGCCTCAGAGAGCATGGCCTTTCCAATGATACCAAACATGACCATGTTCAAAGTAAAGGAGAAAAATTAGACCCGAAATGGCTCAGCAGTGAAGGGGTTAAAAGTCTTTCTTTACCATCTACAAAGAGTTTACTGGAAAAGATTGTAACTAGAGATTTGGACTCTGTGGGCACTACCACCTGGTGGGAGCTAACCCTAGCATCAGCATGTTTTCACGTTAGCCCCAGGTAAATTCAGTCTAGCCCATGACCAACAGATCGTTTTCCAATCGCTACAAATGGCGAAAACCACTTAGGGCCCTATTACATTCTTAACGCAAAAACGCACGCTAAACGGGTGTTTTTTTGTGCAAAGCGTTAAACGTTAACGCACAAAAATCACCGCTGGAGTTACATTCCTCGCGCATTTTTTCATCCGTCGGGAAATTGCGCTCGTAAAACCGACGAGCAAAAATGCGCGCAAGTACTTTGCGCGCAGAAATCAGTGAGTGCAATGGAATTTTTAACGCGAGTCCGTCATTTTGTGCGGACTGTGCACAACAGGCGTACGGTTTGACGGAAGACAAGGTAGTGGCTGTCATATTTGACAGATACAGTAAAAAAAAAGTGCACATCGTTGTTCTCCGTTGTGTATCCGCCGTTTGGTACGGTCAGATTGTTACCACCATCTTTTCAAAGACGTTAAAATTATGCGTGCAAACGTTGTCCGTTAAATTTTGCACTAAGATTATAATACCATGCGCACACCAGCGCACAAAAGCATTAGCGCTCACAAAGTTAAGTATAGGATGCATGCACTAAATTGCGCTTGCAAAGGGTTCACTCAGGGTCACTCGTGTTAGACGTTAACGCGCATTGTGTGCGCGAACGTCGTAATACGACGTTCAGCGAAAAGGATTTTGCCCCTCGCGTTAATGCGTTATTGCGCGCGTTCGCAATTATGCACAAAGACTGTAATAGGGCCCTTAGTGTGTGGTTATTAACAATTCATAGTGCGAGCTTACTGTATTTACCACTTCCTATACTTAACATGGGCAACGCTACAGAGCAATTTCGCTATTCTAACCAATAGGGATGTGCGTTTCGGGTTTCGGAATTTCGGAATTTTCACGAAATTTCCCGATTCGTGCATTCGGATTCGGCCGATCTTACGAAGATTTGCAGATCCGAAAACAGCAGATCCGAAAACATTTACGAAACGAAACGAAAACTTTTCGAATGGACTAGAAATGTGTAAAATCGAAAATCATTTTCGTTCCATTCGTAATTTCGGCTCCATTCCTGATTTCGGTTCCATTTCAGTAATTTCGGACAACGTATATTTTGGTTATATCGCTGATTCTGTAATTTTGTATCATTCCCATCTCAATGTATCCTTCTTGTAAAACATGAGAAATCTCAATGTATCCTTCCTGGAAAACCAGAGAAATCTCAATGTATCCTTCTTGTGAAACATGAGAAATCTCAATGTATCCTTCTTGTGAAACATGAGAAATCTCAATGTATCCTTCTTGTAAAACATGAGAAATCTCAATGTATCCTTCTTGTAAAACATGAGAAATCTCAATGGCAGAATTATCGTATCGACAGAATTATCATATCGACAGAAATATCGGATCCGAAAAACCATTAGTTTACGTCAAAACGAATAGACACTTTGAAACAAGGAGAACAGACGTTCCGAAAAACACGAAAATTTCCGAATTTACGAAAAAAGTCGATACGAAAAACGAAACGAACACGAAACGAACCGAAACGGAAATCGTCCGAAACGGGCCGAAACGAAAATTTACAAAATACGAGCGAACCGAACCGAAAAAAAAATCGGTGCACAAGTCTACTAACCAACAGATCGTTTGGTCCCAGTGCTAATATCTGCACTGACGCTAATCACAAAAATTTACCTACTGCTCAACCCTGGTGTTAACTGACTGAAAGGAGCAAAAAAGAGAAAAAAATAAAACAAAAAAGGTCCTTGCACCAAATTAACAGGCAATTAACAGGCACTTGAAAGGAATGCATGTACAGTCAGGTCCAGAAACATTGGGACATCGACACAATTCTAACATCTTTGGCTCTATACACCACCACAATGGTGCTGGAATGAAACAAACACAATGTGCTTTAACTGCAGACTGTCAGCTTTAATTTGAGGGTATGTACATCCAACTCAGGTGAACGGTGTAGGACTTGTAGCAGTTTGCAGATGTGCCTCCCACTTGTTAAGGGACCAAACGTAATGGGACAATTGGCTTCTCAGCTGTTCCATGGCCAGGTGTGTGATATTCCCTCATTACCCCAATTACAATGTGCAGATAAAAAGGCCCAGAGTTCATTTCAAGTGTGCTATTTGCATTTGGAATCTGTTCCTGTCAACTCACAAGATGAGATCCAAAGAGCTGTTACTATCAGTGTAGCAAGCCATCATTAGGCTGAAGAAACAAAACAAACTCATCAAAGAGATAGCAAGAACATTAGGTGTGGCCAAAACAACTGTTTGGAACATTCTCAAAAAGAAGGAACACGCCGGTGAGCTCAGCAACACCAAAAGACCCGGGAGACCTCAGAAAACAACTGTGGTGGATGACCAAAGAATTCTTTCCCTGGTGAAGAAAACACCCTTCACAACAGTTGGCCAGATCAAAAACACTCTCCAGGAGGTAGGTGTATGTGTGTCAAAGTCAACAATCAAGAGAAGACTTCACCAGAGTAAATACAGAGGGTTCCCCACAAGATGTAAACCATTGGTGAGCCTCAAAAACAGGAAGGCCAGATTATTTTGCCAAACAACACCTAACAAAGCCTTCACAGTTCTGGAACAAGATCCTATGGACAGATGAGACCAAGATCAACTTGTACCAGAGTGATGGGAAGAGAAGAGTATGGAGAAGGAAAGGAACTGCTCATGATCCTAAGCATACCACCTCATCAGTGAAGCATGGTGGTGGTAGTGTCATGGCGTGGGCATGTATGGCTGCTAATGGAACTGGTTCTCTTGTATTTTATTGATGATGTGACTGCTGACAAAAGCAGCAGGATGAATTCTGAAATGTTTCGGCCAATATTATCTGCTCACATTCAGCCAAATGCTGCAGAACTCATTGGACGGCGCTTCACAGTGCAGATGGACAATGACCCAAAGCATACTGCAAAAGCAACCATAGAGATTTTGAAGGGACAGAAGTGGAATGTTATGCAATGGCCAAGTCAATCACCTGACCTGAATCCCATTGAGCATGCATTTCACTTGCTGAAGACAAAACTGAAGGGAAAATGGCCCAAGAACAAGCAGGAACTGAAGACAGTTGCAGTAGAGGCCTGACAGAGCATCACCAGGGATGAAACCCAGTGTCTGGTGATGTCTATGCATTCCAGACTTCAGGCTGTGATTGACTGTAAAGGATTTGCAACCAAGTATTAAGAAGGGAAAGTTTGATTTATGATTATTCTGTCCCATTACTTTTGGTCCCTTAACAAGTGGGAGGCACATCTGCAAACTGCTGTAAGTCCTACACCGTTCATCTGAGTTGGATGTACATACCCTCAAATTAAAGCTGACAGTCTGCAGTTAGAGCACATTGTGTTTGTTTCATTCCAACTCCATTGTGGTGGTGTATAGAGCCAAAGATGTTAGAATTGTGTCGCTGTCCCAATATTTCTGGACCTGACTGTATAATGGATCTGGTCAGCAATGTCGTTGCTGTTGCAGTAGACAATATTATGACATATCCTAATTCTAATATATTGCCTAATTTTATACATTCTATACTGGGGGTTATTCATAGTATGTCAATGGTTGAGTATTAGGGTTAGGACCATGTTTAAAGGGACACATGGATAAGTCTTGCCGTGAATCAATGTAAAACACTACAGTAATTGTGCTGCACACAACAAGCAGAATAATGTATATGAGGGTGCTATCCAGTATACCAAGCCACCCACAATGGCTAAAATGAACACAAAGCAACAATATAACCAGATGCACAACCCAAGCAATGTAATATATATCACTTTATTGATAGTCACAGATAAAAGGATAACCATTTGCCAAAAAATAAGTCAATATAATGATCACATAAGTGCAGCCATAAAACACAAGAGAAATAGACAGATATGCAAAGTAGCAATGAGGAGTGCATGTGAAAAACGTCCTATGGACTCCATTGAGCGGATGCGCGCGGCTGCACTTAGCGCTGCCGCGCACATACCGAGACATAGAAGGCACAAACAATGCAGGCAGCATTGTTTGCGCCTGCATAACAATCCCACGTTAAACCGGGGGCGGTAGGGGGAAAACTGTGGGTGCAGTTTTTTCTCCCTACCGCCCCGGTTTAGCACGGGGATTGTAATAGGGCCCCATGTGTTTTATGGCTGCACTTATGTGATCATTATATTGGCTTATTTTTTCACATATGGTTATCCTTTTATCTGTGAATATCAATAAAGTGATATATATATTACTTTGCTTGGGTTGTGCATCTGGTTACATTGTTGCGTTAAGTCTTGCCGTAAAACATGTATTATTTATATGCTGCAGCCTTAGAAGATTTTAATAATGCAGGGGTTTGAGGGCTCTTCGCTGGATGTATTCATACTTATACAAGCTTGTGAGGGCAGAGGATGGGTATGGCCGGCACTCTGAACTGTAAATAAACTGTTCTATCCTGTACACAAACGCATTAGCACCGGGTCTCAGCCCGGATCTTACCGTTAGCCCTAGCGCACGCTAAACAACTTGTACACTTACAACCGCAAACAAGGTGATCTGTTGGTGGATCGTCAGGCACTACAATTTAGCAGCTCACGCTAGATTTTTCATGTAGCGTTGGCGAATTAGCTCACACCAGGTGATAGTGCCCTATGTCTTTTGCTCTGGACTGTATCCCATATATTTTATTTTGCGTTGCCTTCCTCTTATAATTAACAGCTAAATTTTGTTAAAGGCTTGTTACTCTGAGGCTGAGACAAGTGTTTGATTGTTGACTAAAAAAGCAGAGGGCATAAGAGTTTGCCCATATTTTTAACAAAACGTTTTTCACGTAAACAAATTTAGTTCATGCCTCAATACAATTTATCCATTATATTAATTTCAAATCACTTAAAAAGCTAAACAATCCTTGATATTTTTAAAAGCTGAAAATCTATGAAAAAGGCAAAACTTGTATTCATGTCATTGCAATTTCATTTGTATCTTGTTTAATTTTATTGGTATTATATTTTTAATAGTCCATAGCCATGTTGTTTGGGAGTACAGTTAGGCTCCACTTAATGCCAGTTAAACTATTGTGGACTACGATATAATTGCTAACTATTTTCACAAATTAGGCTATGTTGGGTGTCTCTTCTTTATTTTAAAAGGAGAACATACAGTTTAAATGTATTACGTCTCACGCTGTAGTGCCCATGTCCCAGCAGTTGGCAGCGCCTTTGTCGCTGCTTGTTTGTCAGCTGCCAAGGGAAGTATTCGGATGGACGCAGTCGTGGGTCGAGTTCGTGTGTGGGGCATGCCTGATGACGCGGTGCCCACCGAATTTAAAATCAGACGCTTGAGCCATGGTTCCTTGCCCTGACGTGGTTTTCGCTCCTCTCTGCTCCTTCCTTGCTATATCTTTCTGATTATCCTTGGCTTTTCTGACGATTCTTCTGGCTGTTTAACTCTTGGCTCCTGTCTGACTACCTTCTCTGGTGATACGACCCCTGGCACTTGGCTGATGATCCCCTCTGGCAATATGATTCCTGGCATTTGGCTGACGAACCCCTCTAGCGATATGACCAGGGGTCAAGTCCTAATGAAAAAAGTGCAGGAACTAACCAAAATCTCACACACTCTTTTGAGTAACATGTGATACTTACAAAATACACACACTAATACATTATATATATATATATAATTTGTTCAACAAAAGCGGCAGTAAAAGCCTCAATATGAAGCTTTTACTCCCTATTTGGATCCTCATGTTGTGAAACCCCAGCATTTGCTGAATAGCCCACCTTTACTGACATACAGAGACTGACATACAAAGACTGACGCGTACACACACACACACACACTGACATGACACCACTCACCAGACCAAACACACACTGACATGACACCCCTCACCAGACCAAACACACACACCGACATGACATCCCTCACCAGACCAAACACATACACTGACATGACACACCTCACCAGACCAAACACACACACACACACTGACATGACACCCCGGCCCTCACCATACCAAACACACACACACACTGACATGACACCCCTCACCAGATCAAACACACACACACACACTGACATGACACCACTCACCAGACCAAACACACACACACTGACATGACACCCCTCACCAGACCAAACACAAACACACACTGACATGACACCCCTCACCAGACCAAACACACACACTGACATGACACCACTCACCAGACCAAACACACACACTCTGACATGACACCCCTCACCAGACCAAACACACACACACACTCTGACATGACACCCCTTGCCAGGCCAAACACACACACACACGCACACACACTGACATGACACCCCTCACCAAACCAAACACACACACACTGACATGACACCCCTTGCCAGGCCAAACACACACACAGACACACACACACACACACTGACATGACACCCCTCACCAGACCAAACACACACACACACACAGCGACTATTACACCCCTCACCAGACCAAACACACACACACAGTGACTATTACACCCTCCCAGACCCTCCACACGCACAGTGGCCATGGCACCCCTACCCAGACCAAACACACACAGTGAAATGACACCCAACCCACTGACACTAACACTGCACATACATTGACTGTGCTGTGTTTGCCCCCTGTGTCGCTCTGTGCAGAGAAGGAAGCAGCATGCAGGTCCTGGCGGGGGGGGGGAGAGCTCCATGCAGCTCCCAGGCTCAGGGCATTAATTTGCTCTGAGTTTGCTGGCGCTGCATTTCTAGTTGTTCCCCTCCTTCCATGTTTAAATTCTTTCTGCAGATGGGACAGCCTGGGGTCTTGCCAGAAAAGCTACCTGTGGTTAAAAAAAAAAAGCACCTAAGAGGGCTCTGGACCTTTGTCTGCCCCTCCCTCCATCTTACCTTATAATGCATATCCAAGGTGGAGGGGGGAGGGTATTGTGGGTCCGGGAGGAGAAGACAGCAGGAGGGTTGTTAAGGGGACAGCCCATGCTGTAAGTAGACAGCAGGCTGCTCCTTCACACAGAGCTGTCTGACTCTGCACGCTGCCACGGATGACGGAGAGGGGTGGGGCACACACGTGACATGTGCCTGTGGCCAGCACGTGACTCCCACAGAGGCACAGCTGCTACGTGAGTGTTGCCGGGAGCATTTCTCTGTCTTACTAGGCTGATCAGAGCGTTCCCGCAACGTTCCCGCTGTGTCAGAAGTGAGGGAACGTCGTTCCCTCGCTTTCCTGCAGGACTCGAGCCCTGGATATGACCTGGCACTTGGCTGACGATCCCCTCTAGCAACACGATCCCTGGCTTTTGGTTTAACGGTCAGCTTTGGTATTAACCCCTTGTATCTGGCTCACGAGCATCCTAGTATATATCACTGGTACCTGGCTCACGAGCATCCTAGTATATATCACTGGTACCTGGCTCATGAGCATTCTGGTATATCAACCTCTGATAGTTGGTTTTAACCCCTCATGTTTATTGTTTACTTCTGTTTGTGTTTACTTCTGGTATTGTTTATATTTGGTTATAGGTAGAATTACTGGCCACTTCAAGGACTGGCAGTATAGGATAGCTTGTCTGCATATAGGGATTAGACATTACGGGCTATATTACAATCTTCACGCAAAAACCCTCGCGCAAAGTGTGAATTTTTGTGCCAAGCGTTAAACTTTTGCGTGCGCAAATCACCGCTGGAAATAAATCCTCGTGCATCTTTTCATCTGGCGATCAATAACACGCGCAAACAGGATGCGCCCAAATGCTCGCGCAGTACCATCGCGTGCAAAAATCAGTGTGCGTACTGTTTTTTTCTTGCTATTCAGCCTATCAGAATTAAGAACCACAATTATCTCACGTTAAGAAATTGCGCCTGCCAAAGTCAATCTGAGCATATATGCTGCAGCAAGAATACATGCACACACAACTTCTCCATTTTCTACATCTCCATTCTACAATCTGCTTTCTTACCGCGGGGCTCAGACAGGATTTGTTTCTGTACAGGGCACCTAGTTTGGGGTAAATTTTAGATGAGAGTTTTTCGATGTGGGGGCCAAAGGATAGATTTGGGTCTAACCACATACCTAGATATTTGAGCGAAGTGACTGTATTCAGCGTGTTATTTGATTTTGTCCCGTGCTCACATATACAATAACCAAAATTAAAAAATGCCCTGGCCCTAATTTACTATACATTATAACTTATTGTGCAACTTATCTTTTGCAGGAGTATTTTTCTGCATTCACAATTCTATTTAAAGAAATTAAATTGCAGGTATAAAACACATAATTCCTTGTTAGACAAGTTTACGATGAAAAGATTCCTTAAATTTACTGCTATGAGTCTGCAGCATGTGCAGCGCAATAAAAGAATCATAATGAATGATTATACATTTGTTAAACCATGTATAACATTCAATCTCAACATTAAACTAAAATTAGAATAATCCTATCCATTTTTGTTGTATTGACAAATAAGAATGTTGGTTATATTTTAAGTGTATTAAAATGGTCTATATTTCAATTTTAAATAATAATATAAAACCTTTTACATACGAGTAACCACATGTGCTTTAAACATATGAATTCACATAAAAAAAATCTAATTTCCACCAAGCAATATGTTACTTGCATTATTGTCTGGTGATTAATAATTTTATAGGGAACATATAACATACCCGGTAAAGCTAGGGATATAAAAGAACATAATAGAACAGTTATCTATAGTTAATAACACTCTATTTCAATAGATAAACAGCAGGAATTTACGTGTAGCGAATGATGATTACAGAGTCTGTTAATTTGGAAAGGACGTTTCAAAGTCACAAGGAAAGAGTGATTTGTTTCATGCATTCTTCTTGAATTTGCCAACTTCTTACTGCTCCATATGCCAATAATTTAGCATAACACTGGTAAAAGGTGCAATCCTTCTTAAAGAAAAGCTCTCGAGTCTCAATAAACTAAAAGCTGAACATCAAGAAACAAAAATACCTCACATTTCTAATGGCTGCTAGTGACAAATGTTCTCATTAAGGGCATTTTTAGAAACAAAGTGTTGGCTTTAGGCCATTTAAAAAGAAAAATAGTTTTGAGATGCCTAAAGTAATGATTGTGTATGCTATGAAAACACCATAGTAGCCCTATGTGTTCTGTGTTACATGTCTACTGATATTAAAGATGTGTATCTTGCTTTAACACTCACGCTTACGGAGGTTTTCACTAACCACCATATTTTAATGTTGTTGCAGACAGTGGTGAATATCAGATGATTCAATGACAATAAACTTTGGCTCTCCAGAGAGGGAAATTCTAACAGAGGAGAGAGTAAATTCATTGATGAAGCTCCTCCTGCCACTGTGTAGATTTCCCTTTTGGGAAACGCCAAAGTTTATCGTAGTTACAACAATGAATATATTCACCATTGTTTGCAACAACAATGAGCTACAGTAATTATTGAATAACTCTGTATGTTTTGAAAGCAAAAAGTTACTTAAAGCTTTCCTTATAGTTTCCTTATTGTGGTTTGCCACAAAAATAAATGTGTCCTACATTTAAATTAAATAAGCAGACATTAATGAATTTTAATATTGGGGATGCAAACATATATAAGATATAACTTTATGTTTAAAGTCTCAAACAGGTACACACCTCTTTTATGTAAATGGGTATGTCTGGGGTAACATCTTTGCCAGCATATGTACATATCGTTTACTAAGCCTCATATACACGTTTGCAGACATTCTACCTCCAACACATTTTCATATAACCATTCGATCCATGCCTGCATACTTAAAAATTATAGACATTTGTGTTCACATGCATTCATCACCTCATAGACACGCATAGGAACAGGACCAAGGCTATGATTGAACCAAATGTGGGGTATGTACAGTAGGCTCAAGAACAGGTAAAGTTCTATGACGTAAGATCCAAATGGTGTCATCAGACTAATGTGAGGGGAAGTAATGTTTTAATGATATTTATGGTTTATTGATATCATGGTATATATTTGTGTAGTTAGCTTGAGTGTTTATGTATTGATAGTGTTCTGCTGATGCTCCAGTTATGGTGTTTCTTAGGTGGTGTGACATAAGAAAAGGGAAGGTCATTGAGGGGCGATACATTTCCCCTCGGTTTCTATCATATATGCAGAAGTAGGAAATCCAGACCAGGTTTTCAGGCTGCATGTAGTGTCTGGATTTCCAGGTTTTGTGTCTCTCCCCAGTGCTAATTACTTGATTGATGTTTAATCAGGGGAGATAAAAGAGGGGAGGCTAAACCAAGAAGTTGCTCTGGCCTGGGACTCAGAAAGCCTTCTGAGGGAGCTACAAGGTGTGTAAAGGTTGCTTAAAGTAATTTTGTTCGTTTAAGGTGGCTGAGGTTAGCTCACCATTTGTTAGATAGGGGATCTAACTGTTTAGTAAGAGCCTGAGCGGCAAGGGTTTATTTTCTGTCTTCATTTCTGTTTTTGCAACCTTTTAAATAAAATACTGTCTGCTGGACAGATTTAAAAGAACTTTCTTTCGCCTGGACTACCTTTTCCCAGCAAAGGTAGCCTCCGTTTGGGCTATACCCCCACATATGGTGTGAGATTGCAGGCACTTTCCCTGTGCAAGTTGCAGGATGGAGGACGTAGTAAAAGCCTTGCTTCTGGCCACTGCGGTCCAGCAGGAGACAAATCGCCAGTTTGCAGAGGCCCAGTGGCAGATGTTGGAGTCCCAGCAAGCTGACCGGGATGCCCAGCGAGCTGACCGGGATGCCCAGCGAGCAGATCGAGAGGTATTGAAGGAGGTGGCTCAAAGTCTCCTGGAATTAAAGCGTAACTCTGTGGCTTCAACGCCTGTGGAGCAAAAGGTGACGCGTGCCAGCCATTACCTGCAAAAGATGACAGCTGCCGATGATGTGGAAGTCTACCTCACTACGTTCGAGAGGATTGCTACACGAGAAGGTTGGCAGAGATGTGAGTGGGCGGGGCTGGTTGCACCATTCCTAACAGGGGAACCCCAAAAAGCCTACTATGACTTGGAACCTGAGGCTGCTCAGGATTATGACGTACTTAAAGCTGAAATCCTAGCAAGACTAGGTGTTACTATTGCTGATCATGCCCAGCGGGTGTATCGGTGGAACTATAAGGCTGACAAGCCCCCAAGGTCCCAAATGTTTGACCTTATACACCTTACCAGGAAATGGCTCCAACCTGAGACATTGTCGCCACCGGAGATAGTGGAGCGTGTGGTGATGGACCATTACTTACGGGCTCTTCCTACCTCCCTAAGGAAATGGGTCAGCCATGGAGATCCCAAAACGGCTACCCAGCTTGTGGACATGGTTGAGCGATACACCACAGCAACAGACTTGCTAAATAGCCCCGTGCTGGAGCGTCCTGTCTCACCCAGAGGACACCTGTCCAGAGGACCTGGTAAGCCTGTTCCAGGGGTTAAGGGCATGGGAGAGACTTCTAAGACCTTTGCTAAAGGTGAAGAGACTACAGGCTCTGGACCTAAAGACTGGCCTGGTAGGTCAGGAAGGACCATGAGGCCATATACAGGACCGGGTGCTGAGCCTATTAAATGCTTTCGCTGCTATATGTTCGGACATATTGCTGCTAATTGTCCACTTACTGATGAACCTATGCAATGTGATAATGCTAAGATGGGGAAATGCATGTCTGTCAGGACTTGCCACGGGGAAACTGTAGTACTGGAACGATGGGGACCCAAGAGGCAGAGTATACCAGATCGTGAGAGCCACTACACGAAGGGTGAGATGGAATGGTACAACCCTATTCGTGACAGTGGCCGAGACGTCAGGTGTTGATGGGTATGGAGAGATAGGCACAGGAATACAGAAGGCTTGACACGACGGGTAGTACTCAGTATATGAAGACACCATAATATAGTAACAGGCCCGTAGGGGATTGTAGTACTCACGGTAGATGATAGGTATCTCAAGGCGCAGAGGGAACGTAAGATACTGTGGTATACTGTGGCAGGCCGGAGGTCTGAGGCTTGGTGAGACGGCTGTGAAGGCTGGAGAGCTAAAGCGGATTGAGGTACTGGATACGCTGTAGCAGGCCGAGGGTCTGGGGCTTGGTTTAGATGGTTGTAACGGCTGGAGAGCCAAAGCGGATTGAGGTGCTGGATACGCTGTAGCAGGCCGGAGGCCTGAGGCTTGGTGAGACGGCTGTAAAGGCTGGAGAGCCAAAGCGGATTGAGGTGCTGGATGCGCTGTAGCAGGTCGGTGGTCTGAGGCTCGGCGAGACGGCTGTAAAGGCTGGAGGGCAGCCACTGTATGACTTGGGGACAATGAAACACAGTCCATGTGCTAGGAATCATACTCAATAATTGGGCATTTACTCACAGTTCTGTAGACTCTTTTAAACCGGGTCCCGCCATACCTGGCGTCTGACGTCATCTCCCGGCGCCGAGGTCCTCATCAATATAGCGCACATGTGCGCGCCGGCCGCTGTCTAGGGGATAGGGTGCTGGAGGATGAAGGTGTGGTAACCATGGCGTCCGGTTGTGGTTCGCCGAGGACGGGACGGGACGGACAGCGTTAGCGTCGGGTCCGGCAGGTACCGTGTGGCACCAGGGGGCGATCCTGACAATGTCTTTCTTTGCACAAGTGGTTTGTACTGCATCATGTCAGAAACGAATTGAGAGGCAAATGTGTGTTCTTTCCATTGATGGAAAGCCAGTTCCAGCTCTGCTAGATTCTGGTAGTGTGGTAACTCTAGTCAGAGCTGACTTTATCGGCCTCAACAAGTACCACCCTAGTACTATTGGGGTTATTTGTGTACATGGGGACACACGTGATTACCAGACCGCTGTAGTGGAGATTGGTACTCCATGGGGATCTGTGACAGTCTGTGGGTGTAGTACCCTCCCTGCTTCATGAAGCTATAGTGGGGAGGGATTTTTCCCAGTTTTGGAGACTTTGGGAGAAAAAAAAGGTTCAGGTGGATGGTGCTCCCCCTACAGATGAATCAAGGGAACTTAGTCCAGAACCTTTTGATCATAACATGGAAGAGAATATTGTGGGTGTTTCTAATGAAGGGGTTATGCCTTTCCCCCTTTCTGTGATGGCTGGGGAACAGGAGGATGTAGAACCTGACCCAGAGAGTGTGAATAATGAACAAGAGGTTGTACCTGGCTCTAGCACCGAAAGTGGATTAAATAATATGCCTGACTTAGAAGTCAGGAAGGATGATTTCCGTACAGAACAAATGAATGACTCCACACTGACTAGAGCCAGGGAAAACATAAAAATGATAGATGGAAGGCCCATTGATCCTGACGTAAGAATGTCTTTCCCCTACATGATCCAAAAGAATGATTTACTTTATCAGGTGGTAAAGCAAGGGGAGGATGTGGTGGAACAATTAGTAGTCCCAAAACCATACCGCAGAATGGTATTGGATCTTGCTCATGGTCACATAATGGGTGGACACCTGGGTATAGAGAAAACCAAGGAGAGAATAAGCCAGAGGTTCTTTTGGCCAGGGTTACATGCAGATGTGAAGGAATACTGTGAGTCATGCCCTGAGTGTCAGTATTCGGCACCCTCACCCCACTTTCGTAGTCCGCTGGTACCTTTGCCGATCATTGAGGTACCCTTTAAGAGAATTGGCATGGATCTGGTGGGTCCAGTGGCTAAGACTGCCCGGGGGCACCAGTATATATTAGTAATACTGGATTATGCTACGCGGTATCCGGAGGCAATTCCCTTATGAAATACCTCAGCTAAAACTATTGCAAAGGAGCTTGTTCAGGTATTTAGTCGTGTGGGTATTGCAAAGGAAGTTTTAACCGATCAGGGCACACCATTTATGTCTAGAGTAACTCGGGAGTTATGTAGGCTGTTCAAAATCTCTCACTTGCGCACATCTGTCTACCACCCCCAAACTGACGGACTGGTGGAGAGATTTAATAAGACACTTAATAGCATGTTAAAAAAGGTAGTGGACAAAGATGGGAAGAATTGGGATTTTTTATTGCCATATCTCATGTTTGCAATCCGGGAGGTTCCTCAGGCATCCACAGGATACTCCCCTTTTGAACTCTTGTACAGCAGACATCCCAGGGGTCTCCTAGATATTGCCAAAGAAACATGGGAGGGTGAGACAACCCCTATAAGAGTGTCATCAAGCATATCTCAATGATGCAGGACAGAATTGCGGCTGTCATGCCCCTGGTACGGGAACATATGGAACAAGCTCAGGAAGCACAGAGGAGGGTTTATAATCGGGGTGCCAAAGTACGTAGCTTTAACCCTGGGGATAGAGTCCTAGTGCTAGTCCCAACAGTAGAAAGTAAATTCCTGGCAAAGTGGCAAGGCCCCTATGAAATAATTGAAAAAATAGGTGATGTAAACTATAAGGTTCACCAGCCAGGGAGAAGGAAACCTGAGCAAATTTATCACATCAACCTCTTAAAGCCATGGAGGGACAGAGAAGCCCTGGTGGCTATCCCAACCCCGCCAAACGACACAGGCCCCTCTATACCTGAGGTCCCAATAGCCGAAACCTTATCAGTTTCTCAACATAACGAGGTAAAAGAGTTTCTGAGAAAAAATAAAGATTTTTTTCTGACATGCCTGGATTGACCACAATCCTTCAGCATGACATCATTACTGAACCCGATGTTCATGTAAATATAAAGCCGTATAGAATACCCGAAGCTAGACGAAAAGCTGTCTCGGCAGAAAAAAAAAATGTTAGAATTGGGGTTAATCGAAGAGTCCCATAGTAGTTGGTCAAGTCCGATTGTGCTGGTTCCAAAACCAGATGGAAGCATCCGATTCTGTAATGATTTCAGAAAGTTGAACAGTGTGTCCAAATTTGATGCTTACCCGATGCCTCGGGTAGATGAGCTCATTGACAGACTAGGAACGGCCCGATACATAACCACTTTAGATTTGACTAAGGGATACTGGCAAATACCCTTGACAGACAGAGCCAAAGAAAAGACGGCATTCTCTACCCCCGAGGGGTCTTTCCAGTATAAGAGGATGCCATTTGGTCTGCATGGTGCCTCTGCCTCATTCCAAAGAATGATGGATAAAATACTGAGATCTCATCGCCAATACGCAGCGGCTTATTTGGACGATGTAGTAATACACAGCCCAGACTGGCAGACTCATTTGTTAAGGGTGCAAGCGATAGTCGACTCGCTAAAAGAGGCAGGACTCACAGCCAACCCAAAGAAATGTGCCATGGGGTTGGAGGAGGCAAGATACCTGGGGTATACCATTGGTCGGGTTTTGGTTAAGCCTCAAATCAATAAGATTGAGGTGATTCAAAAGTGGCCCCAGCCTATGAATAAAAAGCAAGTGAGGGCATTTCTTGGGATCAGAGGTTATTATCGGCGCTTCATCCCCAATTTTGCCACCATTGAGGCTCCTATGACTGATTTGACGAAGGGTAAAGGGTCAGTCATGATCACGTGGAATTCTGAGGCAAATGAGGCATTTCAGAGGTTGAAACAAGCTTTGTGTGCTCAACCGGTGCTTGTAACCCCAGATTTCACGAAGGAGTTTGTAGTACAGACAGATGCCTCTGATGTGGGTCTGGGCGCTGTACTATCCCAAATCAGAGATGGGGAGGAGCACCCTGTGGTCTATCTCAGCAGGAAGCTTAATAAACACGAGAGAAATTATGCCATTGTTGAGAAGGAGTGTTTGGCTATCAAATGGGCCCTGGACGCCCTCAAATATTACCTATTGGGTAGACAATTTAGACTTGTCACTGACCATAGCCCCCTGAAGTGGATGTGTGAGAACAAAGAAAGGAACAGTCGAGTTACAAGGTGGTTCCTGGCTTTGCTAGCTTTAAGTTTACCGTGGAGCACAGAGCAGGGAAGCTCCAAACCAATGCTGATGCCCTCTCTCGTGTCCACTGCCTCTCCGTTACAATTGCTCAACCGCAGGGGCTTGAGCAGAGGGGGGAGGGATATGTGACATAAGGAAAGGGAAGATCATTGAGGGGCGATACATTTCCCCTCGGTTTCTATCATATATGCAGAAGTAGGAAATCCAGACCAGGTTTTCAGGCTGCATGTAGTGTCTGGATTTCCAGGTTTTGTGTCTATCCCCAGTGCTAATTACTTGATTGATGTTTAATCAGGGGAGATAAAAGAGGGGAGGCTAAACCAGGAAGTTGCTCTGGCCTGGGACTCAGAAAGCCTTCTGAGGGAGCTACAAGGTGTGTAAAGGTTGCTTACAGTTATTTTGTTTGTTTAAGGTGGCTGAGGTTAGCTCACCATTTGTTAGATAGGGGATCTAACTGTTTAGTAAGAGCCTGAGCGGCAAGGGTTTATTTTCTGTCTTCATTTCTGTTTTTGCAACCTTTTAAATAAAATACTGTCTGCTGGACAGGTTTAAAAGAACTTTCTTTCGCCTGGACTACCTTTTCCCAGCAAAGGTAGCCTCCGTTTGGGCTATACCCCCACAGTGGGTTATTATGATATGGATTTGAGGTTAGAGACATAAAGTGAAAATGAGTGGCCCTATCTACTGCAGGGAGAGCCTCCAATCCACTGAAAGGATACACGGCGCTCCTCCAAAGGAGTTAGCTTCCCCCCAAACAGTGGGCAGTCCAGGTTTACTCAGCACGATGACTTTATTAAATAATCGGTTTTCTGTATGTATATGAGGATAGGTAGTGACGGTAGAATAATGTTTCTATCCTGCAAAAGTGAAATGCTTCTGTGAGTATTTACATTGACTTGAAAAAATGACGAGAAGAATCCCTTATAGCGCATCAATAAAGTACAGTGCATAAGCAATACAGACAGTAATGTCAGAATTCAATGAAGTGCGATAGTGCTAATTATCACTCAATTCCTAAAAGTAATATGGAATTGAATAGGTGCAAAGTGCATACAAAAGTGTATACAAAGTACTGTAGTGTATATGGAATCAATTATATATACAGCGAGTTGTTATAAAAACAATAATCAGCAAAGTGCGACAGTGTCCAGTGCTGCAATCAAGTGCAATAGTGCATACAGCAACCAAAGGAATGGGGAGATACTTAAGAAGTGTCAAACGACTTGTTCCTCCTTATTACTACAACAATGAGTCCAAAGCGTCCTCAACGTCTCTCAAAGACAAAAAGGAGAGGAAACACAAGAGGATAATAGTGCAGGTAGTTCTGTCAAATGTGGCAAGAAAAAAGTGTGCTGCAGAGGTATATACCACTCACATTTACAAGAGCCTATAGATTTCCCCGGCTCTAGGTTTAGCTGCCTCTGGCCATATGGAGAGTGGCACTTCCCTTCTTTAACTCGCAGTAGTTGCTTGATAAACTAAAATGTGATGGAAGACGGCACTTTTGTATCGTAATATTGCAGGATACTCAATTAAAAGTGTGCTTGGTTATACACTCACCGATTCAGGAGCCTCACGATCACAGGCTCAGTCAATATGGCGTCGGGTACTCTTAGGTAGGTGCCCAAAACCTCTTTTCCACTGTCTGTGTGCCAAGTTATAGAGCCTCTATGGAATGCCAGGTGAGGATTAAAAAGCCTCCATGAGGTGCTGGATAAAATTTGGAGAGAACGAGATGTAAATGATCTGTAGGCTGGATTCCAGAATTAGATTAGATTAGAGGGATCTATTGTTTTTATAACAACTCGCTGTATATATAATTGATTCCATATCAATACTGTACTTTTTATGCACTTTTGTATGCACTTTGCACCTATTCAATTCCGTATTAATGTTAGGAATTAACACTATCGCACTTTATTGAATTCTGACATTACTGTCTGTATTGCTTATGCACTGTATTATATTGATGCGCCATAAGGGATTCTTCTCTTAATTTTTTCATTCTTGTTTGACAGATTTTGGTTGTTTTATCTGTGTTTGTGCTCATCCCCAGGGCAGCATCACATTATTAATTAGATTATAACAGTTTTACAATTAACTTTAATAGCAATTTATCTTATATCAGGCGCCTACGCTGTATGATATATATATATGTATATATATATACATTCTTTGTCATTTACATTGACTTGAAGATGGGAAGCTGTACTAGTAACCTGTCACAATAAACATTATTTTCAACAAACCCACCAGATGCTTAAAAATTGCCCATGCAGGCATTTTGTATATGCGCTAGAACCTCAGAAGTCAACTTCAAAGCATTGCAAAATATGTATTTTAAATGAATTTCAAGAAATAATTATGTGTAATTTTTTCCTTCTAACATTTTTCATTGAAAATCGTTGTCTTTGCATAATTCTACTTCTATAACCTTTCTAAAATAAAGAGAAATAGAGCACAAGCTACTGTCTTTTTCTTTAAAAGAAAATTAAAATTTTACCAAAGTAAAATTAGAGAGAAATGTATCCATAAATGCTGTTAATTTCCTCGCGATAGGCACTATGTCCATTCGAAAGGGCATTCTTTCATTTGACTTCTTTTTACTCCTCAGTACTAGTTTTGAGCATTGTACCCCAGTGGATGCTTTGCTGTCATGACCTCTGTCCAAAAAATAAAATAACAGCATTATAATTATATAATGGCACGCTGACCACAGTCACTTCTCTGAAATATCTAGGTATGCGGTTAGACCCAAATCTATCCTTTGACCCCCACATCGAAAAACACTCATCTAAAATTGACCCCAAACTAGGTGCCCTGTACAGAAACAAATCCTGCCTGAGTCCCATGGTAAGAAAGCAAATTGTACAACAAACGCTTATACCGGCTATTGATTACGGAGATGTAGTGTATGCAGCGGCCCTGCAAACACACCTTCCGAAACTTACCACATTGTATAACTCATTCTGTCGCTTTGCGCTACAATGTAACTACATGACCCACCATTGTGACATGTTAAAAGACCTAAACTGGCCGTCGCTGGAGTCTAAACGCACCCTTCACCTTTCCAACCTGGTGTTTAAGAGCTTTTCTGGGAAGCTGCCACCCTATCTGAATAGACTGCTTCCTCCAGCAGTTCCCTCATCCTATAGCCTCCGGTCCAGGACCTGCACCTTACTTGCGATACCACAATACAAAAGACAGTGGCTCGGTCCTCACTTTCCTACAGAGCACCGCAGTTATGGAATAACCTCCCAGACGCCGTCAAATCTTCCCCCAGTCTAAAGTCACTCAAGAGCTCCCTATTAACCACTTCGCTGCTGAGGACGCGCTCAGCGCGTCCTTAGCAGTCCCGCTGGTGTGCTGAGGACGCGCTGAGCGCGTCCTCCCATTGGGGTCAGCGTTCGGCCGGGTTCCGGCCGATCGCTGGCCCCTCCGGTGCGGGCTGACATCCTGGATGTCAGCCCGGCATCCGGACCAGCAGCCGCCAGAATTAGGTGTCATCGCGGGGGCGCGATGACACCTAATTCAGGCGCCCCCCCCCGCATGTGCGGAGGAGGCGCCTGAAAGGGAGGGGGGGGAGGTCCTTCGGACCTCTCTCCCTCCCGATCGGCGGCTCTGCGGGAGTTAACCCAGGCATCATTTGGAAGGGCACAGCCTGCCCTTCCAAATGATGCCTGGCATTAACCCCTGGGGAGCTGGATTGCGAATCGGCGCTGAAAAGCGCCGGTTCGCAATCCTTTCCCGGAGCTGGCCGACATCTTGGATGTCGGCCAAGCCTCCGGGAACTCCCCCAGAGGACTGGCGTCATCGTGCGTAGCACGATGACGCCAGTCCTAGAGTTAACCCCTAACTGCCACCAACTGTGGAGATAGGGAGTTCCAATGAACTCCCTATCTCCCGATCCGTGGCAGCTAGGGGTTAAATTTTGGTATGGTTGGATCGGCCAGAGCATGGCCGATCCAACGATGCCAAACATGAAAGTGAAAAATTTTGTAAAAAAAAAAAAAAAATGAAAAATAAAAATTAAAAAAAATTAAAAAAAAAAATTAAAAAAAAAAAATAAACACTTTTTTTTTATTTTTTTTGGTTTGTTAATGCAGCAATATTGTTCCCATTTCAATTATAATGTGAACAATGATGCTGCACTAACGATTTTTGTATGCGGTGCGTTTGTTAAAAATAGTGTCATTTTCCCCAAAAAAAAATGTAACGAGACCCCATCTCTAATTATTTTAACAAGCGCACCCCATACAAAATATAACCGCAATTGCTCGCATGTTAAAATGTCGAAAAAAACACTTTACACATTGTAAATTATTGAAAATACATATTTTATTGCATTTTTTGTTATAATATACAGACATGACATAACGTATACATATAATAATGACATATTATGAATCTACCGAGTCTGACGGAAAGAACGATATATAATATGTCTGGGTCATATACTAAAATAAGCCTTCAAAACACGTTTAAACATGATGCGCACTAGCATACGGGCGGCCTTCCCCTTCCGCTGGTGTGATTCGTCACTTAAATATTTGGGAGTACATCTAACACCTGATCCCTCGGCCTTATATGCCACTAACTTTCTTCCGCTACTGAAGGTCCTGAAGGCGGACATGTCGCGGTGGGCCCACCCGCATATCACTTGGTTTGGTCGCCTCAGCGTCATTAAAATGAACGTCCTCCCCAGAATATTATACCTACTACAGACCCTGCCTATTTATGTCCCAGTCACTTTTTTCCGCACCCTGCAATCTCTCTTTATCCACTATGTCTGGGACGGGAAACGGCCGCGACTCCGCATGGCGCTGCTGACGGCCCCGCGTTCCCAGGGAGGCCTGGCGCTGCCCCACCTGAGAAACTATTATAATGCGGTACATCTCCTGCGTCTCGTGGAGTGGAGCACGGGTCTTCCGGAAAAGCGGTGGATTGCTTTGGAGCAGGAGTTGGCTGGATGTCCTCTTGCCTCCCTCCCCTGGTTGCTAGGTACTGTTGCTCAGCACAGCGTCCCCACCCACCCGACGATTACTGCTACCCTGCAGATCTGGCGACGTTTGCAACGCACCACATCAATAGCACCCTGGCCCTCTCCGTTAATCCCGCTACAATATTTGCCAGCATTCTCCCCGCGATTGCTCCCAATCTCCAATGATGAGGTGCCACAGCCCCCCCTCCCTGGTGCGTACATAAACAGAGACCGCCCTAAGTTACCACGCGAAATTCCCTTGGCGCATCCGGACTCCTTCCTTACTTGCTTTCATCTCCATGGCCTTACGTCATACCTGCGTACTCTGGCACCTTTGGAGAAATTCACACGACCGCTGACTGAATTTGAAAGTTTGGTTAGCAGACGGACCGCCCCTGCGCATGGCATCTCACGACTGTACGGCACCCTGCAATCTCTATCACCCCTGGTACCCAAATACGTAGAGGGGTGGGAGGCTGATCTCCAGCAAACCTTTACGGAGGAGGAATGGCGACAGATCTTTACTCTGACCACGTCCTGCTCTATCGCCACTCGGGCACAGGAAACGGCGTATAAATTGTTGTCCCGTTGGTACAGAACGCCTGCCAGTGTTGCCACATACTCTGGAGACCCTATTGCCTCATGTTGGAGATGTCGAGCCCCAGGGGCGGACATTCTGCACATCTGGTGGTCTTGTCCCGAGATCCAACCGTTTTGGAGACAGGTCCACACTGTTATTAGTAGGATCTCTGCATCCCCACCGGAGTTTACCCCGGCAGCCATGCTGCTCCATCACACTTCCCTACCCATCTCCACATATAAAAACTCACTTGATATCCGCCTCTTAAATGCCGCTAAAGCGGTAGTTCCAAGACATTGGAAGTCCCCAACTGCCCCGTCATTTAGGGAATGGTTGGATGAGGTGCAGCGCATCAGGGATGTTGAGGACCTGATCCATCAATCATCGGACAGGGTGGCCAAACACTTGCGACGATGGTTTTACTGGGCAGAAGCGTGCAACGTGCCCCTGGACCCCCCGCTCCCCATTCCGCAAATACCGGACCGCTAAGAGGCCATTGGTTTCCCGCCCCCCTTCCCTGTGTTATTTCAACCCCCTCCCTCCTCACCTAGTTTACACCCCCACTTTTACACGGACTGTTACAATGTACTGTTCTGTCGCATGTAATGTCACGCGCAATGTTGCAGTTTATCCCTTTACGCATTAGCGTACGTTTTCATTTCGTCATAACCCTGCATTATAGCTGTACTTCATTGACTGGATTAGAATGGATTTTTATGACTCTGGTGTAACCTTCTGAACTGCATATTGTCGGGTATATTACACAGAAAAGGCGAATTTAAAATGGACGCTTGTAGCCATTTTGTTTTAAAGACAGTTTTTCTTTCAAAATTTCTCTAGGTTTAGAAATGAACAAGATTTTTTTTTACAAAGTTCATTCCTGGGTTAAGAAGTCCCAGACATGAAGGACCTAGAATGAATGTGAGATAATGCTAAGACATGTCATAAGTAAATTTATTGGTCTATTCTAAGTTTTAAAACAAAAGAGATTTTGTTTTTTGGGTATAGGAATAAGAGTTAAATGTTTTGTAATATAGAATTATATTCACAAAATATATGTTTATAATCAAGGTATATTTTATTACAATTACAGTATGAAATATATACTCCAATAAATATTGTAGAAAGTATAATTGATAAATAAAAGAAATCACTGAAGAATATTCTGTAACCAGAAAAGAATTTAGCTGATAAGGCTCTTAGCAACCAAAAGGGAGGAGAGCTATAAATCTCAAGAGACAGTCTAGAGTCTAGAGTCTAGTTAGAAGACAAGGTTCTTTGTTAAGTTAGTCTGACCTTTTGACCCTAAGATAAGAATTAATGGAATTAATGGAATTAAATTAGAAGTGCAACACTGCCCTCTACAGGATAGTAAAAATAATGATTTATATTATCATTAATATTAACTGTGTGGCTATAATAAGCGGGAAAAAGTTTTTGGTGAGTTAGTCAGAGATTCCAGCGGAGAGAGTCACATCACCATGCGCTCAGACATTCATTATACATGACACTCTGAGAAGTCGGAGATCAGACGGAGACTCACATCAGACTCACATCGCCATGCACTCAGATCCCAAGACATGAGGCAATCAATATTCTCACCAAATCTCTAACTCGCATGCATTGATTATCTAATATCGATAATTTTCACATATTCCAAAACAAAGCATCACATAGAAAATTCCAAGGCAGACTCATCAACATCCAAATTGGACAGGTAATGTATGAAATAAGGAATTAATGTAAAAATATATTTGTAGAGATTTTGCAACGCAGACTGAGACTTCTCGGATACGGTTAAAATCCAAATTCTAAGTATTTTCTATTCTGCAGATAGAAATATGAAGAAGTGGATATAAGGATTTATTCCTAAAGACATGTTGCAAGATTGATACCAATATATATTGAATTTGGAAATTACTGTGATTAAAATTAATAAGCAAGGAATTATATAACTACAAAATAAAAAGCAGAAGATTAGAAGTTTAATTCTCGAGATTAGGGGAGGATTCACTAAATAAGTTTTTATTACTTATTATTAAATTAGCTCATCTTTTGTTGATCCATGTAGCAGAGATATATATATATATCTATAAGAGCTGGCTGGTTAAACATTGTTTGCTGGGAAATGCATGTTGTATTAAGCAGAAATGTTTATTAACCATTTGTGTATTAGTTACTAACTGATAAGGTAAATGATATTAATCATATATGCAGTTACTAACCGGAGATACATATATTGTGAAGCTAGTTTTTATATGCTGTTGGATTGTGGTTTGTAAATTTTTGTTTATGAAATGAGATTTGAAATTCTTTTGTATACGTAATAAATATATATATATTTTTATCCGATTATTGATTATTGTATTTTTTAAAGCAAAACACAGACAATTAAAAGAATTCAGGATAATTTCTAAGAGATATAAACGATTGATATTTGTGTCTCGTATAAGTTTCTTATGAAATAATAATCCCTGATATATTGGAGACGACTGCCGAGGTAGGTCCAGTAAGTCCAATATAGACATATTGGAGGCTTGGCTGATAAATCCAATATATACAAACGTGTTGTATTCACGTGCAGAGATTATATCCGACAATATCCTATATCACTGAACCAATGTAATACTGTAAAACTCAATAAAATTTATTACAATAAAAAAAAAAAAACATGATGCGCAAAACAGGTAAAAATGACCTCAGCATAGGGGCGGGAAAAGCCTCAGCAGCGAAAGGGTTAACATACCTAAATACGGAATGCACCTGTAAACATGTAACATATTTATTTTCTGTAACTCTGTATATTTGTGTTTTTTTAATATCTTGCATTGTATTACTTTGTATTTCTGTAACAACTGTAACATTTCAATGTTCTTGAACCAAGGACGTACTTGAAAACAAGAGAAATCTCAATGTAACCTTCCTGGTAAAATACTTTATAAATAAATAGATAAATAAATTGGTAATAGCAAAGCAATAAAGAACGGGACTAAAAACTAACCACACAGAAAAACATTATACTGATGAAAATGTTTTAATCACATCATTTGCGCCTATAGGACTCCTTTTAAAAATTGATCTTTTGAGGTCTCTTTACAGAAGTAACAGATCAAAGTATTCTTGGATGACCAGACTGCTATGTATGGCTGTAGGAAAAGAGGAAATGCAGTGTTTGAAGTGCTTTTTAGACATCTCATAAATTATTAAGAGAAGAAAGCACGAGAGTGTAGAAATTACACCCTGGAGTTCCCACTTATGATATGAGTTAAAAACCTTGTAATCCATTTTTCATAAGGACCACACCTACGGTCCTATAACGTACAGAAGTGCTATGTTTGTTCTTATTTATAATTCAAAGTTTTACATAACCTTAATACATTTTTCATTGAAAAATAATGGATTAGTGATAACCTGTAATCTTCACTGCTACTGTTTGATGCAGAGTTTGAAATAAATCCAAAGTAGCTAAACTTTAAGCTAATCACAATGCTAAAAATATTAACAAACTATTGTAAATTACAAATATTAAAGCACTTATCTTAATAACACAAACTGTAGGTGGTAAGTGTAATTCTGCAAATGTAGTCATTTTATTTATTTTTTTGAGAAAGGTTTTACCAGGAAGGATACATTGAGATTTCTCTTGTTTTCAAGTATGTCCTGGGTGGCGAGTATGTACTGTTAGGTGTCTTGCCCAAGGACACTTACTGGAGAGGTCTTGCCGGGATTGAACCTGTGTTTCCACAGTCTCTCTCCACGGTTATAGAGCAGTGATGTTACCTCTACTCCCCCCAGCCTGCACATTCTTACTGTATATGTGAAAGGTCATGCATGGGCGTCCCCCCCTGGATCAACAGGCTTAAATTATGATAATTTATTCACTGCACTGCTGCAGTTCCTTGGCTCTCCACTAGGCTGCACGTGTCACATCCCCACTCCACCTCCAGTCCACCATGTGCTCCCACTCACTTTGCAGGCTGGGTGAGGCAGGGCTGAGATGCAGGGGCAGCTGCTCCTATGGGCCACAGGCTGGGATGCTGGACACAAAAAAAGGTGATTATTTTCAAATAAATACATTTTTATTAAGCTTGCTGCCAGTGTCTTTATGAGAGGCCCCTGATCTGAGGTCTAGTTTATCTGGGGAAGAGGGACACAAAATGATTAGTAGTAATCTGGTGGGGGGGCTGTGTTAAGCTCATAGAGTTTGCATGAAGTATAGGCCAGGGCAATGTTGGCAGTATACAGGCGCTCTAGGCAGGGTCTTGCCAGGGTAGAGGAGATGAGGACCCTGCTCCAGAGCTTACAATCTAAGACGAAAGGGGACCCTGCTCCAGAGCTTGCAATCTAGGAGGAGAGGGGGGACTCTGCTCCAGAGCTTGCAATCTAAGAGGAGAGGGGACCCTGCTCCAGAGCTTACAATCTAAGAGGAGAGGCGACCCTGCTCCAGAGTTTACAATCTAAGGAGAGGGGACCCTGCTCCAGAGCTTACAATCTAAGAGGAGAGGGGACCCTGCTCCAGAGCTTGCAATCTAAGAGGAGAGGCGACCCTGCTCCAGAGTTTACAATCTAAGGAGAGGGGACTCTGCTCCAGAGCTTACAATTTAAGAGGAGAGGGGACCCTGCTCCAGAGCTTGCAAACTAAGAGGAGAGGGGACCCTGCCCCAGAGCTTGCAAACGAAGAGGAGAGGGGACCCTGCTCCAGAGCTTACAATCTAAGAGGAGAGGGGACCCTGCTCCGGAGCTTGCAATTTAAGAGGAGAGGGGACCCTGCTCCAGAGCTTACAATTTAAGAGAGGGGACCCTGCTCTAGAGTTTACAATCTAAGAGGAGAGGGGACCCTGCTCCAGAGCTTGCAATCCAAGAGGAGAGGGGACCTTGCTCCAGAATTACAATCTAAGAGGAGAGGGGACACTGCTCCAGAGCTTACAATCTAAGAGGAGAGGGGGGATCCTGCTCCGGTCCCCACACACGTCTTGGGCTGGCTCACACAGTTGGCGGCAGCACTCCTGTCTCATGGGGGCTGGTGTCTGTGTATATGTATATATGCATGTTTGGAGTGGGGGGCCTGGTGTGTGTGTGTGCCAGTATCTGTGGGGGGGTCATGGTTTGTGTATACAGAGCTGGCTCTGTGTATACAGAGATGGCCTTATAAAAACCCTTACTTTAGTGCCTTGATCATGAGTGTATGACTAGTGTGGTGCATTGAATGGCGTTAACAGACTAGAAAATGCAACACTCAGATCAGACACTTACACATTTTATTGTTCTATTAGACTTGCATCATGTTTCACAGCCCCTGTATTACTACGCTTTATTTTATGACTGTCCCCTTCATGACATTGTCAAAAGGGCAGAATATGGATGCCATTAAAATTTTGTCACCCCCTGGAAAAATGTCTGCGGACGCCCATGATGTCATGTGTAATTATGTTTAGATAAAGTAGACTATGTTGGGTGCAGAATGACTGTGTGGGTGGGGACATTCCATAAACTTCGTTTGAGCACTGTTAGCATCTCTCTCCATTGTTGGGGGTCTTGGTGTGTACCCCATCTCGACTACAGTTCTATCTGGTCTCTGTTGGATGATCCCTCATACAGGGGCAATGAGGAGCACGCTCGTGAAATGAATAAGTCACACAGACTCAACTTCTACATGCTTTTCATTCAAAGTCTATCAAGAACAGTATTTATATTATGTACAGGCAAACTGGAGGAGCTGATGTCATAACCAATCAGAGATTGCCATGCAGATAAAGTTGACATGTGCAGAGGGGTGTATCACTTCCTTCCATATAAGGTGACAACAAGAGAAGTAGCACTTTTTTTCCATATTTGGTGATACTCATAGATGTCATTGGAATGTTATCTGAAACAGGTTTTAAAGAATTTGCCTAGGGGCATAAACAGGTGTGACACCAGATATGTATAGCAGAAACAGCAATTAGTAGACACAGGAAGGGAAGCGGTTTGGGACAAACGGCAATGAATTGCATATTTCAATTACTTATTTTGGATATAAAATCCATTACAAGCAGCATGTGAACATTCCCACCTAAATCCCTATCCATCGCATATAGCTACACCATGGGGTTATTCAGAGAGCACTGAAATTCTCTCTCTCATTTGGCACACTTCGGTGTGCTTCGGCAAATTCAGTTCATGACCCTGCAGTGAATTCAGCATTCACCGCAGTGACCCTGAAGTGTGCCGAAAGGTATCCGCCAAATGTCACTGATCAGACCGTCGAACACAGCCGATGACCGCAAAATGCAGCCGATCATCTGCCGAACTCTGCCGAACTGGGAATAAAAAAAAAAACAAAAAAGGTAAACTTTTTAAAATGCGTTTAAAACAATAAAAAGGCATGGGAATAATAAAGAAAGGTCCTATAAAAAATAATAAAAAGGTGTGTTACAGAATAAAAAAAACACCATTTAAAAAAAATGGGAATCAAAATAAGTGGCTAGTATTACAATCTACTAGTGCTTATTAATGTCCGGCTGTGGTTAGCAAAAAGTTAACCACAGCCAGGACTTGGTTTTAACACGATCCAAAATTTTTTAAAAAGTGATCAGATTCTCACCTCCTGTCCCGCGCGCGAGGACCGCGGCTCTATCCGCCTCCTCCGTCTGGCGTGAGCAGGGAGAGACTGGGGGAAAAAGTTCCTCAGTCTCCCCCAGCGTATCACTACGCCGACCGGCCGGAACTCGCAAGGTGAGATCCAGAAGGTCATATGACCACCGGCATCTGGCTCAATGGAGTCCTATGGAATCCATTGAGAGGATGCGCGTGGCGTAAAAAGTTGCTGTAAAAAGTTGCCGTCGTTACCTGCTGTTCAGTGGTTTCATTTGGCAGGTTTATTCAGGCGAACCCCATAGGCTCCAAAGTTAAAAATATTCCCGTTTTTATACAATATCTAATAAACCGTTTATCATATTAATCTGCAGTAAAAAGTCTCTTTATTTATTGATATTTTTTTTAGGATCATTTAGGCATTTTTCAGGATTTTTTCAGTAAAATTATCTTTACGTTTTTTTTTAAAGCGTTTTTTCTTTTTTCTGTAACAGACCTTTTTATTTTCATTCATAGGATCTTATATGTAAATTCCAGGCATTTTCGTTCAGTAGTTTTTTTCCAAACAGCATTTCAATTTTGACACTTTCAAGCGTATTGTTTTTGGTTTTTTTACCCCGTTCGAAGCTGGTCTGCTCTGTGATCGACGGCTTGTCAGATTTTTCCGGCGTGTTTTTTGCGTCGGTTCGGACAGATGTTCGGCGGTATTGCGGCGGGCTTTCCCTGCACTCCAGGGACCCTGCAGTGAATGCTGAATTCACCGTAGGGTGGGGCACTTTGATTCCCCGAAGTGCACAGAGGTGCGGTAAACGACATGTTGGCGACATTTCGGTTCTCTCTGAATAACCCCTAGTGACTTCAATTCGCAGACCTTTAATTTTAGTTTTCACTCAGTTTTCACAAATAATAAAGAATTTTATGAAAATAAAGCCATTCTTCCCATTCTAAAGGATAGAAGTGCTTGTGTACAGATACATACCTATTTTTTAATAATTGAATTTAACACCCACAAAGTATCATGTCTGGACCTGCTGACAAAGCAGCTCCTTCCTATGACAGGCGCTAATGGAAAATGGCAGATGCTCAGATTTTCTATTAGTGACTGTCTGCCATTTAGCACCAACATTGGAATAGGGCCCCAGGTTTGTATATTTTTAAACACTGGCTGAAGACAAAAATTCTAATGAGAGAACTTGAGTTGCTCATTATTCTCCTAGAAGCCACCAATTATTGCTTCCTATTTAAAATATAGGAAATGTTAATTTACAGTAAGCTGCCATACAGCCAAGTCACAAGTTACGGAAGCATTGTGATTAACGAGTGGGGTCACTTGGGATAGGGTCCGCCGTTTGTCAGTGTTAGTCGACTGGTTTGGAACTACATTGGCATAGAATAATTTACAAGTACCAGATGGTTACATAAAATAAGTTTTTTTATGAACAAAAATGGACACTTATTTTAATAATAGGAAAACCAATAGTTGCAAATTACATAATGCGCATAACTTTGAGGTTGTAAATATTTTATTTCATGCTGATAATTGGCAGCTAGAATATACAGGGTTATTCAAAGAGAATCAAAAAGCCATCACACGTTCGGTGACTTTTCGTTCTCTTCAATTCAGTTCGATTTGGCGATCCCATTTCGGCGACCCTGCGGTGTATTCAGCAAGCACCACAGGGCCACCGAAATGCAGGGAAAAGTCGCCGCAAACTCACCGCAAAACGAGGGCGAAGGCACACCGAAACTCGCAAAAACATCTGGATTAACCTGCCGAAAACGCCAGAAAAACCCAAGCAGGAGCCGATCACACGCAACGCAGCCGCCGGAAAAAGCCGATACCGCAGACGAATGGAGTGAATAAATTAAAAAGACAGTTCGCTTGAATGTTTGAAAAGTGAAACGCTGTTTGCAAAGAAACTACTGAGCGAAAATGTCTGAAAATTACATATAAGATCCAATGAATGATAATAAAAAGGGCTGTTACAGAAAAAATAAGTAGACTTAAAAAATTAACTAAAACAAAAATTCAAAAAAATCCCAAAAAAGGCTTAAAATATCCTAAAAAAACTATAAATAAAGAGACTCTTTACTGCAGAATATTATAATGAACGGTTTATTACATATTGAGTTAAAACAGGAATATTTTTAACATTGAAGCCTATGGAATTCGCCTGAATAAATCTGCCGCATGAAACCACCGAATGACAGGGCAATTCGGCAACTTTTCACTGCTGGGTTTTGCTCTCTGAATAGCCAAAACATTACTTCTCTATGGGGATTCACTGCCCTCGAACAGGCACCGTATGTGCCGGCAATTCGCCAGGATTTGGCGAATTGCCTGCTCTCTGGATAGCCGAATGGCCAAGAAAGGTTACCGAACGCTGATTTTCAGTGTTCGGTTCCCTTTCGGATCTCTTTGAATAACCCTGATAATGTATTACGGTATTATTTATACTTTACATTAAGGGAGATACTGATATACCAAGTATATAATTGTTTTAATTGATTATATTTTTCTTCTGTAACATTGTCATTTGTATATTTTACTTACACTAAAAAGTTACACTATTAAATTGCTTTTCTTCTCCTGTTCTGCACAAGTATCAAAAATACATGGCTTAATGCATCACATATAAATGAATTCTACCTTTATGGGATTTTAGTTTAAGTAGGCCAAAATGTGCTGTTTTATCATCTAGAATTAATTCACATACATATTTATATAACCATTGCAAAAATAAATAAATAAATTGGAACATTCAAATGCTTTATATAAGGATCTCATGTTGCTATTAGGATGGATAATCTGTCTAGTAAAGCAGAACTATTATTATTCATTCCGTTTCTATTAGTTATTTGAAAAAAGGGAGGTCATTTTTTACTATTAGTCAAAGCCAAACAAACTTGACATTTAATCAAAATGGGTTTACATATGAAATATTAATACGACGCTCATCCTATTTCCACTGGATTATATAGATTTGTTTTAATATTTCTGTACTTAATCACTGGAATTAATGTACATGACTACTGGTTAGTTTTCAACCTGCAGTTTATCTAAATTTGCAAAATATTAATATTCAGAAAAGAACAAAATTATTCATTCTGGTGTAATGCAAAATATAGAAATGCTATTTTTCAAGGAGAAAAACACTTACAGCCATTAAACCACCGTAAAACAAAATTATTCATTGACAATCATGATTTATTTGATTAATATAAATTTGGATTATATAGCTTTAACTGCAAATCAAGCCAACATTTACACATCAATAGGTCAAGCGCAGATTGCGAGTTGTAGATTGTGTGTACCTTTCCGACAATTTTAATCAAGTGATGGAAAATGAAGCATTACCATGTCGTTTTAAATTACTTGGCTTTGTCCTGAAATCACAGTATAGAATTTATAATATTCAAAATAATTTAATAACATAGTTACATAGGCTGAAAAAAGATGTGCGTCCATCGGGTTCAGCCTTTCACACATTACCTACTGCTGTTGATCCAAAAGTAGGCAAAAAACCCAATCTGAAGTGCTCGCCAATATGCAACATACTGGGAAAATTTCCTTCTTAAATAACATAAAAGTATGTATTACTACATACAATAAATTAACCCCAGAAGGGTTTCCAGTGACCGAAGACTGATTGTATGTCCTGCCGTGAATACTGAGTTATTCAGAGAGCGGTGAAAAGCAGGAGAATGGCTGGAGAATGGAAAATTCTAGGTCAAAATAGCCAAACCAGAAAAATTCTCCCATTCATCTCACTTTCCAAATCGGCTACTTTGACGTAGAATTTTCCATTCTCCAGTCATTCTACTGTTTTCACCTCTCTCTGAATAACCCTGTGATATATTACTTTTGCAGCTCTGGTCACTGTCGGGGAGGGAGAATAGTGAGACAAACTCTTGCTGCAGTGATCACATAAATTAAATAAGTGATCATGGTGACTAGAGTGTTCCTTTAATAAATTAGAAGAATGATTGATGCACATATACCAAAAATATTGTTCCGCTTTAAATTTTTGTTTCTTAATTGTAACAATTTAAACTTTTGTATATTCTATAATTTTACTGGAAAAGGTTTCTCTTTGTTACTAATAGATGTCCCTTTTAACAATATACAGTTGTGTTCAAAATTATTCAACCCCCACTGAAATTGATTTTTTTGGCCAGTTTGACATTGATTTTGATCATTCAGTCATCTTGCTTACAATTAAATCAAAGAGGCACGTGCAGGTCAGACAAATATAACATAACATTTATAATGAAATAACCACAAATGTCTTTTCTGTGCTCACATCATTATCTGTTTTATTCAACACCCAAGTGACATTCAATCTTAGTACTTAGTAAAACATCCTTTTACAGTTATAACAGCTTTTAAAGGTGAAGCATAGCTTGACACAAGTGTCTTGCAGCGATCTACGAGTATCTTCGCCCATTCGTCATGGCAAAAGCCTCCAGTTCAGTCACATTCTTAGGCTTGCGCACTGCAACTGCTTTCTTTAAGTCCCACCAGAGGTTCTCAATCGGATTTAAGTCAGGTGACTGCGATGGTCACTCCAAAATGTTCCAGCCTTTAATCTGCAACCATGCTCTAGTGGACTTGGAGGTATGCTTGGGATCATTGTCCTGTTGAAAGGTCCAACGTCTCCCAAGCCTCAGGTTTGTGACGGACTGCATCACATTGTCATCCAATATCTCCTGGTACTGAAGAGAATTCATGGTACCTTGCACATGCTGAAGCTTCCCTGTACCTGCAGAAGCAAAACAGCCCCAAAGCATGATTGACCCCCCGCCATGCTTCACAGTAGGCAAGGTGTTCTTTTCTTCATAGGCCTTGTTCTCCCTCCTCCAAACATAGCGTTGATCCATGGGCCCAAACAGTTCTAATTTTGTTTCATCAGTCCACAGAACACTATCCCAAAACTTCTGTGGTTTGTCCACATGACTTTTGGCATACTGCAGTCGACTCTTCTTATTCTTTGGAGACAGCAAGGGGGTGCGCCTGGGAGTTCTGGCATGGAGGCCTTCATTACGCAGTGTGCGCCGTATTGTCTGAGCTGAAACTTCAGTACCCACATCTGACAAATCTTTTCTCAGTTCCTCAGCAGTCACACGGGGACTTTTCTCCACTCTACGCTTCAGGTAGCGCACAGCAGTCGAAGTCAGCATCTTCTTTCTGCCACGACCAGGTAGCGTTTCAACAGTGCCCTTTGCCTTGAATTTGCGAATGATGCTTCCTATGGTCTCTCTTGGTATGTTTAACATCTTTGCAATCTTCTTATAGCCATTGCCCTTCCTGTGAAGAGTAATCACCTCTTCTCTTGTCTTCCTGGACCATTCTCTTGACTTCACCATGTTTTTAACCACACCAGTAAATGTCTAGAAGGAGCTGAGTATCACAGTCTTTTTAAAGCTGCCTAATTGGTGCTTATTATGCTTTATTGCTGCTCCGTGACATCCACAGGTGTTTTCAATACCTGATTGAAAACACTTGAATGAACCTCTGTTCTTCAGAGTGGTAGTCTTTAAAGGGTTGAATAATTGTGTCAATGAAGAATTCACAAAAGAAACATTTACTACTGTATTACAAAACCAATTGATGTCATTTTAGTTGCATATATGGTTCTTTAAAAAGTCCTTGTAGGATTTCATTCTGAATACAATTACAAATGTACACTAAATTCCCTAAAACCCTTTACAGCATTGGGGGTTGAATAATTTTGAACACAACTGTAGTATCCCGAAGTTTCTGAAACAGATTAAGAGCAGAGTCACTGGTAAATTTTCCCGTTATAAAACTTATGATAAAAGTATGAGGGCCACATTACAATCTCCACGCTAAAACGGGGGTGGTAGGGAGAAAAAACTGTGCCCGCAGTTTTCTCCCTACCGCCCCCGTTTTAGCGTGGAATTACAATGCAGGCACTTAAAAAGCTGCCTGCATTGTCACCGCGCGCTACTCCCCTGGATGCTCGCGGCAGCGCTGAGCGCAGCCGCGAGCATCCCTTCGATGGAGTTCATAGGACTCCATTGAGCCAGACGCTGGCAGTCACATGACCTGCCGAATCTCGCCTTGCGAGATCCGGCCGGTCAGCGTAGTGATACGCAGGGAGAGACTGGTGGGGACTTTTTCCCCCAGTCTTTCCCTGCTCCTGCCGGACGGAGGAGGCGGTTGGAGTCACGGTCCTCGCCGCGGGACAGGAGGTGAATATATGAATTGTTTTTTTTATTTTTTTGGATGGTGTTAACGGATTCTGCAGCAGCGGAATCCGTTAACACCAAGTCCTGGCTTTGGTTAACTTTCCGCTAACCAGAGCCGGATGTTAATCAGCGTTAGGGCTTTGTAATCCTAACGCTGATTAACACTTTGTGCTCCCTATACTTAACATGGGGAGCGCAAAGTACAGTTACCTCGTGCTGAAAAGTGCAAGGTACCAAACGCAAACGGGTTACTTAACCCATTAGCGTTTGGATTGTAATATGCGGTAGACACCGCGGCTAACGTTAACCCCTTAGTGACCGCGCGGTTTTACACAAATCCGTCCTTTAGTGACCGCTGCTGTTTTTACGTTTCTGCGCTGCTCGTGTTTAGATCAAATTTTCCTCTTACTCGTTTATTCAACCCACACATATTATACACCCTTTTTCCCGCCATTAAATGGACTTTCTAGAAATACCATTATTTCCATCATATCCAATAATTTAATATAGAAAAAATATGAAATATGATGAAAAAAATGGTAAAAACACACTTTTTCGTAATTTAATCCCCTAAAGCTATAACCACCAATAAAGACCCCGGCTAAATAGTTTCCAAATTTTATCCCGAGAATAGAAATACCCAATTTTTGCATGTTTTTACCTTTTAACCCTTTCACTGCTGAGCCAGTTCACCTATGTGCGCTGCGCTCATTCTGACCATTTTGTGCTAATTATTTTTAGATGACAGCCTAGGTCCTATTTAATTAAACTCCCCCCAGACAAAAAAAACTTTAAAAAAAAAAACATTTTTTTATTTTATTTAATTTTTTTATTATTTTTTTTTTATTTAATTTTTTTTTACATTTTTTTTAAAAACCAAACCTGGTCATGTTTGGTATCATTTGAAAGGCCATAATCATGCCTTTCAAATGATTGCAAATATGACCATCTAGCTGCCATGGATCGGGAGATAAAGGGATCCTTAGGATCCCCTTATCTCTACATGGCAGCTAGAGGGTTAACTGGCCCACTGACATCCTCACACATATGGAGAGGTTGTCAGTGGGTGGGGGGACCTGGAGGCTTGGCTGACATCCAAGATGTCAGCCCCCTCCAGGTTTGAATCACGTTTTGGCGCCAATTGGCGCCGCAACGTGATCCGGCGGCGAAATGGTTAATGCCATACACCGCTGGAAAGGGGAGGCTCTCCCCTCTCCAGCGGTGTAAACGGCATCTCCCTAGCTTCAATGGTTGGGGAGATAGAGGGCTCCGAAGGAGCCCCCCCTCCCCTCCATTGAAACACATGGGGGCACCTTCTGATGACGTCACCATGCAGCGTGGCGACGTCATCAGCCTCGCCTGCCCATGTAAATCACATGGGCAGGCTTCCTCCCTGCCAGATCGCCGTGGGATCCGACGAGGGAGGTGAGTATCGGGCGGGAGGGGGATTTGGCGCCGCTGACGTACCCTGTACGTCATCGGGTCTAAGGGAGACCCGAACACAGGACGTACAGGGTACGTCAGCGGTCGGGAAGGGGTTAATGCTCACGCAGGTGAGCGTTAACGTTAGCACATAGATTGTAATGTGGCCCAAAGCCAATTAAAATAATAAAGTAATATTCACTTTTAAAATCTGAAAGTCCACGATTGGTAATAGAAATTAAGGAAGATATAACATTGTCTACTTTCCTCAGGGCTTACAAGGAAAAAATTGAATTTTCTTATTTTTAGCCCTGTATGGCAGATTGTGGGTGCAGGATCTCATCGTTTTTATTAGCTTGCATTAAAATGTCTGTATGTAAACTGAAGGAGGAGTTTACTATCATAACAGCGCCACCTTTCTGGCCTTTCCAATGACACCTTTTTTGACTTTGTGTGGTGTATGAAGTGGTGATACATGGTTCCAAAAGACACCCGCCTCTACTAATAATTCCTCTCCAGCTATGCTGGTGTTATTGGGTATAACTGACATCGTGGTGTCAATGATACGTCCACCCCCTGAAGGTGTCCGTGGATTATTCAGACAGTAGGCGTGAAATGTCGGTACTCTCTCACTCTGTGCACTTCGGCGAGTTCAACTCAACGCCGCTGATCAACAGAACACAGCCCAGAAGACGATGATCCGCCGAACACAGCTGCAAACCGCCAAACACAGTCGACAAAAAAAGCCGATCAGCTGTCGAACTGGGGTAAAAAAAAAAAGCAAACAATTTGTAATAGGCGTTTACAACACTGAAAATGCATGAAAATCATAAAGAGATTCATTCAAAGAGATTCGAAAAGTCACTGCACGTTCGGTGACTTTTCGTTCTCTTCAATTCGGTGCAAATCGGCTTTCCCATTTCGGCCACCCTGCGGTGTATTCAGCAAGCACCACAGGGCTGTCGAAGTGCAGGGAAAAGCTGCCGAAAACCCACCGAAAACCTGTCGAAAACCCGGCGAATGCACGCCGAAAACCCGTAAAAACATCTGGATTAACCCGTCAAAGACGCCGGAAAAACCTGAGCAGGAGCTGATCACACACAGCGAAGCATCCGGACAAAGCCGACACCGCAGACGAAGGCAGTGAATAAATTAGAAAAACAGTTTGCATGAATGATTGAAAAGTGAAACACTGTTTGCAAAGAAACTACAGAGCGATAATGTCTGAAATTTACATATGAGGTCCAGGGAATGATAATAAAAAGGGCTGTTACAGAAAAAATAAGTAAAGTTAAAAAAAATTGCACTTTTTAACCCCTTGGTGACCAGGCGGTTTTACAAACATCCGTCCTTTAGTGACCGCTGCTGTTTTTACATTTCAGCGCTGTTAGTGTTTAGGTCAAATTTTCCTCTTACTTGTTTATTCAACCCACGCATATTATACACCGTTTTTCCCGCCATTAAATGGACTTTCTAAAAATACCATTATTTCCATCATATCGAATAATTTACTATTAAAAAAAATATGAAATATGATGAAAAAATTGTAAAAACACACTTTTTCGTAATTTAATCCCCAAAATCTACAACCACCAAAAAAGACCCCAGCTAAATAGTTTCAAAATTTTGTCCCGAGAATAGAAATACCCAATTTTTACATGTTTTTGCTTTTTAACCCCTTCACTGCTGAGCCAGTTCACCTATGTGCGCTGCGCTCATTGTGACCAGTTTTAGCTAATTATTTTTAGATGACAGCCTAGGTGCTAATTAACTAGACAAAAAATTTCATTTTTTTTATTATTTTTTATTATTATTTTATTTTGTTAAGTTTTATTTTTACACCAAACCTGCTCATGTTTGGTATCATTGGAAAGGCCATGATCAGGCCTTTCCAATGATATCAAATATGACCCTCTCGTCATCTGCCACGGATCGGGAGATAAAGGGATCCAAAGGATCCCCCTATCTCCACATGGCAGCTAGGGGGTTAACTGGCCCACTGACATACTCACACATATGGTGAGGATGTCAGTGGGTGGGGGGTGACCTGGAGGCTTGGCTGACATCCACAATGTCAGCCCCCTCCAGGTTTGGATCACAATTCGGCGCAAATTTGCGCCGAATTGCGATTCGGCAGCGAAACTGTTAATGACAGTTTAACAGAGACTCTTCCCTTTCCAGCGGTACAACTTGCATGTCTCTATCATCAATGGTTGGGGAGATAGAGGGCTCTGAAGGAGCCCCCCCTCCCCTCCATTGATTTCTATGCGGGTGCCTGCTGATGACGTCACCACACAGCGTGGTGATGTCATCGAGCTCGCCGGCCCATGCAAATCTCGAGGGAAGGCTTCCTCCCTGCCAGATCTGCGAGGGATCCAGCGAGGGAGGTAAGTATTGGGCAGGAGGGGGGTTAGGCACCGCTGATGTACCATGTACGTCCGCGGGTCTAAGGGAGACCCGTGGGCAGGACGTACATGGTACGTCAGCGGTCCTTAAGGGGTTAAAAAAAAATCCAGAAAAATGCTTAAAATATCCTAAAAATCTATAAGAAACTCTTTACTGCAGAATTTTATAATGAATGGTTTATTAGATATAGAATTAAAACGGGAATATTTTTAACATTGAAGCCTATGGGATTCTCCTGAATAAACTTGCCGAATTAAACCACCGAATGGCAGGGCATTTCGGGAACCTTTCACTGCTGGTTTGTTTTCTCTTCAATAGCCGAAGCAGTGCTTTTTTATGGGGATTTCACTGCCCTCGAACAGGCACCGAAAGTGCAGGCAATTCGCCAGGATTTGGTGAATTGCCTGCTCTCTGAATAGCCGAATGGCCAAGAAAGGAAACCGAATGCTGATTTTCAGCTTCCAGTTAAATCTCTCCAGCCATTCGGATCTTTTTGAATAACCCTGAGAGTAAAAAAAAAAATCAATCGGAATCGAACATTTTGCTGAAAAAATCCTGAAAAATGTCTAAAAGAAAATTCAAAATAATTAAACAAAGATAGTTTTTGCAGCTAACGAAAAGACTAGTTGATTGAATAATACATTCATAAAAACAGGATTTTTTTTCCATCGACACTTATGGGATTCACCTGTTCAAATCTGTTGAACGAAAGTACTGCAGATCTGGGCATTTTGCCAACTTTTTGGTGCTGTTCGGCGTTATTTGAATAGATTAACCTTTACTTCTCTATGGGGAATTTCACTGTCCCCGAACGGTGAAAGTCATTGTTCAGTGCCATTCGGTGGCAAGTTTGGCACTCTTTGAAAAACTCCTACTGTGTTGGCCATTCTGGGGTGTCTCCAACACATCATCTGCAGCAAAAAGGCTAGATTGAGAAACGGAAGTGAATATATGCTTTTTGTGATGGTTTTTCTGCTTTGGCTGATTTCTGGGTTTTATACCTGAATTACCTGTACAAGCCCCATGAAATTCTTAAACAAAAGAAAGAGTTAAATCTCAAAATGTATTTTCTTTTCTACCATTTAAAACCTAGACTACATGCATAGCAGATATCTGTCTCAGTAATGCATATTTTGCATTTTGGAATTGAGAGCCTTATTCTTTGGGGGGAAACGTAAAGGACAATGAAGAGCAGATACTGAACAAGATTGATGGATTCAATCTAGAGTTATACCAACATGAACTTGCAGGAACTGAAGATATTTGTCTACAACAAAATCACATGGAGGAGTCTTATACCTAGAGTCACTGAGTGTCAAGTCCTATTAAATGATTAAGCAGCAGCAAGCTGTTGTGCCTATTAAGTCTCTGCAGTACATAAATTGATTTTTTTAAAGAATTTTCTTCAATCAGTGTTACATCTACAAAGAAATTGGTCTAAATCATTCTTTTGTTCAATATCTTTAATCTTTTCACCTTATGTGTCACCCCAGTCCTCTTAGATGGTAAGCTCACTTGAACAAGGTCATCTTTCTGGTCGTTCACTGTGTGTCAAACCTGTTTGTTAATTTTATGTGTGTGTTGTCCTACCTATTATGCAGTGCTGCGGAATATGTTGGAGCTTTATAAAAAAACTTTATACAGTATAAATATTTTTATGATTTTGTCAGAATAAATACAGAAAATCCCCACTAGAATTGTTAGAAAATGCAGACGCAGATTGCAGTGTGCGCATGTGTAAAAGTAATATTTGTTGAATGGAGGCGCATCTTACAAGTTGCAGAAAATAAGTGTCAAAGGCTAGGGTCAGACGAACGCATTTTTTGTGTCGTCGGTGAACAAAGTGCATCCGAACGAATGGACGTATTTTTTTTTCATGGACTACGCAATAGCGGTCATACGATGCGCAATTACGGCCGTGATTTTGTACGGATCCAAACCAGGAAACTGGACGTTATGTAGGTCGACCATGAGCAGCGTCTGACGTCTCCTAATCACGCACACACTCCGCTAGCGGACGCAGCGCACTCTGTACATCAGTAATAGCGGTTTGACGTTCTCAAAAAAATGCGTTTGTTTGCCACTTGAGTTGCGCGGACGAACTTTCGTGCGGCCATTCTTCGTATGTTGCCCGGCTTTGGACGTCATTTGCTGCTAGCACGGCGTTGATTGAGTGCAGCTAAACCCACGTTAAAACTGCGTTCGTCTGACCCTAGCCTCAATGTTTTTGAATATCTTGAACCATTAAAGTGAGAATACTCGGATTCCTTGATGAAATAAACGACACAACTTATAACACATAACTCCTTCACTACCAAGAGATTTTCTTAAAAAAATAACCCGTTAGAGACATTCCCCAGTTGGTTTCAAAAACTCCTTGGGCATTATGTTAAAACTTTGGGGGCACCTTCTTGAGTCCAAATGCCAACAAAATTAATTTGCAACAAATGAATTTAATTAAACGAATTTAATTTGCAATGATACAGCATAGCCCCAGATCGTGTTAACACGATCTTAGGATGCCGTATCTGCTACAGTTGATACTGTATAAACAGTCATAGTGGTGAAGGGGTTAATATGCGAATAAATAATTGAAAATAACTACTCTCAAGTGGAGGAAAACTCCTTAAATGAGAACTGCTGGTGGGACCTAATTTGCTATCCTGCGTCAAACTCCAGTTTGCGCTGTCATCTGAGCCAATTCAGAGGTTTAACTCTGTGAGAGTATATTTTAAACACCCCTATTTCACATTGCATGTATGTCATATACTATACTTTAATTATGCTTTCTGATTATTATTTTTTTACTTATGTTTGGTTTAGGAGTGGTTTAGAGTGCTTATGATTGAGGAATCATCGAGTTAGGTGATGCTGCTTAGTTTTGGGGTTATTTATAGTTAGTTCAGAGCCTGCCTTCAAGGAATGCACTTTGCTTCGTCTCCTGACACATTATATTAATGGGGCCATATATAATAATGACAATGCTGCATTTTATTGCAAAGTTGTTGTAGCGTTGGTATGATGTGCAAATGATTTTTAAGTTGACATTTAAAGGTCACCATTTTAAAAGTAAACCCCAGGGTGCATCATTATATGAGCTGGAGTAATAAACGCCATTTAATAACTGCGTTGTATTTTTCTGTGTAAGTTAATATATTTAATTATGTATATTTGACTGAAGTATTGATTATGCCTTATGGTTTTACTTTTGTTCGATTTTTAAATAAAGGGTACTGACATAAAAATGAGAACAATTCCCTCCATACACTACGGTATGTGCAAAATAGTTCACAATACAATTATTTTTTTTTGAGAAAGGATTTTACCAGGAAGGATACATTGAGATTTCTCTCGTTTTCAAGTATGTCCTGGGTGGCATAAATAAGATATTAAGCCTTTTTAAATTTGTCACAATGGGTTTCCATAAAGGATAAAGGTAGATATTGGGGGATTGGAGAAATGGTTTTTGCCCTTGTGTTTTCACAACTGTTATCAAAACAAAAAGACATATTAACCCCTTAAGGACGCAGGGGTGGTGCCCTTAAGGGGTTGATTTCGCTGGCAAGGCGTACAGGTACGCCATGCCGACAGGTGCCATCGCGCGGCACTGATTCTGAGCCATCCCCGCAGCCGGCATGCAGTACGCGCCATTGGCTGCAGGGGACGGCTTGATTTCAGGTCGTCCCTCTGCAGCCAATGACGCACGCCACGAGTTAGCGCGCGCAGGCTTCGGGGAGGGGCCAAGGCGGTCCCATTGAAGACAGCGGGGCATACATGTACGCCACGCGTCTTCAAAGCCCGCCCGCCGCCAGGACGTCATGGAACGTCCTGCAGCGTAAGGCTAGGGACAGATGAGCGCATTTTCTGCGGCCACCGTCAAAATGTACGTCGATGCGTGCGCACGCATTTTTTCACGGAATACGCTTAAGTGGTCAGACGACCACAGTCGCACAGTCGCAGGTACTCACCAACGCAATTCTAGGGAAATCCGGCTGTTTGAACGTTATGTAGGCCGCACACTAGCAGCGTCTGACGTCTCCTAATCACGCACACACGCTGCCATGCGGCCGCAGCGCACTCTGTACGTCTGTAGCAGCGGTTTCACGTTCTGAGAAAAATGCGTTCATTTGCCGGTTGCGTGGTGTCGGCGCACTTTTGTACGCACGTACTGCGTATATTGGCCGTCATTGGCCGTTATGTGCTGCTACTGCCGCCGTGATTTAGTGCGCCTGCACGCGCGTTCCGACTGCCCCACTCTGACCCTAGCCTTAACGGGTTAAACTAGGAATTGTTATTTTTGTCCATATGGCACTAGGGAGAAGATTGATTATCTTTATTGAAAATAAGTAAGTTAAATACAATTAAGGTCAGACCCAAACCCACATCAATTTTCAGAAAATGCTGCTTAGTATTAAAAAATTAAAATATTCAGCAAATAAATATAATTTCATAATCATTAATGTCAAAATATATTTGTTTTCCGATCATGTTATTTCCATTCCTATTGCATACTCTGTATTTGCTATGTAGCAAATGACATTATGGCTCAGTTTCCAAATGCCCAATAGTCCAAAAATTGACGATGTGGGTTGTAATGGCATGTGATTTTGGAGATAATCAATTTAGCCTCTTAAATTCAACCTACCCATAATTTTTCATCTTTTTACAGAATTGTAAACACATTTGTGTTCCTTAGAATAAATTCACTTAAATATATTTTAAAATAAAGTAAAATTCTGCACGTTTTAAATGCACACATTCCTCACAGTGCCCGTCATATACTGTATATTTACGAATTATTGGAACTGACACATCTTCATGTGTTGATATATTTCAATGTGAATGCGAATGCTACGTGAAGGTCCTGCGTGAAGGTACAAGGTCCTGTTGTAGAAATATCTGAGCCGTTAGACTTATGCCTGAAGTTAAACTTGGTAAATCCTTCTAGGTCACCAAACCTAGCTTTTCCAGTACTCAATTGCATAATTGTGCAGGCTTTTTTTTTACCAGGTGCCGCCTCGATTGACCTATAATTTGATTAACATTTCCTCCAAAGTTTCTCAACTGTAGAGAAAATGCCAAATGTCATAATTTCCCATTCTGCTCGTCATCATATTATCCTCTTCTCCTTTTGCCATCATTATGTTATTCCCACACACTGTCACTGATTTTCCAATATGTTTTCCTTATCCCTTTTCCACATCTGTTCTTCACATATGTTTACCTCTCCTATTAACTCAAGCCTTATCACTGTCATTGTATCACTATATCCACACCAAAATGTCACCAATTTCCAACTTTATTGTCACCTTAACCTACCTGTAAAATAGGAATAGGCAGCAATTGGTTTGTCCAAGTACAACAGCAGCAACATTTCAGTCCCACCGGGCCTTTCTCAAGCTTGATAAAAGCCTGGAAGGGCTGAAACAATGTTCTTGTTGGCATTAACTGAATAAATTAAAAGACATTCTTGGACCAAATGAGTAATGACTCATTCCATTTTTCTGCATGTCATTTGAGGATCAGGCACTGAGAGTACCTATTTCTGATCTTTTTGCAAATAGCCTACCAGTGTCCCATTTCTCCATGATAATATCTTTATCTCTACCTTGCCCAATCCAAAGTGGCATCATCTGTTTCTCTTCCTTTTTACTATCCCACTCATCCATGTCTACTTCGGCATACAAATCTCAACCGTCCCTTCCAAAGATGCTCCCGCACAACTGAGCGGTTTTGGTGGAAGTCACGCAAGCATGCAGACTTTGATTTATGCTCAGATCCTACTCTCCTTTCCTTATCCTATCCAAGCAAGCATACTTCTCCGGACTCATATCCAGGCTGTCCTCTAATCCTAAAAGCTTATTCGCCACATTTAACATTCTTTGTTGTCCTTCATCTATTTATCCACCTCCTGCAATTACAACTAACGATCTTGCCAATTATTTTTCTAATAAAATTGATTCCATCAGAAAGGATACTTGCTCCCGTCATCTTAAATACACCTCTTTTCCCGCTCTATCATCTACCACACTATTAGAGATCATATCAACATCGGTGGATGAGGTGGCTTTTCTCCTATCATTCTCTCACCTCACTAGCTGCCCTCGAAATCCTATTTCATCCACACCTAAAATTCCCATCTCTCCCATCCTAACCCCAATTTTAACACAACTTTTAACCCATCTCTATCCACTGGGATCTTCCCAATCCTGTACAAGCATGTTTTTATCCATCCCATCTTATTGTTATTATCCTTTATTTATGTAGTGCCACATATTCTTTAGCACTTTACAAGATTGGTGTACAAGGTGTTGATACATTAGAATACCACACATGGATGATACGGCCTGATTCAGGGGGACCCTGTTCCCAAGAGAATTTACAATCTATATGAGAAGTACAAGTATTTTTGAGGTAGGCACATCCATACCATTAGGTGTCTTGCCCAAGGACATTTGCTGGTGGGATCAAGTGGGCTTTCTATGATTGTAGATCAGCGACCTGGTGGTTAGGTTGAACCTGCTTCTCGTAAAGTCGAGACTTGCTTTTCTACAGCTGTATTGGAGTGATCTGATGAATGTGATTTTGACTTGTTTCTCCACGGTCAAAGAGCAGAGATGTTACCACTGGTTCACAATCAACCCCTCCCTGCCCTCTAATTATCATCCTGTATCTTTTCTTTCTTTTATGTATAAACTACATGAACAACTAGTCTATAAATGCTTATCCACTTGCCTTGCTAATAACTCTTTGATCGATTCTTTACAATCTGGCTTTTCTCCAAATCACTCCACTGAATGACATGTAAATGACTTGGCAGGTGCCAAAGCAAAAGGACACTACTCATTACTCATTCTCCTCAATCTCTCTTCTGCCTTCAACACTGTCAACTATCCTATTCTTCTTAACCTTCTTTGCTCCATTGGCCTAAAAGGCACTCTCCCATCATGGTTTGACTCTTCCCTCACTGATCGCTCCTATAGTGTGTCTCACTTTCTGGTACCACATCTCCTCCCATACTTCTGTCTGTTGGGGTTCCCCATGGCTCAGTCCTTGGACCACTACTATTATCAGTCTACTTCTTAATGTAGAGCTTCCCAGCTTCTTCATTTTGCCCAGGCGTGTGTTCAGGCCACACCTCCACCCCGGCTGACGGCGTTCGAAAGGTGCTGCAGCAGGCGAGGCCGGGAGAGGGGGCTCATCTTAACTCTATATGGCCAGTTACTTCACGTCACATTCCCTCAGGACCCCCGCCCCTACGTACTTAGAGAAATAGGAGACTGATTTCTGATTTGGGAGAGACTTGCTCTCGAGAGGAGTGGGAGGACATGATAGACCACACTTCTAGGGTGACAACCTGCACAGCCATTAGGGAGAACTGTTACAGTTCTGACCCGATGGTACCTTCACCCCACCATATTGGCTCGCTGTTTCCTGGGGGCCTTGACTGAGTGCTAGTGGGGATGTGGGGAGGATGGGACTTTCTGTCACTCTTGGTGGTCTAGTGGCATGGTCGGAGGCATCTGGGAGGACGTGTTTGTGGATCTGGGCAGGTGCCTGCCCCTCCCGACCCGTGGGCTGCCTTGCTGAATAGGCCTCACCCCTCTGCTAGGCTCACTGGCTGTGAGCTGAGGCTTGTGTCTAGGATTTGTGCGGCCGTGTGCATATGCTTGGCGCTTACGTGGAAGGGTCCCCCTCCATCCCGGTCGATGATTAACCCCAAGATTTGGTATGTCCTAACCATGGAACGCTTGACAGCAGTGCTGCATGTCCGTATGGTGCAATTTCGGAGAGTGTGGTCTCCGTGGCAGGAAGCGTTTGCCCCCACGCCTCTCAGAGATCTTGCCTTCTTTGGTTAGGGCGTGAGGGGTGCAATCGCAGGACGTGTGCTGCGTGTCACCAAGGGGTGTGCGCTGGCTCTCTTTGGCTCGGTCCCCCCTGCTCTACTTCCTCTCCCTTCCCTCTCTTAAGCACTCTCTTTGTTTCCTTCTCTCGCCCTTCCGTCCTGCCCCTCTCCCCCCTGCTTTTTCTGACCCAGGGTCTCCGCCCACTCCGTTGTCACCAACCCCTCTGATGTGTATTATTGGGAGGCTTTGGCCTTTGGTTGCCCTGTTTTCCAGCTCAGGCCTCAGGAGCAGGTGCGGGGGGATACGGATCTGCAGGAGCTCGGGTTTTGCTCCTATTATATGCTTTTGATTGTGTCTATTATGGCTGTTTCCTCCATACCTCTTGTCGTTCCCATTTTTTATCTCTTCTGTATCCTCCTGTTATAATTTGTATGCGAATAAAACTATACATTTAGAAAAAAATAATATTACTTGATAATTCATTGAGAAATGTTAGAATTTCCTGACAAAGCAGTATTACATTTTAGCTTTTTCAGCTTTATTACTGAAGTGTTCCTGTAAGAAAGAGGTGTAAATTGCTTTAGTATTCTAGAGAGAAAAAAGTAGATTGAATATTACTCAGGCAGAAACAGGTTTAAAAGGTCTGAAATTCTTTAACACACCTGTACAAACAAGTTGAAAATAAGAAGCACATTGAAATTGAAAAATGCACAAGACTGAACTTAAGCTTAAGGACTATAGGCTCAATTAAAAAAAATTTCCGCTGTGTTTTTTGTTTTTTTTTTTTTACTTTTGCCGGGTGTCGAACTGATATTTTTAAAAAAATAATTCGACAGCCAAAAAATTTAAAAATTATGCTCGTCTGTTAAAAGGCCCCAAAAAAGCGAATTTCCAGCCAGCATCATACTGATTTTTGAAGAGTATCATGTCTATTTGAAAATCCAATGTTTAAATGAGAGCGTCAGCCTGATTTTTCTGATTCCGTTCCAGAAAATACCCCTTTCAGCTTGGGATATCTTTTCAACAATCGACATAATGATTAATTTATATTGAATCCCTAAAGCCAAAATCCCCATTAGGAAGTATAACTGCATGAACCAATAACTAAACATTTCAATTTCTGTTAAAAATTTCAGTTAATAAACATGTATTTTAAGGTTACTAGTACTGTATAGATGAATGTCAATGTTTTTATAGGATATGTAATGCACTGTCATTTTATCTAGTTTGCACATTATCCACCTGTTTTCAACTAATTTTATATCTAATGATTACGTATTAGCCCTCAGAGGCCTTTATGATTACAGTATCATCACCCATATTCATGTGCACACCAATTCACTTAAATTAGCACTTTATATCTAACCCCATAACATTATACACTACGCACTTAGGGACTTCATATCCTTTAATTATTTTATTAATTTAATCTGATGGGCCCTAAGTATAAGAGTTTGCACATTATTAGATTATAGTAGTATGATCTATGTAGTATGCACATGTTAAGCACATTTATTGTACTTTATCATACTTATATATACCATGGTATTTTAATTCATGCGATTTGCACACTTAATGCACACCTTTTGCATTCTATTATTTTTATATAACAATTTTCTTTCATATTCATCCACTATAGGATTGTTCATTCTCCTAGAAGTAATTAGTATTATTACACATACACATCACGGTATACGACCATGATGGCTTACAGATATGATGGTGTGCCCATCTGCACAATTTCTAGCAATCAATACTTACACGAGCACCTGTTCACTTTAATTATACTAGGGGCTAATATATTAAATATTAATGCCATTGAGGTATCACATGGTGTTACGGCGCATATGTTATAATACTATTTATGTATATTAATAATGAAATTGTAGCGCTGTGACACCATATGGCATTAGATTATCGATCTACAGTCTATACAGCGTTGTGATTATTATTCCATTATTATATAGTGTAGTGCTGTGCCATTTAGTATATTCCATATGCCAGCCCTTTTAATAGCCTCTGAGTCTGTGCCCCCGCTCAGACTAAGGATAGCTATCCTTGAGAAAACTCTTTTTAGGTGCTATGTGGATCATAGGAAACTTATAAGCACCGAGTGGGAGTATAGAGGAGTTCCGAGTTCCAGGTTGGAACGCGAGACGAGTGCGCATGAGCAAAATGGCGGGCGCAACTTAAATATATTTTTTAATTTTAATGTAAAACCTTGGTTTCCGCGTTCCAGGGTGACCCGCGGATCTTCTGAGCATGCGCAAAATGGCGGGCGCGATCCAACTACACCTGAGGTGAATCACAGCCAATTTTAATAAATTTTTTAATTGCTTAACAAATCATGCATTTTGTATAAAGGCAGCAGCAAGAGTAGACATGTAATATCCAGCTGAGGAAGCCACTGTTGGCAAAACGCATCCTGGTCGGGTAGATAAACATTTTTATTTTTTAATTCAATCGCTGTCTGCCTTTTTTGAACCCTGCAAAGAAGGTTTTGGGGACACCTATATGATTCCCTGTGCGCATTGTGACGGAGCCAATAGAGGCTCAACTGCTTGTGAGTTTAAACTTGGCGCTCTTTTAAACCACTAAATCATTTGTAATTTACCGCACTAGGAGGTGTTCTTTTGGTCTCTGTTGATTTCCCTACAGCATTTCTCTCTCGACGAGTTCTGGAGAAACCGATGAGGGTCTATGGGCACCTAATATAAAGTCCCTGCTGCTTTATTCCCAGGAGCCGGTTGTGGGCTCCCCAGAATGTGAGTGAAATATCAATATAAGATGCTCTCATACTGCGCAATTTTTGGTCCTCTGTGTTTTTTTCCCACAGTGCATACTTCATCTACATTTTTAAGAAGTTCTACTCCTAAAGACAAGGACTACTGTTTATGGACATATTTTGTGTCTACCCAACTTTCCCATGGATTTAGGTCTTTGAGCGCTGTATTGTAGTTCTCATTGCAAACTGTTATTTGGGTATTTAGAGAAACCCCCACATCCAATATTCAGCATGTGGGATAGATACTCTTCCGGTGAGCGCTTCACCCCCTCTTTTGTAATTAGAAGAACTGACTTTTCAAAAAAAACTTAAGGAATTTGTTGGTGCAACTTCTTTTACATTGCAAAAGTCAATACAAGTATTTTAGCCATACAGGTTTAGCTCGAATGAAATTCTCTTCTTTCTGAAAGTATGTACAGACATAAATAATGTAAGAGAACGCCAACTGTGCCTTCTGCTGCAGTTTTCACAATTTCTATCTATCTGCTCCCTATCCTGCACTTTGGTTTTATAAAATGGCAGGGGTTTTACTTAACCCTTTCAGTGTCAAAAACCTATATGCATGATTTTGAACGATCCTGGTTTGCACACTTGTTAAAAGTTCAAATAGTTCTCATTTTGGAGCAATGGAATTCTGAGATCTAACTTCTGTCTCCCATTATTACTGTAAAGAAGTACATCCCCCTACCCTAACTGCAATGAAAAGTTAAAAAAAATATTACTGCTGCAAGAACAACCAGGGAGAAGGCAGAATGCAAGAAAAGCTTTGAAATAGCTTGTGTACAGGGTTGAGATCCAGGTTGTATTACATAGGGGGTGTTTGTGAGGGTCCTGAGAACGAGCAACAGCACTAATGGACTGCTCTACGGTGGGTGCCACCTGAGCGGGCACCCACCATAGAGCAGGCCATTAGTGCTGTTGCTCGTTCTCAGGACCCTCACAAACACCCCCTTTTCTCACTGTAAGTCTAAAGGGTCATCCAGACATGGACCCCTTGCTTGATGTGTCTAGAGGGGTGTCAGCTATACCCTCCTGACGAGGCCCAATAAGGCCGAAATGATCGTCGGGGTTGCTGCACCTTTCGTGCAGGGATGACGTCCTTGGCAATCAGTGCTGGCCACCCTTTCTGGGTGAGAGCAGGCTGATTTGCATATGGAGCATTGAACCCTGTAATGGCACAATCAGGCTAAAACCTTGTTTGTGAGACCTGAGCAGGTACCCACTGTAGAGCAGGCCATTAGTGCTGTTGCTCGTTCTCAGGACCCTCACAAACACCCCCCCCCTTTTCTCATTACATAATTTGAGAAGTATAAATGTGAGGGCAGCGCTTCTATATATTATTGGTGTACAGTAATCAAATAAATATAAAAATGGGTGCTGCCGTAATGGAATATGAAGTGTCCACACACCAAGGACACAATGAAAAAATAGAAGAGAACGAATATTCCAGGCGCACTTAAATTGTAGCTAAAACATAATTTAAGTATAATGTGTGTAACGGCAGTATGCAATATGAAATACTTATATTTTACGCTGTGGGTTCTTATTTCTTCCTCTCCTCCTTGATAAATCTCCTATAATTGACTCCTCTGATTAGGTACAGAATTGTTGTATAGATCCAGATTCCAGGATTGGAAGGAGGCAGTCCTAATCTAGGCAATACTCGAAACAAACCTCATAAAATACAGGGCTCGAGTCGAGCGGGAACGCGCAGGAACGGCGTTCCCGCACTTCTCCCACAGCGGGAACGCTGCGGGAACGCAGCATTCCCGCTGTGGCCCGAGCCCGAACGCCGCCGCCGCACATTGCCGGCGGCCACGTGCTTCCTGTTACAAGGGCCGGTGACAGGAGGTGGAGCCGCTCGCCTGGCTGTTTCATAGATCCCAGGCGAGCGGCTGCACTTCCTGGCAGAAGCAGCAGCAAAGGTGAGCTGGGGGGGGCAATATCCATGAGACCTGGGGGGGCAATATCCATGAGACCTGGGGGGCAATATCCATGAGACCTGGGGGGGCAATATCCATGAGACCTGGGGCATTATCCATGAGAGCTGGGGCATTATCCATGAGAGCTGGGGCAATATCCATGAGACCTGGGGCATTATCCATGAGACCTGGGGCATTATCCATGAGAGCTGGGGCAATATCCATGAGACCTGGGGCAATATCCATGAGACCTGGGGCATTATCCATGAGACCTGGGGCATTATCCATGAGAGCTGGGGCAATATCCATGAGACCTGGGGCAATATCCATGAGACCTGGGGCATTATCCATGAGACCTGGGGCAATATCCATGAGACCTGGGGGTAATATCCATGAGACCTGGGGGTAATATCCATGAGACCTGGGGGCAATATCCATGAGACCTGGGGGCAATATCCATGAGACCAGGGGGCAATATCCATGAGACCTGGGGGCAGTATCCATGAGACCTGGGGCATTATCTATGAGAGCTGGGGCAATATCCATGAGACCTGGGGCATTATCCATGAGACCAGCGGGCATTATCCATGAGACCAGGGGGCATTATCCATGAGACCTGGGGGCATTATCCATGAGACCTGGGGGCATTATCCATGAGACCTGGGGCAATATCCATGAGACCTGGGGGTAATATCCATGAGACCTGGGGGCAATATCCATGAGACCAGGGGGCAATATCCATGAGACCTGGGGGCAGTATCCATGAGACCTGGGGCATTATCCATGAGAGCTGGGGCAATATCCATGAGACCTGGGGCATTATCCATGAGAGCTGGGGCATTATCCATGAGACCAGGGGGCATTATCCATGAGACCAGGGGGCAATATCCATGAGACCTGGGGCATTATCCATGAGACCTGGGGCAGTATCCATGAGAGCTGGGGCATATCCATGAGACCTGGGGGCATTATCCATGAGACCTGGGGCAATATCCATGAGACCTGGGGCATTATCCATGAGAGCTGGGGCATATCCATGAGACCAGGGGGCAATATCCATGAGACCCGGGGGTAATATCCATGAGACCTGGGGGCAATATCCATGAGACCAGGGGGCAATATCCATGATACCTGGGGGCAGTATCCATGAGACCTGGGGGCAATATCCATGAGACCTGGGGGTAATATCCATGAGACCAGGGGGCAGTATCCATGAGACCTGGGGGTAATATCCATGAGACCTGGGGGCAGTATCCATGAGACCTGGGGGCAGTATCCATGAGACCTGGGGGCATTATCCATGAGACCTGGGGGCAATATCCATGAGACCTGGGGGCATTATCCATGAGACCTGGGGGCAGTATCCATGAGACCTGGGGCATATCCATGAGACCTGGGGGCAGTATCCATGAGACCTGGTGCATATCCATGAGACCTGGGGGCAATATCCATGAGACCTGGGGCATATCCATGAGACGTGGGGGCAGTATCCATGAGACCTGGGGCATATCCATGAGAGCTGGGGGCATTATCCATGAGAGCTGGGGCATTATCCAGGAGAGCTGGGGGCAGTATCCATGAGAGCCAGGGGCATTATCCATGAGAGCTGGGGCATTATCCATGAGACCTGGAGGCAATATCCATGAGAGCTGGGGGGGCATTATCCATGAGAGCTGGGGCAATATATACCCATATGAGCTGGGGCAATTATATCCAAGTGAACTGGGGGCAATTATATCCATGTGAACTGGGGAAAATATATCCATATAACCAGTGCTGTGTATATTATTCTTGAGGTTCAGTGCTGTGTATGTTATTCTGTGGGCTCAGTGCTGTGTATGTTATTCTGGGGGCTCAGTGCTGTGTATGTTATTCTGGGGGCTCAGTGCTGTGTATATTATCCTGGAGGCTCAGTGCTGTGTATATTATTCTGGGGGCTCAGTGTTGTGTATGTTATTCTGGGGGCTCAGTGCTGTGTATGTTATTCTGGGGGTTCAGTGTTGTGTATATTATTCTGGGGGTTCAGCGCTGTGTATATTATTCTGGGGGCACAGTGTTGTGTATATTATTCTGGGGGTCTGTGCCGTGATATATATATATTATATATAAAATGCGATAGTCCAGTTGCCACAATCCCGAGTATACCTGTACGTAGTGATACCTTTCACTGATCAGTAGTTTCCACACTCTTGAAAGCTTGTCTTTTAAATGTAAAGTTAACCCAATAAAAATGGTATCACCGGCACGCACTGCTATACTTGTGATATATATATATATATTTTCTTCAGGTAATGGGGGTTGTGGAATTCGTGGGTGAGTTCCCTCACCTTTTTTCCCAGCACTTGACCCTTGATAAAATAGTTCTGCTGCCTATTTTATGAGATTTGTATGAGAATCTGGATCTATACAACAATTCTGTACCTAATCAGAGGAGCCAATTATAGGAGATTTATCAAGGAGGAGAGGAAGAAATAAGAACCCACAACGTAAAATATAAGTATTTCAATTCTAATTTTTATTTTTGAAGTGCTTTCTTGGTGTTACAAACACCAATTGTTTATATCTATTTCATATTGCATACTGTGGTTACACACATTAAGTGCGCCTGGAATATTTCTTCACTTCATACATTACATAGGCTGAAAAAAGACATGCGTCCATCAGGTTCAGCCTTTCACACATCACCTACTGCTGTTGATCCAAAAGACGGCAAAAAACCCAGTCTGAAGCGCTCACCAATATGCAACACACTGGGAAAAAATTCCTTGACCCCAGAAGGGCAGTCAGATTTCTCCTTGGATCAAGAAGCTTACCCACATATTAAATATTATAACCCTTAATATTCTGTGTCTGCAGGAAGTCATCCAGTCATTTTTTAAAAGTCTGTATAGTCTTTTACCCAACCACCTCAACAGGCAGAGAATTCCACAGCTTTATTCTCACGCTAAAATAAATAGGTTGTCATAATTCTTGAAAATCCCAGTAAAGTACAGATACAAGGTGTTACTGTAATATCCATTTGCAGGCTGTATGCCACACAGAAATTATTTTACTATTGAAATGACATTTGGTCAAAATGGTGATAACAAAAATGTTGCACATCATAAAATGATACTTTAGTAAATAAAACCTGCACTTGTAGAAATAGTAAATATAAGACAATTTGACACATTAAAACATTTTAAAAAGGGTTTGGGTAAGGTTTTCCCACATTTTTCTAAGTGCATCAAAATTTGCTATATTTATTATTTTTCCATTTGCTTCAAATCAAAGATGCTCATGTCATTTTGCTGATTGTTTTCTAGAAGCGACCTGGTCTATGTTACACTATAATGCATGTTATAAAATGTAATTGCCATTTTGAAGTGTGACGAAATCCAATGTGTCATTGCAGTAGGATACCATTATCTTTATATTCTATTTGTATTTTTGCAAGTAGCATCTCTTATAATCAAATTATGACCACAACAAATAGTCATAAGCATATTATATTTATTTGGCACAATGGCCATTTCTGACTGTTTGCTAATAGTGCAGTACCTATTTGAAATTGTGCAAGTTGAGGGACACCATCTAGTGTTTAGAGCAATTCATCTCAGCATTATTTCTGTAAATGATTAACATATACTTGAAACTTTCATTTTGTAAGCTATCTCTGAATAACAATATTTCTGCAGGATTGTTATTTTACAATAGAATACATCCCATATTTAAAAAAATAAAATTATAATACATTTTTCAAAAAGAAACACTTTGAAATCTAAGAAAATGTAATGCATTCATCTGGAATGGCAAGCATCCGCAGGTCAAAGCAGAATCTTTAAATCGCACTGATAAGTAAGGCGGTATTGGAGTACCAAACATTAAACTTATCTATGAAGCTGCAATGTTGACCCATATATAACGAATGGACATATATGGAGATAGATTAAAGAAAAACCTTGAAAAATCTTAAATGGGCTGAGAACTGTTGAAATACTAAAAGGGATAAAAGTTGTTAGAATCTGCAAGGGGTTACATTTTGGTAAAATGTTTGGATATATAGGCTACTGTTTTAATCGTTTAAATATGTTGGCTTTAGTGCTCTCCTCCTGGTGATATACATACAGTATATATAAAACACCAAGAAAGAGCACTCCATATTATTGACCACCTTCTTCCATCATTTTCTGTGAAAAAAAACACAGTTTTAAAGATGCTCAAAAAAACCTGACTAAGGTATAATGATGGGGATTCAGTTCACAAAGTTATGATCATAATTTGCTTAAGCCTGTCACAGTCGCCAATGTACCCCATCTTTGACAGGTCCTATCTGCCGGGGAGCTCCAGGCTGAGTAGATCCTGTAAGTGCGGACTCGGTCAAGTTAGATAGGACCTTCTTGCAATGTGGTATTTGTAAGAAGAGGATAATATATATCTATTTCTTTAAAATAGGGTTCCTTTTTTTCCCCTTAAATAATTGGGCAGAGGCTGCTGACAGCCTCTGCCCAATTATTTTTTAAATACCTTTCTTATTTTCTGTGATTTAAGCTCACCTTTTGTCGATTGGTGCACACAACTTGCAAAGAGTAGGAACTGAAAATTGCGTACTGGTACAGGACTTACACACTTTACATATGCAAGTTTTGTAGCGCCTACACGGAACGATCAGCACTGTGCATGCATGTGCCTCTCTGAGAACGTGATGTCGGCACGTCCTCTCCATGCTGATTTCACTAGTGACCTATCAGGTGATCGTCAACCAGAAAATTCTAAATCCTGGCTGCTGATGATGCTGGGAGGGGACGAAACGATTCCAACTTTTATTATTATTATTAATATACTTTATATAGCAGCAGCATATTGCGCAGCGCTGAACAATAGGCACAATATAGACAGGGTTACAATACAATGAGACTGAGCAACATTTGATAAACCAGTACAAGGGGAAACGAGGGCCCTATTCCCGTGGGAACTCACAATCTAGAAGGGTTGGGGTGGAAACAGAAGAAGAGGACTGCAAGGTGAGAGTGATGGACTGGTTGGAAACAGGAGAAGAGGACTGCAAGATGAGAGTGATGGACTGGTTGGGGCAGTGAGGGGTATCAGTGAGTCGGGTGGTAGGCTTTCCTAAATAGGAAGGTCTTAAGAAAGCGTTTGAAGGAAGGGAAACTAGGGGAGAGTCTGACAGCACAAGGGAGAGGGTTTCTGCCAGCGATATTTATTTATTTATAAAGGATTTTACCAGGAAGGATACATTGAGATTTCTCTCGTTTTCTATTATGTCCTGGGATATCTTCAGATCGGGGCAAGAGGGGTGGGGTAGATCAGGGAGGCACTCCTCACATCCTGACCCTTTTTAAGATATAAAGTAATCAGGATGTGTAGACTGTCACTTTAAGATTTTGCTAACCCCTATTAGAAACTCTATTATGAACCACCAAGTATATTTGAGTTGTGGCTGTGGAATCATTCAATAGTCACCAGCTCACTCTATGGGCCACATTACGATCTCCATGCTAAAACAGGGGCGGTAGGGAGGAAAAACTGCGCCCACAGTTTTCCCCCTACTGTCCCCCGTTTTAGCGTGGAATTACAATGCAAGCGGTTAAAAAGCTGCCTGCATTGTTACCGCGCGCTACGGCCCAGGGTGCTCGTGGCAGCGCTGAGTGCAGCCGCGAGCATCCACTCGATGGAGTCCATAGGACTCCATTGAGCCAGACGCCGGCGGTCACATGACCTGCTGGATCTCGCCTCGCCAGTCAGTGTAGTGATACGCAGGGAGAGACTGGGGGGACTGCTTCCGCCAGTCTTTCCTTGCTCCCGTCGGATGGGGGAGGCGGTTGGAGCCGCGATCCTCGCCGCGGGACAGGAGGTGAGTATACGATTCTGTTTTTTATTTTTTAGGCTGGTGTTAACACCAAGTCCTGGCTCTGGACCGCAGCTAACGTGAGCGTTAACGTTAGCGTCAATATTGTAATGTGGCACTTTATTTGCAATTCCTTTGCAAAATATAGGAAGCGCAATTTTGCATTATGCCTCCTGTTGTCATATTAATGAGTGTGCCTGTTATACTAAGTTGTTCACTTGTTAATGTCAATAGTTTCAGTAAATTGGGCTTCAAGTCTATAGGGACCTAACGACTCATCACTAGCTACAGTTCAGCTAAATGATCTTGTAGTTTTTCTATTGTGCTTCTCTGTACTGTCACATTATACAAGTCAAAATCCTTTGCCTCTGGCAGAAACAAGTCAAATCATTGGCCTAGAATCACTAAGCATCTGAATTATAATGAAGTTAGAGGTGCGTGTCCCAGCATGTAAATTACTGTTGGGGGAAAAAATGAAAGTCACTGTGAACTAGACATGTGCATTCGTTTTAGTACTAAAACGATTTAGTCCGAATTTTGGGATAATTTCGTTTTCGTATGACTCAAGAGATACGAAACTGCTCAGTACAAAAAACGAAAGAAACTAAAATAAAATGCACTACATTTTAGTTTCAGTCCTTTTTGTGATATTACATTGAGTGAAGGAGACCAGCAATAAAGGGCGCAACATCGCAAAGCTACAGAAAAGGTTTGTATGCGTAATCCTTCCCGACCCCTACCCAAAAATCTGACAGTGATAGAGCTCCAGAATACTCACTCGCAGCACAGACAGCCAGCACAGGAGAGGAAAAGTTAACTTAACCCTTGCATGATTATGAAATAAATCACACTGAAAGCTAATGACAGAGGAGGGCTGGATAGTAAAAACCCCTCTATAACAAGCAGCGATGGGAGAAGAGAGGGACTTTATAAAACGTGTGTTATCTCCCCTCCCACTCTGCATAATAGGGGCTTAGGTCTGATACATTTTATATTATCCAGGAGCACTATCCCCTTTCCTCATCTATAATACACGTTTTATATAAAGTCCCTCTCCTCTCCCAGTGCTGCTTGTTATAAAGTTTTTTTTATGTCTGATACATTTAGTATCCAGCTCTCACAGTTACTCTGTCATTATGAGCCTTCAGTGTGATTTATTTGAATGTTTTCCCTGGATTTAAAGTGCTTTATTTTATTATAAAAATAAATTTGCACCAGTCATCTCTTCTCTGAGCTTTCAGACCGATTTACGTTAATATTTTCCCTCTCCCCTGCTTTTATATTCCTGTGTCTCCCCCACAGAGATACAAAGTTTAAGTAAAAGTTCCCTCCCCTGTGCTGGATAAGCATTGCATTCCGAAGTTCTGCACCCTACACATGCCAATGCATTAGGATGTTCTATACAGAGAGACACATTAATCAATGCAGGAGGATGTTGTATACATTATACAGAGAAAGGTATAAATTGAGGATGTTCTATACAGAGAGGGACCACTACAATAGTAATTGTATCCACTGATTTTCGGATGAATGAAAATAGTTTTCATACTAAAGAACTGAAAACAAATTTCTTTAGCAACTAAATAAATTGCATTTTAGGACTAATCCATTAGTTCAAAACGAAATTTTGTGCTGTGCACATGTCTACTGTGAACTGCACAACAGAACTGCAATCTCCTAGCATTGTAAGTATAGGAACCCTGACTTGACAGTGAGTGGACGTTGACCTGCACATCTCCCAAAATGGATTGTATTCAAAACATGTGAATTAAATTCCCCAAGTACGGTCGAAACAAAAGCAAATAAGGCACAGAAAAGAACCTCCGTGTCTGCAACTGGTTTGCAAACACAAAAAAGAAATCCAAAGTGCAGACATACATGCTAACCCACTAAAAACTGACTAGAATGTCACCTCCAAAGTTTGGAGAATCGATGGCGAGATTGGCACCATCACATAATGTTTGTAGACGGTTCATCAAGAATCCTTCTACAAAAACCTGACATGTAACAAATTCTAGAAAATAATAAACAATTTATTAAATATTCAGTAGCATAATGTCAAGCTAATAGCATAGCCATACCAGCCTCCATGCCACAACACATGAGAAACAGGAGGTTATTCAGAGAGAGGTGAAAACCAGGAGAATTGGCAGGAGAAGAGAAGGATCTAGACCAAATAGCCGATTTGGAAAGTGAGATAAATGGGAGAATTTCTCTGGTTTGGCTATTTTGACCTAGAATTTTCACTTCTCTGATCATTCTTCTGGTTTTCACCTCTCTCCGAATAACCCTGACAGTGAACACACATAAAATACACAGTGAAATGGAAAAAAAAAATTAATATGTTTGTCTCAAGATATATGAATCACCTAAATAACACTACTATAATAGTGGGTCATTCACATCAATGGTAATAGATAATATGCCCCATCACATGGCTAAAGCCAACTAATGGCAAATAATGGGACCAGTCCTGTTACCACTGTGAAAATGGGGGAATGACAATAAAACACCAACACTCTGACCATTAATAGATTGAGAAAAGTGATTCCACATATTCCACCTCCTCAACTGAGAACAAGTAACTCATTACAAGAAAAATGTATGTGAGTTAAACTGACACACACGTCCCAAAAAAGCTGTATTACAATGTACATGTGTCACGTGAGGTGTCCAGTAAGTACCGGCAAACAAGATAAGAAGAACCCACGCGCAGTAAATGAAAATGAATGACACAAAAGATTGTTGTAAAATTGCAGAAAATATATTGAATGAACTGGATGCAAAACAAAAAGCCAGTTAGCTGTATAAACAATAATAGTCTGTGGAAAAACAATAGAGGATGTTCAAAAATACAGTCTCTGGGTAAATTGAAAACTTAAGAAGGAAACCTGGATGAATGATAATCGTCTTTGAGATTGAACAAGGAGGAACTGAGGATCATGAATAGAGGTCTTGAGGAGTATCAGGTTGTATAGTCCAGAAACAGGCAAAAGGTCATAGGCTGGTGGCGATCTTGGATGGTCGGAATACAGGCAAAGGGTTCGGTACACTGGCAGACAAAGTTCAGGCAGGATAGTCACAAGGCTCTGGGGTAATTTCAGCACGTCCTTAGTATGTAAGGTTCAGACTTTAATGACCGAGCATTGGCTGGATGTGGGAGTGCTTCTTTTAAGGAATCCAGCCAATGCTAATTAAGTCCACATGAAGATGCAGGACCTGAAAGAAGACAAGGTGTATTAACAAATACATGAGCATGTTACCAGGGTTTTATTTAGCAAATTCAAGATTTGGTTCTCTTTCTGCGACATCGCCATGGAGTCTGGGTTGGCACATTACAACATGTCACTTTTTGACACCCAAGTTGAAAAAGTCATAAAACGAAATGTATAATAGGTAGGAGTACAATCTGCAGCAGGATGGTAGCTTAGCATGATTAGAACAAACGTGTACTTTAAATAAAACTTTAGCAATCTGGCAACAAATATTACTATATGTAATGATGTAGAGTATCTTGCTGCAAGAGTGCTAAACAAAAAGTTGGTTTTAGTTTCTAACTGTATGACTTTTTATCAATATTTTGTGATCAGAAGAAAAATAACACAGAGAAATGTTTTTTTGTATAACTTAAAAAAATTCACTACAATTGTTTATTGTTTACTACTTCAAACCTTGTAATACTGCATTCAGGTACAAAATAAATATCCATGTACTTGTCACGATAATGAGACATACTTCAGATATTCCAAATCCATTGACAACGCATAATTACATGCAGGATCATTTTTCATCTATAAACACTCAGAAAAAGCACATCCTTCAACTAGTAGATATGCTTGTGAATATTTTACCTAAGTAGGGATATTAAAATAAAGCATTATAATTCATGCTGTGTATAGTGACACATTAGTTATAAGAAGTAATAGACTGCTCTCCATGATTAGACTACCTTATCTCTCCAAGATATCAGATAAGTTGTATTCAATGTGTCCCCTAGACCTTCAGTCTTAGAAATATAGCGTTCATATATCAAGCTTTCAAAAAAGACTGTTTAATGTTGTCCTTCACAGACAATGCTGTATTATCATTTGTCTTAGATGAAGTGCATATAAAATAAGTAATAAATGATAAGGGATTCAATTCAATGCATTAAAGTTTCTGTCTATAGTTAACCTAAATGTGTTATAAATGATATCAACCCAATATGCGTTACATTTATTGAACAGCTACCTGGGGCCCCCAGGTAAAAAGAATATTTTTTTTTTTGAAGATTAGGTTCAAAACAAGACAGTTAAAGCTTGAAGACAAACTTTGATGTTGGCTGCCACACAAAGTGACAATATACAGAAAAAAGACAGGACATCTTTAATGGAGCAAAACGAAGTGAGGCTTCACCGCAATCAGATCCTTTCTCAAACCAAACATGAACCGAAATATATTTTTTATTAAAGCAAATAGGCATGAAATTACTAATAATTACAACCAATGATTAAATCATAAAGAAATTACTTACAGTTGCCGTCTATAAAGCCCCACTTCTTGATGAGATACAGATAAAAACAACCAATGAAAAACAAAAAATGAGTAAACTAGAAATTTAAACCAAAATGCGAAAAAAAAGGGTACAAAAAAATAGCTGCCACGGACTGCCCAAAAGCATTCCTCTGGCGTAATCACATTCCTTCTGTATAAAAAAACTAACAAAAAAAACACTAGAGAAATGATGTCTCATAATAACTACAAGAAAATGTCCGCTGTGAACCACTCATCCATTGTAGCTCTCGTACATGCGCGAAGCCAATGTTCCTCTCGCATTGGTAAATATGGATGTCAGTGCAAAGTCAGAAAGACCAAGTTACAGTAGTTTATGCTACCATTTGACATTAATAGAATAATTATAAACATGGATAAAAAAGTTAAAATCGGTAGAATAGATACCAGGGATAGAAAATAGAATCAATAAATTGGATAAAATAGGATAAATAAAATAGATATACTGTAGATGTGACTAGATGAGAAAATCTCAACAGCCTGAAGTTCTGTTATGAACTTGGTGGATGCAGCTTAACCCCTTCACTACCGAGATCGAGATATGTTGGGCTTCAAAAGGCACCATCCGGTGCCTCGATATCGAGATATCTCGATCCACAGCTCTGCTGCCCAAAACAAAATTAAATTCATTTGTTGCAAGTAAATTTTGTTTGCATTTGGGTTTCAGAAGGTGCCTTCAAGGTTTTAGTCCTGTGGACATAATGCCAATCCTGTGGAGCTAAAACTGTGTAAAATTGGCTGATGAATTCCCTGCATAGTGCATTCAGCAGTTGATGCAGGGAAAAAAACACACAAGTTGCAGCTGTAATGTCTGTATCACAATTTGGCCAGTAGATGGTGCCATCTACTGGCCAAATAGGTTATTTACAGTAAGAACTAAAATGGGAATATGCCCAAATATTTCTTACTGTTTAAGTAATTAAAAATGATTTAACAAAAAAACACTGGTTTCTGACAAAAAATATTTGGAAAATCACTTGGTAGTGAAGGGTTAAGTAGATTATAAATGTAAATGATAGGTGGAAAGATAGTTAGAACAGTCTGAACATCTGTGATGAACTTGGTGGCTGTAGCTTAATTGTAGCTTTATTGTATGAAAGTTTTTTCTACTCAATAGAAGTCTATGAAAAATAGTGTTTCTTTCTCTCAATGGAAGTCTGTTGGAATTTTGCCCTTTTTGGATGTCTGCTACAGAAATTCCATGAGTCGGATTCATTTCAAAAGATCTAGCGTACCGTGTCAGACTATTGTGAAGCTCTATGGTTGGTTTGGTGGTCACTGAAAGCTCTAGGATAAGTTTATTGTTTTATATATTGGTCTAAGAAGAAGCTCAGATAGAATATCAAGCCTGATCTTCTGATACCTAAAGTAAATGGCTGTGTAAAAACATTTTACCTTTTTTATAACTCCTTCACTATCATGTCTTTAAAAAAATTTCAAAAGCATCTTCGGGTATTTGAGATCGAGTTAACTCAAACTAGTTTTAGTATAGAGCAGTGGTCCCAGCCCTGATCCTGGAGTACCCCTATCAGGCCAGGTTTGTCAGATAGCTGAAGCGAAGCACAGATGACATGATTTGTTGCTCAATTATTGCAACATTCAGTCTGCATTTCCCTAAGGAAATCCTTAAAATCTAGCCTGTTAGGGGTACTTGGGGTCCAGAGTTGGGAACCACTGGTCTAGAGGAATGGAAATGAATTTCAATTATGGCAAATGAAATTCGTTTGCAAATGGGCTCAAAAATATTTCTCTAATTGTCCAATGCATCGGACATGAGAGCTGATGTAGTGGAATTTTTTGCAGTGTTGGGACATCAGAGTCTCCTTTGGATTACTGTGATTGCGCAACAGAGGGAGTCCTCTGCCTGCCAGATAGTAAATACAGGAAGTAAATACACTGTAATTACAGTGCAACTAGACTCTATAGAGGTTATTCATTAACATCTGAATTGGCCTGGAATTGCACCAGATGGTGACTTTCTCGGTTCGGTGCAATTTTGGGCCAATTCGTCTGTTCACTAAGCTGTCAATTCCCCGAATACTGGCAATTTGACAGCAAAATATGGTGCAATTTGTCAGCACAAAATTTCCGTTTTTTACTTTTTGTTTTTAAAGACCGTTTATTCTTTTAAGTTTCAAAAAACAAACCTTTGTATTTTTTCACTTTTTAGAACAATTTTTGCATTTTTTGTATTGTTTAGACAATATTTTTGGTTTTCTTATTTTTAAGACTTTTTAATTTTGAAACAGACCTTTTTATTATTTTTTAAGGGACTTTTTTATTTGAACACATTTTTACTGATTTATACTCCTACAAGGTGGAAAGCCTGCCCAGAGGGCAGTCTATTGTGGATATATTGCCCCTCCTCATGGATATATGCCCCAGCTCGTGGATATTGCCCCAGCACGTGGATACTGCCCCAGCACGTGGATACTGCCCCAGCTCGTGGATACTGCCCCAGCTCGTGGATATTGCCCCAGCACGTGGATATTGCCCCAGCACGTGGATACTGCCCCAGCACGTGGATACTGCCCCAGCACGTGGATATTGCCCCCAGCTCGTGGATATTGCCCCAGCTCGTGGATATTGCCCCAGCACGTGGATATGATATTGCCCCAGCACGTGGATACTGCCCCAGCACGTGGATATTGCCCCCCAGCTCCTGGATATTGCCCCCAGCTCCTGGATATTGCCCCCCAGCTCGTGGATATTGCCCCAGCACGTGGATACTGCCCCAGCACGTGGATATTGCCCCCCAGCTCCTGGATATTGCCCCCCAGCTCCTGGATATTGCCCCAGCACGTGGATATTGCCCCAGCACGTGGATACTGCCCCAGCACGTGGATATTGCCCCAGCACGTGGATATTGCCCCCCAGCTCCTGGATATTGCCCTGCAGCTCCTGGATATTGCCCCCCAGCTCATGGATATTGCCCCCAGCTCCTGGATATTGCCCACCAGCTCCTGGATATTGCCCCCAGCTCCTGGATATTGCCCCCAGCTCATGGATATTTCCCCCAGCTCCTGGATATTGCCCCCAGCTCATGGATATTGCCCCCAGCTCATGGATATTGCCCCCAGCTCATGGATATTGCCCCCAGCTCATGGATATTGCCCCCAGCTCATGGATACTGCCCCCAGCTCATGGATACTGCCCCCAGCTCCTGGATATTGCCCCCAGCTCATGGATATTGCCCCCAGCTCATGGATATTGCCCCCAGCTCATGGATATTGCCCCCAGCTCGTGGATATTACCCCCCAGCTCGTGGATATTGCCCCCCCAAGCTCTCATGGATATATGCCCCAGATCAGACCCCAGACCAGACATGGGGTGGCTGTTCGAATGCTCTATCGGCATTCAGACAGCCGCCCCATGAGCTCCGCACCATACTTACCTTTCCGAGCGGCGCCAGGGAAGTGAAAGTTTCCCCGCTTCCGGTTGTTGAAGGACCCAAGCCTCCCACGTGACCGGGGCTTGGGTCCTTCAAAGAGCGGAAGCGAGGAACTTTCAGTTCCCCGGCGCCGCTCGGAAAGGTAAGTATGGCTCAGGGGTTGGATGCGCGTGGCAGCCGGGTGGAGGCTGCGAGCGCAGCCTCTACCCGGCTGCTGTGTGCATCTTGTAACCGCCGCGGTGAGCGCACAACCGGCTCGTGCCGTGGCGGTTGCATGCGCGCGCAACCAACCGTCTCTGGTTGCGCGCGCATGCGCAGAGTAAGGCTTGGCAACGGACACGCCAAGCCTTACTCAATTATAGTATAGATTAGGAGAATAGGAGATTAGATTCAAACAGAGCCATCAATGAAGCCCCCCGACAGATGTACTAATTGAAAAAATAACCCGACTCCCCTCCTACAGATGTACAAATGATAAATAGACACATATTCCTCCCAAATGTCGAAGGACAAGGTCTTTATCAGGGCACAAAAAACACGCAGGGTTATTCAAAGAGATCCGAATGGCTGGAGAAAGGTAACCGAACGCTGAAAATCAGCGTTCGGTTACCTTTCTTGGCCATTCGGCTATCCAGAGAGCAGGCAATTCACCAAATCCTGGCGAATTGCCTGCACATTCGGTGTCGGTTCGAGGGCAGTGAAATCCCCATAAAAAAGCACTGCTTCGGCTATTCAGAGAACACAAACTAGCAGTGAAAGGTTCCTGAATTGCCCTGCCATTCGATGATTTCATTCGACAGGTTTATTCAGGAGAATCCCATAGGCTTCAATGTTAAAAATATTCCCGTTTTAATTCAATATCTAATAAACCATTCGTTATAAAAATCTGCAGTAAAGAGTCTCTTTATTTATTGATTTTTCGGGATATTTTAAGCATTTTTCTGAATTTTTAAATTTTTTTTAAAAAAGAATGATTTTTTTTTTTTTTAAAGTTTACTTATTTTTTCTGTAACAGCCCTTTTTATTATCATTCCTTGGACCTCATATGTAAATTTCAGACATTTTCACTCAGTAGTTTTGTTTGCAAACAGCGTTTCACTTTTCAAACATTCATGCAAACTGTTTTGCTAATTTATTCACTTCATTCGTCTGCGGTGTCGGCTTTTTCTGGAGGCTGCGCTGCGTGTGATCGGCTCCTGCTCGGGTTTTTCCGGCGTCTTCGGCGGGTTAATCCAGATGTTTTTGTGGGTTTCGGCGTGCATTCGCCAGGTTTTTGCGGTGACTTGCTGAATACACTGCAGGGTCGCCGAAATGGGATTGCCGAATCGGCCCGAATTGAAGAGAACGAAAAGTCAACAAACATGCGGTGACTTTTCGATTCTCTTTGAATAATCCTGACGGTGTCCATAGCACTAGATGACTTTAATTTGAAACCCTCCTTCTACATTTGTGTAAGTGACTTACAGGTAAAGGTTGGCTTCATGACATACTTACTGTACACACCTAGGGTAAATAATGTTGACTTCAAAAGACTTGAAGGGTTTCTCGCAACTATTTTAATTTGTACAAATATATACTTAATGCATTTAAATGTTTGTAATTAAGAATTTATTTAATTTAGATACATATATGACATAAGCTAATATTGTCTATTAATAGTGTGTAATCTCAAACCGTCTGTTACATCAGACAAAACAAAAATATGAATCCGAATGGGTGCAAAAAAATGAGAAGTGTATTGAGAGCTTTGCCGTGACCTTTCCCTTTGGAAATCATATGTAATTATATTGGTCTATTAGACTCACATATTCTGCTCAAGATGAGAGGATTGGGACCCAGAGGTGCACTTTGCTATGCCATGTAGCTTGATTAATATTCCAACTGCAAAGTGTGAAACCATTTTGATTGGATCATTACTTTTATCACTCAAATAATTGTTCTGCTGGCCATATGAAAGGCTATACAATACACCTTTACACTTCGCAGGAGGGAATCACAAAGCAGAAGCAAGCAGAATTCTTTAATAAGAAATATAACTATATTGAGTCATCATGTTTTTCAGTCTTCATTTCAGGGAAACATTAGGGGCTTCTTATTGTATTGTATATTTCAAAATACCGTATACAATTATTGTTTTGGAAATCTCAGAAACCTTTACCTTTAATAAAAATGGATGGAACATTTTACCATAGCAGTTCAACTTAAATCTCAGTAGGGACTCCTGTAATTACGTTGTGTACAAAAGTGAATTTGTTGCATCCAACATTTTCAAGTGTCTCACAATTTAAATACATTTGCCCCTATTCCAAACCGAACACAGACCGGTGAGCTGGAGCTTTCACCATTACTGTTTGTCAACACTTTTTACCTTTTTTCCTCATAACATTTTATTTTTTAATTTTTTTTATGTAATCTTTATTTTTACTTTAATATTTCACAGGGTTATTAACATGCAAGTTCCTACTTTGATATTCCATGTTATATTTACCACCTACAAGTCAGTACTTTAATATTTCCACTGTTACAGTAAAAACTCACATTTACGGGATTTGCAGTAGGATTTACATCTTTGGGATTTAAGATTAAAACGAGCAAGTCCAGGAGTTACAGTAAAACCGGCTGGGTGGAGTAGAGGTAACATCACTGCTCTGCATGGAGAGAGCCTGTGGAGACATGGGTTCGATCCCAGCGAGCAACCTCTCCAGTAAGTGTCCTTGGGCAAGACACCTAACGGTACATACTCGTAGGGATGAGCTGTTTGGTTCAGATGGTTCGGAGTTCGACCCGAACCATGGTGTTCGAAAGTTCGCGAACTTTGAACTTTTTGGGTGTGTTCGGTTCGAGTTCGAAAAAAAAAAAGAAATTTTGAAAAAAGTATCGAAAATGCTTAAAAAATACTATAAAATCTAGAAATAAAGAGACTCTTTACTGTAGAATATTATAAGCAACGGTTTATTAGATATTGAATTAAAAACTAATGTGTACATGCAAAGATTCTCAACTCTAAATGACCTATGTTTTTCAAATGTCATAACAACAACAGATGTTTTAGTCTGGTCTAATCAATTTGATACATTGTAGACTATACTGAGGGTGAGGGGGTGGGGTGGTGTCTGCTTCTGATTGAGATTTGAGAAGTGTTAATTTCCCTCCTAAAACTTCTAATATGCTGTATTTCACCGCTGTGTGCTCAGCTCATTTTTACCGCTTTCGCTCATCATGTTTAAACGCGATTTTGAAGCCACATTTTGTTAAATGACCGACATGTTAGATATCGTTCTTTCCGGCAGACTCCGCAGATTCATAATATATCATTTTTATATGTATACGTCCTGTCCTGGCTGTATATTATGAAAAAATGCAATAAAAATTGAATTTTTAATCATCTACAGTGTGTAAAGTGTTGTTTTTTTCACATTTTAGCACATGAGCGTTTGCGGTTATGTTTTCTATGGGGTGCGCTTGTACAAAAATTAGAAATGGGGACTTGTTACATTTTGTGGGGGGAATTACGTGATTTATAGCAAACGCACCCCATAGAAAAAATTCATGAGTGCATCATCGTTCACATTATAATTGCAATGTGAACAATATTGCTGCATTAATAAAAATAACACACAAAAAAAAATACATGTTTTTTTTTTTTTTTTTTACTTTATACCTGATCATGTTGGGTATCATTCGAAAGGCCATGCTCAGGCCTTTCGATTGACACCCTCCATGACCCACTAGTGCCTGGAGATATCTGGGTTCAAATGAACCCCCTATCTCCACCAGGGGATTGGCCTGGGCAATATATATACGCATGATGTGAGCTGGCCTGGGCAATATATAGATATATACGCATGATGAAAATTTGCAAAGGATAAGGCACGCAAAGTGAAATTTTGATGTGTCTGAAATTGAAACTTACGTGACAACTCTTATTTTTTTTTTGTTAATTTATATTTGTTCAATACAGTTAATTTTAATTTGTTTAATAGAGTTAATTTAAAATGGTTTAATACAGTTTATTTATATTTAATTTACCTTTACTATTGGTGCTTTTCAAACTTTATTCTTAAGTAAAAAGAAATTTAGCAGTTTCATGTTGTGTCGTTTTTTTTTGGGGGGTGCAAGTAGCTGGTCTTGCCTAGGGCGCAAAATAGTCTAGCACCGGCCCTGACCGCATGGTCCACCCCTGCACTCTTCCACAATACCACAGAGGGGTTACTGTATGATGGCACTTGCTGGCCTGGCACCAAAGGCACAATATTTGGCTGCACTGCCACTGACGCCTGTATCAGATTCATATCCTCAGAGGGGTGAGACTGTGTGACGGCACTGTTGCCGACGCTAAAGGCCCAATTTTAGGCTAGGGTCAAACGAACGCATTTTTCGCAGCGAACGTCAAAAAGTGCGTCCGAACGCATTGAGGTGTTTTTTCACGGAAAGCACTTAAACGGTCATATGATGCGCATTTTTGTGCGTGATTTTTTTTACGGATCCAGACCGGGAAACTTTGGGTGTCTGGATGTTATGTTGGCCGGACATGAGCAGCGTCTGACGTCTCCTAATCAAGCACACACGCCGCTATGCGGACGCAGCGCACTCTGTACGTCAGTACTAGCGGTTCAGCGTTCTCGAAAAAATGCGTACATTTTCCACTTGCGTTGCGCGGCCGGACTTTCGTGTGGCCGTACTTCGTATATTGGCCGTCATTGCGTGTCATTTGCTGCTAGTGCGGCCGTGATTAAGTACGCCTAAACGCACATTAAAAGTGCGCTAGTCTGACCCCAGCCTTAAAGCACCTATTGTTATTTTCATCCAAAGCCTGCATAAGTTTCACAATAATTTTGCCAAAAAAATCACTAAACTTTTTCTGCGTGTCCGAAAATGTCTCCTCTTTTCATACAGACTGCCGCCCCAAGCAGTTGTATATGGATAGATTAAAGGAAAAGCATTTACCGTCATTTGAAACATAATTTTTTTGTTTTTAAATGTTTCTATACATCCTAGAAATCCACCACTTCACGGGCAGGTTATGGGGACCTCCTAGGCACGATATTTGAAGGAATTTTTCGTTTTTATTTTTAACCCTTATTTCATGGAAAACTCACTGTCCCTTTAAAAACATTTTTTTTTTACTTTTTGTCCTTGTTTCCTGTCCCCCAGGGGCACTACCCGGACCCCCATACACCTTTTATGGCAAATATCTAGCATATATGCCCTCTTTGAGGGCCTCTAAATACCGAATTTTCAGCCCCATTGACTTGTATTGAGTTCGGGTTCGGATTCGGATTCGAACATTTGGAAAGTTCGGGTTCGGCTCCGAACCGAACTCGGGGGGTGTTCGGCTCATCCCTACATACTCGCCACCCAGGACATACTTGAAAACGAGAGAAATCTCAATGTATCCTTCCTGGTAAAATCTTTTCTCAAAAGAAAAGACAGTGAAACACAGGAAGCACATCTGTGCACATGTATTTAGGACCTGTTTTCGGGCTTTTACTAGAATGATATTTTTTCTAAACATGGACATTTTTTGTAGTTCCGTTTAGGTAGAATTTTTTTAATGAAATCAGCCAATACTTTGCAAAAAAAATACAGGCTGCTTAAAATCGGTCGATAGAATTAATTGAAGCCCTATGCTTTTTATTTTTGTTCATTTAATTTCACTGCTAGTATACACAAAGCAAGAGAGATCATTTATGTAGTTACAAATATATTTATGGTTTTATATGTTTTAAATAGAAATCCCTGAACCAGCACAAAGCAGTATGTATTCCAGGGTAAAATGCTCGTTGTGTCTATGGGAGATGCACTGTGTCATAAGGAGGATTGTGGAACTTCATTAACCCCTTCGCTACGATAGAGATATCTCAGCAGCTTCAAAGGCACCATCTGGTGTCCCGATATCGAGATATCTCGATATGCTATCCTCCAGCCCAAAAGCAAATGTAATTTGTTTGCTGCAAACTAATTTTGTTAGCTTTTAGGCTGCAGAAGATGCCCCCAAAGTTTTAGCCTTGTGGGCATAATGCCCAAAGAGCTAAAACAGTATAATCAGCTGCTCAAAGCTCTGAAATATCGGGCTTTCAGAAGCTGGCAGCTGCCGATGCAGGAGATATAGAAGAAAATAGACCTGCTGTTAAAACCTCTTTAACTCAATTTGGCAGTAGATGGTACCATGGTTATTACAATAATAGATATGTATTACTGTACAATTTGTTAAAAAAAAAAATCAAAAAACACTGGTCTCTGACAATGTTTTTTTGGAAAATCACTTGGTAGTGAAGGGGTTAAGATCTAGCCATGTAACATTCTGGCACTCTTCTTTAACTTGAGCACCCAATAGGGAGGAAACCTTCAAATCAAGATATCATGTATCAGCAATCTGATCAAACTGGAAATGATGTTCTTGATGCTGCCAACGGGAATAGAATGACGGGAAGTACGGGGTCCTATAAATTGCAAGTTAATAATATGTATAGTATATTGCTGTCAAAGTCTTTTTGTAAGATCGGAAGGTTGAAACGTCGTCTTGTTTTATCCTCACTGTGGAATAAAAGATCCTTCTAAAAACCACTATTGGAGTCGGTCACTATTTTCTTTTTTGTAAGATGAGACACCTTGGATACTATTTTTATCATTTCATGCCGGGTTATTCAAAGAGAATCGAAAAGTCACCGCACTGTCGGTGACTTTTCGTTCTCTTCAATTCGGTGCGATTTGGCAATCCCATTTCGGCGACCCTGTGGTGTATTCAGCAAGCACCACAGGGCCGTCGTACTGCAGGGAAAAGCCGCCGCAAACCCGACGAACACTCACCGCAAAACTCGGCGAAGGCACACCGAAACCCGCTAAAAAATCTGGATTAACCCCGCCAAACACGCCGGAGAAACCCGAGCAGGAGCCGATCAGAGAGCAGAGCAGCTGCCGGAAAAAGATGATACCGCAGACGAATGGAGTGAAAAAAAAACCCAGTACGCTTGAATGTTTGAAAAGTGAAACACTGTTTGCAAAGAAACTACAGAACGAATATGTCTGAAATTTACATATGAGGTCCAATGAATGATAATAAAAAGGGTTGTTACAGAAAAAAGAAAAAAAACGATTAAAAAAAAACGGAAAAAAAATGTTTGCAAAAAAATCCCCAAAAATGCCTAAAAGATCCGAAAAAATCTAAAAATAAAGAGACTTTTTACTGCAGAATAAAATAAACAGTTTATTAGATATTATATTAAAACGGGAATATTTTTAACATTGAAGCCTATGGGATTCGCTTGATTAAACCTGTCGAATGAAACCACCGAATGGCAGGGCATTTCGGCAACCTTTCTCAGCTGTTTTGTGTTCTCTGAATAGACGAAGCATTGCTTCTCTATATGGATTTCACTGCCCTCGAACAGGCAACGAACAGGCACCGTATGTGCAGGCAATTCCCCAACATTTGGCGAACTGCCTGTTCTCTGGATAGTCGAATGGCCAGGAAAGGTAACCGAACGCTGAATTTCGCCAGGTTACCTTTCGCCAGGAATTTGGATCTCTTTGAATAACCCTGATGGTTTAGTAAATGTTACTATGTGGGTATATTTCCCTTGGGTTTCCAACAGTTTGTTCAACTTCTCTACAGCTTCTCCATGATTATTATTATTATTATTATTTATAAAGCGCCAGCATATTCCGCAGCGCTGTACAATAGGCACAGTATAGACAGGGTTACAATACATTGAACAACATTTGACAAACAGTACAGGAGGAGATGAGGGCCCTATTCCCGTAGGAACTCACAATCTAGGAGGGTTGGGGTTGGAAACAGGAGGAGAGGACTGTAAGGTGAGAGTGATTGATGGTTGCGTCAGTGAGTTGGGTGGTAGACTTCCCTAAATAGGAATGTTTTAAGGGAGCGTTTGAAGGAAGAGAAGTTAGGGGAAAGTCTGACAGTACGAGGGAGAGCGTTCCAGAGAGTGGGGGCTGCGAGTGAGAAATCTTGCAGTCTATCATGGGAAGAGGTGATGCGGGGAGAAGCTAGGCGCAGGTCACTGTTTGACCTTAGGGAGCGGGCTGGGGTGTATTTGGTGATTAGTGAGGACAGGTAGTGGGGAGCTGAGTTAGTGAGGGTTTTGTAGGTCATAAAATCATAAAAGAGAACAAGACCCAGACACAGTATACATTATGCAGTATTCACTTATGCTAGATGTTATCAATTTTTGGTAAGCTACACATAGGAGACACACTTATCAGATGAGCCAGAGCAATTATGTACTGAGTTGTATGGTAAAAATTAAGTAGTGGTTTTACATGATACACAGTTTCTTATTTGTACTATAAGGCTAATGTCAGATGAATGCAGTCTGAGCTCACTCTGCGTGTGTGCATAACGGACAGACGCACTGACGGAAGATACTGTAGACACCACACGGTCCGTTTTTTTTGACGGACGTAGAAAAAAAAAGGGAACTATGGGAAATAAAATTAATATGAAAAATGATAAAATTTTGAAAAGGATATGAAAAGCCATTTTGTGCGTCAAGTTGCTGGATGTCGCAAATGCGCTGCGTCTGACATCTTATCACTCACACAGAAAGCTACGTGTACGTGGCGCACTCTGCACGTCCGTGGTAGCGGTTTTACGTTCTTGCCTAACTTGCGTCCATTTGCTACATGCGTTGTGCGTGCGCAGTTCGCTGCGCACATACTTTGTGTGTGGGTCTCTATTGATCATGATTCCATGCTACGACGGACGTTAAACTGTGCGTCAACACGGACGTGATCACTGCGTTCATCTGACATTAGCCTAAATATCACCATTCATCTGATAAAAACTCTGACACTTTTCTGGCTGAGCTGTAGTAGGGAGGTGCAATTGGCAACAGGCAGGGGTGAGACATTAACCATTTGTGGCTTCTTATTAGCAGGATTCTTACAAGTGAAGCTAGTGTCTCTAATTGTAACATTACTGACTGTATGACAAATACACACCAGAAGGGGTTCTGTGCCAGAGCAGTGCAGAGTTGATCAAGATCAATCTTAAGGGATTTTACAAGGCCAGAGGCAGGACACTGCAAACTATTTGTCCTTAATGTTCTTCTGTAAGCAGCAAGAGGATTTACACTGTCCTCTTTATTGTGGGATATGGCGTAACTATTAGAATTTTAGGAAGATTTTTTAAGTGCTTTTGCCAAAGTAAAACAGGGTTTAGAAACTGTTAATTTTTTTTTTCATTATCGGCTGTAAAAGTGAATAATGAACGTCCTAATGTAACGCCTCAAGCTGCCGTCGTCGCAAGAAGGGCCAGGCTGGCACTTTCTCCTATGAAGGACGCGTTGGCGATGCTTTTCCTGTGCTGCACCTCACCAGCACTGGAATCCTGATCATTCACAGTTAAAAACACACACCACAGGTCATGTGACACTCACCGGAATAAAGGGCTACACTTCCTTCTCCTCCTTGCATCAGTATTGTCTAACTCCAACTCAGAGAGAGGGGACCTTGATACTGTGGCTTTCCTGCTTTACTTGGAACCTCTATCATATTGTTTTTCCCAGCCCTTCCGTGTTTCCACATCCCTCTGTACCCAGCTTGTCCAAGGTTCTATTGTTCCGGTTAGTTCTCTGCATCCTCCATTGTCAGCCTTCTACGTGCCCTGCCCCTCTTCTCCAACCTGTTTCCTTCAGCTCATCGCTCTCCACGCACCCCTGGACTTGTGTTTCACCGAATCCTGGGTTCAGATCCTTGCCATCCCGGCACAATCGATACCTGACACCTACCTTGGAATTGCTCATATTCTTCATATTAGAACCTCCTACACAAATTATAGAAAAAGCTATTGCACCGTAAGCAGCTGTAACACTGGAGCCCAAAGAGAAGTTCGCATCTTTGCTGGAATAAGATGTGAGCCATTAGTGTTAATGAGTTGGGCAGGTTTAATTAATAACTCCCTTTGGAATAGGGTCACCTTTTTGCAACCACTTTCTATGACACAAATGTTACAATTCAAAACTATCTGCTGTAAGTCACTATATTATGTAGTTGAAAATAGGGATGTGCGTTTCGGATTTCGGAATTTCGGAATTTTCACGAAATTTCCCGATTCGTGTCTTCGGATTCGGCCGAATTTCCGAATCGGGTCGGACCCGAAAACCGACAGATCCGAAAAGTTTTCCGAGCCGAAACGAAAAATTTTCGGATTTTTCGAATGGACTTGAAATGTGTCAAATCGAAATTTATTTTTGCTCTATTCATGATTTCGGTTCCATTCGTGATTTCGGTTCCATTTCGGTAATTCTGGAAATCGTATATTTAACTATTATCGGTTATATCGCTGATTCTGTAAATTTTGTATTTGTAAATGCGTATCACTTGTTTCTTGTGGCATTCGGGTCAGTTTAGCGTTTTTTTAAATCGTTTTGTTCATTTTTTTTGTTCCTTGGCTTTCATACCATTTTAATATGATTAAATAAAGTTGTGAAATGTATATTCAATTATTCATAAGAAAAAAAGGATCTTTATTTAATAAAAAAAAACACGATAGAATCGCCAGAATTATCGTAGACACTTTGAAACGAGGAGAACAGACGTTCCGAAAAAACGAAAATTTCCGAAATTTCCGAAAAGTCGATACTAAAAACGAGCAAAGTGACCCGAAAACACGAAAAATGGTCGATATTCCGAAAAAAAATGTACACGAAAAACGAGCCGAACCGAACCGAATCGAAACAGAAATCGGTCGAAACGAGCCGAATTGAAAATTTTAAACATCCGAACAAATCTAACCGAATCGAACCGAAAAAAAAATCGGTGCACAAGCCTAGACTTGAAAAGTTAGGTTTAGTGCATTTTTCCTATGTGGTGCTGTACTTTCTAATATATATATATATATATTTTTTATTTTATTTTTTTTAAAGCATTTCTGATTATAGGATTCATTACACATTCATGAACTGTAAATTGCTGATAGTGTAGATATGGCACCATCTGCTATAAGTGTGCATCATTAGCAATGCTCAGCTTATTTAGCACATGTATTGAATAAGATGCAAACTTCTTTTTTTTACAAATATATCAAGCATTAAGGTTTCTCTCTAATGAACTAAAACATTTTCTTTCAAGTCATATTGTGTGGTTTAGTCTTGCATTGCAGCTATCACGATTGTGTTTAACGATGGCGTTAAAAGTAAAAAATTTAAATAACCATTTGAAAATGTCATTGGGACAATTTAAAGGGCAAGCAAAAATACCAGTTTAACACACAGTATATGTTGTCCGATTAAGTTTATTAGAACAATATTCAGGAACTACAAATAAACACAAAAATAAATATTTTGAGACCACTGGAAAAGCATAATGTGAAAACATTAGTGAATAGAAAAATAAAACTAACACTTAGTACCAATAAAATGTGTTTATCCCCAAAATGCAGTGATCATCTGACCTACGCTGTGTTGTATGCCATTAACAAATATTCAACACACGTTTATTTATGAAGAAGAGGAAATCCTTTTCAGAGACTTATCCCTTGAGTCTCAAAAATGAAGTGTAGGTATATGTGGCTACTTATACGACTACTTGAACATATCTCCTACTATCACAGTTTTCACTGATAGGACCACTGAAATGCTGCGTGTCAAGCACCTTCTATTCCAAAAAAACATTAAGCTACCAAGTTGAAAATCTGTGCAATTGACTATGTTCCCTCAATTACCAAGCAGAGGAAATAGAGCCCAGGATCTCTCGCAAAGAGTAACTTCAGTAAAAAAAAAAAACATGACGCTCTGGCTCATCATAGGTTAACTGAAAATGCATCATTTTGTCATACCGTACTTTCTTCTATAATATTATTAAGGATGCTATTTTATTTTCATATATGATATATACGATACATCTATGTTTTGAACGGAGTAATTTTTTGTGGATTTTAGTTTGTTGTATTTTTCCTCAGGTTACCATTTGTCACAGTCTCTCATATATACATAAACATTATATTGTCTATTTTTTCACACTAGATACTTCCATACTTCATTAATGTAGGAGTTTACAGGCTTATTCAAAGAGAATCGAAAAGTCACCGCACGTTCGGTGACTTTTCATTCTCTTCAATTCGGTCCGAATTGGCGATCCCATTTCGGCGACCCTGCGGTGTATTCAGCAAGCACCACAGGGTCGTCGTAGTGCAGGGAAAAGCCACTGCAAACCTGGTGAACACTCACCGCAAAACCGGCGAACGCACACCGAAACCCGCAAAAACATCTGGATTAACCCTCGCCGAATATGCCAAAGAAACCCGAGCAGCCACCGATCACAGCGCAGATTAGCTGCCGGAAAAACCAAACACCGCAGACGAATGGAGTGAAAAAAAATAAAACAGTACGCTTGAATGTTTGAAAAGTGAAACGATGTTTGCAAAGAAACTACAGAACGAAAATGTCTGAAATTTACATATAAGATCCAATAAATGATAATAAAAAGGGCTGTTACAGAAAAAAGAAAAAATGATTAAAACAAAAACGAAAAAAAAATATTCACAAAAAAATCCTGAAGAATGCCTAAAAGATCCTAAAACAACTACAGTGGCAAGAAAAAGTATGTGAACCCTTTGGGATTACGTGGATTTTTGCATTAATTGGTCATAAAATGTGCTCTGATCTTCGTCAAGTCACAACAATTTGAAAAACACAGTCTGCTTAAAATAATACATGATATTATGTGTGATATTATTGGATGTGTTGCTGAAAGCTGTCCTGCCCTTTAAAAACACACACCAGTTTTGGGTTTACTGGTTTCAAGAAGCACTGCCTGATGGGAACCATGCCTCACAAAAAAGAGCTCTCAGAAGACCTACGATCAAGAATTGTTGACTTGCATGAAGCTGGAAAGGGTTACAAAAGTATCTCCAAAAGCCTTGGTGTTCATGTGTCCACGGTAAGACAGACTGTCTACAAATGGAGAAAGTTTAGTACTGTTGCTACTCTCCCCAGGCGTGGTCGTCCTGTAAAGATGACTGCAAGAGCACAGCGCAGAATGCTTAATGAGGTAAAGAAGAATCCTAGAGTGTCAGCTAAAGACTTACAGAAGTCTCTGGCACATGCTAACATTTTTGTTGACACATCTACAATAAGGAAAAAATTAAACAAGAATGGAGTACATGGGAGGACACCACGGAGGAAGCCATTGCTGTCCAAAAAGAATATTGCATCACCTTTGAAGTTTGCAAAAGAGCACCTGGATGTTCCACAGCACTACTGGCAAAATATTCTGTGGACAGATGAAACCAAAATTGAGTTGTTTGGAAAAAACACACAACACTATGTGTGGAGAAAAAAAGGCACAGCACACCAACATCAAAACCTCATCCCCACTGTAAAACATGACGGAGGGAGCATCATGGTTTGGGGCTGCTTTGCTGCCTCAGGGCCTGGACGGATTCTTGTCATTGATGGAAAAACGAATTCCAGAGTTTATCAAGACATTTTGCATGAAAATGTAAGACCATCTGTCAGCCAACTGAAGCTCCGCATAGGATGGGTGATGCAACAGGACAATGACCCAAAGCATACAAGTAATTCAACAAAAGAACAGCTTCAACAAAACAAAATACGCCTTCTGGAGGCGGCCCAGTCAGAGTCCTGACCTCAACCCGATTGAAATGCTGTGGCATGACCTTAAGAGAGCGATTCACACCAGACATCCCAAGAATATTGCTACACTGAAACAGTTTTGTGAAGAGGAGTGGTCCAAAATTACTCCAGATCGTTGTGCAGGTCTGATCTGCAACTACAGGAAACGTTTGGTTGAGGTTATTGCTGCCAAAGGAGGGTCAACCAGTTATTAAGTCCAAAGGTTCACATACTTTTTCCACCCTGCGCTGTGAATGTTTACATGCTCTGTTCAATAAAAACATGAAAACATATAATGTTTGTGTTGTATTATTTTAAGCAGACTGTGTTTTTCAAATTGTTGTGACTTAGATGAAGATCAGAGCACATTTTATGACCAATTCATGCAAAACTCCACGTAATCCCAAAGGGTTCACATACTTTTTCTTGCTACTCTATACATAAAGAGACTTTTTACTGCAGCATATTATAATCAACGGTTTATTAGATATTGTATTAAAATGGGAATATTTTTAACATTGAAGCCTATGGGATTCGCCTGAATAAACCTGTTGAATGAAACCACCGAACAGCAGGGCAATTAGGCAACTTTTCACTGCTGGTTTTTGTTCTCTGAATAGACGAAGCTTTGCTTCTCTATGGGGATTTCACTGCCCTCGAACAGGCAACGAACAGGCACCGTATGTGCAGGCAATTCGCCAACATTTGGCGAACTGCCTGTTCTCTGGATAGCCGAATGGCCAGGAAAGGTAACCGAACACTGAATTTCACTGTTCAGTTACCTTTCGGCCACAATTTGGATCTCTTTGAATAACCCTGTTAGTGTTTGTTCAACAGTTTTAGACACACAGTTAGAATTCTCAGCACTCTTAACACATTTATCACATTCCATTAATTTGAACACAAGAAAAAGTTATATTTGACATTTCTCCACTCTCCCAAAGTTGTATTCTTTATCACCAAATGATGTGATGCTTGCTCTTCACAGCTGTCTTAGGCTAGGGTCAAACGAAAGTATTTTTACACGCGAACGTAAAAAAGTGCGTCCGAACGCATTGATGTATTTTTTCACGGAATATGCGAAAACGGTCATACGATGCGCATTTTCGTGCGTGATGTTTTACGAATCCAAACCAGGAAACTTTTTGCGTCTGGACGTTATGTTGGCCGGACACGAGCAGGGTCTGAAGTCTCCAAATCACACACACACACCGCTATGCCGCTGCAGCGCACTCTGTACGTCCGTACTAGCGGTTCTGCGTTCTCGAAAAAATGCGTTCATTTTCCACTTGCGTTGCGCGGCCGGACTTTCGTGCGACCGTACTTCGTATATTGGCCATCATTGCCCGTCATTTGCTGCTAGTGCGGCCGTGATTAAGTGCGCCAGAACGCACGTTAAAAGTGCGCTGGTCTGACCCCAGCCTTATTCTTTGCAACTATCTTTACAAACTTTATTCATGTCCATATTGTTGGTTATTTATTTATTTATAAAGGGCCACATTACATTCCTATCGCTAACGTTAGCGCTCACCTGTGTGAGCGTTAATGTTGGCATTGGTTGCCCTAGCGCGGGCGCACCATATTACAATCCATACGCTAACGGGTTAAAAATCCCATTAGCAATTGGTATCTTGTGCTTTTCACCGCGAGGTTACTGTACTTTGCGCTCCCTATACTTAACATGGGGAGCGCAAAGAGTTAATTAGCGTTAGTATTACTTACTTTTAGTTAATTAACTAGTTAATTTAGTTAATTAATTAGCGTTAGTATTACTTAGTATAGCGTTAGTATTATTAATATACTAACGCTAATTACCGCCCCGCTGCGGTTAACTGACAGTTAACCAAAGCCAGGACCTGGTGCTAACAGATTCCGCTGCTGCAGAATCTGTCAGCACCAGCAGAAACCCCACTCAAATTGATCAGATACTCACCTTCCATCCCGCGGCGAGGACTGAGGCTTCAACCGCCTCCTCTGGCTGCCAGGAACATGGAGAGACTGGGGGAAAAAGTCATCCAGTCTCCCTCTGCGGATAACTACGCCAAAAAAACAACACAAATATACAGATTAATAGGGATGGACTGGGGGTTCGAATCAGTTCGAAGTTCGATTCGAACATCAGCTGTTCGAAAGTTCGCGAACTTCGAACTTTTCGTGACGTTCGCGGAAAGTTCAAGAAAAAAATGTTTTCAAAAAGATTCCAAAAAATGCTTAAAAGATCCTAAAAAATCTAAAAATAAAGAGACTCTTTACTGCAGAATATAATAATAAACGGTTTATTAGATATTGAACTAAAACGGGAATATTTTTAACATTGAAGCCTATGGGATTCATAAACCTTTCCCACTCCTTGTTGGTCAAACAGTTCCCACTCCTTATTGGTCAAACATTTCCCACTCATTGTTGATCAAATATTTCCTATCTTTGTTGGTCAAACATTTCACACTCCTTGTTGGTCAAACATTTCCCACACATTGTTGGTCAAACATTTCCCACTCCTTGTTGGTCAAACATTTCCCACTCCTTGGTGGTCAACCATTTCCCACTCATTGTTGGTCAAACATTTCCCACTCATTGTTGGTCAAACATTTTCCATGGCTTCAAATTGCGTTTAAACATGAGCAAAAGCAGTAAAAATTAGCTCAGCGCACAGCGGTGAAATGGCTCAGCACTCAGCAGTGAAAGGGTTAAAACCCTTTTATTTTACTTCTGTTTCATGGTTTCCTGTCCCCCAGGGAAGTACCCGGACCCCCATACACCTTTTATGGCCAATATCTTGCATATATGCCCTTTTGGAGGGCACTTTCATTTTCGGAAGTTCAAGCCCCATTGACTTGCATTACGTTTGAGTTTGAATTCAAACTTTTCGGCCGTTCGAGTTCAAACCAAACACGGGGGTGTTCGGCCTATCCCTACAGATTAACAGAAAATAAATATGTAAGAAATACACTATATTGCCAAAAGTATTCGCTCACCTGCCTTGACTCGCATATGAATTTAAGTTACATCCCATTCCTAATCCATAGGGTTCAATATGACGTCGGTCCACCCTTTGCAGCTATAACAGCTTCAACTCTTCTGGGAAGGCTGTCCACAAGGTTTAGGAGTGTGTTTATGGGAATTTTTGACCATTCTCCCAGAAGCGCATTTGTGAAGTCACACACGGATGTTGGCTGAGATGGCCTGAATCTCGGTCTCCACTCTAATTCCTCCCAAAGGTGTTCTATAGGGTTGAAGTCAGGACTCTGTGCAGGCCAGTCAAGTTCATCCACACCAGACTCTGTCATCCATGTCTTTATGGACCTTGCTTTGTGCACTGGTGCACAGTCATGTTGGAAGAGGAAGGGGCTAGCTCCAAACTGTTCCCACAAAGTTGGGAGCATGGAATTGTCCAAAATGTCTTGGTATGCTGAAGCATTCAGAGTTCCATTCACTGGAACTAAGGGGCCAAGCCCAGCTCCTGAAAAACAACCCCACACCATAATCCCCCCTCCACCAATCTTTACACTTGGCACAATGCAGTCAGACAAGTACCGTTCTCCTGCCAACCGCGAAACCCAGACTCGTCCATCAGATTGCCAGATGGAGAAGCAAGATTCGTCACTCCAGAGAACACGTCTCCACTGCTCTAGAGTCCAGTGGTGGCATGCTTTACACCACTGCATCTGACGCTTTTTATTGCACTTGGTGATGTATGGCTTGGATGCAGCTGCTCGCCATGGAAACCCATTCCATGAAGTTCTCTGCGCACTGTTCTTGAGCTAATCTGAAGGCCACATGAAGTTTGGAGGTCTGTAGTGATTGACACTGCAGAAAGTTGGCGACCTCTTCGCACTATGCGCCTCAGCATCCGCTGACCCTGCTCCATCAGTTTGCGTGGCCTACCACATCGTGGCTGAGTTGCTGTCGTTCCCAAACACTTCCACGTTCTTATAATACAGCTGACAGTTGACTGTGGAATATTTAGGAGCGAGAAAATTTCACGACTGGATTTGTTGCACAGGTGGCATCCTATCACAGTTACACGCTGGAATTCACTGAGCTCCTGAGAGCGACCAATTCTTTCGCAAATGTTTGTAAAAACAGTCTGCATGCCTAGGTGCTTGTTTTTATATACCTGTGGCCATGGAAGTGATTGGAACACCTGATTCTGATTATTTGGATGGGTGAGCAAATACTTTTCACAATATAGTGTATATTCACTATGTTAGATGTTTACAGTTGCATTCCTTATCCAGGTATGTTAATAGAGATCTCTTAAGGGATTTTAGACTGGGGGAAGATTTGATGGCATCTGGGAGGTTATTCGATAATTGTGGTGCTCTGTAGGAAAATGATGATTGAGACACTTTCTTTTTTGTATTGTGGTACTGCAAGTAAGGTGCTGTTCCTGGATCGGAGATTATAGGATGAGGAACTGCTGGGGGAAGCAGCCTATTCAGGTAGGGTGGTAGCTTCCCAGAAAAGCTCTTAAACTCCAGGTTGGAAAGGTGAAGGGTGCGTCTAGATTCCAGCGACGGCCAGTTTAGCTCTTTTAACATGTCACAGTGGTGGATCATGTAGTTACATTGTAGCACAAAGCACAAATGTATGAATAAGAGGCAGTAGTGACTTGCAGACGTGCAGGGTTTGCTTATGTTTATTTATTGTTGAATACTCTAACTTGTCAGACATCTGGTTACAGCAAACAGCAGAGATGGAAGATAAAAAAATCATAGAGAGGAGACAACAGGAAAAACAACAACACTTCTTTCCAGTTAACTTGACCACAGGCATGTACATGCAGTTATCCTGAGTGTAACAGCGTCATCTACAATTCAGCTGCCTTTTTACATCTGTATATGATACAGTACATGCTGTTGTATTTCTAACACATATCAGTCTTTATCTTCATTATACCACTTTCAGGGTACACAGTCACTGGATGTGAACCTCAACATGTCCTTTATGAAAATCACTTAAGGATCTATTCACAAAGCACCGAAAATGCGTGCAATTCCTTTGCAGCAGATCCCTAGTGTAAATTAATGCATCCTATACTTTGAGGCTAGACAGAAAATAACAAACAATTCCAAGGTCAAGTTTTATTCTTGTCTCGAGTCAGTATTCAGAAAAGGTATACTGTCTCTCAAACCCTGATTCACAGTATACATGCATCTTTATTGTAAAGGAGATAAAAGCAAGAGAACAATTCCGCACGTAAGGCCTTATTCATGGAGTAAAGTGATTTTGCTTCTGCATTAAAAGATTAAAATAAAAATCCTAACTTTCCTTTACATAATACAGAGGACAAGGCCATGCAGCAAAACATTGTAAACAAATTGCCCCTGGTATTCGTTTGCTGAGCATGCTTAAACCCACTTGCATGAGCTTGCTCAGGGAAAGAATGCATGTAATCCTTGTACTCCAGGAGAGCTAGCAATGTCGCTGCTCTCTATAATACAGCTGGTAATAGGGAACTGCTAAGGCTAGGGTCAGACGAATGCATTTTTCGCGTCGTCCATGAAAAAGTGCGTTCGAACAAATGGACGTATTTTTTCACGGAATACGTGTTAGCGGTCATACGATGCGCATTTCCGTCCGTGATTTTGTACGGATCATCAATAAAACACTTTTTACGTCTGGACGTTATGTTGGCCGGACATTAGCAGGGTCTGACATCTCCTAATCACGCACACACGCCGCTAGCGGACGCAGCGCACTCTGTACGTCAGTACTAGCGGTATCACATTCTCGAAAAAATGCGTTTGTTTGCCGCTTGCATTGCGCGGTCGCACTTTTGTGCGGCCGTACTTCGTATATTGCCCGTCATTGGCCGTCATTTGCTGCTTCTACGGCCGTGATAAAGTGCGGCTGCACACGCCTTCGCACTGCGTTCGTCTGACCCTAGCCTTAGGGTTATGAGCTCACACCTACATTTCCCTTTTGTGACTCCCTATCACCCGTTGAGCAAAAGTAGAAACCTAAATTGGGCTAAAGTAAAGTGTCACGTTTTGGTTTATGGGGGTGAAGGTATGAGCCCAATATGCAGTGATAGAACAAACAGAGACACTTGAATGAGGTCCAGAAGGGGGTTTAATGTAGTTAACACAGGAATAAGAGCAATATGACTGTTAGTGAGTATATGGGAGGATGATGGGGGACAAGGCAGGAAACGGCTGACTGTAAGAAGAGGCAGGGAGCAGACAGAGACAGAGCCAGAGCCAGGAAAGAACAAGACACAGACACAGAGGGCAACACACCAGGACTTACAAGAGACACAAGACAGGCAGTACAGGAAGAGGGCTGGCTCAATACACACAAGAAGCAAGGCATGCTGGATAACTCGGTTGCAAGGCACAGTGGGTAACAAGGTGTAGTTCACAGTAGGGAGTAAAGTGGGTTGAAAGCTTGAGGCGTGGGGGACACAGAAGGAGAATTGAGGCTCAGAAAACACAGTAGGAGGCCTGAGTCTTGGGGAACACAGCATGGGGCCTGAGGTACAGGACCCAGGGTTGAGAGGGAGCAGGCTTCAGGAGAAACATACACCAAATGTAGACTATGCAGAAGCAATGCACCCTGGGACTCCACCCTTAGGTAGGGGAACACAAGGCTTGTTAGTGGGAGCACTTGTGGTAGCCTGCAGGAGAGCCAGAACAATCACAGGACTTGACTTGGGACTCACAGGGCTTTGCAGGAAAGGGGCTGCTAAGGATTTTCAGGAAGGAACAGCACCCAGCTTGGGCCTTTCCTAGGGTGACATGCACCATGCCATAAAGTACCTTTTATCAGCTATTAACTTATTTTACTATATCAAGCACAAGCTAGGTCATATCTTTTTTCACAGTTCGAGTTGAAATTCTCTGAATTCTTAAAAATGCAGAACATTTCCACAGATTTATTCGTGCATCAACTTGACATTTTACAGAAACTTCAGTTATGTTTTTTTCACTTCATCTTTATTAGAAATGAGAAAAAAATAATTATTGGTACCAAAAATGCCATAATTATGCAGACAAGGTAACAGGCAAAACACTGTCAAATATCATGCATTCCCTGATGTAAAATACACTGACACTTCATTTCTCTGTGACATCTAGAGATATGATTGGTAAATTGCTCCCCATAATTCCTATTGTCTCCAGATGCAAGTTGAGATGAATTTATAATTTAATTTACTCAATAGCTGCTCTACATAAGCAGATAAACTACGTCTCATATAACATAAATCCATTTTGATTATGGTCACTCTTGTTGTTTATTCCTACTCATCCAGTTACTTAATATATTTGCATTTAAAGTGAAGACATATTTGTACCCATCAAATCTAAATTACTGCTGTGTATATACATATCTATGTTGTATGGATAAAATAAATGTGTACTTTTATATTGTTATTATTTATATAGCACTAACAGTAACTGGAGAACTTTATAATAAAGAATGGGGAATTAAACTGACAAAATTACAAACAGGACCAGAGAGGTGTAGACGGCTCTGCTCAAATGAGTTTACAATCTAGAGGAGTTATGGCAGAGAAACAAGAAGAATTGCAACTGTTGTCAGGATCATTGACACAAGTTTGCTTTAGAAAGAAATGGGGATTGGCATAGTAAAGATGCAAGCCAAAGATGCAAACCTATAAGGATGTGGGAAGGGGAGGTGAGGTGAGGGATTAGTCAGGAATGTAATACACTAACGTAAAAAAAATGGCTTTTGAGGGATTCCTTCAAAACCCAAAGTAAAGGGAGACTCTAGGTTATTTCACAGGATTGGGCCACCCTTGTGAAGCCTTTGAGTCTCGAGTTTACAATGCTGTTGGAAAGATTCTTGCAGACCAGAGTCATATAGTGGGGATAACAGCAGGGGTACTCTGGTAACAACAAGGGTTCTCTGTGGTAACAACTGACCTGGGCAAATTAGACAGATCAGTTAGATCACAGGCTTTTTCCTTCTTCTCAGGAGTGCTGAGCAATAAATGATGCAGAAGAATGGTAGGAAGGGCGCAGAGGCGAAGCAAGGTCATGAGGCGCCTGGGGGGCAAGTCCTCCCTTAGCACCCCTCCCCCCATGTTTTAGATGAAATAATGCAGAGTACCACATTAAGCCATCACTTTCAAATCTGCTCAGTGTGGGAAATAAGGTGAATTAGTGCAGCAACATTGTTTGCATTATAAGCGAATAATGCTGCTGCCTAAGAACAGAGGGGGGAAATGTTTTGCATTTTTTTTGCTCTTTTTTATTTTTACACATTATATGGTCATGTTTGTCATCATCAGAAAGCCAGACTATCCTTTCCAGTGACACTTCGCTTGACTGTGTGAGGAATACAGAATGGTGTTTCAGGGGTCCAAAGGACTCCCTACGCTCTTCCCAGCAGAATTTCTGATAATAGCACTGTGTATGTGAAAAAAAATAATTTTCTGATGAAGCACTGTGTAATAATGCATTGCTCCATCTCCTCCACACTTGCTGCTGCTGTGGGAAATGAGAAGGTGAGGTAGTGCAGCAATATTATTCACTTAATTATTGAAAAGTGTACAATACTGCCGCTTCTGGAGAAAAAAAAATATATATATTTTTTTATTTTTACAGTTTACCTGGTCATGTTTGGTATAATAGGATCTGGCCTTTCCAGTGACACGACAAAGCACATCCTACGTTAAAAGCTTTTGGGGGAAAAAAATGAAAAAATATTTTTATTTTCCATAGGACTTCATTGAGGCTTTGCCTGGTCACATGACCGGCAGGATCTCACCTCCCGCAAGATCCTGCAGGTTGGTGGAGTGATTCACACAGGGAGACTGGGGATGTTTTTCCCCAGTCTCACTGCTCTCGGTGGCCAGAAGAAGGTGGATCGAGACGCTATTCTCACCGCAGGATGGGAGGTGAGTATCTGATTTTTGGAGGGATTTGCAGCTGGTGATAACTGATTCCACAGAAGCGGAATCAGTTAGCACCAGCTTAAGCTGTGGTTAACTCTTGAGTTAACTGCAGTGGGGCATAATTATCGTTAGGACTTTGTAATCTTAACGCTAATTAACTGTTTGCACTCCCTATGTTAAGCATAAGGAGTGCAAAGTACAGTAAGCTTGCGCTGAAAAGCAAAATCTCTGATTCGCTAACAAGTTTTCTAAGCCATTAGCATTCAGAATGGAATATGGGCGGCCTGCACTAGGGCCACCTAAGCTAATGATAACGCTCACACAGCCGAACGCTTGCATTTAGAATAACTGATATAGATATATATATACAGTATCAGTTATTCTTAATGCTAACGTTATCGTCAGCGCTTTGCAGGGGCATACCTAGAACATTTGGCACCTGGGGCGGATCCTTTTTTTGGCACCCCCCAACTTTAAAATGTAAAAATAAAAATAAAAAGACACATGCACTTTTTTAATGTTTTCAAAAATATTTTTAGTTATAGCATTCTGGCAGGACACGATGTATACATATAATAATGATATATTATAAATCTGCCGATGGTGGATCATGTGTCCTCTGTGCTGTGCAATAAGAGGCGAGTGTAGATTTTTTTGAATATTTGTTATTTTTAAGTGATTTTGCAAACTTACAACATATCAATCCTCATGCTATGAACAAAAGTACACATGTGGCTTGTTTTGTTGATGGGAGTTGTGTGTGTGTGTGGGTGGCTGGTGTTGTGTGATGGGAGTTGTGTGTATGTGCTGGGTGGCTGGTTTTGTGGATTGGAGCTGCTGAGCAGAGAATGTGTGTGTGTTTTGCAGGTATAAGATGCTGCTATGATATTTTTTCTTTACTTTTCCAGTTTTTTAAAACTCCCTCTTCCCTGTCCTTGTTTACGCTGGGCTGCCTGTTCACTGGTGATGCAGTGAATGCAGCCTGGCCCCCTCTATGCAGGACCTCACCAAGAGCCAGGCAGCTCAATGACAAATTTCTGATCACTGCAGTGCTGGTTAAGGAAAGGTCCACTTTAAACAGCAGTAAGCAGAGATGGCTTCATATTCTGCTGATACCCCCCTTACCTGCCTTTTACTGTCCTCTTCTCTCTCTGCACACAAATCACATCCCCCTCCCCTCTCCTAGAGCTGCTGCGGAGCAGGGGAGGAGCTATGGTGGGAGGAGAGGGGGATTTTTTTTCTATTCTATTTTATTCCTTATGCAAACGCCCTGCTCCCGCTGCTCTTTGTTTGAGAACACAGCTCAAAGCTGACACACAGTGACAGTGGCACCTCCTAGTACCCCCCAATGACACCCCAATAATCACTGATACCTGGGGCGACCCACTCCCCGCCACTACCCTAAGTACACCACTGCTCTGTGGTATGCTCACACACAAGTTTGGCAAACTGCCAGCAAGTACGGTGCTGTTCGAAGGCAGTGCAAATTCCCATAGAGAAGTAATGGTTAATCTATTCAGAGAACACCAAACAGCAGAGAAATGGCAGTGAAATGCCCTGTTGTTCGGTGGTTTCAATCAGCAGGTTTATTCAGGCGAACCCCATAGGTTTCAATGTTAAAAATATTCCCGTTTTTATGCAATATCTAATAAACCATTTGTTATTTTAATCTGCAGTAAAAAGTATTTATTGATTTTTTTAGTACCTTTTAGTCATTTCTCTGATTTTGTTTTCGGCAAGTTTTTTCCCCCCTTTTTTTTAATAGCGTTTTTTCTTTTTTCTGTAACAGAACTTTTTGTTATTAATCATAGGATCATACATGTAAATTCCAGACATTTTCGTTCAGTAGTTTTTTTGAAAACAGCAGGCCACGAGTTTGCGGTGGCAGCATTCAGCGGCCGACTCCCTGCACTTTGGGGAGCCTGCGGTGAATGGTGAATTCACTGCAGGGTGGGGAAATTGTTACAGTGGCGGTACCACCAGGCATGTGCCAAGGTGAGGCCCTGGTTCCTGAGAGAAGCCCCTATGTGCAGAGATGCACTGTAAACTGCAAAGACAGGTGAAAGCAACACAGGGTTAACTAAAGACCTCTGTACGGCAATACCAAAGATTCCCTGCACTGAAAGGCCGGTCTTTAGGATAGCCAGATCTAATCTAAAAGGAAAGTATTACCTTGAAGCCGTACAGAGTCTTTTGTTGTATGCAGATGACAGGGTTTCTTGGAAACGGTACAGACAAGGAATATACTATAGAGTAGTCACATAGAGGAAAGCCAAAGGTAATAACCAGAGAGAGTACGTCATACAGGATACAGGAATCAGAACCAGAAGGGCAGTCAGCCAAACCAAAATCAGTAACCAGGGAATCAGAATGGAACATAATCAGCAAATCAAAATACAGCAATAGACAGAACTAAATACACAGAAGGAACTGACATAAACTTGAACAGAATAACAGGGGCATAAACTGAACAAGGATATACAAACGGAGGATAACAGGAACGCGGCAAGGAGCTCTCAGGACACTACCGTGTTTCCCCGAAAATAAGACACTGTCTTATATTTTTTTGGCCCCCAAAAAACACACTAGGTCTTATTTTCGGGGTAGTTCTTATGTTATTATTGTTATGTTGGTGTTTTTTTTGGCGGTGTACGTCTGGCAATCACTCCGCCTGTGACAGGAGCCAGCAGTAGAGGAAGCATTGGCTAAGGTTGCAGTCACACGGGCGTTCTTTGAGGAGAAGGAATGCACTGAATGTGTCCGTGTGACCACACTTCCCTGCGTGTAGCTTGCGTGTGCATGAATTGCGTGCACTGCCACCGGACGTGATTTCAGCCTCTCCGTCAAAAAGTTACGACTGATCCAGATGGGGCTACGAAGCGCGATCCTGCATAGGAGGATCGCTCTTTATAGTGCTGAGCACACTAAATGCTCAGTGAGGTGGCCAGACGGGTGTAAGAGTGGAAGGAACGTCCACTCTCACAGACGTTCCTTCTGCTCAAAGAACGCGTAGGTCGGTAGGGGTAGGTCTTATTTTCGGGGAAACAGGGTACTAGCAAGGAGACCAGGCAAAGTCAAATGACCCAGCAATGTACCATAGGTACATTGATCTAATATAGGCAGGGGAATCAAGGCAAGGATCAACAGGTGAGAAGCACACAGAACACCAATTAACCCCTGGGTAGCCACTCAGGAATTGGCAGCAACAGAAACACAAGAGAAAAAACACAATATACAAATACAGAGGGCAGGGAGACAAGTTGAGAGCATGGAACGTAACAGAAATTTTATTCCCTGAAGTGCAGGGAACAGCAGAACACCAAAATGTTGGCATCATTTCGGTGCTCTGTAAGTAACCCCTTTAGTGGTGAGGCTTTTTGCTACCCCCTAGAAAGTGCCAGCCTAGGTTTTGCCTACCCAGGACATACTTGAAAATTTGTGAAAACTCAATGTATCCTTCCTGGTAAAATACTTTGCAAAAGTAAATTAAAAAAAATTATTTTTTTAGTGTCACCCTAGGGGGTGGTGCCACCCTGTGCGGGCCGCTCCCGCCCCCCCTAGGTACGCCCCTGGCGCTTTGTATATATATTTTATATATATATATATATAGTGTGTGGAGACTTTTTTTATCTCACTCTTTGTCCTCCACCACAACCCTTGTAGATATATATATATATATATATAGCAACAACAGGGAGGTTGCACTCACCTCAGCAACATCAGAGGGTGCATCTAAGACATACAATACAAAACACCAAAAATAGAGCACTCCATATTAATGGCCACATTCTTCCATCATGGTCTAAAGCCAAAAAACACAGTTTCCAAAAATTCATATACCTGACTGAGGGAATAAACAATGGGAATTCAGTTCACAAAATATGATCATACCTTGCATAAGTCTATCACAATCGTCAATGTACCCCATCGTTGACAGGTCCTATCTAATCTGGCAGAATCTGCATTTACAGGATCAACTCCCCCTGGAGCTCCCCAGCAGGATCTAGGCCTTTATAGGCAGCCATGGTGGAACACAACTGCGAGCAGGGAGGGGTGCATACCCATGAGGACTGTCAGCCCTCTATATGTATAAAGCAACAACAGGGAGGATGCACTCACCTCAGTAACATCAGCGGTTGCACTGTCTATTATTGTATTTCCCTGCTTTAATGCCATTTTATGGGTTATTATGGAAGTTAGAATTTAAAGGGTCTATTCCTCTTTAGATCCTTTGCTTTTGTCACAAATCAGGGAATCAATCTCACCGAAAATATGGTGAATACCCTATTTAGTGTATGGTCACAATAATTTGCAAAAATTGGAGTCGTTGAAGCAGTTATCGGGGAAAATCCCTGAATTGCAGCAAATATGGAATTTATGTAACAGGTTAGTAAAACAAAAAGGTATCATTGCATCATATTACTCTGGGATTTTGGAATCTTATTTATACTGTATATACTTAGTTAGGTTTTTTTCAATGGTATGATTTAGTGGCAAAAATTATCAGTGCCCCCCCCCCAGTTTTCACTGTGGTATCTTATGTGCTTCCCCTATATACTGTTCCTAGAGTCGCCACTGTTAGGCGGTCTTCGGCGGCAGCGAAATCGTCAAATAGAGACATAATGGTTTGCCTGTTCACAGAACACCAAACTGCACCGAAGTGTTTTGCAAAATACTCAGATTTTTCCTGTTTCAGTTCGACAAGTTTAAACAGGTGAATCCCATAGGATTCATTGTAAAAAAGATATCCTTTTTTTTAAGTTTATTCTTTTCATTTTCAGCAAAAACTCTTATTTTTTAGAACACCTTTTTGTAATTTTTAGACAAAAGTTTTGTTTCCCAATGTTTTGCAAAGGCCTTTTTTTGCTCTGTAACAGACCGTTTTATTATTTTGGACCTTTTTCATTATTTAGACACATTTTAATAAATTGTTATTGGTTTAAACACCTATTAAGAGGATAGGTGAGTTCCTTTTTTTTTATTTTGAAGTTTGTTGGAATTCGTCAAGGCCACTTCAGTGCTCTTTGGTGCTCTTTCGTGACATTCTCCAACTTTTCCCCGAGGCGTCTGCGACTCAATCTTTGGCGCACAACAGTGACCATCCAGTGAATAGTGAACTCACTGCGCTGTCGTCAAAATGGAATCACCGAATTACGGCGAAGTGAAAAGCACCAAAATTTAGATGCTTAAGGGTCTATTCACTAAAAGGGTGAAGCCTGGAGAATTGGCAGGAGAAGAGAACAATCTAGATCAAATAGCCAATTTGGAAAGTGAGATAAATGGGAGAATGTTTCAGGTTTGGCTATTTTGGCCTAGAACTTTCACTTCTCCAGCCAATTCTCCTGACTTCACCCTTTAGTGAATAGACCTGTTAGTGGTCAAACCCGAGTAAACACATGCTTTGATTATTATATGCCTCTCCTGTCACGTAATGCCTTCACTCCAGAAGGGCACTGTAACGTTGGGAGCTTCCAGCCCTACCTGTGTGATTGAGGGCAGCATGTCTGATGCTGCTCGCTGACCAATGCCCGGTTTAAATGGAGACAGGCAGGGAGGTGGTTGCATGAGGCGCGGCTTGAGTGGGGGGCGTGGTCTGGTGAAGGTCTTTAAAAACCCTCAGTGTATTCTCAGCAGTTGCCAGATTGTGGTTATCCATACCTGAGCTCCTTGTACCTGACTGCTATATTGTATTAACCCCCTTATTGACCTCTGCTTGTTTCTGACTATTCTGCCTTCTGTTGGCCTAGACCATTTTCTTATACTACGCCACTGCTCTGATATCGACCCGGCTATTCCATTTGACCATTCTGAACTCTGTATTCCTGATTCTGGCTCGGCTGACTACTCCCCGTGTTGTTAACCTTTTCTGTCTAGCTAGTTTACCTGGCCAATTCTAAGGACCAGACAGTTAGAGAGCTTTCACGGCTACTCTGTTGGTAGCTTCTGGGCTCTGTGGAGTGTTTGGCGTTAAGTACTGCGTGGTGGGATCTGGGAACCGTGACAGGCACGTGACTCGGCGAAGTGGACGCAGGGCTAAAATTCACTATCCGTCTGCACTAGACCCAGAATAATGACAACGTTGCACACAATCCCCACACCCACTTCCCGTAATTATCAATGCCACCACCACAGGTCAACAATATATATATCCAGGATGCCTAATCTCTGAAACGGAACTGACCTGAGACTCCATTTGATTCTGCACCCCCAAAACAGAAAAACAGTTCAGAGGACTGACTTCACCTCAACTCACTTTTAGTAGATCGCCCCGAGCTCAAGCTATATACTCATGTCTCTTCTGTTAACGAGGTTCTTATATCAGTCAAAGGCAGATCTTAATAAATTTTATATTTATTATGATAAAAAGTTTTACAGGCATATACAGAAAATAGATATGATAATTAATAATTACACACTCAGAGAAATTAAAAAGGAGATAAATATAGCAGATTCTAGTTACTTACAATGCAAGCTAAGAGATCAGCTGTCAGGGAGGCTCTGATAGGAATGGCGTTATTTTTCAATTTCGATTGACCTCCAAAAAAAATAGGCGATGAGCCTGGCTTGGATCAAAGAATTTATACACTGATTCTTAGGCAGACTTCATTGCAGAGGCTGTGTGGCCCGCTCACTTCCTGTTGCTTCGTGGGCATGCTCAGTTCACGTCATCATTTTTAATGATACTTTTGAATTATATTATCAAAAGAGTTTCTAGCTACCAAGGACATATTCGCTTCTTTGATATACATGATCAATTACAGGGCATTGCTGCTCAGTCTGGGAGAACACGCTTTGGTGTACTCATTGGCTTGCATTTTACACTTCCCAAGGTGATTGGTGTTGGCCCCCATACTGTGTAGTCCAAATAGCAATTTCCCCTATCATGCAGATTACATCCACCATTTACACCTTCCATGGCCTCAAAGGGAGCTTAACCCTTTCGCTGCTGAGGCTTTTCCCGCCCCTGTGCTGAGGTCATTTTTACCTGTTTTGCGCATCATGTTTAAACGTGTTTTGAAGGCTTATTTTAGTATATGACCAGACATATTATATATCGTTCTTTCCGTCAGACTCAGTAGATTCATAATATGTCATTATTATATGTATACGTTATGTCATGTCTGTATATTATAACAAAAAATGCAATAAAATATGTATTTTCAATAATTTACAACGTGTAAAGTGTTTTTTTAACATGCGAGCAATTGCGGTTATATTTTGTATGGGGTGCGCTTGTTAAAAAAATTAGAGATGGGGTCTCGTTACATTTTTTTTTGGGGAAAATGACACTATTTTTAACAAACGCACCGCATACAAAAATCGTTAGTGCAGCATCATTGTTCACATTATAATTGAAATGGGAACAATATTGCTGCATTAACAAACCCAAAAAAATAAAAAAAAAGTGTTTATTTTATTTTTTTTATTTTTATTTTTTTTCATTTTTATTTTTCATTTTTTTTTTTTTACAAAATTTTACACTTTCATGTTTGGTATCGTTGGAACGGCCATGCTCTGGCCGATCCAACCATACCAAAATTTAACCCCTAACTGCCACGGATCGGGAGATAGGGAGTTCATTGGAACTCCCTATCTCCACAGTTGGTGGCAGTTAGGGGTTAAGTCTAGGACTGGCGTCATCGTGCTACGCACGATGACGCCAGTCCTCTGGGGGAGTTCCCGGAGGCTTGGCCGACATCCAAGATGTCGGCCAGCTCCGGGAAAGGATCGCGAACCGGCGCTTTTCAGCGCCGATTCGCGATCCAGCTCCCCAGGGGTTAATGCCAGGCATCATTTGGAAGGGCAGGCTGTGCCCTTCCAAATGATGCCTGGGTTAAGCCCCTGTGCGCCGCCGATCGGGAGGGAGAGAGGTCCGAAGGACCTCCCCCCCCTCCCTTTCAGGCGCCTCCTCCGCACATGCGGGGGGGGCGCCTGAATTAGGTGTCATCGCGCCCCCGCGATGACACCTAATTCTGGCGGCTGGTGGTCCGGATGCCGGGCTGACATCCAGGATGTCAGCCCGCACCGGAGGGGCCAGCGATCGGCCGGAACCCGGCCGAACGCTGACCCCAATGTGAGGACGCGCTCAGCGCGTCCTCAGCACACCAGCGGGAATGCTGAGGACGCGCTGAGCGCGTCCTTAGCATTCAAGTGGTTAATTGCTTGGTCCAAGAATATTGAACTAACTACTCTAAACGCATCAACTCAGGCTTCAAAAAGGAAACTTAATTGCATTGTCCATCAGGGGGGATAAAAGTAACAAAAAAACATTCACCCTTTTATCCTCAGAAAATCAGGCTTGCCTATATAGTAGCGGTGTACCTCACTTTATATACAAGAAATATTAACCATTATTAACGTCATGCTAAGTATTACCAGCTATCGCCGTCACACCCCCTACCTGCTTGCTTCGCTATTTTGTCAGGTACAGAGTTTCAGTATGCAGGGGGTGGGGGCAGTGTGAATGGTGGGTGAGCCCATCATAGGCAGAGGACAAAGAAAATATGAGTGGAGGAGCAGGGCCGGGACACAGGAACTTTGATTTCACAAGACTGGGCAGATTCCCTGTGTATTCTGTTTAAGCAAAAGTCCAGCACCCTTTTACCCAAGGGCTGTTTGGAGAGCGGGGGCAGGTGCTGGGTAGTCTTGCACCTACTAAGAACTGTATCTGAGGGCATGATCTATACATATTATCAATTTTGGCATTGTACTTTCTAGATAGCTAAATGGAAATTACAGAAAATAACACTTGAAAAGATTCACTGAAAACGATTGCTAAATCCTATCAAGCTTGTTGTTAAGAATTTAGGAGTAACAAATTACTTGCTCTGTCTCAATACTAGAGCAATTAATACATTTTTTAACTGTCTTCCTAAACTCCGGTTATGATAAATAAGCTTTGATTTAAATAACAGAAGGTTTGCAAAGCTTCAGCAAGTCTTGTGGTTAATTAATCAGAAGACTTCAGGAACCATTTCTTTACTGCCCCAAATAATCAATCAATGCCTTTTACATAATGCGTTGTCAAAACTCCTGACATTTGTTCATTATTTCTAAATACTGTAAAAAATGGTACTCATTTTTTTTATAACGTGCTATTTAAGAAAAAAACAAAGGCCAGGGATTTAGCAATGCAAATGCATACCTTGTGTAGTACAGCTTGGAATAGTTTCAAAAAAAATATTTTTAAAATGAAGTGAAATTATGATTTATAGTATTAATTTTCATTTTCTTTATTTCATTTCATGTATTACAGAATGCACAGAAATATGCATTAGTTAGTGTACAAAACTGGTTAGAACCCACACAGGATTGTGACATGTAACATTATTCAAGTACAAAATCCACAGCAACTAGAGTTTTCAAACAGCAGACTGAAATATACCTAAAGGAATATTCTTGTAGTGTTCAATTGTACTTTAACCCTTTTGCTGCTGAGCTCATTTTTACCGGTTTCACTCATCATCTTTAAACGCGATTTGAAGTCACATTTTATTATACAACCCAGGCATATTATATATCGTTATTTCCGGCAGACTCGGCAGATTCATAATATATCATTATTATATGTATACGTCATGTCCTGCCTGAATATTATAACAATAAATGCAATAAAAATAGAATTTTCAATCATCTACATTGTGTAAAGTGTTTTTGTCCTCATTTTATCATGCGAGCCTTTGCGGTTATTTTTCCTATGGTGTGTGCTTGTTAAAAAAATGAGAAATGGGGACTCATATTTTTTTGGGGGGAAATCACATGTTTATTAGCAAACACCCCCCGTAGAAAAAATCGTTAGTGCTGCATCATTGCTCACATTATAATTGAAATGAGAACAATATTGCTGCATTAATAAAACAAAAAAAAAAAACATTTTTTTAAAATATTTTTTTAATTTTATTTTTACATTTTACATGGTCATGTTTGATATCATTGGAAAGGCCATGCTCTGGCCGTTCCAATGATACCAAACATTAACCCCTAGCTGCCACGGATCGGGAGATAGGGGTTCCAATGAACCTCCTATCTCCACCATAGGTGGTAGCTAGGGGTTAATTCCAGAACTGACAACATTGCGCTATGCGCAATGATGCCAGTCGTCAGGGGGATATCCCGGAAGACATCCAAGATGTCGGCCAGCTCTGGGAGGGGACCACGATTAGCGCCTGTTGGCGCTGAATTGTGATCCGGCCCCTTGGGGTTAAAGACAGCCGCCGCTTGGAAGGGCAGGCTGTGCCCTTCCAAGCGGTGTCTGCCTTTTTTTGGAGCCCCGCAGGGATGGGGAGGGATAGAGGTCCAAAGCACCTCCCCCTCCCCTTCAGCCACCTTCCTCGCACTGGCGGGGGGGGGTGCCTGTAATAGATGTCATCGCAATGACGTCTATCATGCCCGCCAGGGTCCCAGAAGCTGGGCTGACATTGAGGATGTCATCCTGCACTGGGGGGGCCGCCGTGATCAGCCGGAATCCCGGCCGATCTCCGCTGCAAAGGGAGGACGCGCTAAGTGTACATGCGGCAGGATACGCTGAGCGCGTCCTCCGCATGGAAGGGGTTAAAGATATTATATCTACTAACAAACTGCGCCATGATTCTCTGTTTATGAAAAGGCTTTCCAAATAACAACATTTTGTATTTACCTTTTCAGTTTAATTTTCTGTGACCTATTCTCTGTAAAATTATATCAACCCCTCTCTGTCCTTTTTTCAATTTATAAAATACATTAGCCCTGGTGGCTTAGTTAAAAACACACAAATATCAATTTTAAGCTTCTTTGAATGTTACTGGTAGGACTTAAAGGGTTATTCAAAGAGAGCCGAATTTGCCACCAAATTGCACCGAACTGTGAATTTCGCCATACGAGGAAATTTCGTGGCAATTTATCTATTCAGAAAGCTGGTCATTTGCCAGGTTTTCGGCAGTCTGTTTGGTGGATCATCGACTGCGTTCGGCAATTAGTGATTTATCGGATGCATTCAGCGGTTTATTGATGTGTTCGGCGGGCTTATTGGTGGCGTTCGGCAGATCCATTCAGCGCACTTCAGGGACCATGCAGTGAATGTAGTATACCTTTTGTGTTAGGTACAACTTCTATGCTAAATATTTATCCACTTGTGTTTTATTCTGGGATATTCCAGTGGTCCAGTTTCAGGCCGGGCAGCCCTGAGTATCAGTGTTATTGGGTGGATGGGGATCTTGCACTGCTGTACGTCATGGACGGGTATCTTATTGGAAAGAGCTTTTACTTTCTTAGCCTTTCTTTCTCTAGTTTATCTGCTTAGACTGGCTGCTAATGCTATCATCCTTTGCTTGTCTGTTTCTAAGATCTCTGTTATGGACACCCTCTTGTATGACTGATCTACCTACCCCTACGTTTTGACCCAGCTCTCTAATCTCTCTTCATGTTGATTTTATCTCAGTTGTCACTTATGCACAATGACTTTAGCAGGTGGGGGCAGTCCTGCAGACAGGTCTGACATCCAAAATGTCCACCCATTTTGGATTAATCCCTATATCGGTGCTAGATTTATGCTGAGCTGCAAACAAGAGCAACCGCAGAAATTTGAAAAACCTTCTGTTAGCACATGCTTTTGACGGACAAAAATGCTGAGCGAATTGAGCCCCCACGGCAGGAGCACCCTAAGGCAGCCTCTTGACATGCTTAATGCAAAGAGTCAGCGCTGCTGGTCTGAAAGGTGCATTCTAGACCTAAAGCCCAGAAAAATGATCAGCTCAGTTTGAGAGACAGCTTTCAAGGTGGTAGGAATACCCACTACTGGGAGACTGGAATCAGCCTTACAAGACACCTGTGGGGAAAGAGGAAAGTGACATTCAGATCACCATGACCATTCATATCACAATGCATGGTCACGATACCCAGAGTGTCCCTTACATATAATGCAGAGAAGAAGTGTGGTGGATCATAGTTAAATATTACTGTAATATTAAATGTCTTCAAGCTACGAATCAACCTTAACCATGACTTTCAAATGAGTTATCTCAACAATTATAGTCTGTAAAAAAGTTGCACTATCTGATGTAGAAACTAATTTGTTTTCTCATCCTAAATTCAGTTTATATGTATCATCTTCAGCCTGATAACAAAGCAAAGTTATTTATTGAATGAAATACTTATTGTTATTAATCTGATAAAAAGGACTCTGAGTATTTTTCATCAAGACAGATCTGATTTTCTTTAAAAATGTTTAATTACTTGGCTATTTTAAGTACATGGATGTATTCATTAATTCTTGATTAGAGTTATTTCTCTACATGATTTCTATGCTGGCGCTTTATAAATAAAGAATAATAATAATAATAATAATATTTGAAATGATTTAAAAATAACTAAGTTTAATTATTAATTGCAGTGAAATATTTAATGATTTGCAGCATAAATAACGCAGTTATGTAATAGATTCTGGAACACCAGCTAATATTATGGATGACGGTGGTTACAGAGGTAGAATACAAAAAACTCTGAAAAGTAAATAAGGACTTATTTTTTCAGGCAATTTGTAGAACCCCGAGTTCTGAATAGAAACATTTTTGTTTCTAATATTAATCATCCTTCATCATTTGTGTGATACCTAAGCCTCACTGAATGAGTGTCTGACAGAGAAGATGAGGTTTCCTTCATCTGCTAGATGATCATTGCACAAGCATTGGGCATTCAATGTATTTGCCATGATGAAAAGAATAATCTCTGTTGTCATTTGGTTCCTAGAGAAATTTAAATTCTGCGGATTACTGTGCCAGGTAAATCAGTCATTTATATTGGTTAAGCAATTTTCCAATAATTTACCCTCGTTGCTTTTATGGTCCCGATTCCATGTTGGCCAGTATTAATCAGTCACTTAAGGGGTTATTCGTTGACGTTTCGGTGAGATCTCTCGTTTCCCGCACTTCGGGGAATCAAATTCCCCAACCCTGTGGTGAATTCAGCATTCACCGCAGGGTCCCTGAAGTGCAGGGAAAATCCAACGGCCGCATCCGGAAATCCGACGCAAAACCGCCGCATCGAATGGAAAAACCGCCGCAAAACTGACGAAAAAACACCACACGCATCTGAAAAAAGCTGACTATCCGCCGCAAAACTGCTGTAAAAAACTCAAATGCATACAGAAAAAGCCAACGATTATCCTCCCTGGGGGTATTCCCGAGTGTGACTCGGGGGTTAAATTTCACTACCGCGAACGTTAACCCCGAGCCACACTAGGACTGCATACTCACCTCATCCTGCGCTCCCTCGCTGTCCCCCGCAGTGTGATCGCGGCGAGTTGCTTCCTGGTAAGGCTCCCTGCAAGTCACACGATGCAGGGGGGCAGCAAACTAAAAAATTTTTTTATAATACATTGTATTCCAATGTACATGTCACGGTGTAGCCAGGGGGGGTTGACGAGCCCAAGGTGTGGTTACACAAAACAGCCAGATAATTGGGGTTGCAAAGCAAAAAGGTTTATTACTAAAAGGAACAGAAGTAAATCAGGAAAGGGGACAATGAATAAGTAATAAAACACTTTGGAAACTGGTGGAAAGTATAATATAGTGGGCAGGGTACACTGAACGAATGGGACAGGACACTGAATGGCACAGACACTGAACACAGGGTAACACAGGGGTTAACAGAACAGGTACTTACTGGATACACAGGGGGCAGATCAGACGACACAGAGGGTAGAAGGAACGAATAATAAATGACAAGCGAGGTATCAGGAGGGCTGTAGCAGTAGGGTGGTCATATCATGCAGAGGTCTTGGCAGGCAGCGAGCAGAGAGTGGTCAAGTCCATAGCAAAAGGTCATACACAGGAGGTCAATAGATGAGGGTGGTCTCCACAGGTTACTTGCAGGTAGATGGATTCCACAGGATGCAATGAGATGCGATGAGGGTGGTCTCCACAGGATACTGCAGGTAGGTGGTTTCCACAGGGTACAATGAGGGGCAATGAGGGATGAGGGTGGTCTCCACAGGATACTGCAGGTAGGTGGTTTCCACAGGATACAATGAGGGGCAATGTGGGATGAGGGTGGTCTCCACAGGATACTGCAGGTAGGTGGTTTCCACAGGATACAATGAGGGGCAATGAGGGTGGTCTCCACAGGATACAATGAGGGTCTTTGTGCAGAGCAGGCAAGACAGGCACACCATGAAGCTTCTAAGGAAAGAAGGGTAATGCAGAAGCACTGCTTTACAGGTGAGGCCTGGTTTTATGGGTATTGCAGGCCCAGCCCACACCTGAGGCTGGAGAGGTGATGGGAAAGTCAGGGATGGAGTCTTGAGTGCCTGGACATCAGTCCAGATAGTTGGAAAAGCCGGACCGGATCCAGGTTCTTAAAGAAGACAGCTCCTACTTCCCTTTCTTCTGGCGTCTGTGGCGTGAACCGTGACAGTACAATGTCATGAATGGCCACTAAGTGGCACTACAGGATAAGAAACAGACCATAGTCTCACCCTTGTTTTCAGACAGATTTCAGTGTTTTTTGTTTCATTTTATTGAATATCATTTATTTGCATTATTTTGGATAATTATTTTTGGGATAATAAATTATTATGTCGTGTTTCAAACTTTATCAGACTCAGTGTATTTACCATTTATTTATTTTATTTATAAAGGATTTTACCAGTAAGGACTCTAGCTTGCATGGATTTCAGTGCGTGATTTCTAATTATTACAGGCTAACTGAAAGGTATTTTAATATGATAGGTAGTTTTAATTCTTGCATTAGTGTGAAATCCCCCCTCCCATTTAAAGTGTCAAACCCTGGAAGTCTTTTACTTGCATAGGATGTTAGCCTGTGGAATTTAGCCATTTCCTTTGTGTGCAGGAAAGGGTGTGTGAACAGTGTAAACTAGAGAAAAGCCATCTCTGAATCAAATGTTGTAATTTTTGTCTCACTGTTGGTTAAACTCTGACGTAGAAATGTATCTGTATGCTGATTGGCTATAAATTCTTTGAAATCTAATAAAAAGTCTGTCTAAGGAAGATATTTTAGACATGACTGACGCTACATTGCTTTGTGGCTGATTTTGGTGTCTCTCACCATGGTGTAGCACCTCCCCGTTTTCAACTTTGATATATGAGAAGAAACTTGAAAAAGGTTTATTGAAATTTCATAAATGGTAATTATTATAGGGAATTTGTTTTTGTTTGCTTAAAATTCTAATTTATCAGTTGGTGTCAGAGGTGGGATTTTCCATTCGAATGTATCCTTACATTTAGGTGTATCCTTACATTTAGATATATCCTTACATTTGCTTGTTCAGATTTTGCGAACTTGCCTCCAGGCTTGGTTTTTGTTTATTTTCCTTGAAGTTAAAGCTATGGTTCAGAGCTTGTTGATTTTTTTTTTTTTCGTGCAAGGTTGGACTCTTTGTCTTGGTTTGTTTTTGTCATTTTATGTATTGTAGTAAAGGAAAAATTGTTTGAGGACCTCACATGTGTTGTTTGAACTCGCCTGCTGTGCTGAGTATAGTGTATTGTATATGCTGGAAATTGAACTCATAAAAAAAAGAAAAGAGATGTTTCTAGTTGTAAAGTCTCCGTTCTGTGTCTATCTTGTACTTCAATTCTGGTGTTTCTGGCTCGTCCATATCTTTTTTATTTTTTAATTGATTAGGTTTGGTGTCTTCTCATATAGCAAAATGATTTTATCTCCCATTGAGAGACAGTTTTTTATTTTTCCTCTCTTCTTTTTTATTTGTTTTGCTGCATTGCTGTATGTTTGCGCGCTGATTTTAAAGGAATTGCAAACTGTTTTTCTTTCAGATTTTACATTTTTGTATTTTATTTTTTCCCTTTTGTTTCTTGCCATTGATTACATCTATTTCAATGATTGTCTTTAATAATTATTAATGTATGTGTTTATCTTTGATGTTTTGTATTTCGGAGTTTTGATATTGTGTTTTTCATATGCAATTTATGTATAGGGACTGCCTTTTTTACCACAGGTTGCTTCGTATGTGTTTTTACTGCTTTGCCTTGAGTAAAAAAAAAAAGGCAGGAAATGGAGACAATAGCACCTTTCAATCGTGCTTGCTAATTTTTTTCCTTCTCATAAAATTTTGTAGGAAAAGTTTTCTTTCTATTTGCAATATGTAGTAGTTATAATGATGTACAAAGGAAAGATTTATTTGGCTGGGAGTTCTGGAATGTGTAGAATTTTCGTGCTATAATGGGAGAGCTGTGATTGTAGCTGTTTGTGCTGGGTATTTTCATGTGATTCAAATGTGTATTTTATTTGGTATATAGCGTATTGGATGGCTGGGATGATTCCAAGATTTTATGGAGACAGATGTGGAATAAAACGTAATTATAGGAGCTGGATTTTCTGTAAATGGATGATATAAGTTGATGTAGGATATATATAAAAAAAATTGTGTATCACGGTGATGGGCGACATCAATCTGCCTTAATATAAGTTATACATTTTCCCAAAAGAGGTATGGTCAGTTATTTTCCACTGGTCTTTGTTTGAGTCCAGCACAAAGGGATTGACCACAACTTAATTTAGGTTATATGTTTTGCCAAAATGGCTGACTGAGATCATTTACAGGTTTTGTAACTTGTATAATGGAATATATATGTAGGTTCATCATAATACAGTAAGCAAAGAGATCCTGTTTCGTTGTTTGAAATCTAAGAGGATGAAGTGATATAAAGCTGAAGGATTTGAGTGAAAATTTTATGGAAAGCGCCTACAGGTTTTGTAGCGCTGTACAAAGGAAATTAGGCAGATTTCAAATGAGAGAAGGTGTTTTTTTTTGTTTTATTGTAGTTGACTAAGGGAGATGGAAGGTTGTAGTTTGGTATCTTGAGTATTGTTTGTTTGTTTTCTTTTTCCTGCAGTGGTAGCCAGATGTCTAGTTTTATTTTTTGCTGTCTGATGTTTTTGTCTTTTGGTGTGAAGTGCAACAACGTATGACTGTGCCCCCATTGAATATTCTTGGAGGAAATAAAACAGGTTGTAAAATAGCTGCACAAACACCTCACGTTTAAATGTTTGTTTTTAACCAATATCCTTAATAATGATTGTAGTTTTAGATGTTTATTAAGAATCTTTTTCTCTGAGTTTCCTGAGAACTTTGTGCTAATTAACACATCAAGTTTTAAACATGCCCTTCTATACTTTCTTTCCCAGTTTATGATATTTTTGTTATGTGTTTTTTTATTTGAATTGAAGAGCATTTTGAGAAAATTGGTGACCATTGCAAAAGTAGAAAAAAACAGTTTTCATATTTTTCTCCCAGCCCCTCCATTTTCTCTCTCTCTCTCATGACCACTCCTTTTTCTTTGTGTCCAAAAATGTGTTGCATTTTTTCTCCATTTTAAAAGTATTTTAACCATATAAATTTTAAAGTTTTTGACAGGTTAATAATACATTTTTTTCCCAAGTTTTTACTTTAGGTGAAAATTACCCATGCATGCCAACTTTGATCAAGCTAGATGGAAGATTATTGAATACCAATATTGATAAAGCTGTTGGAATTGAAGGAAATTTACTCAAACACATTATCATTTCACATTGCAATGTTACATCAACCGGATAATAAGGAAATAACAGACACCAGGCAATAAAACATTCTAATTTATCGACAACTCATCAATAAATCATGCGATTAAAGAAGATCATTGATTTGGAAATAAAACTTAAGACATGTCAGTTTTACAAAACAGTTATTTTCAACCAATAAGACAGAAGACAAAGAAAGAAGATAATCCATCAGCATATAAAAATACATTATCTTTGTGTTGTCGTCTAAGTGATAATTATTTTGTGTCTTTTATTATTTTATATTTTATTATTTTTGTTGTTCGGTTACAATCAATATTGTTCAAATTCCCTGACACATTTAGGATTATTGAAGATCACATCCAATTAAAATTAGAGTTAATTAATGTATTTAGGAACATATAATTTAATGCATTTGCATAAATACGTTTCATGACATATATAGTGGTAAATGGAAAGTTTTAATTCGGTAAAATTAATGCTGTTTTTATTTTTTTGATTTCATTTGAGGATTGGTGTGTTTTATAAACACCAGGTTTGTTTCAAAACACCGAACAAGACTGAATAGGATAGTAATTAATTATTTTTTGATATTTAGAATGGGTGGAGTATGCACTTCGGCGATTTCCCTTTTGAGCCAAAGTTGCGTATATACATTTTTCTCTAACAATGAGTCAGAAGTAGTAGAATTTTCTTTGCGGGGAAATTTTAAAATTTATTATCTGTGTCTCTTCTTGTGTAAATTAACATTTTTTTGTTTTCATGCACTTGAGAGTGACAATGAATGAATGGATGTATATGATTAGCGGGGTATACCATATTTTCTTTTCTTTTTTCTTTTCTTTATTGTTACTAAAACCGTATCACATCATCAAGAAACCTGACAGTCACAATGACTGCATATGGAATGAATCAAGGACATTTTATGTCAAGGTCAAAGGTCACAGGTAATAAGCAACCAGCGCAAAGAGACAGCTTGTTCAGGAGTCCCTATGGTGGGAGCTCTGATGACATTCAATGATTATGCGTCTCAAGCTGGGATGTTGAAAAAAGACCACACCTTGATCTCGCACTGTGGGCTACGGTATTAGATTATGGAATATTTTTTTTTTATTTAATCCCCTAGATAAGTGTGAGAAAGGATTGGATTTGTGAAAATGAGAATGTATTTCTTGAGTGTGTGTGTGAATGCAGGTGTGTATGCGTTTTGAGGAGTGAAGCTGAACATAGGAAAACACACAGATATAGATCTGACTCATGTTGATTTATTAGATAAATGAACTTTTACATTCAAGTTATTATACTTTTCTTGTTCGGTGAATTATATTTTGGGAAATGGGAATAAATAGTTATTTAATGTCTAGATTAGGTATTTTTGCCTATGCTCCAAGTGTGGTTCGCTGGAAGAGTGAATCTAGATAGATTAGTGTATTTTATGCTCATAAAGGGCCTCCTTGGGGAATCCTTTTCGTATATCGTACAGGTATTAGGCGAGGATACTATGGCCCCAGGTATAATTAGTTTAATTGTTTAGTTTGTTTTATCCATTTTAGTGATCACGATTGTATATGTGATCAATGAGACGATTGAAAGGTATTTTAATATGATAGGTAGTTTTAATTCTTGCATTAGTGTGAAATCCCCCCTTCCATTTAAAGTGTCAAACCCTGCAAGTCTTTTACTTGCATAGGATGTTAGCCTGTGGAATTTAGCCATTTCCTTTGTGTGCAGGAAAGGGTGTGTGAACAGTGTAAGCTAGAGAAAAGCCATCTCTGAATCAAATGTAGTAATTTTTGTCTCACTGTTGGTTAAACTCTGACGTAGAAATGTATCTGTATGCTGATTGGCTATAAATTCTTTGAAATCTAATAAAAAGTCTGTCTAAGGAAGGATATTTTAGACATGACTGACGCTACATTGCTTTGTGGCTGATTTTGGTGTCTCTCGCCATGATGTAGCCCCGCGCCCATTTTCAACTTTGATATATGAGAAGAAACTTGAAAAATGTTTATTGAAATTTCATAAATGGTAATTATTATAGGGAATTTGTTTTTGTTTGCTTAAAATTCTAATTGATCACTATGTACAAAGACCTGTTTCCTTTAAAAAAAAATTGAGACGCTTTTAGACACAAAATTTTGAAAAAATTAGACCGCCAGGGAGGTTAACAGTTAACAGTGCCAACAGCCGCTGGAAAAAGCTGACAAACCAATGAAGGGGTAAAAAAAACAAAAAAAAAAACGTTTGAACGATTCAAGTATGAAACTCTATTTGCAAACAAAATACTGGACGAAAATGTCTGGCAATAATATATAAGGTCCTATGAATAATAATAAAAAGGCTATTTATAAAAAATAAGTAAAATAGCCGGAAAAAAAATTGACGAAAAAATCCAGAACAATGCTTAAAAAAGAGACTTTTTGCTGCAGATTAAAAGAATAAATGGTTTAATAAACATTGAATAAAATTGGGAATATTATTAACATTAAAAACGTATGGGATTTGCCGTAAACCTGTTGAATGAACCCATCAAACATCTGGGCATTTCCCTGACATTCCTCTGCTGTTCGATGTTCTCTGAATAGATTAACCATTGCTTCTCTATGGGGGCTTTCACTGCCGTTGAAGAGCACTGTATTTCGTTGGCAATTTGCCAAAATTTGGCGAACTGCCAGTTTTTGAATAGCCGAATGGCCATGAAATTGCACAATATGGTGAATTTCACCGTTCGGTGCAATTTTGGGGCTAGTTCGTCTGTCTCTGAATAACCCCTTAAGGCATAAATTCAGCCTAAGCAATCATACTTTACAAACCTTACAACAGTGGAAGTTTTCAGTTGTGTTACATTTTTAACACAGTGTAATTCATGCTTGAAAAAATTACAGGAAAATATAAAATTCATTAAAATAAGAGATAAGACTGCTAGATGGAAATGTTTTGAAAGAGCTTATGTTTAATAGGGCAGGTGATCTCCATTTTAAAATGACACACCATGATGGGGGTTGATATGGGACAGTTACAGGTACTTATTCAGCGCCAACAGATTTCATAGCGCTTTACAATGGGGTAAGCACAAACATGAGACATAATATATAAAGATACATTAGGTGCAGACGACCCTGCCCACAGGATAATTGTCCTGCTAAGGCCCGTGTCAGACGAACGCAGTGATTACGTCCGTGTTGACGCACAGTTTAAGTCTGTCGTAGCATAGAATCATGAGCAATAGATACCCAAACACATTAAGTGCATCCGCACCGAACTGCGCATGCACAACGCACATGGCAAACGGATGCAAGTTAGGCACGAACTTAAAACCGCTACACGGGCCGCAGAGTGCGCCACGTCCGTGTAGCATTCTGTGAGAGTGATGAGGAGATGTCAGATGCAGCGCATTTGCAACATCCAGCACCTTGACGCACACAATGGCTTTTCATATCCTTTTCATATTTTTATAATTTTGAATATTAATTTTATTTCCCATAGTTCCCTTTTTTTTTCTACGTCCGTCAAGAAAAATGGATTGTGTGGTGTCTATAGTATCTCTGTCAGTACGTCTGTCCGTTGTGCTCTGACTGTGTTCATCTGACATTAGCCTAAAAAAAGCACTTGAAACAAGTGCCCAGCCAGACATCCAGTGAGCTTACAATCTATTGGACTGAGGTAGGTGAAACAAGAGGGAGCAGAGGGGTGGGGGACCAGAAAATCTACACTTATTCCATGTCTTTATTTATAATATGCGCAGGTGAAGCATTTTAACCTATAATTCTCTTGCAAAACAGTTTATTAAAGGGGAAACAAAAACCACACATTTTTTACTTGTTCTATCCCACATCAGGATTAAAGTAAGTACAACAACATTTCTGTGGTTTTGTGGGTGTCTTCCTGACAAAAATTACTGGACACTTGTGAAAAAAGGGTTTAATAAAAAAAATCTGTTAATATGTCTCTAGGTAAAAACCCTAGTATATTTAGCTTCTGCAAACATCTACCAGTGTGTAGTGGTTTTGGATTCAGTAGCTATAGGAAAAAGATGCAAAGCACAGTAAATTTTACAAAATTTTAGTTTAACCCCTTTACCACCAATTGATCATTCAGAAAACCAGTGACAGGAAAGACTGTTTTTGGTTTGTTTGGATTTTTTTTTTAAACTCACTTTTTATTAATATAGTTAAAAAATGAAATAGAAAAATTCCTATTGTAAGTTTCACTGTAGAAGCCCTACTTGACAGGAAGACATCATCAACTATCTATACTATAATAGAATAAGCCTAAAAACGTCCGTCGCCAAAAGCCGTCTGCGCATGCGCGACGGACTTTTGAAAGCGGCCGTTAAAACACACAGGTAGCTGCGCGTGCCGGCCGCGTGAAAAAAAAAAAAAACGGCACGAGCCGCGCGCAGCTACCTGTGTTTACACGGCCGCCAGATGCCCCGATCCTCCAGCGCTGACCGTCCTCCGGCTGCCGGCGGGCCTCCAGGCTCAAGGGAGCCCCCGGCTCGGTTTGGGCCTACAGGCCCAGCCGAGCCGGGGACTCGCCTGAGCCTAGAGGTCCGCCGAATAGGCCGCCGGCAGTCGGTCAGCGCTGGAGGTTCGGGGCTGAAGTTCACAAAACATACTCACCTAAATCGGCCCCGATCCTCCAGCGGTGACCGGCTGCCGAGCGGGCTGCTCAGCCGGCCTCTAGGCTCAGGCGAGTCCCCGGCTCGGCTGGGCCTGTAGGCCCAAGCCGAGCCGGGGACTCGCCTGAGCCTAGAAGCCGGCTGAGCAGCCCGCTCGGCATCCGCTCAGCGCTGGAGGATCGGGGCCGAAGTTCAAAAAAAACATACATAACTCCATACGTCGTCCCTGAGCTCCAACGGGGACCGGCGGCCTGCTCGGCGGGCCTCCAGGCTCGGGCGAGCCCCCAGCTCGGTTTGGGCCTACAGGCCCAGCCGAGCCGGGGACTCGCCTAAGCCTGGAGGTCCGCCGAGCAGGCCGCCGGTCCCCGCTGGAGCTCAGGGACAAAATACCCATAACACAATCGAAAAATTCGGCCCAGAACTCCAGCGGTGACCTCCTCCGGTCGAGCGGGCTGCTCGACCGGCCTCCAGGCTCAGGCGAGCCCCCGGCTCGGCATGGGCCTACAGGCCCAGACCGAGCCGGGGACTCGCCTGAGTCTAGAGGCCGGCCGAGCAGCCCGCTCGGCCGGAAGAGGTCACCGCGGTACACAAAACATACATAACCCCCTACTGCGTCCCTGAGCTCCAGCGGTGACCGGCTGCCGACCGCCTCCATGCTCAGGCGAAACCGAGCCTGTAGGCCCAAACCGAGCCGGGGACTCGCCTAAGCCTAGAGGCCCGCCGAGCAGCCAGCGGCAGCCGGAGGGTCACCGCTGGAGGATCGGGGCCGAAGTTCCAAACAAACACAACAAAAAAATCGCCCCGAGCTCCAACGGAGACCTCCTCCGGCTGCCGCTGGCTGCTCGGCGGGCCTCTAGGCTTAGGCGAGCCCCCGGCTTGGCTTGGGCCTACAGGCCCAGCCGAGCCGGGGACTCGCCTAAGCGTAGAGGCCGGCCGAGCAGCCTGCTCGGCCGAGGAGGTCACCGCTGGAGCTCAGGGCCGATGTTGCCTAACACATACTCACCGACATCGGCCCTTAGCTCCTCCAGCGATGGCGGTCCCGCTTGCAGCATCCTCTCTCCGTTGCTCGCCGGAATGATGTCACGAAAGCCTTTGACCCCCCGGGGGGTCAAAGGCTTTCGTGACGTCATCCTGGCGAACAACGGAGAGAGGATGCTGCAAGCGGGACCGCCATCGCTGGAGGAGCTAAGGGCCGATGTCGGTGAGTATGTGTGGAACCGGTGGAGGACTCGAGGCCGATGTAGGTGAGTATGTGCTCTACACACACACACACACACACCCGGCTTGCTCGGCCGGTATCCAAGCTTAGGCGAGCCCCCGGCTTGGCTTGGGCCTAGAGGCCCTGCCGAGCCGGGGACTCGCCTGAGCATGGAGGCCGGTCGAGTTGCATGCTCGGGCGTCCTCCAGGCTCAGGCGAGTCCCCGGCTCGGCTGGGCCTCTAGGCCCACGCCAAGCCGGGGGCTCGCCTAAGCTTGGTCGGCATCCAGGCTCAGGCGAGCCCCCGGCTTGGCTTGGGCCTAGAGGCCCAGCCGAGCCAGGGACTCCCCTGAGCCTGGAGGACGGCCGAGCATGCAACTCGACCGGCCTCCATGCTCAGGCGAGTCCCCGGCTCGGCAGGGCCTCTAGGCCCAAGCCAAGCCGGGGGCTCGCCTAAGCTTGGATACCGGCCGAGTAAGCAGGGTGGGTGTGGAGAGCACATACTCACCTACATTAGCCCTGAGCTCCAGCGGTGACTGTCCTCCGGCTGTCGCAGGCTGCTCGGCCGGCCTCCAGGCTCAGGCGAGCCCCCGGCTTGGCTTGGGCCTACAGGCCCAGCCGAGCCGGGGGCTCGCCTAAGCCTGGAGGCCGGCCGAGCAGCCTACGACAGCCACCGCTGAGGCTCCGGGCCAATGTAGGGGGATGTTGCCTACAGATACTCACCTACATCGGCCCTTAGCTCCTCCAGCGATGGCGGTCCCGCTTCCAGCGTCCTCTCTCGCTCCGTTGTTCGCCGGAATGACGTCACGAAAGCCTTTGACCCCCGGGGGGTCAAAGGCTTTCGTGACGTCATCCCGGCGACCAACGGAGCGAGAGAGGACGCTGGAAGCGGGACGCGGGACCGCCATCGCTGGAGGGCCGATGTAGGTGAGTATATCCACGAGCGGGGGGCCATATCCACGAGCGGGGGGGCCATATCCACGAGCGGGGGGGCCATATCCACGAGCGGGGGGGCCATATCCACGAGCGGGGGGGCCATATCCACGAGCGGGGGGGCCATATCCACGAGCGGGGGGGGGGCAGTATCCACGTGCTGGGGCAGTATCCACGTGCAGGGGCAGTATCCACGAGCTGGGGCAGTATCCACGTGCTGGGGCAGTATCCACGTGCTGGGGCAATATCCACGTGCAGGGGCAGTATCCACGAGCTGGGGCAGTATCCACGTGCTGGGGCAGTATCCACGTGCTGGGGCAGTATCCACGTGCTGCGGCAATATCCACGTGCTGGGGCAATATCCACGTGCTGGGGCAGTATCCACGTGCTGGGGCAGTATCCACGTGCTGCGGCAATATCCACGTGCTGGGGCAATATCCACGTGCTGGGGCAGTATCCACGTGCTGGGGCAGTATCCACCTGCTGGGGCAGTATCCACGTTCTGGGGCAGTATCCACGTGCTGGGGCAGTATCCACGTGCTGGGGCAGTATCCACGTGCTGGGGCAGTATCCACGTGCTGGGGCAGTATCCACGTTCTGGGGCAATATCCACGTGCTGGGGCAATATCCACGTGCTGGGGCAATATCCACGTGCTGGGGCAGTATCCACGTGCTGCGGCAATATCCACGTGCTGGGGCAATATCCACGTGCTGGGGCAATATCCACGTGCTGGGGCAGTATCCACGTGCTGGGGCAGTATCCACGTGCTGCGGCAATATCCACGTGCTGGGGCAATATCCACGTGCTGGGGCAATATCCACGTGCTGGGGCAGTATCCACCTGCTGGGGCAGTATCCACGTTCTGGGGCAGTATCCACGTGCTGGGGCAGTATCCACGTGCTGGGGCAATATCCACGTGCTGGGGCAGTATCCACGAGCTGGGGCAGTATACATGAGCAGGGGCAGTATCCACGAGCTGGGGCAGTATACATGAGCAGGGGCAATATCCACGTGCTGGGGCAGTATCCACGTGCTGGGGCAGTATCCACCTGCTGGGGCAGTATCCACGTGCTGGGGCAGTATCCACGTGCTGGGGCAGTATCCACGTGCTGGGGCAGTATCCACGTTCTGGGGCAATATCCACGTGCTGGGGCAATATCCACGTGCTGGGGCAATATCCACGTGCTGGGCAGTATCCACGTGCTGCGGCAATATCCACGTGCTGGGGCAATATCCACGTGCTGGGGCAATATCCACTTCCTTGGGCAGTATCCACGTGCTGGGGCAGTATCCACGTGCTGCGGCAATATCCACGTGCTGGGGCAATATCCACGTGCTGGGGCAATATCCACGTGCTGGGGCAGTATCCACCTGCTGGGGCAGTATCCACGTTCTGGGGCAGTATCCACGTGCTGGGGCAGTATCCACGTGCTGGGGCAATATCCACGTGCTGGGGCAGTATACATGAGCAGGGGCAGTATATCCACAATAGACTGCCCTCTGGGCAGGCTTTACAACTAGTTGGTCATAAAGGGATACTGCAGTTGGGGCTTTGTGTTTAATCAGCTGGGAATCCATGTCTTAGGCACAGAGTCCAAGTTGTTCAAACTGTTACTGCAATGAGGTGCTAAAGCTTTAGGGACACTTTCTGGAGCCCAATTGAATTTCATTTGCAATTATACAGCACAGATGCTTATGTTTACGCGATCTTGGTTGCTGCGTCTGCGGTTGCGTAAAAACATAATCATGGTAGCGAATGGGTTAAACCAATATCTCAATGCTTGTGGTAGTTGTTAAACATAGCTTAGAATCACAGAAATATTGGGTATTCTTTCAAGTGGGAAAAGTTAAGTTCCGAATTATTAATTATTGATGGCTATTTTCTTGTGTACATAAAGAAAGCAGCCCCTGGAACATTCAGGAAAGGGGGCATGACTGCTGGCCTGGTACGATTAGTGCAGGTGTGCAGTAGCTAGTGATTGAAGAAGCGGCAGGTGTATGCTAATGAGGAGGCCCATTTAATGAGGGAGGGAAACCTTACCTGTTCATTCCCTTTCTGACCTGGGAAGGGTTGTCACGTTCCCACCCTCCCGCCCGTTATTTATTTTTCATATTTATGCCACAGCATGCGTGAACCCTGGCCAGCGAGGAAGTCCTATGGATAAGCCGCCGGAGTAGGTGGGCGATGGGAGAGACGTCCTGTGTAAGTCAGGAGAGCGACGAGCTCTGGTTGGTGGTGAGAACTGCCTACTGTTAATTGCTGCAGTAGGGTCAGTTTGGACATGTTGGGGTATTGTTTGGGTGTGAAATTAGTTGTTATGTTAAATAATTAAATAAAAGCTGTGGCCTATGCCCTTTCCATATATACATATTGTGTCGTGTGTTTATTTAAGCGCACGGGCAAAGAATAAGGATCCAGGTTTAAGCAGTCATGCCACTAAGGCCGGGGGCACACTAGGCGTTTTCTTTAACGCACTAGCGTGCGTTAAAGAATACGTTAATGCACCGGCCCCCCCTCGACGCCCACCTGCCCCCCTCCACAAGGCTGCAAAGTGCGATCCTCCTATGGAGGATCGCGCTTTGCAGCCCCGTCGACGAGCATCCTAGCGCATCGACGGTGATGATCTCTAGGTGCACGCATGCTACGCGCGCACTAAGTGCGCAGGCGCAAGCATGTGACCGGCTCTGTCCACAGCATCACAACGCTGTGACGGGTGCCGGTAACGCGCGCTAGTGCGCAAAAGAAGACGCCTAGTGTGCCCCCAGCCTAAAAGGCTCAGTTTTCTCCACTCTCCTTGCGTCCCTCTCAAAACATTTCTATGTAAAGATGCCCTTAACCCCTTCACTGCTGAGGCATTTCACCGCTGTGTGCTGAGCTCATTTTTACAGTTTTTGCTCATCATGTTTAAATACGATTTGAAGTCACGTTTTATTATACAACCCAGACAAATTATATATCCTTTTTTTCAGCAGTCTCAGCAGATTCAAAATATATCATTATTATGTCTAGAAGTTATGTATTAAAAAAAAAAAAAAAAAAAAAGTGTGGAAAAATGAAAAATTTTGTTAAAATTCTAACAAACAATACTGCATATTTTTTTATATTTACACTTTATGACGAGAATCTTTGTGGTTATAGGTTGGTACATTAAGCACCTTTAAAAAAATGGTGTAATGGAGAATATTTCATGGTGTGTTTGTACAAAAATATGCAGTTTTCTAAAAATCAAAAATTCGGCTTTTTTTCTAACTTCATGACTCATTGCATGTAATGCATAAAATTAGCATATCTAAACAAAATGAAATGGAAAAGTCATATATTTTCTAAAACTAGACAAAATTCCGCAAAAAAAGAGGCATTTATGACACATTTTTTTATTTATTTTGCTATTCATAACGTTCTTCAAAAAACATGATATTAAAAAAAAAAAAAATTTACAATTGGTCAAGAATTAAATTGCATACTTTCATATTATTTTTGGAGTATTTTTTTTTTTTTTGTGAACCATATAAATATATCCCTCCTATTAAATAATAGTTCCAATTTGATTGTGCAGATAGAGTTTAGGCGGTATTGGAGGCGCTAATCTGCACCTTGCGCATACTACGTTTAGAGATGCGTTTTTGGCCATTATTTGAAAAAAGGCATACCTGCAATTAAATGGCTCTAGCCCAAAAGGGAATTAAAATAGACCACATAAAGTATATATCAGGTGAAACTAGACACCCAGATGAATCAAACGAGGGGTTACTTCAAATTCGATCATAAAAATTGAGAGTGCAACAACTTGTGAAATTTGTCATTCTGGTGTGAAAAAAAAAAAAAACATTTCCACAAGTTGTTGCGTTCTCAATTTTTATGATAGAATTTGAAGTAACCCCTCGTTTGATTCATCTGGGTGTCTAGTTTCACCTGATATATACTTTATGTGGTCTATTTTAATTCCCTTTTGGGCTAGAGCCATTTAATTGCAGGTATGCCTTTTTTCAAATAATGGCCAAAAATGCATCTCTAAACGTAGTATGCGCAAGGTGCAAATTAGCGCCTTGTGGTCCATCTAGGGGGACCCTGTCCACGAACACTGGGTCTCATTTTTATCAGAAGGGTTGGGGCTTTGCATTGAGCTAGAGAATGGCATAGTTTGCAAAGATTTTAGCGTGTCTGAAGGGATGGGAATAAAAAAAAAAATTGTTATTTCAGCAGAATTACAAATTCCACAAGTTGTTGCGCGCTCAATTTTTATGATAGAATTTGAAGTAACCCCTCGTTTGATTCATCTGGGTGTCTAGTTTCACCTGATACATACTTTATGTGGTTTATTTTAATTCCCTTTTGGGCTAGAGCCATTTAATTGCAGGTATGCCTACTTTAAAAAAAAAAAAAAAAACACCAAATCACTCACCAAATTTTCCCCCTGAATTTGTGCTTCGCCACAATTATGTAGTGTATCAAGAATGGTGTAGTAACTAAAAAGGGTTGCACAAACACACAACAAGCCCGCCACACATTTTCCATTCACTCAAAACAGTTGGATTGGCACATGGGGCATCCATGTGAGCAGTAACGCCACGTCAAGGCCCCAACCAGGTTACTGACCATTCACACACCTTTCACATCTGTTTCACTCACTGAATCACACACCTTTCATGCAAGAAGTTAGTAAAAGAGGCGTGGGTGACATTAAGGGGGGGGGCAAAGAAGGGAAAAGTGCAGAAACACGGACTGGGAGAAGAGAAAGTTACAAAAGGGAAACACAATGAGGATTGGAGGGGGCGGAATAGGAACACCCCCCCCCCCATTCACACACCTTTCACAGCTGTTTCACTCACCTTTCATGAAAGAAGAGAGGTAAGGGGAGTGGGTGAAGATAAGGGGGCAAAGAAAAGGAAAGAGACATGGAAATTGATGCAAGCACCATTCATATTTGTCCTCAGATGCTTATGTCTACATCTGATATACGGAGGACATCAGATTGTTGGGGATGGGGCATCCTATTTTATACTATGTGGGGTTCATTACATTATAACTAAGGATATTTTGTGTGACTGTGCTGGGGTGGGGAACACTTATGTGGGGTTCATTACATTATAACTGGGGGGTGGGTAGTGAAGCGAGGTGGGTAGTTTTTGATAAATTTAGGGGATCAAGACTGATATAGCAGTTTTATTCCCAGATTTACCAAGCATGCAGCTAGTACTCTAGCTCTGTATGGTAAATCTTAAAACATGTGGGCATACAAAGCCCAGGGTTGGATGGACAGTTGGGGCAGTAATATCGGGTTTCTTTGCGACGCCCTTGGCGTGAGCAAACCCGACACCGTTTACATGGGGAAGCCTTTTTCTCCGTTGGAGGAAGGAAGTCGGCAAAGTGACGACCGCATAACCTTGCCATTTCATCTCCTTCATGACCAACGGGTACATCCTCTGGCGGGCAGAGCAGGCTCTGGATAACAGATTCCTGAAATTTCAGTAATGTTATCCGTGGGGCATGGGTAGCCTTATACAGAATAAATGCATTAAGCATTGACATCTGTATAAGGTAGGCGACCAGTTTCTTATACCATGCGTAGCTCTTGCGAGCAAACGCATAGGGTACAAGCAGTTGGTCAGACCTGTCTACCCCTCCCATGTAACGATTGTAATCTTGAACACACAGCGGTTTCAAGATCTGGGCATCACTCCCCCTAACGCGAATTGCGGATGTGCGCTCGTCATGTATTGATGACAGCATATGCACGTCCTTTTTATCTGTGAATTTCACAGCTAGCAATTCAGCGCATCTCAGGGCTGACGTCTCTCCCCTCTTTTGCTTTCTAAACAAATGTTTAGGAAAGCCTTTCCTGTTAACAAGAATTGTGCCACAGGCTCCAGTGCCATTGCTGTACAAAAATTTGTACAGCGGCACGCCAGTGTAAAAGTTATCTGTGTAAACATGATAGCCTTTACCAAATAGAGGGTGCAATAGATCCCACACTATTTTCTCACTGGCGGAAAAAGAGGGGGGGCAGTCCGGGGGAGCCAGTTGGGAGTCCTTTCCAGTGTATACACGAAAGCGGTATGTGTATCCACTGGAGCTCTCACACAATTTATAAAGCTTTATGCCATAGCGAGATCTCTTTGAAGGGATGTACTGCTTGAAAGCAATACGTCCCTTGAAAAGAAGCAAGGACTCATCAACTGACAGGTTTTGGCCCGGAGTGTAACACTCCTCAAATCTTGCCATAAAATGGTCAAGGACAGGCCGCAACTTATACAGTCGATCGTGATCTGGGTGGTCACGGGGCAAAGCATTTGCATTATCGTTATAATGCAAATACCGCAGGAGCAATAAATATCTGTCCCTGCTCATAGTAGCAGGGAAGATAGGGGTGGCCTGGATACTATCTTTCGACCAGTATGAGGATATGCTGGGTTTTTGCACAATCCCCATCTGCAGAGTGAGGCCCCAGAACTTCCTCATCTCTGGTAAACTGGTCGGGGTCCATTGGCGAGCCCTGGCATGGGGCCCCAATTCTGCCCTTAGACCCTGAATATATTGTTCAGCATACAGATTGGTCTGCTGAACAATAGATTCCAAGAACCCATGGTCCATAAACAGCTGAAAATAGTCAATGGGATCAAAATTAGCGTGTGTCCACCAGGATGCCAGGATTGCCAGAAAATTGCGGCACTTCTGGCTGGACCATATTAGGGGAGGTCCAATCAGATCCTGGTTCAGGCCTCGCTACAGCCTGTATGCCAGATGATCCTGCAGTGGGTCGCTGGGTCGGTGCAGGATCAGGCAGTGCAACTGCAGAAGTTGCACTGCCACTTGAGCGATGTGGGAACGCCGTGCGGCGACGCTGTGGCGCACTACACTGTTCCTCTTCATCACTGGAGCTGTCACTAAGTGACAATGGTCCAGCAATGAAATCGCTGCCAGATTCTTCAAAAGAGTCACCATCAGCGCTGGAATCAGAGTCTGACCTCATAAGGAGATCAGCTGCTTCCTCAGCACTGAATCGCTTGGCCATAATTTATTTTTGAAAAATAAACTTATTCTCAAAAAGAATATTATGCCGTCAGTGTGTAAATTTGTGTGTGTGATTATATATAGATTTTATACATATATATATATGTGCGTGTATGTATATATACGTGTAAGTGTGTGTATATATGTACGTGTAAGTGTGTTCTTTTATAATTCACCTTGATAAAATGTAGACAGAATATCTGCGACACTATCACCAGGCGATCTGCAGGCAGACTGAGGATACAATTGTAATTCCTTATGATTATTTAAAAATTCGTCCCTCGTGATTGGCTAGAAGCCCGTCGCTAGGATACGGGTTCACTGAAGGGTTACATTTGTATCCTTAGTTGCCATGTTGGGGTTGGCAACATGTCATTATTACACGTAGGTGATCATTGTAGAAACCATGATTACCTATCTGTAATAAAAAAATATTAATAAAATATTATAGAGGGTTCTTATTTATTAAAGGGGGGGGTTGGGGGTCTCTAGGCAGTTTTGATTTCTAAAACTGCCACTAGAGACCCCCACTGTGTGGTGTTTGGTGCATTTTTTTTGTGGGGGGATTACACCTTCATGAGGGGCACCGTTGGAACGGACAGACTATGACCATTTCAGCGATGCCTCTCTGGTGTCTGTACCCCTTATGGATGAGGAGGTAGAGGGGTTCAAAGGAACCCCCCCCTCCCCTTCATCCAGCGAAGTGTCATTTATTACATGTAGGTGATCATTGCTACTGCAGTGATCACCTATCTGTAATAAAAAATCTATTAATAAAATATTATTTGGGGAGTTAATATTTATTAAAGGGGGGGGTTGGGGGTCTCTAGGCAGTTTTGATTTCTAAAACTGCCACTAGAGACCCCCACTGTGTGGTGTTTGGTGCATTTTTTTTGTGGGGGGATTACACCTTCATGAGGGGCACCGTTGGAACGGACAGACTATGACCATTTCAGCGATGCCTCTCTGGTGTCTGTACCCCTTATGGATGAGGAGGTAGAGGGGTTCAAAGGAACCCCCCCCCCTCCCCTTCATCCAGCGAAGTGTCATTTATTACATGTAGGTGATCATTGCTACTGCAGTGATCACCTATCTGTAATAAAAAATCTATTAATAAAATATTATTTGGGGAGTTAATATTTATTAAAGGGGGGGGTTGGGGGTCTCTAGGCAGTTTAGATTTCTAAAACTGCCACTAGAGACCCCCACTGTGTGGTGTTTGGTGCATTTTTATACTTTTTTTTGTGTGGGGGGGGCTACACCTTCATGAGGGGCAGCGCTGGAACGGTCAGACTATGACCGTTCCAGGGATGCCTCTCCGGTGCCTGTGAACCTCATGACTGAGGAGGTAGAGAGGTCAGAACGACCTCCCCCCCTCCCCACCGGCGGGCGCCTACTTAATGACGTCATCGCGACCGTCGCGATGACGTCAGTGCGCCGGGAGGAGCCCCACGGAGAGGCCTAGCGTCTGGTAAGTCAGACCACCGCGGGACTTCTCCCGGAGCACTCGGGATTTCCCGCAGGGCAGCCTAACGTCTGTGACGTGTGGGGGACGTCCGCAGCATGCTGCGTGCACATCCGAGGACGTCTCCCACACGTCGGCAGCAGCGAAAGGGTTAACAAGAGAGCGTAATCATAATGAAACCAATGCAGAGCAAAAATGGCAGTATATCCTTAGTCAATAACGCATGGGAAATGGAAGAAACGCTTGTTCATTATGAGGCTTTTTGTGTTGACAAACCATAATAATAGATCATGGGCCAAGACCACACTGTTATAAGTCTGTGGCTGTTACAAAGCAATAGGCAATACAATAAACACAAAAGGGTTTATTCAAAGAGAGACGAACTTGCCACCAAATTGCACTGAACAGTGAATATCCCCGTTTGGTGCACTTTCGTGGCAATTCAGCAATTCAAAGAGCCGGCTATTCAGAGAATGCCGAACAGCAGAGAAAAAGATGGCGAAATGCCCAAATGTTCGGTGGTTTCGTTGACAGGTTTCAACAGTCGAATCCCATAGGTTTCAATGCAAAAAAGTTCCCGTTTATAGTCAACAGTTTATTCTTTTCATTTGCAGCAAAATGTCTGTTTATTCTTTTAGGCATTTTTTCAGCAAAATGTTTGATTCCGATTTTGTTTTCAAATGGTGTTTTTTAAAATTTCGCAACAGACCTTTTTATTGTTATTCATAGGACCTTATATGTTTTTTTTACCCTTGTTTTGTGGCTGGTCAGCTCTTTTTGCCGGCTGATCAGAGGCGTTCAGCGGTCTGACGACTGCGTTCAGCAGATAGCGGTTTATCAGATGTGTTCGTTGCTTTTTTCAGCGCTTTATCGTATGTTTTTGGTTGTTTTTTGGTGGTTTTTCGGATGCGGTTGGTGGGTTTAGCGGCGGCGTTCGGTGGATTGATTTGGTGCACTTCAGGGACCGTGTTGAATACTGTATTCAACGCAGGGTCAGCGAATTGAGCTTGCCGAAGTGCACCAAAATTTCGGTGCTCTTTGAATAAACCCTATAGTAAAGCTGCAAAGAGGCAACGAAAGTGTGAGACGTGATGATTTCTGTCCACTAAAACCTGTAGATGTTTTCAATATAAATGCTGCTCTCTAGATGAATTGTGAAATATGTAAACAAATGCACACCAAATGATATTCCCACAAAATGAGACAAAACCAAAAAGAAAGCAAAAAACTTATTTTAGCCTCACTTTAATGATAATCAGCTACTACATGTCAGTACAAATACTTGGGTCTCTTTAGATCGGTTGATTTTGAAAATAAAACGGCATTGTACTTAACATATAGCTGTTTTATTACTAGGACTTTGAGACTAGGATGTTTTTGCTGTGATACTTGATATAGCTATAAAATATATAAATTATTCGTTGATTAAATTTCCCTAATTTAAAATGTAAAATATGATATTGAAACTACATTGAAATGTTATTATCTTTTTTACATACCTATACCCCATATTTAATCTTGCCAAGGGGTCAAGTTCTAATACTAGGAATTAAGAATTATTTATGCCCCCCTCAGGGATCCCATGAATAGTTTCTTGAAAATGGCAAGATGTCTATCATCTTGGCTGCATCACCCATAACAGGGCCAGCCCAAACCACTATGCTGCCTGGATCCAAGGATGAAATGCTGCCCCCCCAAAAAATGAAACAAACAAAAACGAGGCGTGTATGAATGTATGAGAGAGCTCCACAGCAATAAAACTCACAGTGATATGCAGTGTGAATTAGTAGTTTTTCTCACCCCTTTCTCTCACTGCGTGACCCCTCTCTTTCACCCCTCTCTCTGTCACACATCTCTCTCTATGATCACTCTCTGTGTGGCCCCCTCTCTCTCTGACCCCCCCACTCACTGTGACTCCTCTCTCACCCACTCTCTCTCTCTCTCTCATTGATCTCTCACTGTGGGACCCCTGTGTGACCCCTCTCTCTCTCTAACCCCCCTTTGTCACACATCTCTCTCTATGATCACTCACTCTCTGTGGCCCCTCTCTTTCTGTGAGCCCTCTCTCTGACCCCCTCTCTCTCACTGTGTCCCCACTCTCTCATCCGTCTCTGAGTGACTCCCCTCTCTCTAACCCCTCTCTGTTTGTGACCCCCTCTCTCTCTGTGACCCCTCTCTATCGCCTTTCTCCTTGTGACCCCCTCTCTCTCTGTGACCCCCTTATCACTCTCTATGTGACTCCTCTCTCTCTGACCCCCCCCCTCTTCTTGACCCCAATGTGAACTGGTTTCCTCCCCTGTATGCCTCCACGCTCCCTCCTCATCCCTGCCAAGTAAGATCAGAGGGAGAGCTGGGGGGGGCATGAGGAGGAAAACTCTACCCAGGGGAATCTTTTATCCCCCTGGCTGCTGCACAGCTGGCCCTGCTCTCCTGTCCTACTGTCTACACTTCCCTTTCACATTGCGTGGAAAGAGGAAGACGTGCAGGAGACTGGGGAGGAGCAGCCGTAAGGTGTCTCGCTCAGCAGCCGCTAATAAGTCCCCAAAAAGTGATATTTTTTTTATCCAATTAACCCTTGTTAATAACCTTAACCTTAACAATGACCATCTTGTGGCCATAAATGCACCGAATTTCCAAATAAATTGAGCTCTAAATAAAGAAAACAGCAATATTTTCTGTAGCACATACTTATCAGAAGTTGCATTAGAACAAGAAAAATATTTTTCATAAATGTTTCATTTCCTTTAGAATTAATTACTTTATCATATCTTCTAAAACTGCTGTTGACAGCTTTTGCCAAATTAATTTTAATTAATTTTTTTGGAGTGATTTTACTCACCTTTTGTCTCTTGCAGCTTCTCCTCTTCAACTCAAGGACTCCCGAACCCAGAACTTTTCTGTGCAGTTTGCTGTCCAACGAAACCTGCATAGTGTAGGAACCACAAATTGTGTACAGCTAGAGACTTGCACATTGTATGTATGCATATTCCGTAGGGCCTGCACAGAACGAAGGATTGGAACTGCTGTGAGCATGAGCAGATTTGAAACATTGGCTACATCTCTGAGACTGCGTACTTTCATGGGCATGACTGCTTAAACCTGCGACCTCCCAACCATTCCCTTGCCCCTTCCCAAATAAGACACATGACAACAAATATCTGGAAAAAGGGCAAAGGCCACAGCTTTATTAAAGAAATTCATACCAGTATACCTGCGGTGCTCCTTGCTTAATTTCCGCCCTACCACATTTTCTGCGGTAGGCAGTTCCCCCATCTGTTACCACAAGCTCGTCACCCCGCTTGCCCCAATCAAGCGGAGCTCGTCTCCCCAAGGCCCACCCTTAGGCGGCTTACAATACAATACCTGAATTGCAGCTGGCAAGGAAACACCCCGCCACGGGCTGCCCCTTTCAATGGCTGCCCCTGCGACCCACCGCCGCCATCGCACGCTCAATGCCGCTCTCCAAACCGTCAAGAAAATATTGAAGAGCGCCAAACAGCCCGCCAGATCCATCTTAATGGCCCTGATTAAATCCACCGAACGTATCGCACCCATCTCGTTGCCCCCCGCATGTATAATCAAAATAATCCCTCGGGGGACCTTACGAGACAACAATAAACATTCCCTATAAACCTGAGGCCATCGCAAGCCCCGAATACCCAACCACCGTATGTTTACCACATCCGTTGGAAATCCTAGGTTCCTTCCAAAGGACCGCGCCTCCGCCCGCCTTGCTGCCCAATGAATAAAAGAATGGCCCAGGATCCACACCAATCAGGGAGAGTGACCTGCAAGTATTACAAAAGATTAGGCCGAACGTAGGAACGGAAGCGCTCCCATCGCCCCAGGCAACGCCGCATCTCATCCGATGCGTCCGCAGCGCAGCCGTCATTGCGGCTTCTATGCGAAAGAATGCATCGCGAACTGAGCCGGATCACAGCCCAGCACGCGAAGGCTACGCTTAAAAACCACCGCAAATTGATATCTGGTGAGTGGGGCCCCCGAATTAAAAAGGACTCCCGCAGAGGCGGCCGGACGGCTAGATACTGAGATGTCAACGCAACAGGACAACCAGACCCTGACACCACTCCTAACGTGACATGACATCCCAGGCCCACTCGGTCAGTCTTAGACGACGCAAGATACAACTGAACACCCCCCATGAACACCGAAACTTGGTCAAAACGCAAACTGGATTGGACGCCAGAAGAAGCTGCCACTAACTCGCCCACTCGCAGCGCCCCATAAAAGCAAAAAGCAAACGCTACCTGGAATAAAAGAGTCTCAAAAAACGAAAAACAAACCTGCCCTAGGACCCCAAGCAACCCTAAAAACAAATCTTACGTTACTGGTCGACGAGCATCCGGCAAAACGCCTTTCTTCCATCCTGCAACAACCCGGCGCAGAAGGAAATCCCGTCCCAGATCCTTCCAGCCCATCACCTGACAAAGAAAGGACAGTGCCGACTTAGTCTTGGCCGCAGCCGACCTGACCTACCGTTACTCAGCAGCGCAGTGAAATATTCCCATGTGGACCACCGACGGTCTTCATCAGTGTTCCAACCTCGGGAGCCCACTGCCGCCCTCACCCAAGCCTGCCAGACCTGAACATATGCTCGCCACGTGGCTGGAGACAGTGAACGATCCACCAACAGCATCAATCCAGCAAAGTGAGGGTCCACAGGCCAGGGGGGAAAGGGGTCGCAGTCCTCGAAGCCTCTGTAGCCACGCACCAAAAATGGTCCCACTGGAACTGGGAGAGAGCGTCAGCAATGACATTATCTACACCCGGCACATGCCTCGCCCGAAACCAGATATTATAGTCAAGGCAACGCAGTACCATGTGGCGCAACAAAGTCAACACCGGGGGTGAACTGGACGAAGAGTGGTTGACCACATGAACCACGCTCATATTGTCAGTCCAGAAAACCACCTGGCGGTTAGCCAAACGCTCTCCCCACAGCTCCAGGGCCACCACCACTGGAAATAGCTCCAGAAAGGTGAGATTGCGCAGAAGTCCCAAAGCGCCCCAAGACGGAGGCCATGCCTGAGCACACCACTCACCTTGAAAATAAGCCCCAAAACCGTGAGAACCAGCCGAATCCGTAAACAGTTCAAGGGACTGATTATCGGCTTCCGCCCGCTGCCAGTAAGTGCGGCCATTATAGGACACTAAAAAAGAGTGCCAAACAGCCAAGTCCAACTTCAAAGACTTGCCGATCCGAACAAAATGATGCGGTAACCTCGCGGCCCCGGTTGCCATGGCGAGGTGACGACAAAACGCACGACCCATTGGCATTACTCTGCAAGCAAATGCCAAATGTCCTAACAAGGACTGGAGGTCCGATAGACGAAGCTTGGAAACACCGCGAGCCCTCACTACTAAAGTGAGCAACACATCTATCTTGTCCTGCGGCAAGCGAAACACACCTCGAATAGTATCTATTTCAATACCGAGGAACGCCAAGCACTGACACGGACCTTGTGTCTTGTCTTCCGCCAAAGGTACCCCAAACTCTGCCACAACCATCCGAAAAACTTGAAGGGCGTCGCCGCATACCGGGGGATCAGCTGGACCCACAAACAAAAAGTCATCCAAGTAGTGAACAACAGCTGTAGTACCTGCCCGACAGTGGACCACCCAGTCCAAAAAGGAAGCAAATTGCTCAAAATATCGACAGGATATGGAGCACCCCATCGGCAAACAGCGATCGTAGTAATAACTACCCCGAAAGGCACAGCCCAAAAGATGATAGCACGCAGGGCGAATAGGAAGCAACCTAAATGCTGCCTAGATATCCGCTTTTGCGGGCAAACAACCAGGGCCTGCAGACTGAAGTAAATGTAAGGCTGCATCAAAAGAAGAATAATGAACCCGACAAACCTCTTTACAGATGCCATCATTCACTGACGATCCAGCCGGGTAGGAAAGATGATGGATCAACCTAAACCTACCCTCTTCGTTTTTTGGGACCAAGCCCAAGGGCGACACACGGAGATTAGCAAAGGGCAAGTCCAGGAAAGGACCCTCATCCTCCCTAGCAATACCTCTTTCTCTAACTTCTGGGCTACTACGTCCTCTCGCCGTCGCGCAGAAAGGAGATTGCTCGCAAACTGTGGAAAATCAGATGGGGCGTGGGGAATCTCAAAACCAAAAAAGAAACAGTCCAACAACAGCTGTGCAACGTGTATTTTTGGGTACCTAATGAGCCAAGGGAACATCTCTCACACGTTCACCGGCGTAACTCCTGCCGCCAAACCCCTCCCGACCGGCCACTTTAGACTCCCCACCTCTGCTTTTTTTGAAACAGCGGAATGCGGGGTGGGAACCTCGGCAGCCTGAACATTCGAGCTTAAAACGGCATGCTGCAGCCCATCGACAATGGGACTCATTATAGAGCCAGCAGCACCCCTTCCGAGCCCCAGCCGACACCCCGGGGGGCCTGGGTGCGGCGGAACCTGGAAAGGGCTGCACGGCTGGGCAGTTTGGAGTCATTAGTAGCAACCATAAATTAGTATCTTGAATATCAAAGCGCATTCCCGGACACACCGCCATTTTTTGCCTAAATTGCTGGTCATAAAGAAACCAGCACTGGCCGCCATAAATCTTATAGGCACCCCAGATTAAATCTAAATACATGAACAACGCCACCCCACGCTCGGGAAATTTTTCACACAACACTGAACTAAACGCTAAAAAACCCTGCAACCAATTCCCAAAAGTGCGGGGAAGTGCCTTTTCCTGGTCTTTCTCCTTTTCCACCACCAAGGCATCCTGCTTACGGGGCCTGTCAATTTTCTCCTTGTCAGGAGAAATCAATGTTAGAATATATACATATTCCCCTTTCCAGATTTTTTCCTTAATTTCCGGCGTGACGTGCAAACCTAAGGGGGATAATCGCACACACCTATAGTGGCCTGAATTACACTGGCCCCCGGTAAAGGCACTGCAGGTGCAGCCGCTGGCACCTGTAGTACACTGGCTGCTGCTAAAGGCACGGCCGGTGCGGCAACTGGCACCGGAACAGCAGACCCAGGAATGGCTGTACCCGGAACGGATGTTCCGTCATTGCCTCCGTTCCGCTTGACCCCTGACTACTAACCGCAGCATGCGCCGGCGGCGCAGCAACAACCTGGGATGTATGCGCAGAAACCATGTTAGGCGCGCGCTCCCTGGCGTCACTAATCCCATAGCCGCGCTGCGGTAGATGCGGGATCCCCGGAATCACCAATCACATACTGATTACCCACACCCTGCGGCACCTGGGCAGAAGCCACGTTAGATGCGCGTTCTCCCGTGACGGCCGTCGATCCATCCTGCCAGCGCCTGAGTGCCTCAACCAGGGTATCAATCAACCCTGTTGATCTAAAGCCTGCATCCCTGACGCCACCCACGGGTACGCACAGTTGTGCAGAGGCCAAATCAGACTCACGTGCTGTAAGCAGCTGCGAAGATCCTCCACTTGTCCCCGCAGCACGTGGGTACAGTTGTCGATCCCCCGATAAGCTTCTCCATTCTGGCGACGCTCCCGATCCGACGTGTCGTCAGCAACCACTCCAGAATTCGTCAGGTTGTGCTGCAGCCCATCAGGATCCCGAGTCAGCCTAGGTGAGGCCACTCGTCTTGCAGTCCTTGAAAAATTAGAGTGCAGCAAAGGATCTTCCAAAACTTCAATGTGTCTGCCTGCATGTTCTGGCAAAGAGTATCGGGTCAGCTGAGCAGCAGGCACCCTATTCCGGCGAGCCATGTCTTCCACGCTCGGTCCTGCGTCTTCCTGAAACAGCAGGTGATCAGGTGGCAAGGCAAGTTGTTGGCGCGATGCAGCAACCCCCGGACCGCGCACAGTGCGTTCCACCCTGGAATCACCGCCATCTTGGATATGGGCCGCCATGTTGTGGGCGGACCCGCCACCCATGTGATGTCAGAGCAGGAGGTCGGCGCCTAGCATTTGACCCAGATGCCGCGCGTCGCGGCTGACAATGCTGGGGGGCGGAGCTAGCCGCGGGCCTGGAGTTTGGTGCCAAAACGTCCCCCTCCACCGGAAGTGAAGGGGGACAGCGCGGGCTCCTGGATCTAAGCCCCCGATGGCCATCTTGGTTAGAAGAAGGTACGCCATGTTGAATGGCCGAACTCACCCGCGCCGCTGGCCCTGGTCTTGCCACGTCAGTGCGCACCTCCGGCGGAGCATCCATCGGTGAAGCAGACGTTCCGGCATCATCACCCTCCCGGTCAAACGCTCTTCTCCTCCGGACTCTCAAGGGACTGGGACTCAGCCTGGTAGGCGGCCTGGACTGTCGCTCCCTTCTCCATGCTCTGCGCTCCCCAGGATCCTCATCTGGTGAAGAAGGCCGAGCCAGGGCCCCGTCCAGCAATTCCAGCACCGTGGATCCCTGGGCCTCGGCATGAGCCCGCAGCTGCTCCAACAAAGCATGCACAGAAGGTGATGCCATTTAATATCAATACCTTTAAATATTGAATTTTTAATTAATGAATTCTCTTCTCTTCGCAGGGGTCCTCGTCAATCTCAGTCTTGACTTGTTGACACGCTGGCAAGAATCAAAGAGGCTCTACCCCTCCTCCTGCACCTGTATATATAGGTAAGTGAAACATTGTTGCACCCCACAGACCAATCCACACATACTTACTATCTGGCACAGACCAGCAGTCAAGCTCCCCCTCCTTATGGGTCTGGGGGATTGCTATCTCAGAGGATGACATTGGCAGGTTCTCTTTGTGCTTCGTCACTAATGAACGATCTGATGACCGGTAGCTAGGAAATACAAAATCCCCAGCTGCTGGTGGTGGCTATAAAACCAGGTTGGGGCAGCAGGGAATGGGTGGGGGGACTCTACACATCCTGACCACTTTAAAACAATAAAGAGGTCAGGATAAGTAGAGTATCCCTTGAAGCAGACACAGGATATGAGGAAACCTCTAGCACATTTCAGCGTAGCAAAGTTATTACTGTGGTAATAGATTAAATATGGCTTGAATAAAATTTCCACCACTGCTCTTCATAAATTGAATTGTGTGCCTTAGTGCTGTGTCATTTTATGTCTCCTCATATCAGTTTTGCTTTGACAATCATTTTTCAACCCTTGCTAGGATAAAGGAGTCTGGACTGTGAAGGCTTCTTCGTATATATTTCAAAGACACCTGTCACTACTTTAAAAAATTGAAGAAAATAATAATTTCAGCTTATGCCAAATAAGCACTGTCTTTTCCCCACAGGAATTACTATGAGGTGAAAAAGGGAATTTTACTGTAGAAAATGTCAAGATTTCTTGACAAAACTAAGTCTGAAGATAGACACTACAGGGAATATGTAAAAAGCTTAAGTTCTGCCTGGAGTCTTTGTTTTCACAACAGCAAAAGAAGCAGGTCATAAATTATTCATTGCATCCAAAGATTGGTGAGGGCACATCTGGAGCTTGCAGTTATCATCATATTCCAGTTACGTAGCTTTAAATATTGTTATGCTAATCTGCAGGGGACTTATGTAAATCGAACACTTACAGGGTTATTCAAAGAGATCCGAATGGCTGGAGAAAGGTAACCGAACGCTGAAAATCAGCGTTCGGTTACCTTTCTTGGCCATTCCGCTATCCAGAGAGCAGGCAATACGCCAAATCCTGGCGAATTGCCTGCACATGCGGTGCCTGTTCGAGGGCAGTGAAATCCCCACAAAAAAGCACTGCTTCGGCTACTCAGAGAACAGAACCCAGCAGTGAAAGGTTCCCGAAATGCCCTGCCATTCGGTGGTTTCATTCGACAGGTTTATTCAGGAGAATCCCATAGGCTTCAATGTTAAAAATATTCCCGTTTTAATTCAATATCTAATAAATCTTTCATTATAAAAGTAATGCAGTTTATGTATAGATTTCTTTGGATATTTTAAGCATTTTTCTGGATTGTTTTAAAGTTTACTTATTTTTTCTGTAACAGCCCATTTTATTATCATTCATTGGACCTCATATGTAAATTTCAGACATTTTCTCTCTGTTGTTTCTTTGCAAACAGCGTTTCACTTTTCAAACATTCAAGCGAACTGTTATTTTAATTTATTCACTGCATTCATCTGCGGTGTCGGCTTTTTCCGGCGGTTGCTCTGCGCTGTGATCGGCTCCTGCTTGGGTTTTTCCAGCGTCTTCGGCGGGTTAATCCAGATGTTTTTGCGGGTTTCAGTGTGCGTTCGCCCTCGTTTCGCGGTGAGTTTCCCTGCAATTCGTGGACCCTGTGGTGCTTGCTGAATACACTGCAGGGTCGCCGAAATGGGATCGCCAAATCGAACCGAATTGAAGAGAACGAAAAGTCACCGAACGTGCGGTGGCTTTTCGATTCTCTTTGAATAACCCTGTATGTATTATTTAACTCTTCATTACATATGAAGCTTCTATTTTTATCTTTTATTTTCCTTCTCAGTAATAAAAAAGACTCTAACTGGGTTCGACAGATAATGTACCTGAAACAGGAATGTAATGGCTATATACTGTATATTCTGACCTCTACATTATATATTAGCATGAGAGAATAAACCAAGCATGATACAAAAGTTCTATAGTTGATATACTGTAGTTCTTGACAGAACAGTGTTCTTCTGGATTCTGCATTGAACTGTGCTCAATTCCTTCATTCTTCTTCAGCAAATCTCCACGGAGAAGAATCTGCATGCATACATTCACATTATTAAAAATTCTGTGTTCACATCTGCTCAAGTCTACTTTTTTTCCCCAATCATAACCATATCTGGTGATTTATAATAAGAATTTTGGAACTCAGAACACATTTATTTAAAAACTAGGTAGAATGCATTGTTCTTGTTGAAGTTTTGTTAAAGTGCTTGGCAATTTAGCATCCGGACATGAATTGCTGAGAGACTTTTTTTTGCTCCCTAGCTGTCTCGAGTGAAAAATTATAGCTTTTGGAAATGTGTTTTAAGTGATTAAATTATAGCACTATATAATGTCATGTTTTATACATGTACTGGGCTAGATACTTCTGGTTGTTGCAGCCATCCTGTTAGGGAATAGGTGCGACATTGTTTTTTCTGTATCTATGTATATTTTGTTATATCTCCAGCCAGGTCATTTTTACTGCTGTCCCTTTCTGTGTTTTGTTTTTAATCCCAAAGTGGAAAGGTTTCTGTGAAAGTATAAATAAAACCCACCGATCTGTCTCTTAGCGGAAAAGCAGCATGAGAATATGTGGTTGCTTAGAAAAGCAGCTCTTGGTTATAATTAAGATAGGACTCACCTGACCAGAGGTGCCTTGATGTGGCAGGTGAGTTTATACTCTAATGGCCATTCAGGTAACCAAAAACTCTGTGTTTTTTGTTTCATTTGGAGCTATAGTGATAAGTGCAGATGACACCTTTTTTTTTCTTGTTATGTTTTATACATGTACTGGGCTGGATACTTCTGGTTGTTGCAGCCGTCCTGGTAGGGAATGGGTGCAACACTGTTTTTTCTGTATGTATGAAACAGGAATGTAATGGATATATATCCTGACCTCTCCATTAGCATGACAGAATAAATCAAGCATGATACAAAAGTTCTATAGTTGATCTCTTGAAAGAATAGTGTTCTTCTGGATTCTGCATTGAACTGTGCTCAATTCCTTCAATCTTCTTCAGCAAATCTCCACGGAGAAGAATCTGCATGCATACATGTATATTTTTTTGCACTTTGATAAAGACCAATTAGGTCGAAACGCGTTAGTGCTGCAATAAATTTTACTTCATTTTATCCTGCTGACTTTTCGTCTGTGACATATCCTGGGGATCCAATATTTCATCTATGGACCAGGTTATCACCACGGATGGTTGCTGGTAGGACGGGCTGGTGAGATCATATCCACAGATTTATGCCTATATAGTCCAGAGCCGACTTTATGGGGCTCAGAAAAAAGTGAGTTGAATACTTTCTCTCTGGAAACCAGGTGTCATTAGGATGTACTGCGCATGTATGTCTCCTATTATGTTTTCTAGATTATCTTGAAGTATTACTCACTGGACACTTGGCGTAAGCGCGAGGACTCTACCCATTATTTTATCCATTGACTATTCGCACTTGGGAGTGTGCGTTTGTGCCCTTGCTGCTACCCAAGACCGACCATCTACACATTATCTGCGCCATTTTTTCCACCTTATTGCTTTTTCATGCATACATCCAGGTTATTAAAATTCTGTGTTCATATCTGCTCAAGTCTCCTTTTTTTCCAATCATAACCATATCTGGTGACTTATTCATTTAAAAACTAGGTAGAATGTATTGTTCTTGTTGAAGTTTCTTTAAAATGCTTGGCAATATAGCATCAGGACGTGAATTGCTGAGACACTTTTTTTGCGCCCTAGCTGTCTCAGGGAAAAAAATTATAGCTTTTGGAAATGTGTTTTAAGTGATGAAATTATAATACAATATTCATATTACACCAATGACAAGTTGGATCTGTATATTTCCAAGCTTGGATGCTTAATTTGAAATTGATAAAGTGCTGAAGAATCCCATTACTGCACAGCATGCCTTAACATCCTGTACTTAGCCACACAATTACAAAACACTTCAATGTTCATTAAGAGACATTTTTATTCTGTTAAAGGACGTTGGTTAACCATTCCGCTACATTATCTGTGGCAAAATCTGTGTATCATCATCATCATCACAATTACTTTCAGTGTTTTACTTATTAGTATCTCTGTGATGTGGATGAAGAACTTTTTCAGTAATCAAAAATATTCATAACTGTAAGCAATTTTAACATGTTGTTAACGGTTTCATTAGTTCTTAATCCCTTCAATAACAAGCATTTTTTGTTGAAAAATAATATAAAATTTATTTCAAACTTGGGATGCAAAGTTAGAAATTATAGAGTAAATTAGAAATATTGCACTGTTAAATAAAATATTGTAAATACAGTCAGGTCCAGAAATATTGGGACATCGACACAATTCTAACATCTTTGGCTCTATTACACCACAACAATGGAGTTGGAATGAAACAAACACAATGTGCTTTAACTGCAGACTGTCAGCTTTAATTTGAGGGTATGTACATCCAACTGAGGTGAACGGTGTAGGACTTGTAGCAGTTTGCAGATGTGACTCCCACTTGTTAAGGGACCAAAAGTAATGGGACAGAATAATAGTCATAAATCAAACTTTCCCTTCTTAATACTTGGTTGCAAATCCTTTGCAGTCAATCACAGCCTGAAGTCTGGAACGCATAGACATCACCAGACGCTGGGTTTCATCCCTGGTGATGCTCTGCCAGGCCTCTACTGCAACTGTCTTCAGTTCCTGCTTGTTCTTGGGCCATTTTCCCTTCAGCAAGTGAAATGCATGCTCAATGGGATTCAGGTCAGGTGATTGACTTGGCCATTGCATAACATTCCACTTCTGTCCCTTCAAAAACTCTTTGGTTGCTTTTGCAGTATGCTTTGGGTCATTGTCCATCTGCACTGTGAAGCGCCGTCCAATGAGTTCTGCAGCATTTGGCTGAATGTGAGCAGATAATATTGCCCGAAACACTTCAGAATTCATCCTGCTGCTTTTGTCAGCAGTCACATCATCAATAAATAAAAGAGAACCAGTTCCATTGGCAGCCATACATGCCCACGCCATGACACTACCACCACCATGCTTCACTGATGAGGTGGTATGCTTAGGATCATGAGCAGTTCCTTTTCTTCTCCATACTCTTCTCTTCCCATCACTCTGGTACAAGTTGATCTTGGTCTCATCTGTCCATAGGATCTTGTTCCAGAACTGTGAAGGCTTTGTTAGGTGTTGTTTGGCAAACTCTAATCTGGCCTTCCTGTTTTTGAGGCTCACCAATGGTTTACATCTTGTGGTGAACCCTCTGTATTCACTCTGGTGAAGTCTTCTCTTGATTGTTGACTTTGACACACATACACCTACCTCCTGGAGAGTGTTCTTGATCTGGCCAACTGTTGTGAAGGGTGTTTTCTTCACCAAGGAAAGAATTCTTCGGTCATCCACCACAGTTGTTTTCCGTGGTCTCCTGGGTCTTTTGTAGTTGCTGAGCTCACCGGTGCGTTCCTTCTTTTTGAGAATGTTCCAAACAGTTGTTTTGGCCACGCCTAATGTTCTTGCTATCTCTCTGATGGGTTTGTTTTGTTTCTTCAGCCTAATGATGGCTTGCTTCACTGATAGTGACAGCTCTTTGGATCTCATCTTGAGAGTTGACAGCAACAGATTCCAAATGCAAATAGCACACTTGAAATGAACTCTGGGCCTTTTATCTGCACATTGTAATTGGGGTAATGACACACACCTTTCCAAGGAACAGCTGAGAAGCCAATTGTCCCATTACTTTTGGTCCCTTAACAAGTGGGAGGCACATATGCAAACTGCTGTAAGTCCTACACCGTTCACCTGAGTTGGATGTACATACCCTCAAATTAAAGCTGTCAGTCTGCAGTTAAAGCACATTGTGATTGTTTCATTCCAACTCCATTGTGGTGGTGTATAGAGCCAAAGATGTTAGAATTGTGTCGAAATTCCAATATTTCTGGACCTGACGGTATGATAAAAATTTTTTTTCATGTAATCGTTTATCCTTTACAGAAATAATGCTGGAATGAAAGATTCAGAACTCTAGATCGTGCCCCTTATCTTAGACAATTTCATACGGAGTCTGCATTATTATCATGCAGGCAGAAATGGCCTTTGTGTCAGAGAAAAAAATATTGTCAGATATCCTGCTTATGAAAATTTGACTGACCATACTGAGATTACAATGCAGCTTCAAAAATATATCGAAAGAATACAAAAATAATATCTGTATGTGTCAGGGACTTACCAGGAGATGAAGCCCAGGCTTCAGAAAATGGCACACACCCTTGCAGAACCTCACTACACAGAATAACCAGGAGTGTGCTGGACCCTGCTGTAATGTCATGGATAATCCAGCAGGCAGACAAAACTCAGTTAACCTCCCTGGTGGTCCGATTCTGACATATTTTATATGTCAGAATCGGTACTATTTATTCTGGCCCCCTAGCGGTATGATTGTGGCTCAGGGGTTAACTTTCAATACTGAAAGCGGTTTCCCCGAGCCACACTCGGGCCGATACTTACATGTCCTGCGCTCCCTCGCTGTCCCCGCAGTCACATTGCAGCCGATCGCGATGTCACACATCCTGGTTTTACTCCTCGCGAGAAGAGAACCAGGCAGTGTGACTTTGCGAGCGGCTGGAGGCGACTGCGGGGATCAATGAGGGAGCGCAGGACATGTAAGTATCCAGCCCGAGTGTGGCTCGTGGATACCGCTTTCGGTATAAAAATTTAACCCCGAGCCACACTTGGGAATACCGTCAGGGAGGTTAAGCGAGTAATACCTAATCTGGCAGGACGGTCCACAGAATGGCTGGATTTGATCTGAATAAAGAATATTAAAATAAATACAAGGACAATACACAGAAAAGCTGAACCCAGAGATACAAGAGAGAGAACACAGGTCAAATACAAAGCCAGAGGTCGGTATCAGAATCATTATAATATATAACCATTCAGGGATAACAGAAAACCAGAGTCTAGATACAATAACCAGTATCAGTACACAGAATAAATACAATAGCCAAACGGGGACAAGAGAAGAAACCAGAACCGAGAATACTTACCCAGAGGCAGTGGCGACTCTAGGAACAATATGTAGGGAGGGCACATAAGATACCACAGTCAAAACTGGGGGCGCACTAATACTTTTCGCCACTAAATCACACCACTGAAAAAAACTAAGGGCCCCATCACCTGGTGTGAGCTAAAACGCCATCACTAAAGGAAAAATTTAGCGAGAGTTGCTAAAACTTAGTGCCTGATGACCTACTAACAGATCACCTTGTCCATAGTAGTCCGTGTACAAGGTGGTTTGGCGCACGCCAGAGAAACGCTAAGACCAGGGCTGAGACCCAGCGCTAATGCAGTTGTGTACAGGATAGAACAGTTTTTTTCCAGTCAGAGTGCAGGGCCATACCTATCCCCCACCCTCACAAGCTTGTATAAGTATGAACACATCCAGGGAAGAGCCCTCATACCCCTGCATTATTAATATCCTCCAAGCTGGCCGTATCATCCATGTTTATATGCACACATATATTAAGGCTGATGGGCATTGCATGATAAATGCCACCCGACAGCATGTAGAATCATTACACTGCATTTAATAAATCCAAAAGGAAGGCCAGGTGACAGGAGTGACAATAACTTCCCTGCTGCAGCATATAAATAATACATGTTTCAGGGCAAGACCTATCCATGTGTCCCTTTAAACCTGGTCCTAACCCCTAATACTCAACCACTTACATACTATGAATAAACCCCAGCATAAAATGTTTAAAATTAGACAATATATTAGATTTAAGATACATGTCAAAGGATACATAAATTTATAATAGAGCCTACTGCAACAGCAGCAACATTGCTGACCAGATCCATTACTATGGTGGATGGGGCCAAGAGAACACCTGTGCTGCATTCCTTTCAATTGCCTAATTTTGGGCGAAGATCTGTTTTTTTCTGTTTTTTTGGAGTTAGCACCATGGTTGAGCAGTAGGTAAAATGTTGCAATTAGCGCTCCTCAAAAAAATTAGAGCTGGCACCAAGTGATCTGTTAGAGCTCTCTAGCGCTTTTGAAACTAACGCTCCCCATGTTAAGTATAGGACGTGGAAAGTACAGTAAGCTTGCACTACAATCGCTAATAGTAATTTTTCCCATTTCTAGAAAGAGGCAAACTATCTGTTGGTCAGGCGCTAGACTGAATTAACCTGGCGCTAACGCAAAACCATGCCAAAGCTAGGGTTAGCTCACACCAGCTGATAAGGTTCCTTCAAAAACCCCACAGTAATGTGATGCAATGATACCTTTTTATTGTACTAACCTGATACTTAAATTCAATATTTTATTTGGCAGTTTCCACTGAATGTCCGATAATGGCTTCACGACTCCAATTTTAGCACATTACAGTGACCATTCTCTAAATAGGGAATTCATCATATTTTCAGCGGAATGAATTCCCTGAAATGTGACGAAAAGCAGAGGATCTAAAGATGATTAGACCCTTTAGATTCTAACTTCAACAATAACCCCTAATGTGCCAAAAGTCAAGAGAAAACATGACATGAATACACTAGCAGGGCTATTCAGAGAGAGGTGTAAATGCCTACCCATTAACCCTTAATATACAACTAAACCAAGGAAAAAACGAATGTAATACAACGTACTGTCTAGTCTGAACATTAACTACTTCATTGGTGAGCCATTTCAACCCTGTGAAAATGTTTACGTTTACAAACACGTTTTTATTTAATGTTTTATGACTTTTGTTTTATTCTGTATATGGTCATGTTGGGTATCATTGGAAAGGCCAGAATCTGCCCTTTCGAATGACACCTAGATCGTCCATATGCGATGATTATTGTTGGGGGGCACATGGGGGGGGCAAGGAATAATTTAGGGGGGGCAATTGCCCCCCCCTGTAGAGACGCCTATGCCCAGAGGTTAAACCGAGATATCAAGAATATAGGAGTGTAGGAACGCACAGAGGGGGTCACTAGAAACCACGACGGGGCACAGAGCTCTGTCTGTTGTTGCTATTTAAAGCCCTCCTAGGTCTCTGACCGGATGCAGCAGACCTAGGTGATAGATGTCCAAAACGGTACCCTCTCTGCTCAGGAAGCCTAACTGCAGCATGAACAGGCACATTACTACCAGTACATGAAAGTATGTGGCATAATACCTGTGTATGGAAATTAGAGTAACAATTTGTATCTGTACTGTACAGGGATTTTCAGCAATTATAACCCCCTGTATCTAATCCCTGCACAGTACTGAGTGACTCCAGGTTTTCCCTGTATTCTTCTGACCTTTCCCTGGTTATTTTAATGCAGCAGCAAATGTTTTTGAACTTTGTTATAGTGGGACAGCGGCAGTGTTTGGGGCTGCTCTGTGCAGTTTGGTTTACAATATTACAGACGGACAGGAGTGAATTCTCACCATGAATTTCATTTCTCCACATGGGACACACCAAACCTGCCTAATAAAATATGCAAATATGGTTTGTTATGCTAATGGGTGCTTTTTACTGTATTTCAATGCAAAATCAAGGTAATCTGACTTGAGTGTAGTGAAATGGTTAAGAAATACATTATGACATATTTTTGTACCATTAGATGTATCACAGTGCAATGTTAAACTGACTAAAAGCATTGCAGCTGGTTGCAGATCTAGTTGTATTCAATAATAAATAGTTAATTTAGCTAATGCTCTTAATTTGGTGTGTTTTTCCCATTTCTGTTGACATGTACATATGCATCTGAAGCAGTACAAATTAATGTTATGTCATCTATGTATAGAAAAATACATGATAAAACTTATAGAACTGTTCATGTAACTCGGAGTGGGAACAGTATTCAGTTACTCACTAATACGCACTTGATGAGTTTTATCCACTACCTGGTAAAAACAATAAAAATCTGATGGAAAGGGGTAGGGATAGCGACATGCCTGGGGACAGGGGAAGTGTAGGTACCATTGTTTTCTCTGAATAACAAATACAGCACACACACATACACCATCACTATGAAAACACCAAGATTAGAATAGAGCTCAAAATCATTGTGTCTCAATTGAAGAGGCAAAAAGGCAGTTGGAGAAAGCGTGAATTAATTTTCGCAGGTTCTCTGAAAGGTCTTTTAAAATACAGCACAATCCTCAGTTTAACATCACATAACTGTCTGTTCCCGTGGAGCAGAGGATGGCACAATCTGCTGCATCACGCAGCAGAACACTGAGAACAAATAGTTCCCAGTGTCATTCTTAGCACAACTCCAAATATGCAAACTTGCACAGGATTATACTTCTCTCCATGGTGTCCTTTGGACTCCAGGAGACAATACCATCACCGGCACACCACTGATAGTATTTGATTAATGGCCGGCTGGGTGGAGTAGAGGTAACATCACTGCTCTGCATGGAGAGAGCCTGTGGAGTCATGGGTTTGATCCCGACAAGCACCTCTCCAGTAAGTGTCCTTGGCAAGACACCTAACGGTACATACTCGCCACCCAGGACATACTTGAAAACAAGAGAAATCTCAATGTATCCTTCCTGTAAAATCCTTTCTCTAAAAAAAAAAAAAAGAATGGCCCTCAAATATTAGGACTTGAGCCACTAACAAAACAGCTCAGTTGTAATAGAGCCATGGAAAGTGAGCCACAAACACATGGGTTTGGTATGTCCAGCACTTGTTCTGTCTGGATGTTGGCATTAGGGAACCTGCTTGTAGGGATTTTGTCCGGCACCCCAAACACATAACGACTTTTGGATAATTCATCCATTAGTAAGCAACTATTAATGATCATTGCAATAGGACCCCTGAAATCCCACCAATACGAGAATACTGAAAATACTATCTCTGTTTATATTTGAGCAAACTCTTACCATCTGCTTTCTCTAGTAATAGCCAAAGATATGCTGGGATCATCAAAAATGCTGCAGGTACGCAATTGTTGTGAACATGAACACTCTTTGCTGGAGCGCGTACTGCGGTGAAACAATCTTTACAACACTATTGATTCTTTAGAATTGCTTGTTTTCCTACCTCAAATACAATTTTAGTAGCAGGCAAAAAGTGACACTCTACCCACCTTAACCACTTAAGCTTATTATTTTGTATATTTTTATTATCATAGAGTCTTCCTTTCAGAACAGAATATATATACATATATAAATATTTATAGATTCACACTTAGAATATAATTGAGAGGAAAGGATCAATGACAGTACTCCCTGCCAAAGTATAATTTAGATATTGTAATCTACAGCCAGGGCTGGGCTAGAACCAAAACTAGGCTCAGGCATGTAGAGACAGAGCAGACTTTTAAACAATCTGGGCCAGATTACAACTCAGATGTTAATGGTAAAATGCCAATGGAAAACAACAGCTGCAAACGTCCGTATTATGACTGAGCCGCAATTTGATAACACCAGTGCCACTAACCACTGCACAGTTAACTGCTCCATCCAGGAGTCCATAGGACTCCATGGAGATGGAAAAGATTTTGCATGATAGAGATCCAGCAGGGGCGGCGGAGGTACACTGGAAAAAAAATTTCCCAGTTTCCTCTGCCCGTGGAGCGAGGAAGTGGCGGATCACACCACTTTATCCCCTGAGGGATCTGAGTTGAGTATGGGATTTTTAGGTGGGTTTAGATTTGTGTGTTATGTGATTGTGCATACACCAGGGTATGAAAACCATTATTCAAACCTAGATAACAGACGAGGAACGAGCTGGATGGAATAGCTTAGTCTCCATCTGCTGGGGCCATATTAGGGTCTACCATACAAAGTATAGGAGACGTTAATGTACAGTAACCTGGCGCTACATCCGAAATGCAAGATGAGTTTCATCTCGGAGGAATAGGATGAGTTAAAAATAAGCACAGTTAGAGCCGTTATGCTGTATGGCTTGAACGTTATGCTTTGCGGTCCATTTGTGATCTGACTATAGGAGCGCTATTTTACATGGAGACAACGCACACCTTCTTTCAATAAATTTGCATGATTACACTGTTTTCTATAAAAGTTGTGCACTTTTGGGCTCATAATGCTTTCTAGGGTGACTCAGGGCAATCATAAGGGGCATTATTTTTCGTAAGAAAAGTAGACCTTTTTAATACAATGATACATTTTCTTGTTTGTTTGTTTTTTAAATATAACATTTTTATTTTTCAGAAACAGATAATATACAATATAAACATGAAAGGAAAGGGATACGGAAAGAAAAATGGGGGTGGGGGAAATGGGGAAACAGTGCCACCAAGCCTGGAACAACGTCATGGTACAATGTACATATAAAACTTTATTTCACCAATTGAACAGTGTAAATATCCAAAATAGACCAGTGGTCTTTCTTAGATTGGAGGTATCCCAGTTATGTCCCTAGCCATGCCATCTAAGAGCCTCAAAGTGTGTAAACGGTCTGTAATATCCTTAAGTGAGGGAACGTTGGAAGATTTCCATCTCGCAGCGACCAGGGTCGTCGCGACTGATAATACATTGTTTTTGTAAGCGGGATAAAAAGTCTGGCATGATCTGGAGAAGGAGAATTTCAGGGGTGGCGTGAACATCGGAACCCACAATCTCTGTACTCAAGTGAGCCACAGAAACCCAAAACGGAGAAATCAACCGGCAGGACCACCAGATGTGAAAAAATTTGCCCGTTTCCTCTCCACAACGTCAACACGTTGCCGTAACCTTGGGATTAAAATGGTGTTCCCTATCTGGGGTAATATACCATCTATATAGCATTTTTTTCCAGGCCTCTGTTAAAGATATGCATCGAAATTTAGATACATCGGAAAGGAAACAGTCCGCCCAAACTGAGTCCGGTATCTGAGCACCCAGGTCCCTCCCCCAATTCAACTTGAAACGCCATGTAGAGGATTGAATCTTGGCTACTAAGAGACTATATATATTAAAGAAAGGGGACGAAAATCGGAGGAGGGAGATACACAATACTGTTCAAAAGGGGATAATAAAATAATTGGATCATTGAACTTCAGCACTGAGTACGAAGAGAGACAGGATCTGATTTGTAAAAAAGAGTAATGGAAGGCTGGCCCTAATGAAAACGTTTGACTAAGGGTGGCGAAGGACAGAAGTCCAATAGGGCCATACAAATCACTGAAGGGTGCGATACCTTTCAGGAGCCAGATGCGGAGATTAAAGTTAGGGATTATGTGGGAAAAAACTGGAGATAGGTGATGCCAGAGCTAGTGGATGGATCGCCGCCAATATAGAACGGGTTTTATCCCAAACGTCCAAGATCAGTCTAGGGAACATCGGTAGGGGATCTATGCGCGGACACCGCAGTTTGAGAGTCCAAGCCAGAGTAACTAAATCATACAGAAGGGAGAGGGGAAACATTAATTTCAACCATTGAGGAGAGTGAACATGAGAACTCAGATGGCCCAAATTTAGCAGTACTGCCGCTCTGTAATAAAGTCAAATATTGGGAAGGCCTAGTACACCAAGTTCCACTGGAGCATGCATTATCTCAGTCTTGATACGTGGGCGTCTTCCACGCCATATAAAATTGGAGAGCGAGGAGAGCAGAGACTTAAAAAATGCTAACGGGGTCGGCAAGGGAAGGGCTCTAAAGATATAATAAATTTGGTTGCAACATCATTTTAATAGCATGTATCCTACCCACCCAGGAAAGTTCAACTTTGGACCATTTGTGGCATATTGATTTAGTCAATTATAAAAGAGGTTTATAATTAAAGATCAAAGAGGGAGGGCTTGGAAAAGGACGATTTAATTCCCAGATAAGTCAAGTAGTTTGACCTCCAATCAAAAGGGTATAGACGTTTCAATTCAGTAACCTCCAGATTAGAAAGCGCATACGGAAGGGCTTGAGTCTTTCCTATATTGAGTTTATGATAAGATAGTCTACTATAAGCATCTAAAATCTTCTGTAGGGACGGAAGGGATGAGGACGGGTTCGTCAGAGACACTAATATGTCATCTGCAAACAAACTAAGCTTACAGGAGGACGGACCTACCGGAATGCCCTCCACCTCGTCAGCTTGCCGAATCGCCTGCGCCAAAGGTCAAAGGCCAACGCGTAAAGTAAAGGGGAAAGGGGGCAGCCTTGTCTAGTGCCATTGGTTATAAACATGGGTTTAGAGAGAAAGCCTACGTTCAAACCAGATGCGGACGGGGATGAATTGGAGTATAGGGACATGATGGCCATAATTAACGAGCAGGGAAAATGAAATTTTAGCAAAAGTATGTTCCAGGAAGAGCCAATGCAAACGATCAAACGCCTTTTCGGCATCTAGAGACAGCAGTAGAGTTGGGGTATTCGTTCGGACAGTCCTATCCATTAGGGCAGTAACTTTAATGGTATTGTCATAGCCCTGTCTATATTTAATAATACCCACTTGATCATCCGCAATAAGGGATGGCAGCAAATCCACTATCCTATTCGCTAAAATTTTTGCATATAATTTGGTGTCCGTGTTAAGTAATGAATTGGGCCTATATTTAGAGCATAACTGGGCAGGTGGAGAGGTTTCAGGGAGAGTAACAATGGTCGCCGATAACCAATCAGAGGTAGCGTGACCGGATTGAAAAATATGGCGGAATGCCGATAAAAGAAATAGAGATAACGGGGCTTGAAATGTCTTATAATACAGTGCCGAAAACCCGTCAGGCCGTGGGGCCTTTCGGGATTTAAGGGAAGCGATGGAGGAGTTTAATTGTAATTGGGAAATTGGGGCTTCTAAGGATTGGTGTTGATCATTATTATTATTATTATTATTATTTATTTATAAAGCGCCAGCATATTCCGCAGCGCTGTACAATAAGCACAGTACAGACAGGGTTACAATACATTTAACAACATTTGACAAACAGTACAGGAGGAGATGAGGGCCCTATTCCCGTAGGAACTCACAATCTAGGAGGGTTGGGGTTGGAAACAGGAGGAGAGGACTGTAAGGTGAGAGTTATTGATGGTTGCGTCAGTGAGTTGGGTGGTAGGCTTCACTAAATAGGAATGTTTACAGGGAGCGTTTGAAGGAAGAGAAGTTAGGGGAAAGTCTGACAGCACGAGGGAGAGCGTTCCAGAGAGTGGGGGCTGCGCGTGAGAAATCCTGCAGTCTATCATGGGAAGAGGTGATGCGGGGAGAAGCTAGGCGCAGGTCACTGTTTGACCTTAGGGATGGGAGATGTAGGCTCTGCAAAAAGGGGACAATATCAATCAGGGAAGGTTGGGGAACAGAGCTATTATCCCAAAGATTATATAAATCAGAGTAGTACTCCGCAAAGCAATCCACTATTTGCTTGGGGTGGAAACAGGTCTCCCCTGTTTTAGTTATCATTTTCTCTATTTTAGATTTAGCTGCCCGTTGACGAAGTTTGTTGGCCATCAACCTGCTGGATTTGTTGACACGAAGATAATATCTAGCCTGAAGCGGCCTAGCCGCCCATAAATAATCTTTTTTTATCTAAATCATGTAGTAGGGCCTGTGAGGACGCGTCATTATGCCGTTTGTGTTGTGACGCAGCATCATGAATGCGATGTAAGAGATCTAATCTATGTGCAGTAGCAAGCTTTTTAATCACCGGTTTATGGGCCTGCCAAAGAGTCAAAGGAGAGATGTCTAAAGAGTCATTCTCAGCAAAATAGTGTGTCATGGTCTGAGTCAATTCTTCCACAACCTCTGGCCGGGATAAAAGAGATTCATTCAGTCGCCACAGGAGACATATTATTCCTGCAGGAGCGATCTTCCAAATCTGTAACCTTTAGCAGGAGAGCATCATGAGATGTTTTCAAATCTTTATATGCATCCACCAACTCGTTATGCGCCAAACACAGGGTATCAGGTTTATGCTCCAGAGGATCCGTGCGTTCACTCACATCTCAAATTTCTTGGTATAGGGACGCAGTAATCGTGTGGAAATCATCCTGTATGGTGGAGCACAAGTCATGTAACATCGCTTGAATTTGGTGGATGGTTGCAGGGGCCGAGGTGGAAGGCTTTGAGTGTCTGGGATAAGGAGCCTCCTCCCCCGCAGGCTGTGTAGTAGAGCTTGGGGATCGAGGGCCCAGGGCGCCGCCATCTTGCGGCCTATCCCACAGCTTACCCGATTTAAGTGGGTCTGCCGGTTTCGGCATTTTCGTGGGTGCCATCGGGAGCCCGGAGGTCTGCTGGAGTAGGTGCCCTTCAAATTCACCGCCGTTGTGAGCCGCTAAGGTCCGTTTTGATGCCGGTCAGCGGGAGCCCCTGTTAAACGCGGCTATCCACACTGGCTGCCGACACGCCCCCTTTTTCTTGTTTTTGCAGAAAACCTCAGGAAAATATTCTATTAACCCCTTAAGGACCGCTGACGTACTATGTACGTCCTGCCCACGGGTCCTGTCAACCAAGCCTGTCAATCAAAATGCAAAGGCTCCCTACAAAATCCTCCAGTTTTCCCATGTTACGTAAGTGCTATATGGTAATGAAAGTATATGATAGAGATGTGCATTTCGTTTTGGTCCGAATCAAAATTCAGACGAAATTTACTGAAAAGCTTCCAAACTACGAATCGGTTCCTTCCGAAATGGTCCGATAACAGAACAAAAACTAATCGTTTTGGACAGAAACGTAACGAAAACAAAACGGTATAAAACAAATTGATTTCATTTTTACAGATCAATTCGTTATACTGTTTCACTTAGACTCAGCAAAGCACCCCTGTCCATTGGCCGTGGTGCTGAATATGTTGTATTCAGCACCACAGGCCACGGACAGTGCCATTCGGGGCTGTTCGGCGGCAGTGAAATTCCCCATAGACAAGTAATGGTTAATCTATTCAGAGAACACCGGACAGCACCGAAATGTCAGTGAAATGAAATCCTTTCTTAGGCTAGGGTCAGACGAAAGCATGTTTCACGTCGTCCGTGAAAAAGTGCGTTCAAACGAATGGATGTATCTTTTCACGGAATACGTGATAGCGGTTATATGATGCGCATTTTCGTCCGTGATTTTGTACGGATCATCAATAAAACACTTTTTGCGTCTGTACGTTATGTTGGCCGGACATTAGCAGCGTCTGACGTCTCCTAATCACGCACACACACCGCTAGCGGATGCAGCGCACTCTGTACGTCAGTACTAGCGGTATCACGTTCTTGAAAAAAATTTGTTTTTTATTTGCCGCTTGCGTTGCGCAGCCGCACTTTCGTGCTGCCGTACTTCGTATATTGCCCATCATTAGCCATTATTTGCTGCTACTACGGCCGTGATAAAGTGCGGCTGCACGCGAGTTCGCACTGCGTTCGTCTGACCCTAGCCTTAGTGGGTGCCTACGTCATAAAAACAATGCACCTTCAAAATTTCAGGTTTCATTTCACGCGTTTCGTCGAAAGACTTCATCAGGAGCAATATGTGCAGTCATAAGTACATGCCATGGTTAAAAAATAAAAGTGTACACTTTTACTTTTTAACCATGTACTTATGACTACACATAGATGAAGTCTTTTGACGAAACGCGTCGAGCGTGAGCAGTCTTATCTTTATTAATAAAATCCTTTGTCTGGAGAAACTTTGGTCTTGGCTGATTGTTCCTGAAGTGCACTGGCTGTGGAGGAAATCATACCCCAGGTCCTAGGTACCCATGGAACGGTGATAACGATCTTGTTTTTTGATGTGCGTGAATTGATTCAAATACTATTTGTTGATTTAACATGCACCTCTAAGTGATTTTAATTCGTTGTAGGATTACCCTCTACCTTCTTCTTATTGTATACTACTTACGGGTTACCGGGAGTCCGCAGAGGGAAGATCCTATCTCCATTAATAGGTTAAGTGATTCAGTGTGTGTTTTTATCTTTGCATCTTGCTATCTGGTGGCTCCCAGTAATTCACCAGTCTCTGTGTGCAGCCTTGTTATCATCATCATCATCCTGTACCTGGCTATCATTGTCTCTTTTATTCAATAAAACTCTATTATACCATATCACAGTCTCCCTGTGTTTGAATTGCCTGAACCTTTGGCTCATATCCCCGATACCCCACAACCCCTGAAAAATCCTATTTCTTATGGACCTCCTCCTTATATTGAGTCACCTTAGAAACAGCCTTATCTATACTATAAAACAGTAAGGCTTGGAGTGTCCATCGCCAAGCCTGTACTGCGCATGCGCGCACAACCAGTGGCGGTTGGGTGCGCGTGCATTCAACCACCGCACAGCCAAGGGCGGACTGATCCGTCAGGCACTGCCCGAGGGAGAGCAGTGCGTCGCTGGACTGGCTGGTGGGCGATCATAGCTCCGGTGACCGTGGTCTGGTTACCGGAGCTGAGGGAAAATAAGCTGGGCCGTTTGTGCATCACGCCAAGACCGGGCCCCTACAACCCGCGAGCCCTTGAGGGCCCGCGGGTTGGTAGGGGCCCGCTCCTGGCATGATGCACAAAGGGCCCGGCTTATTTTCCCTCAGCCCAGGCCGGACTCAAAACGTCAGTCACCCAGGCCAAGCTGCCCGAACTCAACGGTGCCCGCCGCGATCCCCCTGCTGCTCTGCCGGAACGGCCATCTCCCAAGGGCGCAGGGCCCCGCAGAGCGCATGGCAGGCCAGGAGCTGGGAGCCCAGAGGCTGTGCTGCCGCCTGCACATCATCCAGGCAAAGCAAGTGGAGCGCCATGTGCGGCAGCAGTTGGCCGGCCTGGTGGAGCTGCTGGCGGCTGGAGGGGAGGCGGCACTGGCCGGGGAGGAGCTGTGGAGGATGGCGGACTCCAGCACGGCCAGGCGCAGGGAGGGCTCCACTCGGACAACACGAAGAGCAGCTCTGGTGGAGAGAGCGAAGGGGAGGCCCAGGAGGAGGGAGCCGAGCACCAGAGCCAGCCGGAGGGGGGAGGCTGAGTGCTGAGTATGCGGGGGGCCCGTGACTGCTGTCACCGGGACCCCTGATACACCGCCCGGTGTGTGTCCTGTGTATATACCGCCTACCGTGTGCTATGTATCCCCCCATACACCCTGTATATACCGCCTACCGTGTGCTCTGTGCTGTGTATCCCCCCATACACCCTGTATATACCACGTACCGTGTGCTCTGTGCTGTGTATCCCCCCATACACCCTGTATATACCGCCTACCGTGTGCTCTGTGCTGTGTATCCCCCATACACCCTGTATATACCGCCTACCGTGTGCTTTGTGCTGTGTATCCCCCCCCATACAACCTGTATACACCTGGGGTCCCATAAGTTTACAATCCCATGAGCTTACAATCTATCCCATGATCTAAGGGGTCCCATGAGCTTACAATCTATCCATGAGCTTACAATCTAAAGGGGTCTCTTACACAGATTTTTTTTCACACCCCCTGCAAGCACAGACAACCCTCTATTAGGGAAAAAAAAATTGTCTTTCCTTGACGTTGCTGTGCTTTCATTTCGGCGACCATACATGAACCCCTCACTTAACAATAGACTGCCCTCTGGGCAGGCTTTCCACCTAGTAATTAATAATTGGAGAACTTATTGAAACCCATGGTGCGTCTACCAAGAAATCAAAATAGGTTATTGCATGGCAAACAATTAATAAGGCATAATTATACAATCTTTAACATCTATTTAAACAAAAAGAACAGCAGACTTTTGTTCTCTAATAAAAGTTCATTTACTTATGGACTGGGTCTCATTTATTTGAAAGAGCCACTTGCTGAGATTTCTAAAACACATTTTCATTTTTGCAAACATGAGGCATTTTGCTTTTGCGAGATGCCCCACGGAATAGGATCAGTTGGTAATTACGATCTTTGGTTTATTAAAATCAGCATGAGTGGCTGAAAACAGGTTTTTTTCCTCCAATTAATAGTCACACTGAGGTTTTCACATATTGTATAAAGTGTTTTAATATTTTGAACTGGGCACAATTATTATCACATAAAATCCATGATGAACTGCAAAATCACTAAAAGGCTAATTTGTTCTAACTGCAATATTAAAGTATTAAAACATTAATACAAAAATTAAAAAGAACCAAAACAGCCACAACAAATTATCTACATATGCTGTTTCTAGTTGTTTTAAGTAGATTTATTTTCACAGTGGTGAACGGTTCTATTAATGGATCAAAGCTAAAGTGATCATTTATTGTGTAACACTTGGGACTTTGCAGGGACAGATCTTGAGTTCTTCAGAGAGTCTTTAGAAGCAGAGGTAAGTTATTTGGCAAAAAAAACAACCAAAAGCATCAACACTGTAGGGGTTATTCACAAAGCGCTGGGGTTACAGTGCTGACAAATGCTAGAATTTCAAAAAGTAAAATCCAAAGAGCAACAGGAGAAGGGAGAGCTTCACCTTTATCTTTAGGCACTTTCCCATTTTTCTATGTGTCCCACCCATTCTAAAGCCAAAGATATGTGTTTGCAGTAGCCCTCCTGATCAGGGTTTTTGTCCTATACCCAGTGACACAAGCCCTGCACATGCTTAGAAAGGATGACTCAGATTGCCTCCTGCACTTATATACAGATTATAGCACTGGCAGAAGACAGTACAGGGAAATATCTGGGGCCCTATTCCATTTGAGCAATTAACCTTAATGAGTAAGCCGTTAAGTATACACCGCACATTTATTACAGAATCTCACAGCATGTGCCCAATTATTTTTTATTATTTTATTCTAGGTGAAAATACTTACCTTTTCTCCCTCAGTGTGCTGCATGCCTGTAATGGTGCGCTAATGGCGCTACCCTGGAGTAGCGTTTATTTGGATTCTTCAGGACAGATTCTTAAACACAGACAGCAGGAAAGGCTGTAATCCCTTGATTCCCACACCAGGGAGGTATTACAAAAAACCTAATTACCACCTCAGTGCCAAATGGCTTCGTGGCCAGGAGGTCGCTGAGCGAAAACACATTAACTATCTGTGCACTGATACAATGACTTGACGTGATACAAGAACAACGTGAACAAGTTTACTGAATAACAATGGTTGACGAGTTGTGCCGCCTGCAGGGCAGTCACACAATACCTAGAAATACACAGATACTGAAACACAGACAACAGATGCAAGACTTTACTTGAGTGAGACATACAGAGTGGGAACTTACATAGTTCTATAGCCTGCAGGGAAGGCCTACAATCAGAGATTGGATTCTGTACGACACAGCTATACAGAGGGTGAACACAAAGTTCAATAGCCTGCAGACAGGCCTACAATCAGAGATAGGCTTCTGTATAGCGACCAAGAAAACACAGATACTCGATAGGATACAGGACAGTGATATATTCAGCAATAGACTGGACAGGACTTAAATCTAGAAACTAGGAAAATACACAGAACTGGATGCCTGTGATTAGGCCTTGATACCAGACAGACAAACGGACATGAAAACATGAACCAGAAAAAATAAACTAGGAACTCCGATACATGAACATGAAACCCAGATACAAGAACTAGACAGATACATAAACTAGGAACTCAGAAACATGAACTAGGAACTCAGAGACATGAACTAGAAATAAGCAGGACTAGAACTAGCCAGATACTAGATTGCAGGAACTAGGACTCCACTAACTCCAATTTACTCCACGACAGTCCAAGGAGCAGATCCTCTCCCACTGCTTTAAAGGCTGGTGGCTTCTTGCAATTATGCTAAGCCCCGCCCCCTCAGATACCATTTTGCCAGCTCTCAATACTGGCAACAGGCTAGCCAGCGATGCCACGGGCACCCTGACCCCCCAGGAAGCGCTGCGGGAGCCAAGGATGTTACATTGCCCCTGTCTGCTCAGGCCTTCCGGATCGAGATTATTAAAAAGGCAGGAGCGTTGGGGGGTGGGGGCAAGGAGGGGGTACTCCACATAACCTGACCACTTTAAAATGCTAAAGTGGTCAAGGTGTGTAGAGTATTCCTTTTAATGCTAGTCCTCTCATGTTACCCCAGCAGAGCTGCAAACTCTTGTTTCAACACCGCTTTTGTGGCTGTTTGGATCTCTTATAGTCACACTAGCGCAAATGTTGAGTCACATGGAAATTAACAAGCAATCACAAGGTCGCTTTATTAACTGCTGCTGGTATTGTAAAGAAACAAAATGAAAAAAAAAAATATATATATATATATATATATATATATATGTATATATAAAAGAAAAAGTCCTGACTGACTCATCAACACCCAGCTCAAACTGTTTAACCTATGAACGTGAAATTTTGAAGGTGCATTGTTTTTATGACGTAGGCACTCACTAAGGAAGGACTTTTGGAAATTACGACCCTAAGGGGGTGAAGGGGGGGGTAATATTTTAAAAAGGATATCGATAGCTCAAAAACCGAATATGTTACAGGCATGAAAAGTGATATTTACAATCTTTGTGAAAAATAAAAAAAACATGTGTTTTACCATTTTCTGAAAATCCAAGTATCCAAGTGGGGGTGAAAAAAGGGGGTGAATACTTTAATCAGTATACCTATATTGCAAAAACCAAAGCTGTTACAGCGTGAAAATTGTTATTTACAAACTTTTTGGAGGAAAAACAAGAAAAACATATCTTTCCAGTTTCCAAAAATCCAGTTGGGGGGCTAAAAAGAGAGGGTGAATACTTTAAACAGGATACATATATCTAGAAAATCAAATATGTCACAGATGTGAAAATTGGTATTAAGATTCTTCTTGAAAAAACAAACAAACATGCATTTTACCATTTTCCAGTTCGGGGTGTGTGAATATTTTCCCCCAGTATACCTATAATTCAAAAAACAAAAATATTACGGGTGTGAAAATTGGTATTTACAATCTTCTTGAAAAAAAAGAACACGTTACCATTTTCTGAAAATCCAGTTGATACACTGGATCAGCAAATCAGAGGGATGCTGTTACTACACACAGAATGGAGTCTCTATGCAGATTCTCTCACAGTCAGGGCTTGCACACTTCCTTACTGCTCCAGCATGTCTCTTTCCCTCTCACAGCCAAGGTTCGCACATTCCCTCAGTGCTACAGCAGGTCTGCTTCCTTCTCCCAGCCAGGCCTCACACACACCCTCAATACTACAGTATGGGAGAACCTGTGATACCTCAACCCACCTCAGCTCTGTAATAGATCCAGATTGCAGGTAAAAGCACTCCACAGAAATGTGATTGAGGCTACGGTGCTAACCGGTTCTGGCCTGGGAAGTCGATGTTCACACCACGAATACCTCTTATACCTTTAGAATATCCAGTTCCAATACAAAAGACTTCAGTCAGTTCACCTTAAAGGTTTGTTTTGCGGTGACCATCAACAAGTCTCCGGGACAGACTTTGAAGGCAGTGGGGATTGACTAAAAGGGAAGTCTGCTTCTCATATGGGCAGTTCTACGTTGCCTGTTCCAGACTGAGCTCACCTAACTCTCAACTGATTCGAGCACCCGAAAGAAGAACCACTAATGTTGTTTACAAAGAAGTACTCATACTGTTTTTTTTTCTATTTTCCAGATGCCAAAAAGCAAAAAAAATGTTTGTCTCTCATTGCCTGTTTGTATTTACAAATTCATGGACGCATATGAATGAAACAACTTTGTTTTGTAGCCAATATGCCTGACTAACGTCTGCAATAAACATTGCTTATTACTTTAAGACATCAACCTGTAAATAATATTTTGTAGTTTGGACAAAAAAACTAATATTTCTTTTAAAAACAATTGTAACAAATCCCAAAATCCATGCAAGAGAAGACACTGGCAAAAGCTAGTTAGATATAATCTCCCACAAAAAGCTTGTGTTAAGTGATTTTGTAATACATGTTGCCAGTATCATAGATGCTCCCACAGATTCCGATGAGCCTCAAATAGCATCCAGTAGTAAATTGAGCCTGTTTTGGAGAGCTGCTAATACGACTTGTGCAAGTATTTTTAAATTACCATCTCAATATTGCAGGCTCTGATGGAATTGGTCCCCTTGTTAGATCATACAAATTAACAGGTACTGTATAAAAGAGAAATATAAAAGGAGATATTGGCTAGCATAGAGAACACCACAAAGGTGGTATAATACATGGAAAAAGCAATCCTGTAACAAGAAATTCGGGGGTAACCCACATATGTAAATACAAACAGGTTTATTCAGAGAGAAGTGAAAACCAGGAGAATTGCCAGGAGAATGAACAATCTAAACCAAATATCCGATTTGGAGAGTGATATAAATGGGAGAATGTTTCTAGTTTGGCTATTTTGACCTAGAATTTTTACTTTTCCAGTAATTCACCTGGTTTTCACCTGTCTCTGAATAACCCTGATAGAGAGATGTTTCAGGATTAACACAGTAAGTAGGTACTAGATATGGCACTAGATACAAGTGACAATATCTCGGATAGTGTATCGATTGCTCACAAGAGAACATTTTATTACGTCCTCATAAGAACGGTTGCGCACAACATTGTGCTAGTATCAAAAAATGACAATTACTAACTTGTATCACAAGCAGCCCAATTTTATACACTGTGTGTTATGGGCTGTCCATGATACAAGTCAGTAATTGTCATTTGTTGATACTAGCACAATGTTGTGCGCAACCGTTCTTATGAGGACGTAATAAAATGTTCTCTTGTGAGCAATCGATACACTATCCGAGATATGGCACTAGATGCAAGTGACAATATCAAGTACCTACTTACTGTTAATCCTGAAACATCTCTCTATATAGTCCCCTTGTTAGTAATGCCCCTCCTTTTAGCTCAGGTAAAAGTCAGATTTATGCTGTATAAATAGTCCGCTACAAGTTAAGAAGAAGATAATGGGTGTACGGTAGGAAATGTTTTAAGGACTGCATTGATTTTGGTAACCTTCAAAAAGATTTACATTGACCTTTTAATTAAGCCACGCACTCATGTACAGAACTGATTAAGAATTCTATAAAAAGATTTTTTTCTTTTTTTTTCTTTAAAGTGTGAGATTCCAATTATGTCTACAAGGTTTATTTGCCAAGTATGGACAAGATCTTCTCGAAGTCAGTTTCTTTTGTTGACCTAGGTGAAACAAACCTGCAATGACAGCAAAATGAATCATGGCGTAGTATGTTCTTGTTTGCACCTGATAATTTACTATTACATTAATCTTTCTAGTCAATTAAGAAATTGGCTTCCCGATGTATTTGCTGTGCGAGTATAGAAGAGAGGACAGGATAATTATTGGAATTAATTACTGGAAGATATTTTATCTGTTTGAAACCTTAAGGGCAGTAGTTGCAAAAAGCAATTTCCTTGATCACAAATATGCTTCTAAACTATTGACAAACAAATGTAAGGATAATCATATTATAGGAGAGTGTCGGGGGGAGAGGGCACAAGGCCAGGGGTGCAGTGACACACTGGAGGCACAGATGTGGCAACAAAACGTGGTTTATTTGGTAATAAAGGTACAAAATGAGGGATAAGGCTGATATAGGGCCATTTAAAGATATAGATAAGCAGACAGGACAGGAAAGGGGCTGACTACAGATACACACAGAACTCAGGTCAGAGAGGGGGGTTAACTAGAGACAAATGGATAAGAGAGGAACAGGGCTGATAGATACAAGGGGAACACACACAGAGAAACAGGACAGGAAGGGGGTTGACTAACAGATGAACAGGGCCGACGACAGATCCAGGGTTCGAACCGAACAAAGAGTATTAAACCGGTTCTATTTCACACTAGAAAGAGACACCAGTCAGCTGATACACTTCAGTTATGCAGTCACTTTGAACACTTACAACTACAGCTTTATTCTGATAAAGCCATTCAAAGTAAGTCTTAAATGGCAAAACCATTAGCAGCGCCCTATTAACGGTACTCTTATGAGCAAGCCAATATATTAGTGACTCCACTTGCCATATTGGGGACCTCCATAGACGTACGAATAGGTACCGCCACAGTTATCTTCTCCAGGAGTCCATAGGATTTGATGGCGAATTGTGCATGGCTACTGGAAGGATACTGGGAAATAGGTGTTCTTAAAGGGTTATTCAATTAGCGACGAACTAGCCACACCGAATTGCACCAAACGGTGAATTGCACCAGGAAGTGCAATTTCAGGACAATTCGTCTATTCAGAAAGCTGTCAATTCGTCAAATACTGGCAAATTGACAGCGAAATAGGGTGCAGTTCGCCAATCTTCGGTGGCAGCGAAATAGTCCCACAGAGAAGTAATGGTTGACCCATTCAGAGAATGCTGAACTGCAACGAGATGTCCGTGAAATGCCCTGACTTTTGGTGATTCAGCTTGACGGGTTTAAACAGGCGAATCCCATAGGGATTATCATTCTTATTTATTTTTATACAACGGTTTATTCTATATATTTTATATGTCAGAATCGGTCCAATTAATCTAGCCCCCTAGCGGTATAAGTGTGGCTCGGGGTTAACTTTCAATACTGAAAGCGGTATCCCCGAGCCACACTCGGGATGATACTTATATGTCCTGCGCTCCCTCGCTGTCCCCGCAGTCACAATACAGCCGATCGCGATGTCACACTTCCTGGTTTCACTCCTCGCAAGACGAGAACCAGGCAGTGTGATGTTGCGAGTGGCTGGAGGAGACTGCGGGGATCAACGAGGGAGTGCAGGACATGTAAGTATCCAGCCCGAGTGTGGCTCGGGGATACCGCTTTCGGTAGAAAAAGTTAACCCGGAGCCACACTCGGGAATACCGTCAAGGAGGGTAAACACCTTTAGAAGAATAGCAGAGTACTGTTTTTTCCCCCGCGCTTCAGGGACCCTGCGGTGAATAGTGAATTCACTGCAGGGTCGGCGAACTGGAAGCGCGACGAACGAGAAAGCACTGAAATGTCGGTTCTTTCTGAATAACCCCTTCAGGCCCCTATTACATTCTTAGCGCAGTTTCGTTCGCGCAGCGCAAATGTTTTTGCGCGCATCGGCTGGCGTTATCGCACGAAACTTAACGGAGTATTCCGATCAGAATTCATTTTCTCATCCGGCCGAAAATAACATTCATAAAAAAGACACGCAAAACGAAGAGTAATACGCGTGCAGTAACATAGTGCATGTAAATCAGTGTGCGGACTGTTTTTTCGCCGGATTCAGCCAATCAGAATTAAGAACCTTAATTGACATCAATTTACCTTAATTGACTCACTTAAGTTCTTGCGCCTGTCAAAGTAAATCTGAGTATACATGCTGCAGCAACAATAAAAACACGCACAAATTCACAATTTTTTTTGTTTGGGTATGTGTAGAATGTGTAACTATACTGTGCTGTATTTTTTTTTGTGCTGGTGTTTTTCATTTCGGCTAGAACGTTCCGATTTGCAGTTACCACCAGCTTTTCAAAGACGTTAAAACTACGCGTGCAAACGTCGTTCGTAAAAAGATGCGCATCGATTGTAATACCATCCGCGTACCAGCGCACGAACGAATTTGCGCTCACAATGTTAAGTATAGGACACGCACAGTTTATCACGCTCGCACAGGTCCATCCGCGTTAAACGATAACGCGTATCGTTTGCGCAAACATTGTAATACGTTCTGCGCAAAGGGTTTTGCCACTCGCGCAAATGCGCACGCAAACGAAAATGCGCGAGGAATGTAATAGGGGCCTTAGTGTCCTGTTGCTTGTGGTGAAAGACAGCAAAGGATCAAACGGTTCTCTTCTTTGTGGATGAGGAGTAAAAATTTAAATTTGGGAAGTCTGAATGAAGTAATTTTTCTAAAGCAAAGTCCCTTATTTACCCTTTAACTCGCAGTGTAGAAGGTGATACGATCTGCCAATTCCGGTCTGCAAGCAGCAGAAGACTGGAACAAATAGTTTCAATTGCAACTCCGAATACATGAGCTTCCAGCAGTATATACCTGACTACATAGTATCCTATGGATTCCAGGAGCCAATATCAGCAGCATTGCGCAGTGCCATTGCCTTTATCAACCAACAGCTCACAAATATTGTGACGTACGATGCTAATACAGCGGCTCAGTTGGAGAGAGCCGCTAATAGCGAGCCACAAATGGAAAATGCCTCCCCGTTAATGGCTCAGAATGGAACAGGGCCACAGGTTTTAGCAGCCAGTCATTATTTTTTCATTTCTTTAAATCCTCGGATCAGATTCTCCAGATTATTGAAGAGATCTTCCTTCTTTGGATGACCTCAAAGAAAAGAACATCATGGTGCGACCCAAGGGGTAATATATAGAGACTCAAATGTCGAAACACTCATCCTGGCTCTGGGTGATGCACCTCTGAGTCGTTAACTGGCCCCCACTTGCCCTTCTGATGCAGTAAATCTTGAAACCTTTAAACATAAAGGGTAGAAGGCATAGCACAGAACGCAATGGAACCAAAAATACAAGGTGGGTGAGGAGTATACTCACAATCTGTGTGACCTAACCTAGGTCCTTGGGTGATGTGCGCAGAAGTTGTTAGTGGGGTACAACTTCAAATAAAACCCCATACGATTGGATAAAAACATAAATTTAAGAAAAATTCAGTTATAAAATACAAAATAAGAGAATAATAAATGACTCCAGAACACGTTTCGCCTGTTGAGATATCTTCAATGGATTCCTCAGAGAAGCCAGCTGAGGAAGCCATTGAGGATATCTCAACGGGTTCTGGTCATTTATTATTCTCTTATTTTGTATTTTATAACTGTATGAAGTTTTATTTAATTTTTATCCAATCGTATGGGGTTTTATTTGAAGTTGTACCCCACTAACAACTTCTGTGCACATCACCCAAGGACCTAGGTTAGGTCCCACAGATTAGGAGTATACCCCTCACCCATCTTGGATTTTTGGTACGATTGCGGTCTGTGCTATGCCTTCTACCCTTTATGTTTAAAGGTTTCAAAATATACTGCATCAGAAGGGCAAGTGGGTGGCCAGTTAACGACCCAGAGGTGCATCACCCAGAGTCAGGAGGGCTCTGCTCCACGTGAGCGTTTCGACATTTGAATCTCTGTATATTACCCCTTGGGTCGCACCATGATGTTCCTTTTGTTTCTTTGAGGTCATCCAAAGAAGGAAGATTTCTTCAATAATCTGGAGAATCTAATCCCAGGATTTAAAGACAGGAACATTGCTATCGCTACATTCCATCTCCTTTGACTATTTTGCTTGTTTTATTGTGGTTTTTGACAGGAACCACTTGTGAGTGTCTTAGCGATTATTCCTAGATTTTTTATCAGCGCTACCCTATTTTGTGATTGTATAATTATTTTTTCATTATTGAATGCAAGCAACAATAACGTGGGACCTCACTACTCTGGCTGCTTCCACTAAAAAAAGTATGAGATCCCCAATATTTTTATTTAAAAGCAAAGTGTATCCCTCCTGCTCAGTAAGTGTTTATATAATCACAATAGCAACAGAGCCACAAACAGCATATACGCAGAGGGGAACTTGCCCTCAATTATACATATGGTTATTTTCTTTAAAGATGAAAAGAGGCTATTATAATATAACAGTTTTCATGAACCACAACAGTCATAATTAATTGCATGTGCGACAATGATATATTGCAGCATAGATGGCAAAAATGGTCCAGCATCCCTTGAAGCATTTAATGCTATTTTAGACAAGTGACAGTTTTATATGTTATACATGTATCAAGAAAGATTAATTAGGTCTGGGTAGAGAAAAAATGGATTCAGAAGTGGAGCCATACGTAGGACAGGCACATCTGACCTGAGCTCTGCACACAGGACCATCTACTGTCTCCCTGACCTTAGTTCCCCTTGCTCTGCTTACCACACACTTACGTTTTCCTGGGCGATTAGTATTTCAGCATAAAGCTTTAGGAATTTTCTGTCTTTCCTCTCGTATGCTATGGCTATTGGCCTTCTCCATCATGTAAGGCTCTTGGTGACAAAAGAAAATAAACTGTGGCAAAAGCATGTGAGGAATGGATGCCACAGTACAAACATGTGCAAACTCTTTACAGATGACCACAGACCTGGGTGCTCAGCATTCCCTCGTGGCTACCCAGGTCAATGCACTGCAACTGAAGGTGGAACAGATATCCCAAGCAGTGTCAGTTTTGGAGGCATAGCCCAAAAGGAGAAATGTGCACATCAGTGTGGACATCTTTCCTGTATTAGATGGCACACGTTCCTCCAACTACTACAGGGTAGTGAAAGTGAGGTAACCCACACATCAGTCAGTGAGACAGTGATACTGACCACTACCTTGAAGAGAGTTCATCAAGAATAACGACACAGTGGTCAAACGATATTGCCAATGATGCTGCCCAGTTCTCCTCAGGTTCAACAGTGACAGCCTCAAAGGGAATATAACTAACACCTATGCAACTGTCAAGATTGCTACAGATGTCATGGAGTTGAATAGATTGCAAGGAGCACATCCTAGCCTAGTCGCCATTTCTAGACGCCACAGCTGCTTTCTCTGCAGGGTTTCCACTTTCTCTTCTTCCATCCCAGACAAGATCTCACCTTCATTAACTGCTCCCTTGCTATTCTTGTTAAACTTTCTTAAAAATAGCATTGTAAATTTTGTGTCTACATTATGTTCGTAATATCCTATAAATCTTATGAAAAGAACAGAGTCCGGGAAATCCCACCAAGCAAAGGCGACATGTGGATATTGACAAGGTTTTATCTGCTTTTGCAGCCTTTTTCAATCAGCCTTATAAGCAAAAACATTAATGATATCCAAATAAATTTTGCCAAGGATGGGAGTGCCTGGATTCCATGTTGTTTTTTTTGATAATCTTCAGTTGAGTTGGCTGTGCTGGAACTCATGAGTGCCCTTGATTACATTTGTTTTCTATTTCTCCTACTGGGAACATATAGGCATTTGCATAACTACTGTTTGTTGTTATACATAATAATCATACAGGGTTATTCAGAGATCAGTGCTCTCTGAATAACCCCTACTGTCTCTTACCCTATTTTAGGCATTCTTTGCTTTTGCAAGCTACAGCCTGATCTTTTGCCTGATATTATCTTACTATCTAAATCGCTCGCTGTTTCCTTCTGTGGAACGGCTGCTTATCGACCGCTACTGGTCAGGGATCGCCAATCTTTGAGCCTCTGCTGTGATTTTTTTTTTTACACATACTTTCTCTTGCGGAAAAAAAAAAAGGTATGCTTTTGTGTTCAGTACCACCTTTAAGCAGATGATACCTAGGTTTATATCTTCGCCTACCCTATTTCCTCCACTTTAGAGTACGGTCTTGGAATGTCTTCTACATCCCGTGTTGTGGAAGTTTCTTCCTCAATCTGTCAAAGTGATATCTACTTTTCAAACTACCCATCCACATTGCTTGCGGTCTTGATCAGACCATGTCTGAAAGGAACGCTCTACACATCCTGGCACCTTTAAAAAGCTAAAATGGTCAGAATGAGTCCGAAAAGGAAAGTAATGTCACGGAAATTAAAAAACAATAAATTGCGCAGATGCTTCCAGCAGCTTCTACCCAGTTATTTAAGAACACAAAATGGGAAATCTATATTTAGTAGCGTATCCCTTTAAAAAGTACTTCCTTTCTGTTCACCGCCTTCTTTTAGATCAGTGTTTCCCAAACCTGGCCTCGGGACTCACTAAGGCTGGGTTCACACCTGGGCGTAGCGCTGCGCGCGTTTTTTTTACGCGCGTTCGCGCATACAAAAAAAACGCGCAAACGCACGTTGCAGCGCGTTCGTGACTATGATATGGCCGTGAACGCGCTGCTGTATGCCCGAAAAGAAGCTCCCGAACTTCTTTGGACGTAGGGCGTTTATCAGCGCGTTCATGCGCGCTGAGAAACGGCCAGGTGTGACATGCCCACATAGGGAATCATGGGATTTCATTGTTTGAGCGTTTTACAGCGCGCAGGAGCGCGCTGTAAAACGCTTAGGTGTGAACCCAGCCTAACAGATCAGTTTTTCCAGATATCTGAAGCACAGCACAGGTGATATGATTTGCTGCTCACTGATTGCAGGATTCAGTCTGCATTTCCTGAAGATGATCTGCAAAATCTGACCTGTTAGTGAGTCCTGAGGACAGTTTGGGAAATACTGTTATAGAATGAGAAAAAAGGTTAGAGCATGGGATCTTTACAATAGATCCATGATTTGCTTTAAATCATTGTTAACCTGTACAATAAGAAAAGTCAACTAAATCATTAAGTCTTGTTTTAAAAGCCGCCAAAAAATTGTAATGCAACACATAGCTCATACATGAACGCATACCATAAGAAGCAATACCTCACCATTGTCTTAGTCCTTATGTCTCCAAGCCACCTGATGACATTTTAACATGAAACAGAGATTTATTGCTGTGCATAGATCTGTGTTTAACCCCTTAAGGATGGGAGCAATTTTAAAACTTCGGCACTCTTTGTAAGTGAAGTTTGCTGAGCTCATTTTGACCGTTTTTGCTCATCATGTTTCAAACGCGGTTTTAAGTCACGTTTTATTATACATTCGAGACAAATTATAAATCGTTCTTTCCGGCAGATTAATAATACATCATTATCATATGTATACGTCATGCCCTGCCAGAATGCTATAACAAAAAATGTAAAATAATGTAAAAAAAAAAAGAGAATTTTCAATAAAATTTCAATCATCCACAGTTTGTAAAGTATTTTTTTTTGCATTTCATTATCCGAGCCTTTGCGGTTATATTCTATGGGGTAGACTTGTTAAAAAAATTAGAACAGGGAACCCATTTTTTATTTTTGGGAGAAATTACGTGATTTTAGCTAACCCCCCCCCCCCCCAAAAAAAATCATTAGTGAAGCATCATTGTTCACATTATAATTGAAATGTGAACAATAGTGCTGCATAAAAAAAAACAGGATTTTTTTATTAATTAATTCATTTCTTTTATTATTTTTATACACTTTAATTTTATTTGTAACATGGTCATGTTTGATATCATTGGAACGGCCATGCTCTGCTGCCACCGATCAGGAGATAACCCCCTTATCTCCTCTATGGGATTTCCTTAGGAAATCCCTTTGCAGCTAGGCGTTTCCCGGTTAACCGACATCATCGCGCGTGGCGTGATGAGTCAGTTGACACGGGGGAATGGACCCAAGATGGCTGCCCCCACCAGAAATAGGCCGTGATTCTGCACAGATAGATGCCAGGTCACGATCTGGCACCAAAGGGTTTAACCCCATACATCGCTGAAAAGGTCAGGCTGTGACCTTTCCAGCGATGCTGGCCACAGCCTCCTAGCCCCCGGCGATGGGGAGATAGAGGGATCCAAAAATTCCTCCCCTTCAGGCGCTTCCCCTGCTCCGGCAGGTGGTGCGCCCGAAACTGACTTCATCGCGCCTAGCACGATGACATCAATGCGCCGAGAGGCTATAAAAAACGCAGATCAGGCTTCATGATCTGCATGGGAGCCGCCGGGGAGGTGAGTATAGTTTGCGGCTGGGCTCCAGACGTCGAGGACGTTCCATACCGTCCTGTGGCGTTAAAGCCCACCAAATGCAGGACAGCATGGAATGTCCTGCTTCTTTAAGGGGTTAATATAAAGCTTCAGTCTAATTCAATCCATTCATATAAATGTAAAAATTTTGATCAAACACAAAGAGTTGTTCACTGACCACCATTTTTTTTATTGAGGAACAGTAGTATTACTTTGGTGAACTAAGGACGATTAAGCATGGTAAAGCAACGGTGAATTCACTGTTTAGGGAACTGTCACCACAGTTTGCTGCACGTTTGACCACACTTTCCCTCATTGTTTCTGTCAAACTTGTCCAGCTTAGTATTCAATGGGTTCCCACCATTTGGGTTCCTGCCAAAGTTATTTAGTGTAGATTTCAAGCTAGTTTCCATTGGTGTGTCAGTCAAAGTTGTCCAGCATTCCTTTTACTATGGTTTTCAGCATTCTTTATATTGGACTTCAGTGCAGAGCATCACTTTGACGAAATACATTCACCAGTGGAACTATACTAACTGCAGAATAGCTGCATCTTACTCTTTTTCCAGAAGAATACCGGCGGTGCTGTTGTATGCATAAACGCCACTTCTTTTTCTTGACACAGACTTGAGCGCCAGGAGGATGGTCCAAGAAAGTGTGATAATATCTTCAATCATTAGGTTTTGTTAGGGAAGGACCAGTCAAAATGGGCTTCATTAATATTGGAACAGGCTTATGCAATATATGACCATACCTTTTAAGCAAACAATGTGGATTTTGCTAAGTCTGGGTAATTCCTAAGTTTTTTTCAGCTATATTTACAAGATGTATGCTTTATTTTAATACGTTATATATTAAACATGCAATATATACAATTAGATTATGTCTACCTGGCAGGGGGTGGGCTAAACGCCATACGTCAGCATTGTACACTAGTGGCTTTCTAGCAACCTCTACAGCCTGCCTCCGTTCCCTGTGGCCGATTGATGGATGAAGGGGGACTGCCTGAGTTCAGCCAATGATGTCAATCAGCTATAGGGAAGGGAGGCGGGATGTAAAAGGTTGCCAGAAAGCTGCAGGGTCTGCGATGCTGCCGTGTGGCGATTAAGCCCGACGGCTTCCTGGCAAATCCCAGGCAGTAAGGGGTGAATAAATAATTGTTAGGAGGTATCCTTGGTTTTCCCAGACTGTCTATTTCTGTCAATCACAAAAACCAAATGATTTCCATAACCACAAAAGGTGTTCATTGCTAATTCGAAACATTCTGTAAAAACTGCAAACACGTTTTGGTGCGTATTTTAAAAACCCAAATTAATATACAGTTTGGTACATTAGGGTAAATTACTATTTATTTTCTTATTATGTCTCCTACTCTTCTATAGAATTAATTTTATTATAAAGAAAGCGGTTTCCATTTAAAAATATGGCTTCAGGGATTGATTTATCATCTAGCTGTGACTTAGTATTCACCTGATTCACATTTTCCTGGTGTCCAAAATTTACTAGCTAATTACACAACATTTTACATAAAAACACCTTATGTGGATAAAACCAGTTTTGTGAAAAAGTCTGGTTGTTTTAGAAAGAGATTAGGAAAATGATCACTCTTAAATTTAATGCAGATGGCCTCGTTCTGCCGGAAATATTTAATGACCAATCTAATATCATTTGTTTCTCAACTGCAGTAGTAAATATGTTTTTTCCACATGATTTGATGGAACAGCGCAGCAGATGAAGTATAACGAGGTGCATGGTGTGAGTTCTGTTGGAATTGCACCTTAGAGATGCCGGGATTCATGACTGAATACGCAGCTTATATGAATTTATCTCTCCTGTTGGAGTTCTTTCTTTTGTAGCTGATGAAGTCGGTTTCCAGCAGTTCTCTGAACAAGTTCCAAACCTTCTTTGTCCAGATCTTTCAATAGCAGTAAAACTGCATTAAGAACATTATTCTGTAAAGAGCAAAACGTAGAAAAAAGGTATTTAAACAAAAGTGCAAAAATATAAATTTCTACAAACTGACGAGGCGGGCATAGGAGTAAAAGGAACGACTGAAAAGGCAAATAAATATGGGAATAAAGACAGATTTAAAAGAGGAAAGGAGTAAAAGTAAAGTTGATGAGGTATATATAGGAGTATAGTAAAAGCTGGATATACCCCTTGACATTTTTTTCAGACTATGAGAGAAAAGGTGAGCAAATAATTTGGAATGAAAGGAATACATTCCCTAAGGCTGGCGGCACACTAGCAAACATTTTGCGTCCATCTGACCGTACTGTTTGCTGTCCGTCGTAGCTTTATAAAGGAGTCAATTAAACACACCACACAAAGCCCCTGTGCACTTGTTCACGGACGGGCAAAGCATAAAGCCACGGATGCAAAAATAACATCGACGTTAAAAAGCTAAACGGACGCAGAAACAACACTGCCATGTATTTTCCTAGGGTGTTGAGACATCACATTACGGACGCACTTTATGCAGTACTCACAATATCTCCCGTGAAAAAGTGTGTCCGTAATGGACGCAGTACAGTATGCTCGTGTGCCGGCTGCCTAAGGCTAGGGTCAGACGAGCGCATTCTGTGCGGACTGTGCGTCCGTGCACAACGGACGTACTTTGACTGACAACAAAGTAGTGGCCACACGGTCAGTTTTTGTGACTGACTTTTTTTGGACTGATGTTGATGGGAAATAAAATATGAAAAACCATTTTGTCCGTCAAAAATGCTGGATGTCAAAAATGCAGTCCGTCTGACAACGTTCTATCACTCACACACAAAGCTATGCGGACATTGCGGACGTGGCGCACTCCGCACGTCCGTTCTAGCGGTTTTACGTTCTTGCCTAACTTGCGTCCATTTGCCACGTCCGTACTTCATGTGTGGATCTCTATTGATCATAATTGTATGCTACCACGGATGTTAAAATGTGCGGCAACACGGACGTGAACACTGCGCTAGTCTGACACGAGCCTAAACGGTTAGCAATATTGTGTATTTGAAGTGGCAACTCTGCGGGTTTGAGGGTAACTATCCAAAGTACAAACTGTCATTGTTATCACTGGGTTGCTTTAAGGTCTTAAAATATACAGAAAATTCAAAGTTGAGAATGAAAATTTTAGGTTTACACTTTTTAATATTTATGTCACTGAATGGCTATAAAAAGGTAAACTTTTTTATAGCTTGTGTTTTCTGGTTGTGGTTTTCTTTTCGTTTGTTATATAACTGTGGCACTGTGGGAGGTATGTTTTGGCTTGAACAACACAACTGGTATTCGGTATATTTTTTCTTTTAAAACATCCATTCCACTTTTATAAATAATATGATGCCTGGAGATGCTGAACACATAGAAAAGGCTTTATTTTAAAAAAAATATAAAATCTGGAAGAGAACAACCAATGAAAAATATGCAAGAATAGACAGCTTCCATTATTCACCTAAACAAAGGGCCACATTACAATCTTGGTGCTAACGTTATCGCTCACCTGTGTGAGCGTTAACGTTAGCCCAGGTGGCCACCGTACATTAAAATCCAAACGCTAATGGGTTAAGTAACCTGTTACCGTTTGGTACCTTGCACTTTTCAGCACGAGGTTACTGTACTTTGCGCTCCCTATAATTAACATGGGGAGCGCAAAGTGTTAATCGGCGTTAGGATTACAAAGTCCCAGCGCTGATTAACATCCGGCTGTGGTTAGCAAAACGTTAACCACAGCATGGACCTGGTGCTAACGGATTTCGCTGGCGCAGAATCTGTTAGCACCAGCCAAAAACCGCCCAAAAAAATCCAGATACATACCTCCTATCCTGCGGCGAGGACCACGGCTCCGTCCGTCTCCTCTGTTGTCGGGAACCGAGGGAGAGAGTGGGGGAAAAAGTCCCCCAGTCTCTCCCTGCAGATCACTACACCGACCTGCTGCATCTCGCAAGGCGACATCCGGCAGGTCATGTGACCGGTAGGGGGAAACTCAATGGAGTCCTATGAGTATCCCGGGGCGTAGCGCCCGCTAACAATGTAGGCAGCTTGTTAAGTGCCTGCATTGTAATCTCCCATTAAAACGGGGGCGGTATGGAGAAAACTGCGGGTGCAATTTCTTCTCCCTAGCGCCCCCGTTTTAACATGAGGATTGTAATTTAGCCCAAAGTCTTTTATGCTATGTTGGTAATACTATTCTCACTCATGGTTTGTGAATTTTCTCCAAAGCATAGTTAGAATTTTGGCAGAAGGAAACCACACTTCAAAAGAACAGTTTGGGAATATTTCATTGGGAGGCTTACATAGTGTTGATACAACCATATTTTAAAAGCAAAAGTGAACGAGGCACACCAGTGTTCTCCCGAGTAATGTTTTGTATGCCTGTAAATGAAATATTTATCAAAAGGCAAGCAGCCTTTCTCAAACCTTGAGAAAGGATGCTTGGCAGCTGAAATGAATTTGAACTACCTGGAGAGAAAAAAAAAAGTATGTGATCTATAAATATATATATTTCAAAGCAAAACACTGGGGTGCCTGGCTCACTTAAAAAAAAGATTTCTGGGTAGTAAGGCCACACTGGACCACTGTGAACCTGGTCAAGTACATTGACATTTGTTGACAGGTGTGTTTTAAGATTTGGTTGTGTAAATAAAATCAAGAATTGCATTCACAAAAAAATAAAAACAACAATAATAAAGAAAATATATATTAATAATCAGGTACTGACTGGGTGTCAATGGTCACGAGAGGCTATACTATCCAGAAATATTATTGGAAGTGAAAGAAGAACAGGCCCACTCGTGTGTCACATTTTATTCTCCATATATGTTGTATATTATATATATATATATATATATATATATATATATACACACACAACATTTTAGCTTTCAAGCAGTCTTCTCAATGTTCATACATACCCTTTTCTTCCTGCCTCCATCTCCCTCCATTGGTGGCGGAAAAGAAGAGAATTTGTCTCTTGGGAGAGGCTTCATGCCTAATTGTTCACGGATTTTGCTTAAAAAACACAACACAACAACATTTAGTAGGTTCATGTTTTTTACATATTGGTTTTTAAAAATATATGTTCAAGTGTAATACAAAAAAAATAAACATTAAACGACTACTAAAAACATTCTATGTCAACTAGTGTAATCCCCATTGAACACCTATCTATTCCATGCAGCTGACACCTCAGGTGCTGCCCCAAGTATATATCCCACACCCATGAAATAACCTTCCAGAAACTATAAAATCGTCCAGCATTCCGAGTTCTCTGAAAAGACCGGTCTCCCCGTTCCAATGAATTGAACCAAACCTGCAACAACTGTGAAGTATACATTGCCTGAATATTTATTGCGCAGAAATACACGTATAACACCAACATGTGTTTCTGCTGGTAACCTCAGGGCATACTTAAAAACAAGAAACATAATTTCCTGATAAAATATTTGGTAAATAAACATTTTTTTCTAGAATGCTTTCACGGCGAGAAACAAAACACAACACACCCAGACACATACAGGGTTATTCAGAGAAAGGTGAAAACCAGGAGAATAGCAGGAGAAGAGAACAATCTAGATCAAACAGCTGATTTGGAAAGTGAGATAAAGGGGAGAATTTTTCTGGTTTGGCTATTTCGACCTAGAATTTTCACTTCTCCAGTCATTCTCCTGAGTGTCACCTTTCTCAGAAGAAAGTGAAATTAAAATGTAAACCAGATATTCATCTAAACGAGTCTTACTTTGTTTCTTCCATGCTAAAGTTTAGCAAATCTGTTTCGGTCTCTGTTGATTCTGTTGTAACCTCAGCAAAATTCTGCTCTGTGCCTTGGGGTAGCTGACCATTTTCAACGCTCATATTTTCAGAAGGAGCAGCTCTGATGTTGTCACCTTCTGAAAGTGACTGTGTTGCCTCTTCCTCTGTTACTGCTGTAAAAACGTAGGTGGTAGAACAGGAAAATGTCACTACAGACACACACACCATTTCATGAATATTAATACTGTTACTTTACATAACTATAACATCCCTATTTCTTCCATACTTTTTAAATAATGCAAATCAATTTAAATGAAAAGCAAGATGGGTATTTCATTTTCACATAATATGGAGAGAGAGGGAGAGGAAAAAAAATTTCAACCATTGGTTGGGATACAGTGACAGTGTTTATACAGCACCAAGAAATTCCGCACAAGCATGAGACATAATGATACATGAGCAATTGTCGACCCCACCCATAGCATAATTGTACTGCTAAGGTTGGTGTCAGACGAGCGTTTTTAAGAACAGAAGGAACATCCGTGAGAGCGGACGTTCCTTCCACTCTGACGCCTGTCTGGCCACCTGGCTGAACGCAGTTAGTGCGCTCAACGCTGCAAGGCTCGATCCTCCTATGGAGGATCGCGCTTTGCAGTCACGTTAAACGCGTGTCGTAGCGCGCACACGGGAGGTACGCAAGTGCGGGCGCACATAGTACGCTGGTCTGACACCAGCCATATACAGCACTTACAAAAAGAAAGAAAAAAACACTGATATAAAGAGAAAAAAAATAAACGAACAAGGAATACTCTGGTATTAAAACCTAAAGCAAGGGGGAATGCAGCTAAATTATTTAAGGAACACTACCACTTAGATTACTCGTGTGCTATAAATAAACAAGATAAAAAACACATTATAAAACACTTGCTGTTTTTTGATTTGTTTGAAGTAACTGCATGTAAAAAGGAAAACTAAATTTAGTTTTTTATCTCTGGTTTACATTTTGTGGATTTTTCCCTCAATGCAACATTTACCAAAATCATGTGCAAACGTTTTACTTTGTGGCTGTTGATAATTTAATCTACACCGATATCTTACCACCGTTTAGTATTTCTTCACCGCATATTGGGGAAAGCATACAACGTTTCAGCCTGGAGCCGTAGTCATGTATGTATTTATATAGAAGTATTTATTTTATGAAAAACAGGCTTTCTTAATTCAGCTATGACATGCAGGTCAGTTTATCCATTAGAAGTAAAAATTCAAGCCCTGCAATGGGACCCTTTCATTCGTTATCTATAATACTGCTATTTGTTATAATACTGCATGCTGCAGTTATCTTAGCTAGTCTGCAAATTATTATTATTGTCATCATTTATGTAGCGCCAACAGTTTCCGCTGCGTTTTACAATAACCAAATGGAACGAGATACTGATAAACGGGCATAGGATGGAAACAAGAGGTGTAGACGGTCATGCTCATGTCAATCGGTGTGGCCTATCTTTTGTTTGACAGATGTGGTGAGGTCTGCACTTCTTCCTAAAAAGTCCTCTAAGGCTAGGGTCAGACGAACGCATTTTTCGCATTGTCCGTAAAAAGTGGGTCCGAACGCATGGACGCACTATTTCACAGAATACGCAATAGCGGTCATACGATGCACTATTACGGCCGTGATCTTTTACGGATCCAAACCAGGAAACTTTGGCTGTCTGGACGTTACGTTGTCCGGACATAAGCTGCGTTTGACATCTCGTAATCACGCACACATGCCGCTATGTGGACGCAGCACACTGTACGTCAATACTAGCGGTTCGACGTTCTTGCAAAAATGCGTTAGTTAACCGCTTGCGTTGCGCGAACGAACGTTCATGCGGCCGTACTTCGTGTGTGGGCCTGCGTTGGACGTCATTTGCTGCTACCACGGCCGTAATAAATTGCGGCTAAACGCAAGTTCGCACTGCGTTCGTCTGACCCCAGCCTTAGCAGTATGTAGTATGATTTCTCTCATTGCTCCAATGGTGTTCACCGCGAGAGAAATATACTAACCTAGTGTGATCTGGCTCTGCACATCACAGCAATTCAAAGAACTGCATCTCAGAGCTCCTGTGCTATATTCCCCAGAGGCAGCAAGAAATTCTGGACAGAAGGACGTGGGAGTACCCAGACGGTAGAGGGGTAATCCAGCGCTCCCATTTGAAATGCTGGCTGTTCATACATCCAGTGCCAGGCTTTGGGCACTTGAAAACGTGAGTGTGAAATCTATATATAAATCATTTTCCAGAATATACCGGTAATAACAGATCACACTATGTTAGCATATCTCGAGGTGAACACCATTGGAGCAATGAGAGAAATCATACTACATCCTGCTAAGAGGACTTTTTAGGAAGAAGCGCAGACCTCGCCACATCTGTCATTATTTCATTTTTGGTTGTTTTTGGGATATACTTCCAAAGTGGAAGAGGACGGCAGCGGATCCTATATGCAATTTGATTTCCTTTAGGACATTGAACTATATTACGTCTGGTATTCTGTTGCTCTAAGAAACCACTAGGTGGCGCCAGAAACATATTATTCATCACTATCTTTTGTTTGACTGTTGATTTGGGACACCGGATCCTCCGATAGAGCACCCGGATACCTTTCAGACGAGATTCCTGGTTTTCATTGTGCAGCCACGCATTACTTATTTTTCATTCTGATTATTTAATCTACAGTATATACACCAGTTAATAAAGGTGGAGAAGGGAATGTTTAGATAAGGCAGTAAGAGTTCTGTATTGTGATCCAGGCCACCCAAGATAAGAGATGTCAGCTGAAAGAGATAAAACAGGGATTTTAAAAGACTTCTACAGCTTGGAAAAAAGACGAGACAGAGGAGATATGATAGAAACATTTAAATACGTAAAGGGAATCCACAAGGTAGAGGAAGGGAGTATATTTAAAAGGAAACAAAGTAGCAAAACAAGAGGACATAGTCTTAGATTAGAGGGGCAAAGGTTTAAAAGTAACATCAGAAAGCATTATTTTACTGAGAGGGTGGTGGATACATGGAACAGTCTTCCAGTTGAAGTGGTAGAGGCCAAAACAGTAATTGAATTTAAGCAGGCATGGGATAGGCATAAGGCTATCCTAAACAAAAGCTAAATCCAGGTAAAGTATCCATGTAATTGGGCAGACTAGATGGGCCGAAAGAAAAATGTCAGCCGATAAGAACCTATGTTTCTATGTTTCTAATCTACCCTCAGTGATGTCCTTTTGAAAGAAGCCCACACAATACAATGATCTGATTCAGTGATCGACCCATAGACTCCATTCTATGGCCAAAGTCACACAGCGAGGAGCAAGTGATGCAAAGATACTGTGAGAGGGCTTTTTACAACACAAAAGATCACACAATGGATAAACCCAGCGACACATTTAGTAGTAAAATATTTTCTTAACTAATCATACAAGAGAAAACAAAGCACATGTAAGATATCAGCAACAAAATACACACAATAAGGACATTTCATTTTTTTGGTGGGAGTGTCCCTTTAACTCTCTAACCAACACCCCAGTCTGTCCTCATTTTTAGCCTAGGCATTTTAAAATGCACAGCTTCTCCGAGTACAAAAACATCTATTCAAGCCTTTTTATAAATTGGCAAACTGACAAAAATTTAGTTGCAAATGTGACTCGTTTTCATATCTGTTTTTTCCAGTCATTTATATTAAGAAATATATTCAGATTATTTTCCCCAGGAATTAAAGACGATGCCTGCTACGCACCAATTAATAGATTACATTAAAGCTTACGCAGAGCTGACAATAACCCATGAAAAAAAAAATCAATCTTCATTTTCAGGATGCATCTGTTGCCCATTCTGCAAGCCATCTTGCTCATCCTATTGACCTTTTTTTTTCAATGGTAGGCTGATATTAAGAATTGGAAGAGTAAACGGTGCAAGGATTTATTTTTTAAAGTCTCTTTAAAAACACCTGTTTAGGGTTTCTGGACAATGTTTTGTTTTTTTTTCCTCATCCCAGGGAGTAAGAAAAATCAAGTGTCCTTGACTAAACTCCCAAAAGAAATTGACAAAATGTTCCGCGCAAATATCCAGCTACGCATGCATATTAGGTGTCATTTCAAATTGTTAATAAAATCGTACCATTTTCAAAATCTAGTCAATTCTATGATGTCGATAGAAATCTACAGGATGCCGTCAGCAATTAGTTTATTAAATTAATGAAAAACAACCAATTTAGAGGATTTAAAAAAAAAAAAAAACCAGCACCACTTACTAAATAAAGAGGGCATGTTCCACGCAAGATGTTAGCATTAGGCCAATGTCAGATGAACGCAGTCAGGGCACACTCTGCGTGCATGCACAACGGACGGGAGATACTGTGGACACCACGCCGTCAGTTTTTTTTTGACGGACCAAAAAAAAAAAAAAAAAAAAGGGAATTATGGGAAAAAAATTAATATGAAAAATTATAAAAATTGGAAAATGATATGAAAAACCATTTTGTGCATCAAGGTGCAGGACATCGCAAATGCGCTGCGTCTGACATCTCATTACTCACACAGAACGCTACGCAGACGTGGCACACTCTGCGCGTCTGTCTTGTGTCCGTTTGCCATCTGCGTGGTGCGTTCGCACTTCGGTGCGCATGTACTTCGTGTGTGGGTCTCTATTGATCATGATTCTATGTTACAACGAACGTTAAACTGCAGCAACACGGACGTGATGACTGCGATTGTCTGACGCGTGCCTTAGAGTGAGCCATTTAGCATAGCGCTCTTACTTGTTATGGATATTCCAGTTGAGCCATAAATCACCAACTAGTTTTAAGGGGTTATTCAAAGAGTGCCGAGTTTGCCAGCTTATTGCACTGAATGGGGAATTTCCCTGTACGGTGCAATTTTATGGCAGTTTAGCTATTCAGAAAGCTGGCAATGCGCCAAATTGTCAGCAAAAAAGGGTGCAATTCGTGACCATCGGCGGCAGGGAAATGCCCCATAGAGAAGTGATGGTTAATCTATCGAGAGAATGACGAACGGCACCGAAAAGTTAGCAACATGCCCAGATTTAAGTGGGGTTTCATGCGACAGGTTTAATCAGGCGAATCCCATAGGTTTTGATGTAAAAATAAAAATCCGTTTTTTTATTAATTCTTTTCATTTGCAGCAAAAAGTCTTATTTATTTTTTTAGGCGTTTTTCTGGCAAAATTTTTGATTGCGATTTTTTTTTTTAAAACGCTGTAACAACCTTTATATTGTTATTTGTAGGACCTTATAGATTTTTATTTTGTAGAGGATAAGACAAAACATGTAAGTACAGGTACAAGAAAGATCGGAACAAGCACTCTTGCAAAGTTAGGGCAAAAAAGTGTAGGGAATAATCGGACACACAGGTACTGGAATGCAAGTCACAAGTAATGAAACAAGCACAAAAACAACCAAAAACATATGGTAGTGGGAGGAGAACGGGTAAGGAATCGGTCGCACAGTTCAGGGGACAATTGACAGATCTCCTCGGGAACCCACGTGCGGCACCCGGAGTAGGGCTTGGAATGCCGAGGTGAAAGTGGCTGACCTACCACTATTTCCATGCATTATTTTTGTTTAAGACGCTTTTTAAAAATTGCAGTGATTCCCCTCCCCGTTCGGTGGCTGATCAGCTTTTTTTCAGCAGCGTTTGACAAATCGTCGGCAGGTTTATCTGCGGCATTCGGTGGATCCATTCGCCAGACTTCAGGGACCCTGCAGTCAATGCTGAATTCACCACAGGGTTGGCGAATTGAACTCGCCGAATCAACCTGAAGTGCGCTGAACGAAAGAGCACTGAAATTTCAGTGGTCTTTGAATAACCCCCTTTAGTGTTGGCAGGTATATGAAATACCTTTCCTTAGTCTGCTTTTCCTGCTATTAAAGTCCATTTTTGCACATTGATTCAGAATTTTGGTGCCCGTTTCATTGTGTAAATTCTCTAGGCAAGCTTATTTTTCATTGATTTTACGCTATTTGATTTCTATTACCCCCTTTTTGGTATATTTGACATTTTCCCCATTTTGAATTCAATGGTCTGTTTATTTATTTTTGCTAAAAAAATAAAATAAATTAATCACTCTCTAGACAGTCTGGGTAAGGTTTCCATCTTTATCAAAATTCTTTAAAAGAGAAGCTTTTATAATGCAGTGGACCTCTGTTAGGGAAAGGTTGCTTAGATTTTTTGACCTCTGGACTAGATCAGAAATTTGTGGGTAAAGAAGATTGTGACTAGAGGCTATTATTTGGAATTTCAGTCCCTTCCTTATCTTTCTTATTCAAAACTACCAGATGGGCTTCAGATGAACGGTTACTGCTCATGGCTGATGACTGCAATAGCATATCATGACTCCAGTTTTTTCTTGGAAGCAAGGTCAAGGACTTTCTTCTTGCGTATCCTTCACATCAAAGCTCAGGGGATTGGAGATCCATTTTATTCTGTCACAAGTGAAACAGAATTTTTTGGTCAAGTAAATTCAGGATGCAGGCTGCTATAGTCAAGGACACTCTTCTAGAAATAGATTTAGAAAACCATGTGCCTTTATGTACCCATTGTTCCAGTGTACCTACAATTTGTTGTGGGAGCCATGCATTTTCAATTTAGTCGAGTTTTTCTCCAGAAAACACATACATGTACAGAAAACAGAGTTATAAATCTTCTAGTGACTCCAGCATTTACAATTGGCATGACCACATAGGTCCAGCACAGCTGAGGAATCCGCAGTGATCTTTTCCATCCTAGCACCTCATTGTGAATCATGCTTCCTCCACTTCCAATAACAAGAGAAGAATCAGGGTTCAAGTGGACAATTATACAGTGGTTGCTTCATCAATCACAAGCAGCATAAAGGATGGCTGTTTTGTTTTCAAAACTGGAGTGGGCTTATGTACACAACGTAAGTCGGAGTGTCACTAATGACCAATCTGGGAAATTCAAAAATCCAGGCTGCTGGTGACGCTGGGTGAGGTTGAGGAAACTCCTCCACTTCACACAGCGGTTTCTCCGGATTGGGGCAGGAGGGAGGGGCGCTCCTCCCATCCTAACCACTTTAGAACATTTGTTTTTAAGCCTTTTCTGCATTACCTTTTCCTTTGAACCATTGGAGAAGCCTGAATTGCATAGGCTTGCCTTGAAGATCGCATTTCTGCTCACCAAATGCTCTATTAGGTAGTTCTGGGAGCTTCAAACCCTGCTAATCTACTCAAAGTTCTTTTAGGAGGATAAATTAGTTACTTGCTGCGACAAAATTCTGCCATAAAAAGGTGGTCTGTTATCCCTTTCTCCTTCCCAAATTCATCTTAAGAAGAGGTCTCTTGGCATAATCTAGATTTAGTTCGCTTTATACCCTGTAGAAGAACTAGTGGAAATTTTCCTGGTTATTTTTTATTTCGGGTGGATACCGTAAAGCTTGCAAAACGTCCTCAGACATAAAACAGCAGAGTGATCTCTGCAATTAGTAGAACATACCATAAGACATATGTTCTATTAACTAGGGGTCTTCATGCACACTTTGTTAAGAGTTTCATCTTCCACTTGAGCAAATGCAAGTCAGGTGAGAACTCTAGAGTTGCCACATGGTCTTCGAAGAACACATTTATAAAAGAGATATACACAAACACACACACACACACACAAACAACTGGGTACAGCACTCACCAAGACTACAAAAGTTGCCCGATGCAAAAAAAAAAAAGTCCAAAAAGTATCCATCAGTTCACAATATAGGACGCACTGCAGAACTCACAATACCAAATACGATAATTTTTTTATTCTTTGTCCTCCACCGTAACATCACTTCCGGATTGGGAAGGTGTTCTTGGCGTGGACTCATGGAGGAGGTGGTGAGTTAATGATTTTGTCTTGAATGTATAAATATTGTATTTTGTTGTTTACCTTGATAAAGATTCAGCAGGCGCCGAAACGTCGGTTAATAGGTGAACGCTACAATAAAGATTTCTTATTTTTATTCTGAGCGTCCTGGAGTGCGTCCTATATTGGGAACACACATATATATATTTATTTACGGATATTATTTTTTCCCAACCATGAAGCATGCATTGCTTTAGGATTTCATCGAGGGAAGGTGCTGGCTACTACCTGGACAGCATGAAGTAAAGAAGACACAATTTGGGTGGTTCGTCTCCAATTGTTGGGTGTGGGCAATTAACCCTTCCTAATGCAGTCATTACGCAAGGCTGGGGAACGAAATTATAGAGAACTATGGATAAATGTTGCTGTAAAAAGTAAAATTTAAATTAAAATAATCAAAACAACATTTACTTACCGAAGGATCAGATCTGCAAACACTAGCATCCCTAAATATTTCTACTAGGTGTTAAGACAACACTGATCGATTGTCAAACCATTTTTGTGGCAGCAATTTAAACATATTTGCATTATATGCATTTTATTTGTAAGATTAATATTCAGTGAAGTATATTAAAAGGCTGAACTCGATGGACGCATGTCTTTTGCAGCCTATGTAAAATGTAGATCCCCTTAACCCCTTAGTGACCGGGCGGTTTTACACAAATCCGTCCTTTAGTGACCGCTGCTGTTTTTACGTTTCTGCGCTGTTAGTGTTTACGTCAAATTTTCCTCTTACTCGTTTATGTAACCCACACATATTTTACACTGTTTTTCTCGTCATTAAATGGACTTTATAAAGATACCATTTTTTTCATCATTTCATATAATTTACTATAAAAAATATTGTGAAATATGACAAAAAAATTGAAAAAACACCACTTTTTCGAACTTTGACCCCCAAAATTTCTTATGTATCAACAACCGTCAAAAAAAATTTATTCCTTAGTAGTTTCTAAATTTAGTACTGAGTTTAGCAATACCCAATGTTTACATATTCCTCGCTTTTTTCCTTATTTTATGCAACAATAAGTGCAAGTAGCACTTTGCCATTTCCAAAGAGTTTATTTTCAAAACTAGTGATAGGGACATTGTAACACTGATATCTGTCACTAATTCCTGAATAACCCTCCACATATACATATTTTTTTAAAGTACACAAATCAAGGTATTAAACTTGGGGTATTTTGACTCTTTCCATGCAAACCATTTTACCACAAATCTATGCCAAAGTTTGAGAAAAAAAAAAATTTTGGTGATTTTTTTTTTTTGAACGCAATTTAAGAATACATGTACTGTGAACTTTAAGGTTTACTGCCAAAGAGCACCCCAAAATATGTTCAGCAACATCTTCTGAGTAAATTGATACCACCCATGTATAGGTATGTCGGGTCATTTGGGGGCTAATAGGCCTTATTTGGGGGGTGCGCATTTCAGTTTTCCAACTTGGAATTTTCACATTTCGTCATCATGCACCCATGTCCTATTTGGGACATTTTTGAAGCCGGCCAAAGTAATTTACCCCCATCAAACCATATATTTTTAGAAAGGGCACACCCTAGGGTGCTTCAAAGAGTTGTATTTTAACACTTTCCATGCACTAGCTCTATGTCAAACTTTCAGGTAGTCACTTTTTGGGTTATTTTTTCACACACATTGTACTTTAGGCATGAATTGTCAAATCCAGTTATGGGTTACTGCCAAAAAACACCCCAAAATATGTTCAGCAACATCTTCTGAGTAAAGTGATACCACCCATATATAGATTTGTTCTGTTGTTTTTGGGGTGCTACGCCAATCTTTGACATGTGCTTGTCAATTTTCTAATTTGACATACAGTATCTTCTTTGCTTATCTTCTTTTTAGGGGCCTTTTTACATACCCCAGTTTTATGAACGTGCATATATTTGGTAAGCTAACACCCCAAAGTATTGTAAATGGAGTGTTTTTATGCTATGGATGCAACCGTTTGCTCCAAACAAATTGGATACTGTTTGGTGGTCATTTTTCATTTTCACACCCACATCAGTTTTGGACTGTGATTTAGGAGACACGGTTGTTTGTTACTGCATGAAAACTCTCCAGGTTGTTTTCTGCAAGGTCTCCTGAGTACACCCATGCCCCCCATGCATAGGTTTGCCAGGATTTTGGGAAGGTTCAAATACAATTTTTATGACTTTGTCATTGGAGTTGAAATTGAGATTATTTCTTCAGATAGGCCTAGCTTTGGTTTTGGGTCTACCGCATACCCCAGTTTGAATTATTGCCAGAAAATTGTTTATATTTGTTATGTTGACACCCCAAGGTATTGCATATGGAGTGCTTTGATGCCATGGATGCAACGGTTTTAGCCCAAAACATTTGAGAAGGTGTGTGGCGGTAATTTTTCAATTTTTGATTTTTACGCCCACATTAGATTTGGACTGTGATTTAGGAGACACTGTTGTTTGTTATTGCATGAAAACTCTCCAGGTTGTTTTCTGCAAGGTCTCCTGAGTACACCCATGCCCCCCATGCATAGGTGTGCAAAGATTTTGGCAAAATACAGCACCAATTGTAGAACATAAAAATGTACGAATAAAATGTAAAAGTCTGGTGCAGTAAAAGAAAAAAAAAACTAAACTGAACTAACTAACTGGAGTGTGAGAAAAAAATAGAAAGGAAAAAAAAAAAATCACAGATCACGCACAGTGTGATATAGCTTGAAACAGTCCCCAAGACACAGACCGGGTTGTCCAGGGCATTCTGGGCAGTAAAAGATTGTGTCTCTCCTCTGCCCCCTCTTGAAACACACCCTGCACCTTTTTTGGGGTTTCTGTTTGCCCTCAGTAGGGGGGATTTTATAAATAAAATGTGTAGCCCCAACTCTGTCCCCCATCACCGCCCGGGGAGCAGGTGCATCCTGGTACAAAAGCCCCGAAATGACCTGGAGCTGAAACTGTAAAAAGGACAGCGTCACTCCGGGGTTTGCCTTTTTGCAGAGCAAAAAGGCATTGTGGGTTGCAATTTGCATCAGGTAAATTGCAACCTTTTTGTACCAGGCCCTTGACTTCCGCATAATCTGGTAGGGCTGGAGCAGCTGATCTGCCAGATCAACCCCACCCATATGCCGGTTATAGGCTTTGATGCACACTGGCTTCCTGATGCGCTCAGCTCTGCCACGTACAGAGACCTCCACAGACCTCTCAGTGTGGATGGTGGATAGAAGGTATACATCCTTCTTGTCTCTGTACTTGACCGCCAACAGCTCCTCTTGGCGCAGAGCTGAGGTCTCCCCCCTTTTTAACCGGGTGCGGACAAGCTGTGCTGGGAAACCTACGCGGTTCTTGCGAACAGTACCGCATGCTGCTGTATCAAAACAATACAGCAGCTTGAACAAAGGGACACTTGTATAAAAATTATCAACATACAAGTGGTACCCTTTGTTCATCAGGGGAAAAAGTAGGTCCCACACAATCTTGCCACTGGTTCCCATGTGTTCTGGGCAACCTGGAGGGTCAAGGCTACTATCCTTTCCCTCGTACACCCGGAAGGCCTGAGTATACCCACTCTCGCTGTCACAGAGCTTATACACCTTCACTCCATACCTGGAGCGTTTGGAAGGAATATACTGCTTGAATCCCAGCCTTCCCTTGTATTTCATTAGGGATTCATCCACGCAGATATTCCTTCCAGGTGTATAAGCCTCTGCAAACCTGGCGGCGAAGTGGGTAATCAGGGGGCGGATTTTATACAGCCTGTCAAACTGGGGATGCTCTCTAGGAGGGCACAGGCTGTTGTCACTGAAGTGCATGAAACGCAAAATGTTTTCATACCTTCTACGTGACATTGATTGGGGGTAAATGGGGGTAGAGCAGATGGGGCTACTGCTCCAGTAGGAGCGAATTGAGGGCTTCTTTATGATGCCCATCAGCATAGTAAGTGCCCAGAATTTCAAAAATTCTGGCACATCTAGCGGGGTCCATTGCTGCCTTGCCAAGTAGGAGTCTGGCTTCGCAGCACAATGCTGATGGGCAGATTTGATTGGGCCACGATGTGGCCCAACAAATCATCCCCCATAAACACCTGCAAAAACTGTGTGGCGGTAAATCCTGCAACATCAATATTGATGCCAGGATTTGCCGTGAAAGGAGGGATATCTGGCCTCTGGCGATGAGGCACTACCCACTCCTCAGCTGGAGCTGTGCGTCTCCTGCTGGCAGGTGGTGACCCAGGATCTGCATCAGAAACATCACTAGATACATCAGCCAGCGTAGATGATGTATCTAGCGACGTCTCGGAGCAGTTGGCGGGGTCAAAATCAGGGTCGGAGTCTGACGCAGATGCCTCAGATTCTGACGCCAGGATGGCATATGCCTCCTCGGCGCTGTACACCCTCTCAGACATTATATATAATAGATTATAAAATGTTATAATTATTATATATAATAAGCGGATTGTTGGTTCTTAGAAGAACCGTTGGGTTTCACAAGAAAATACAAAAACTCCTAAATCACTCTAAACCTGCCTCAATTCTTCTAAATCTCCCTAAAATCTCTCTAAATCTGCCTAAATTTTTCTAATCTCACTAAAATCTCTCTAAATCTGCCTCAATTTTTCTAATCACTAAAATCTCTAACCTGTCAAATCTGATCTCTCTCTCTCTCGCTCACCAAAACACAAGTGAGGAGAGGGAGGGAGAATCACAGAGGTCAGAGCCAATATTTACAAAATATTGACCTGACCTGACAAATTAGAAATTTTATTTAGATTTTTTTTTACTTCTGATTGGATGTTGCTAGCCTGCCTCTCTGATGAGGCAGGCTAGGAACATCCCACTCAGCCCCAAGATGACCCTGCCCTTAGAAGGGCAGCGCCATCTTGGCTGTCAGTTTATTTTATTTTATAACTTTTTATTGATTTTTATTTTTCTTTTTTTTCTACACTTTTTTTTACTCTGCTGGGTGCCTTGATCCCTCGAGGCACCCAGCAGAGCACCTGATCACTCATGTGATCTTTTTGTACTGAGTGCCACGATACCTCGTGGCACTCAGTACTTCCTGCCGCTACCGGAAGTGATCGCTCGGGGGAGCGATCACTTAGCGGACCGGCGGCAGGTAAGCATATTGCAAGGATGCCTCGATGTCGAGGCATCCCTGCAATATACACAGAGCAGCTGGAAGCAATACCGATCGCTTCCAGCGCTCTCTAGAAGTGCCGGGCACCTCTCCGGTGAAACCGGATGTTGATCGCTCCGGGGAGCGATCACAAGGTGCCCCGGCACTTCTCACCGCCATTGCACGGATGCCTGGACTCCCAGGCATCCTGCAATGGCGTTTGAGCTGCTGGAAGCGATCCGATCGCTTCCAGCGCTCAAAAAACCGCAGGACGTACCATGTACGTCAGCGGGTCTAAAAGAGACCCGCTGCAATGACGTACATGGTACGTCCTGGGTCCTTAAGGGGTTAAGCCAAAAAGGAGAAAAAAAAAGAAGGTTTCAGATCTTCTCTTTATTCAGTTGAAGTTTTAATTAACAAAAATCTAGTATTTGTTAGTAAGAAAGAACAAACAAATAAAAACCTTGCATGTGTTAAATAGAAAAAGGAAAAAGCATTGATTTTTAGGGTTCTGTGTAATAACAGACCCAGGATGCATAAAAGTGAGGAGACAGATGTCATTTGCATATCCTACCCAGAATTCCTTGCTGCATATGGGAAATGTGGCACAGGAGCTCTGGGATACAATTCATCGAATTGCTGAGATGTGCAAGTGGCTTCTGCAATAATAAATTATATATATATATATATATATATTACACACACACACGTGAATGTGTTGACTGGAGTGCTCTCTCCCTGGTTTTTGTTTTATATACACACACATATATACGAAGAAAACCCAAACGAAGATATACAAAAGGGATTTGTTTCAAATCTGTGGTTGGTACACTCCAAACAGTTTGATTTATGTTTATTTAGAAATACGACTACTTGTAAATTGCATTTGCAATTAAACTATTTTTGTTGCCTCAGCATAAATGGGATCTTCTTTGGGAGATTGCCATTGGAAATGCTGTTTTGTAGGTTGGTAAAAAGCCCAAATGAAAAGAAAATGCCTCCTTTTTAAAAAGAACTTTCACAGTATGGTATACTACTGCCACCTGCTGGGAAAATCTGCCAATTGCTGGGAAACAATTTTATTATGGGGGGAAAAAAAATGGTTTCTTCACACATTAATGTGATAGAGATATACTTTTGTTGGGCGCTACACAGCCACATATTATCATATGTATGTAAAAAGCACAAATGGTAACGTGTCGGACCATAAAGTGCTTGGTGCAGTGCCAAAAATTATCAGGGTTATTCAGAGAGGTGAAAACCTTGAGAATTGCCAGGAGAATGAACAATCTAGACCAAATAGCCAATTTGGAAAGGGAGATAAAACGGGAGAATTTTTCTGGTTGGACTATTTTGACCTAGAATTGTCACTTTTCCAGTCACTCTCCTGGTTTTCACCTCTTTCTGAATAGCCCTGTTTATGTATAAATGGTTATAACAGCTTAAGATACTGTCTAATTGCGTCTTCAGCCAAAATGTTACGATTCCATCACTTTACGAGCAATAGAGTAGTGCATATAGCACTAAAACAATGAGAATAAATAAGTTGCATGCAAATAAAAAAAAAAAAAACCTGTAAAAATGGTGAAATACCAGTGTAAGTAAAATTATATATATCCTGATGAAGGTCCACGGGTAGTGGACCGAAACGTCGCTATTTTTACTCCATTAAATTAAGTTCCTGGATAAAGTCCGTGAGTGCCGTCCTTCATCCACCATTCTCTATCTCCATGCCGGATTGGCACCAGGCAGCGCCGACGTCCAGAGTGCAGGTTATTTCTCTATTGACATATATATATATATATACACACACACACACACACACACACACACACACACACGAAGGGCAGCACTCAACCTTAACTACGCTTTCAGTGCGGGTGCATCTCAAGACAATATGATACAACAAACCAGAAAGAGAGCACACCAAACAACATGTTCAAACAGTACAGAAGAAAGCACAACAGCAGCTAGATTCATTTAAACAGGAGATTTTACCAGGTTTAACCCTTTAAATGCCTACAAACAATTCTTATCCCCTTCAAAAGCACTACAGTTCTTAACCCTTTAGGCTGGGGTCAGACCAGCGCACTTTTAACGTGCGTTCTGGCGCACATAATTACGGCCGCACTAGCAGCAGATGACGGGCAATGACGGCCAATATACGATGTACGGCCGCACAAAAGTCCGGCCGTGCAACGCAAGTGGAATTTGAACGCATTTTTTTGAGAACGCTGAACCGCTAGTACTGACGTACTGAGTGCGCAGCTGCGGCATAGCGGCGTGTGTGCGTGATTAGGAGATGTCAGACGCTGCTAATGTCCAGCCTACATAACGTCCAGACGCAAAAAGAGTTTTATTGACGATCCGTACAAAATCACGCCCGAAAATGCGCGTCGTCTGACCGTTTTTGCGCATTCCGTGAAAAAAATACGTCAATGCGTTCGGACGCACTTTTTCACGTTCACGGGGAAAAAGGCTTTCGTCTGACCCTAGCCTTAATGTTGAGCTCTGTTGAAAAAAAAATTTCAACAGAGCTCAACATTAAAGGGTTAAGAACTACAGTGCTTTTGAAGGGGATAAGAATTGTTGGTAGGCATTTAAAGGGTTAAACCTGGTAAAATCTCCTGTTTAAATGAATCTAGCTGCTGTTGTTGTTTGGTGTGCTCTCTTTCTGGTTTGTTATATATATATTGTCATGGAGCTGATGTAACGCTCCATGCTTCAAACCAAGAGACTTTATGTTCATTTTTATCGTGTGGTTTTAAATATATTTTACATCGTTTGGTTTTAGTTTAGTGTAAAATGGCATAGCTTTGGTTTTAAAAATACTTATATTCCTGTAGGTAAATGTGTTTTTGTGTAAACAGTAAACAAGCTTTACTGCTGTGTAATTTATGCACCAGGGCTTTTCCCATTATCTAGCTGCATGTTTAATTCAAGGGATCTCTGATAGTGTGTGTTTAATCTGATGTGTTAGAACAATGGATATACAAATGTTGTGTGAGCTGAAAGGCTAGAGAATGTAAAGAATGTTTATTGTAAATAACTGACCTAATGTAATTAGTATGGGTATGCAAATTATGACTGTTGGACTTCAGCATAAATGGTGGTTGTTCATTAAAAAGTCAGAGAACTCTCAGAGCTCAGAGAGAGAGGATCCGGTTTTAAAGCATACAGCCGCGCCTGGTGTCTTTATTACAAACTACGCTACACTCCACACTCAATCTCAGAAGGCAGAGAGCGGCCTTCTGGAGATTCCTAACGGCTCCAGGGCAGAGGAACAGAAGCAGGTAGGTCAAGCCGCTCGAGGCGCTGAGGACAGCGCTCCCAGTAGCCGGGCTGACCGCAACGAAGGGGTGTCTGGAGAGCCAGGACAGACGGAAGGGAACAGTTCCTTCACATATATATTTAATCACATGAGTATAGCAGTCTGTAGTGATACCTGGACTAACGTTACATTTAAAGTACAAGCTTTCGAGAGTGATCCTCCCTTCGTCAGGTATAGAAGCTTCTATACCTGACGAAGGGAGGATCACTCTCGAAAGCTTGTACTTTAAATGTAACGTTAGTCCAATAAAAAAAGGTATCACTACAGACTGCTATACTCGTGATTTTGGCATCTGGACTAACACGGCCTACCTAATCTATCTATCTATCGACACACACACAGCAAATCAAAACAGTTATAATGGTATATATGTTACATAGTTACATAGTTATATAGGCTGAAAAAAGACATGCGTCCATCGGGTTCAGCCTCTCCCACATAACCTACTGCTGTTGATCCAAAAGAAGGCAAAAAACCCAGTCTGAAATGCTTGCCAATATGCAACATACTGGGAAAAAAATCCTTCTTGACCCCAGAATGGCAGTCAGATTTCTCCTTGGATCAAGAAGCTTTTACCCACATATTAAATATTATAACCCTTAATATTCTGTGTCTGCAGGAAGTCATCCAGTCGTTTTTTAAAAGTCTGTACAGACTCAGACCCAACCACCTCAACAGGCAGAGAATTCCACAGCTTTATTGTTCTCACCGTAAAATAACCCTTCCTATGCTTTAAGCTAAATTTTCTTTCTTCCAGTCTAAATGGATGACCCCTTGTCCTATGTATAGACCTGTTTATGAATAGGTTATCAGACAATGGTCGATAATGGCCCCGTATAGATTTATATAAGGTTATCAGATCCCCTCTAAGGCTAGGGACAGATGAGCGCATTTTCTGCGGCCACCGTCAAAATGTACGTCGATGCGTGCGCACGCATTTTTTCACGGAATACGCTTAAGTGGTCAGACGATGCGCAATTCTGGACGTATTTCATGACGATGGGGTGAAAAGAAGTCTAGGGAAATCCGGCTGTTTGAACGTTATGTTGGCCGCACACTAGCAGCGTCTGACATCTCCTAATCACGCACACACGCTGCTATGCGGCCGCAGCGCACTCTGTACGTCAGTACCAGCGGTTTAACGTTCTCGAAAAAATGCGTTCATTTTCCACTTGCGTTGCGCGGCCGGACTTTTGTGCGACCGTACTTCGTATATTGGCTGTCATTGCCCGGCATCTGCTGCTAGTGCGGCCGTGATTATGTGCGCCAGAACGCGCGTTCGCACTGCCTCAGTCTGACCCTAGCCTTAGGCGCCGTTTCTCTAAACTAAACAGGTTTAAGCTTGTTAGTCTTGCCTCATAACTTAACCCTTCCATTCCCCTTATTAATTTAGTTGCCCGTCTCTGCACTTTTTCTAACGCTATAATATCTTTTTTTAAGACCGGTGCCCAAAATTGCACGGCATATTCAAGGTGCGGCCTGACCATTGATTTATACAGAGGCAAAATTATGTTTTCATCCCGTGAGTGAACTCCCCTTTTAATGCATGCCAATACTTTGCTTGCCTTGGCAGCTGCTGTTTGACATTGCACATTGTTACTTAGTTTGAAGTCTATGATTATTCCCAAATCCTTCTCCTGCTTGGATTTCCCTAACTCCGTACCATTTAGGGTATAAATTGCTTGTGTGTTCTTCACTCCAAAGTGCATAACTTTGCATTTATCTACATTAAATTTCATCTGCCATTTAAGTGCCCAGTCCCCCAATCTATCTAAATCCCTCTGCAGCGAAGTAACATCCTGCTCACATTGTATTACTTTTCCTAGTTTTGTGTCATCTGCAAACACTGATACAGGACTTTCAATGCCTATCTCAAGGTCATTTATAAATAAATTGAATAGTATTGGTCCTATAACAGACCCCTGAGGGACACCGCTTACCACTGGTGTCCATCTTGAAAATGTACCATTTATGACCACTCTCTGTACCCTATCTTTTAGCCAGTTTTCTATCCAAGAACAAGTATTTTCATCTACACCAATTTTTCTTAATTTAAATAGTAACCTTTTGTGTGGAACTGTGTCGAAAGCTTTGGCAAAATCTAAGTAAATCACATCCACTGCGACCCCCTGATCTATACTTCTACTTACTTCCTCATAGAACGTAATTAGGTTAGTCTGACATGATCTGTGTTTCATGATACCATGCTGATTTAATGATAGTTAAGTTATAATGTTAGTTAAGGGAATATAAAAAGAGCAATAAAGTGTAACTGCATTACTATTATAAGTGTACAGCATCAAGGGTGGGTTTGTATTAGGGTAAGCAATGTTTGATTCCCTCTTATATTATGCAGGAGTGCCACCTTGTGGCTAAAGTGTGATGGGGCACCGTGAATGAAAAAAAGTTTTCTTTGGCACAAAAAGCTGAAATAATGTCTCGATGTGCATGGGGTTCAAATAGCAAAATATGGCCCTTACAGGGAAAGGGTTTCTATATCAGGGAAACGTTTGTATGTCCAGGATTTTCCTGTTCTGAACTTTGTTTGCGGATGACTGGGATCGCTCCGTATGTCCTGAGAGGTCTGCAGTCCTTCTCCCCGGAGATAATAAAAGGACATAGAGCAAAAATACAGGGAAAGGAATCCAGGAGCCTCTTCTCAATCCGGCTCACTGTATGCACTTGTCTCGCGAAAGGCATCTCAGAGACCCCCACTTCTATCTATTGTTTTTACCCATTATGTCATATTTTATTGTGAATACATTCCCCTTCTTTTAGCACAAGCTCCCTCGTCTGTCATAAGATTTCTATCCAGCAGTAACAGCCCAAGGCGATTCCCAGAGATTCCTGAACACCAACCACTGCGAGATCAGGACATAGGTGAAAAAGTCACCCTTATGGGCCCACAAGCGCATACACTGGGCCAGATTGAGAACGCAGTATGCACTATATGTCCTATTATCTTTTAGGTGAGAAGGACTACCAACCATTTGGGCCAATGCGCTTGTGGGCTCCTGGATTCCTTTACCTGTATTTTTGTTCTATGTCCTTTTATTATTTCAGGTGAGAAGGACTGCCGACCACATGGGTCATACGGAGCGATCCCAGTCATCCGCAAACCAAGTTCAGAACAGACAAATCCTGGACATACAAAATATAAAGAAACCCTTTCCCTCTAAAAGGGCCATATTTTGCTATTTGAACCCCAGGCACACCCGAGACATTATTCCAGCTTTTTGTGGCAAAGAAAACTTTTTAGAAAGGCCCCTTCATTCGCTTTTGGCATCTTCCCATACACAGGGGTAATGCACAGGTCAAATACCCATTCTCTTCAGTACTATATGCTGCTTAGAGGCTTGCCCTAGCCTTCCCTTGGCAGGGAAAGGGGATGAAAAGGAGAAGGATCCAACTGTGACAAATGGGAAAAATGAGAAAATACACTGAATTAGCAGTAAAAGATTTGGCCATATTTCCTCTTCTCCTTGATATAAGGGTATGGCAGAAATCTACTGAACATTAGGGTCAGATAAGGGATTATCCTTCATCCTCTACACCTGCCTACATGTATTTATGTGGCGATACCTGTGGGCGTTAATGTGGTGGTGGGCTATACCAGACATATTAGGAGTGGGGTGCCGCTAATCCATAAACAGTGTGGTAGTGATTATACTGACTCTACAGCACAGGGACGTCTAAGCAATGCTGTTTGGGCTCGGAGATCTGGCAAAATATTTTAAAGGGTGCCATTTCAGTGTATGTGCACTTTCTCACATTTAGCAGATTTAGACACAGTTGCTGGTCGTGTATTATTGTCTATGACGTATGTTCTAATCTAAGGATTATGAATAAACATTCAAATGTTGTCTTTGTACACCCTCTTGTGGTGGTTTTTAGTCATGCAACCTATAGAACTCCAGGAAACTACTGTCTGCTTCTCCTATTCCCTTCTGTTTGATTAACCATGTTTGGGAACAAACAAGGCGCACACATTTTTGCTTTGGCTGTTGTAACAGCAGATTTGCATGTTTTGAGTAGCCTGCAGAGGCCACACTACTCCTGCTATCTCTTGGTACATAATCCTTGGCACCAAAAGGTTTTGCCTCGGACTGGCAGATGGAGAGGCTCCCTCCCTCCCCCTCACTGTTCAGCCAGGTCACTACTTGATTGAGTATGCTTGATCTTTGAAACAACCTTTTCTCTCTTCAAGGAAACTTTGTGCTCAAACTGTAATATATATTGTGACAGCATGATTAGGGGCAGGGTGGTAGACCACAGGTTTATTAGCAGGCGTATGGAGAACTCTAGGGTCAACTCACAGCCAATGTCTGATTAGGACTGTCCTGCTCTTATAGGTGATGTGGTTCCCTCTGAGAGGGCAGTCTTGGTGCTGGGTGCAGCAGGGAAGGAAGCTAAATCCTGAGGCTATAAAAGCAAAGTACATTTTTGTTTTGCTGATTACTATTTGGCGGCTATGCCGCTTACCATAGTCAGGAATACTGAAGGTTTAGTTAGGCTTTTATTTTCCTGTTTTTGATGTACCCTGCAAGTTCCATGGCTGCATAATAAAGAAATGCAGAAGCACTGATCCCTGTGTCCAGTGGCTACAGCACAACATTCAGTAGAGCTTTGTGACCAGCATAGGCAGCCCTCTGCCCATCAAATAGGACTTACCTACAGTGAAAATATACGGTAATGATATTTCAGTATATTTTTACTGTGCGGGTAATGGAATGTGATTTTCTTGCCAGCGTTTTTTAGTAAAATCAGCCCATCCAGCTTCAGGTGTTTACCTTCTAACTGCCTGAATGCAATCAGTCCGCCCTATATAACCACTAACACTGGCTCTAGTGAGCCTTGGCTCTTATGACATCCCCAAGTGGCATCCCTAAGGCTAGGGTCAGACTAACGCATTTTTCACGTTGTCCGTGAAAATGTGCGTTCGAAGAATGGACGTATTTTTTCACGGAATACGCAATAGCGGTCATACTATGCGCAGTTTCATCCGTGATTTTGTACGGATCATCAATAAAACACTTCTTGCATCTGGACGTTATGTTGGCTGGACATTAGCAGCGTCTGACGTCTCCTAATCGAGCAAACACGCCGCTAGCGGACGCAGCGCACTCTGTATGTCAGTACTAGTGGTTTAACGTTCTCGAAAAAATGCGTTCATTTTCCACTTGCGTTGCGCAGCCGGACTTTTGTGCGACCGTACTTCGTATATTGGCCGTCATTGCCCGGCATCTGCTGCTAGCACGGCCGTGATTAAGTGCGCCAGAACGCGCGTTCGCACTGCCTCAGTCTGACCCTAGCCTTAGTGGACGTTCAGAGTTGATTCCTGGAGTTCAGTGGCATCCCTAAGTGGACGTTCAGAGTTGATTCCTGGAGTTGCGGGACTGGAGGAAGGAACCTGCAAGGCCCACTTTTTACTCCGGGTAAACACACGTCTATATCATGCTTTCTCTCACGCTTCTACTCTTTACTTCTACCTTTCTCCTTAAATGGAACTCCTGCCCCTCTACCACCGACCCCTACACTATCTGCATCTCCCCTCCCTCCTCTCGTCCCACATGATGGCCTCACATGAGCTCCTCTGTTTCCTCAGAACATGGTCTCCCTCTAACTCTCGTGCTGCCAATCACTCCCACTCCCACAAATCCCATTCCCACCTTCTCTTTCTCACCCTCCTGCTGTTACTCTATTCAGGTGACATATCCCCTAACCCTGGCCCCACAACACATCCAATACTTCCCTCTCATCCTATCTCCATCGCACATAAATCACCTCCCTGCAAGCCCAGCAACCTCATTCCCATAATCCCTCAGCGCCTGTCCTCTTTCTCCTGCGCCCTCTGGAATGCTCGCTCTGTGTGCAACAAACTCACAGCAATCCATGACCTCTTCCTTTCAAACTCCTTCAACCTCCTAGCTTTAACTGAAACCTGGCTAACTCCCTCTGACACAGCCTCCGTTGCTGCTCTCTCACATGGCGGTCTACACTTGAGCCATACCCCCAGACCAGGTGAGAGAAATGGTGGCGGGGTCGGACTCCTGCTCTCTCCCACCTGTACCTACCAGCATTTCCCTCCACCCCCATCCCTCGAGACACACTGCATCCGCCTGTTCTCTCCTCTGGCTCTCAGGGTGGCAGTCATCTACCACCCACCGGGACCAACCTCCCAGTTCTTTGTCCACTTTGCTACCTGGCTTTCTCACTTCCTGTCTAATCTTCCATGCTTAATTCTCGGGGACTTCAACATTCCCATTGACGATCCTTCCGCCCCTGCTGCCCCCAAACTTCTTTCACTCACGTCCTCCCTTGGACTCCCACAATCCTCCCTCCTCCCTACCCACCGCGATGGTCACGCTATTGACCTTGTCTTTTCCAACCTCTGCTCCATTTCTGAGTTCAACTGTCGCCCTTTCCCCATCTCTGACCACCACCTTCTCTCTTTCAACCTATCTGGACTTCCTAAACACCCTGCTCCCCCACCCCGCACACACACTCGCAGAAATCTACATGCTGTGGACCCCCATCAATTCTCCAACCTACTTCACCACCTCCCTCATCCTTCACCTGCCCTGATGCTGCCACTAATCACTACAACACGACGCTTATCTCTGCTCTAGACACTCTTGCTCCTCTTCGACTCTGTAAGGCCCCACGCCGCCAGCTACAGCCCTGGCACACCCTCCAGACTCGCTACCTGCAAAGATGCTCCCGCACCGCAGAGCGTGCCTGGAGGAAATCCCACTCTGAAGCTGATTTTGTTCACTTCAAGTTTATTCTCCGGTCATACACCTCTGCCCTCCACTTGGCCAAACAATCCTTCTCATCTCTTATATCTACGCTGTCCTCCAACCCTAAACGGCTCTGGTCCACCTTCAACACCCTCCTCTACCCACCTGCACCTCCCCCCACAGCTGCATTCAGCGCTCAAGACCTGGCAGACTACTTCCTCAGTAAAACTCTAACTCAGAAGTAACATCCCAACACAAGATAGTTATCTGCCACCTCCACCGCTTCTTCCCAGCCACTGAGGAGGAAGTCAATTCCTTCTTGTCCTCCTCACATCTCACCACGTGCCGCTCGACCCCATTCCCTCACATCTAATTCCTCCCCTCTCCTCTCCTCTCCTCCTCCCTCACCCCTGCTCTCACACACACACACATCTTCAACCTATCTCTCTCCACTGGCTCCTTTCCATCCGCCTTCAAACACGCGCTAGTTACCCCTTTACTAAAGAAACCATCCCTAGACCCCAACTCTCCATCCAACTACCGCCCTGTATCCCTGCTTCCCTTCACATCAAAGCTCTTAGAAAAACTAGTCTTCAACCGCCTCTCCCTCTTCCTGTCCTCCAATTCCCTACTTGACCCCCTGCAATCTGGCTTCCGTCCCCTACACTCAACTGAAACTGCCACCAAAGTCACCAACCACCTCCTAACTGCTAAAAAAACAGGGCCACTATTCTATTCTCATCCTGCTTGACCTCTCGGCTGCTTTTGACACTGTTGACCACCCCCTCCTTCTACAGACCCTCAACTCTCGGGGTCTCGGTGACACTGCACTTGCTTGGGTTGACTCCTATTTATCCAACAGGTCCTTCTGTGTGTCCTTTGCTGGTAACTCCTCCTCCTCATTGCCTCTATCTGTTGGTGTACCTCAAGGCTCTGTCCTTGGTCCTCTGCTCTTTTCCATCTACACCTCCTCCCTGGGCAAAATCATCAACAGCTTTGGCTTTAATTACCACCTCTACGCTGATGACACTCAGATCTACCTCTCTACCCCTGATCTCTCTCCCCCTGTCCTTTCAAAAGTCAGTGACTGTTTATCTGGCATCTCCTCCTGGATGGCCTCCCACCACCTAAAGATCAATATGTCAAAGACTGAACTCCTTATTCCTCCCTCCAATGCCTCCCCACCTCCTGACTTCTCTATCACGGTGGAGGGTATCACCATCTCCCCATCAAACTAAGTTCGCTGCCTTGGAGTTACACTTGACTCTGCTCTTTCCTTCATCCCCCACATCAAGTCTCTTTCCTCCTCCTGCCGATACCAACTGCGTAATATTTCCAGAATTCGGCCATTTCTTATCGCTGTCACCACAAAACAACTCATACAAGCCCTGGTAATCTCCCGACTCGACTATTGCAATAATCTCTTATCTGGCCTCCCTCTGTCCCGCCTCTCCCCCCTACAATCCATCCTGAACGCCTCCGCCAGGCTAATTCACCTCACCCGCCGCTCTGTCTCTGCCGCTCCCCTCTGCGAGTCCCTTCACTGGCTCCCCATCCACTGCAGAATTAAGTTAAAAATCCTTATCCTTACCTACAAAACCCTCACTAACTCAGCTCCCCACTACCTGTCCTCACTAATCACCAAATACACCCCAGCCCGCTCCCTAAGGTCAAACAGTGACCTGCGCCTAGCTTCTCCCCGCATCACCTCTTCCCATGATAGACTGCAGGATTTCTCACGCGCAGCCCCCACTCTCTGGAACGCTCTCCCTCGTACTGTCAGACTTTCCCCTAACTTCTCTTCCTTCAAACGCTCCCTGAAAACATTCCTATTTAGGGAAGCCTACCACCCAACTCACTGACGCAACCATCAATCACTCTCACCTTACAGTCCTCTCCTCCTGTTTCCAACCCCAACCCTCCCAGATTGTGAGTTCCTACGGGAATAGGGCCCTCATCTCCTCCTGTACTGTTTGTCAAATGTTGTTCAATGTATTGTAACCCTGTCTATACTGTGCATATTGTACAGCGCTGCGGAATATGCTGCGCTTTATAAATAAAGAATAATAATAATAAAAATCAATTGGTACTCAAGAAGTTAAAAAGATTATATTTAAAAATAAAAAAATATAATGTATAATTCACTATGGAACCTCTCTACAACACGGTCGTTTACTTAAAATTTAAGAAAACTTCTCTCATTTGCGAAATATAAAATTGACATAAAGCAAGTCATACCTTGATTGTCAAGTTTTTGCAGATTTGGAAGGTTGCGTATCACAGTCATTCTGTATTTATGCACATCTGTACCACAACATGGGTTTTCGGAGAGCCACAAGATCTTCAGTCTGGGCAGCTGCTTCAAGTAATATAGCTCACACAAATTGGAAATATTATTTTTTCTCAGGTATAGTTCAGCCAGGTTCTGACAGTGACTTAATGGCTTCAATGTAGATATGCTATTTACACTGCAAAGAATGAGATAATTATTAGGATTTGCATAGATCAATTGTATTGGTAAGATATTAGCCACAAAGTAGGAGTAATGTTTTCCATATTGTTTGCAAAGGAAACATGATTTGCCCTTGAACTGCACACAAAATAAGAATAAGCATACATATGTGCGATTTTAACCCTTTCGCTGCTGAGCCATTTCACGCCTGTGTGTTGAGGTAATTTTTACCTGTTTCGCTCATCATGTTTAACCCTTTCACTGCTGAAGACGTGTGGGACACGTCCTCATTGATGCACGTTGCATGCTGAGGACGTGCCCCACACGTCATCAGCTGTGCGGGACCCCCGGCGGAGATACTCACCTCTCTGTCCGGGGTCCCACGGCGTTCTGACTTCAGCGTCCTCAGACGCTGAAGTCAAGCGCCTCCCGGCGTAAATGACGTCATCGCGCCATGCGCGATGACGTCATTTCCAGGCGACCCCCCGGCAATGCCGGGAGATAGCCTGGAAGGGAGGGGGGGGGATCCGATCGGGAAGGAGCAGCGGTAAAAGCCAGGCACCGCTTAAAAGGGGAGAGTCTCCCCTTTTAAGCGATTCCTGGCTTTAACCCCTCAAGTGCTGGGTTGCACTTCAGCGCCTTGCGGCGCCGAAGTGCAGCCTATCTCCGGTGGGGGCCGCCATCTTGGATGGCGGCTCCGCCCCCGGGACTCCCCTCGCTGTCTGACGTCATCACGCATAGCGTGATGACGTCAGATAGCCGGGGAACCCCTAGCTGCCGGGGATTTCCCAAGGAAATCCCCTGGTGGAGATAGGGGGTTCTTGTGAACCCCGATATCTCCAGAACCGTGGCAGCTAGGGGGTCATGGAGGGTGTCATTTGAAAGGCCTGAGCATGGCCTTTCGAATGATACCCAACATGACTAGGTAAAAAGTAAAAAAAATAAAATAAATTAAAATAATAAATAAATTTAAAAAAATAAATAAATAAAAAAATACATGTTTTTTTTTTTGTGTGTTGTTTTTATTAATGCAGCAATATTGTTCACATTTCAATTATAATGTGAACAATGATGCTGCACTAATGATTTTTTTCTATGGGGTGCGTTTGCTAAAAATCACGTAATTCCCCCCAAAAAAAGTAACAAGTCCCCATTTCAAATTTTTTGTACAAGCGCACCCCATAGAAAACATAACCGCAAACGCTCATGTGATAAAATGTGAAAAAAAACACTTTACACACTGCAGATGATTAAAAATTCAATTTTTATTGTATTTTTTGTTATAATATACAGGCAGGTCATGACGTATACATATAAAAATTATGTATACATAAAAAGATTTTTGAGACACAGAGAGATTGAGAAACACAGACAGGATGATGCTACTCCTGAGGTTGGGAGAGTCTGCAGTGGGTGCAGGATATTAAACCAAAGGACCCTAAAGGAATATCAAGACCTGAGGGAAGTCAGTTATTGAAGATTACTGGCATCCAAATATTGGAGAACCTAAGGACGATCCAGGATCCTGAAAGGATATCAAGGCCGTAAGACGAGTCTATCCCTGAGAGCTATCGGGTGAGCCACGTAAACACCCACAGGCGAAGCGATCGAGCCTAACGAGGCTCTGGAGAGTGTGAGTGGATCCATCTCCCCCCCTCCATTCCCCTATTTCGTTGTTATGACTGGACTTCACTATCATATTTTTCCTTTGTTCTAGGAACTTTTTCATGAACTTTCAATCAGCCTATACAGTCATCAATATTGTATGGTACCTTTTTGTATTAATTGATATCTCATTGTATGATTAGATATTTCCCCTAGACCGCGTACGCGGACACGCCGATCACCGATTTTTCTTTTTTCTTGTTGGTTAGTGCGGGTTGGGACCGCACTTTTGGTGCTTTGGGCAACGGGGTTATATTTTCCACTTTTGCTCTAGTGTCTGTTCCTCACATTTTCTTGTTATATAAAAATTATATATTATGAATCTGCGGAGTCTGCCGGAAAGAACGATATATAATATGTCTGGGTCATTTATTAAAATGTGGCTTCAAATCGCGTTTAAACATGATGAGCGAAAGCGGTAAAAATGAGCTCAGCAGTGAAGGGGTTAAACATGTTTTGAAGCCATATTTTATTATATGACCCAGACATATTATATATCGTTCTTTCCGGCAGACTCGGCAGATTCGGAATATATCATTATTAGATGTATAATACGTCATGTATAGTATAACAAAAAATGCAATAAAATTTTAATTTTCAATAATTTACAATGTGTAAAGTGGGTTTTTTTCCCCACATTTTAACATGCGAGCATTTGCGGGTATATTTTCTATGGGTTGCGCCTGTTAAAAAAATTAGAAACGGGGAATCGCTACTTTATTTTGGGGGGAATTTTTATTTTAAAAAAAACAATCACGCGATTTTTAACAAACGCACCCCATACAAAAATCGATAGTTTAGCACCATTGTTCACATTATAATTGAAATGGGAACAATATTGCTGCATTAACAAAAAAACATTTTTTTTTTATATTTTTTTTTTTTTTAAACGTTTTACATGGTCATGTTTGGTATCATTGGAAAGGCCATGCTCTGGCCGATCCAACAATAACAAACATTAACCCCTAGCTGCCACAGATCAGCAGATATGGGGTTCCAATGAACCTCTATCTCCACCATTGGTGGCAGCTAGGGGTTAACTCCAGGACTGAGGTCATCCATCGCGCTACACATCCAAGATGTCGGCCAGCTCCGGGAGAGGATCACGATCCGGTGCCAAATCGTGATCTGGCACCCAAGAGGTTAAAGCCAGGCACTGTTTGGAAGGGCAGGCTGTGCCCTTCCAAACGGTGCCTGGCTTTCACCGCTGGCCCCTGGCGATCGGGAGGGAGAGAAGTCCGAAGGACCTCCCCCCCCTCCCTTTCAGGCACCTCCTCCGCACTCACAGGGGGGGGGGCGCCTGCAATAGATGACATCGTGCCACCGCGATGGCATCTATTTGTGCCCGCGGTGGTCCCGGATGCTGGGCTGACATCAAGGTTGTCAGCCCGCACCAGGGGGCACAGCGATCGGCCGTAATCCGGCCGATCACTGGCTGCAAAGGGAGGACGCGCAGCCAATGCTACCTGCAGGTGGACGCGCTGAGCGCATCCTCCGCAGCGAAGCAGTTAAAAATTGCAAAATTTGTACTCGACTGCACTTTGATTTATAAGTTTTGCAACAAATATTGCAAGTAATCCCACATAAAAAACTGGCGATACAGCTCCTCCACCTAGAGGCAGTACCCAGGGTCTGTGCACTAATTCGGGAAGTGCTGTAAACTAAAACTAATCTGCTTATATCTGACCTAACCCTACAGTTACAAGTATTTATAAAGCGCTAATAAATTCTGTAGCGCTGTACAAGGGGTGAGGTAGAATAACAAATGTACGTACATGTAAAAAAAACACAGAAGAGTAGGAGGGCCCTGCTCGAAAGGTTACAATCTAAGAGGAGAGGGGTGACACACTAGGTATGGGTAAAGAGCTGGTCATGTGAAGTAGCGGGTGCGTACGGAGCTAAGTGGGAAGATGGCGAAAGATAAATGACAGTGGTGACATCATGGAGTGAGCCGATAGGCTTCTTTAAAGTAATGTGTTTTCAGAGATTTCCTGAAGGACTGGAGAGACAAGGAGAATCTGAAGTTGCAGGGGAGGGAGTTCCATAGGAGATGGGCAGCTCGGGAGAAGTACTGAAGGCAAAAATTGGGGGTGCGGGTACGAGGAACTGATAACATCAGATAATTGGCTGAGCGAAGTGGTCGGGACGGGATGTACCTGCTAATAAGGGAGGAGATGGAGGCAGGGGTGAGGTCATGTAGAGCTTTGTACGTGAGCACAAATATTTTGAATTTAATTCTAAAGGAAACAGGGAGCCAGTGTAGAGATTGACAGAGGGGTGAGAGGTGCGGGAGGTGAGGTGGATGAGCCTGGCATAGGCATTCATAACAGACTGCAGAGGGAGAATCTGGGATCTCTTAAGGCCAGAGAAAAGAAGGTTGCAGTAGTCAAGGCGGGAGATAATAAGAGCTTGGATTTCCATCTACTCCAAAGAAACCACTGAGGTTATTATTGTTTAACACAGTCTGACTCTAAGGCTGCAGTCACACAAGCACATTGAGTGCGTCCGTGTGACCCATCCTCCCTGCATCCGTCGCAAATTTCTGACGGCTCAACAGGGAAGGCCACACGGTGTAATGTGCGTAATAGTACCAAATAATATCGTAATGGTATCAAAAAGCTGCAACGGACGTAGGACGGGCCTCAAAAGTGAGAGCCTCCATACTAGGGTTGGGTGTCCGAGTGGAGAGAATGCCCATTCTCATGGACGTTCGCTCTGTGCTTGTGTGTGCATGGCCTAAACAGTGGGTGCTGTGCAACTATTTTCATTATCGAATAGTTGTTTCAGCCCTAAATGATACTGTACCTTAATGTCATCACTTCAAGGTTAGGAAGCTCACAGCATATGGAGATCTGAGAAGAAAAAATATGTATGAATATCAGCTTAAAGGCTAATAAACAATATCTCCTACCTGATCCCTGAGGACAGACAATATAGTGGGCATATAGTGCTAGATTATCTTTTTTAGTGTCCTGTTTTTGAATACAATAATGCAATGCGATCTTACCTTTAACAGAGTCCATGCATTTGAGCATTCATGTAGTTGGGCATAGAGGAGAACAAAACATTCAGGACTATGATCTCAATATGCTTCAAATGATAAGAGCTCCGCACAATCATCCTTGGGAGGCAAGTGAGGGGGCATTGGTGTAGAGAAGCGGTTCCCAACCTGTGGTACACGTACCCCCAGGGGTACTTACGATGGACCCTCGGGGGTATGCGTAAAAAAAATCATAATGGCAGACCCCTCCGCTCCATTCGGAATGGAGGGGTCTGCCATTACAATTGATTTTTTTTTTTTTAACACCCGCCACGCTCGTGGCCTACCTAGGCCCAGAGTGGATGAAACATGGCAGCTCCCGGCGTCTGACAGACGGCTAGAGGCCCGGATTGGTGGATCAGGCCCAAGGGGAGGAGCCCCAAACCTGGGTGGACCTGATGGGGAACAGCCCCAAAACACACTCGGGTTCTGATTAGTTCTCCCATCAGGATGAGCTAATTGGAGAATAGGCATCTCTAGGAGGGGCTAGACAAACCTTACCACGTATATAAGTCCTCCTGTCACACTCAGTCCTCGCTTCAGCGTTGTATCACTCCTAGTGTTTACTAATTGAGAAGCTTATTCATGTTCTACTTGTGTACCAGTTCCTGGCTTATCCTTCAACCTTCCCTGTTTCGCCGCCTGTCCCTGACCACCTTCCTGACCTCGACAACGATTATTGGAAACTCCTTTTGTACTGCGATCCTGAGATTGTTCTCCAGCCTCTGCACCTGGGCTCCAGATCCCCCGCCGCAAACCCTGACAGACGGAGAGGGCTGCTGCACAGTCGCAGCACGGCCGCTGCTGCACACACAATTCGTGCGCATGCAACAGCATGTGGCTGGCCCCGTCGCAGCGTCTCAACGCTGCGATGGACGCCAGAAGGAAAGTCAGTACGGGCGCACATAGTGTGCTCGCCTGACGCCAGCCTTAACATCATTCCTGCAGAGGAATATCAGTCCCACTGTGAGCAGCAGCAAGACAAAAAACACAGGAAAATGTACTCCTCTCGTCTAGAAACTGTACTACCTAATAAACAGTCCAAAAACAAATACATTTAATAGGGACACTCTAGGATTAAAACAGAAGAGGGAACAGAGGAATTAAATCATAAATACCTCCTGTGTTAACACCTCAGTGTTTTTTTTCTTCTAAACTCCCCTGGAATCCAGTGCAGGTCAAACACGCTGCTGGCTTCCAGTAGGCTGCAGCATGTCACATGACTGCAGGGAATCAGCCTCACCTAGCGTGTCACCCCTCTCCTCTTAGATTGTAAGCGCTCAAGCAGGGTCCGCTCTCCTACTGTTCTGTGTGTAATAAGTATGCACATTTGTTATTCTGGCTTTCCCATTGTCCAGCGCTACGGAACTTGTGGAGGGCTGATTCAGCCATCCAAGACCCCATCCCCTTCTCTCAGAAGAGCAAAGGTGCTCAGGGGACTCAAATTACTTAAGTGGTCACTGTCCCTAGAGTGTCGTTTTAAAGATTTACCTCTTTATATTACTTCTGTCTGGCTGCCAGGATTCTTTATGGCTTACACCAGAAACAAATGTGAATGAATGTAAAATAAACATGAATAGTGTACTTACATCTGAAAGGTGACTCCCCCTAAAAGTGAAAATAAAAAAAGAGACAGACTGTTTTTACATGTTCTGTTAAGATTCACATTTAATAACTACAAGTGAACACTCTCCCAAGAAATTACTCAATGGGGGTTATTCAGAAAGAGGTGAAAAGCAGGAGAATGGCTGGAGAATGGAAAATTCTAGTTCAAAATAGCCAAACCAGAAAAATTCTCCTATTTATCTCACTTTCCAAATCAGCTATTTTGACCTAGAATTTTCCATTCTCCAGTCATTCTCCTGCTTTTCACCGCTCTCTGAATAACCCTGATTATCACTCAAAAAACCTTATTCTAACTTAAACATATGAAAAGAAATGGAAATACCCATCTTAAATGTGTAATATCTGGAAGCAAAATAAATAAATATGACACTTTGCATTTTGTTCAAGCACAGCACCAAAGCACTAAGGCTAGCGCCTGACGAATGCAATCATCACGTCCGTGTTGCCGCACAGTGTAACGTCCGTCGTAGCATAGTATAATGATCAATAGAGACCCACACATGAAGTACGTGCGCACGCAGATGGCAACAGACGCAATTTAGGCAAAGACGTAAAACCACTAAGAAGGACACACAGAGTACACCACGACCGCGTAGTGGCCTGTGTGAGTTATGCTGTGACGTCAGACGCAGCGCATTTGCGACGTCCATCACGTTGACGCTCAGAGGTTTTTATGGTCTGGCTGACTGTACCTGCATTTTAATTATAAATTAATTTTGATTCCCAGATTTCCTTTTTTTGTTCTACATCCTTCAAAAAAAACAGACCGTGTGGTGTCTACAGTATCGTCCATCAGTAGTCAGTTACGCATGCACGCAGAGTGCGCTCAGACTGCGTTCATCTGACATTAGGAACCTGGTTTTGGAGATAATAGAAATGGCAGTCGGACACACCAGGGTATTATCCACGCATGGGTATTTACTGGATAAACCCTATCAGTGATTATATATTGCCTGCCCTAAACCAAGGCATAGCAACCGTGGTCCTCCAGATGTTTGGAACTACAGCTCCCAGAAGGCTCAACACTCACAGGACTGGCTGAGACTCAGGGTACACGCAGTCCCTAAACACCAGGAGGGCCAAGGTTGCAGACGCTGGACCTAAACAATCTTTAAGAACTTGCAATTACATAGAAAACAAAATAAAAATTGGTTGTTATTAGTTGTTAATCTTAGTAGTAGTAGTAGTGATACAAACCCTGAAACTAGGCCTTTTAGAGAAAAAACTTGGGGACACACAAGTCACATGAAGACAAGCAAAAGGCACATAACAACCCAGAAAACATAAACAAATAGCAACCAAGAAAAATAAAACAAATGAAAAACATATACTCATATGAAAACATCAGAGCTTTCTGGATGAGCACCAGCTATTAATGGAGGCAAAGAGAGAGACAGGGGTGATACAAGGGGGTGTGGGGTACCCAGAGCTACAGGGTTATGATTGTTAATGAAGCAGGAGATGAGATTTCCTGGGTGTTTATGCTGGTTTTAACGCTAAATGATGCAGACTGACCAGAATGTAGCCTCCACCCAATAAATCACTCACCAGCAGTTCAGCTTCCTGATGCTCTCCAGCTCAGAGGCCTTGGCCCTGGACAGGACCTGCTTTCGAGTCAGCTTCATAGCAAGAAGCCAAAGGGTGACAGTAGGCCACTGCCCTGTGTGCCTGCCTAGGTATCTAAGGCCGCAGCATTCCCCGGCGTCTCCATGCTTGTCGCTAAGGGGCGTGGTTCGTGCGGCTCAAGCCTCAAGCTGACTCAGTACGAGATGCTTGATTGGCTAGTATATAAATGTTTGTAGCTTGACGGTGACGTAAGAGAGAAATGGCGCGTTTGACTGTCGGATCGGTTCAGCTGTTCCAGAAGCTGACTCCCACCTTGTCCAGGCAGGACGCAGGCTCTTTGGTCATGTCCTGTATATAATGCGGAGGGGCCTGTGTGTGTGTCTGTGCGCCTTGTGGAATAACAGGCAGCAGCTAACACGCCTGTGAAAGACACATAGAAGTAGGGCCCTATCTTGTCATGCAGCATTAGAAATGTTGGTGTTATTAACCTGTCCAACGTTTTTTAGCCCAGGTTGGCTGTAAATTTCAGCAACCTCCCACCCAGCGGCCTTCCTTGGCTGTCAGCATTTACTGCAGAAATCCGCACCCCGTGGATCACCATGTGTATAATGTCCATATACCCGCCCAGCGCCCACGGTATGGCTAAGTGACCGCTACACTTAAGCGTTTTTACAGCGCGCTCCTGCGCGCTGTAAAACGCTCAAACAGTGAAATCCCATGATTCCCTATGTGGGCATATCCCACCTGGCCGTTTCTCAGCCCGCATGAACGTGCTGAGAAACGGCCGACGCAAAAAGAAGTCCGGGAGCTTCTTTTCTGCATATAGCTGCGCGTTCGCGGCCATATCATAGCCGCGAACGCGCTGCAATGCACATTTGCGGGTTTTTTTGTATGCGCGAACGCGCGTAAAAAAAACGCGCGCATTGCGCGACGCTGCGCTACGCTGTGGTGTGAACCCAGCCTTAAGTATTTATAAAGCGCCAACAAGTTCTGTAGTGCTGTACTATACACGTTAAATACTCAGAACAGTAGGCGAAAGGACCCTGCTCAAGAGCTTACAATCTAAGAGTGACGTAGGAGAACCAGTGACCTACCAAGGGCTGATCAAAACACACAGGGCTGTACAATCGTAGCACAGAAGGCCCGTTAAGGAGGGACCGGGTCACATGGGACACACTATAACTAATTAAAAGGTCATGGTGGTGTAAACAACACTAACAGTTTTTCAGTTTTAGTTAACCCCTTAAGGACGGGGGTAATTTTACTGACCGTTTTTAAGTCACGTATTATTATACCACCCAGACACATTATATATCGTTCTTTCCGGCAGACTCGGCAGATTAATAATATATCATTATTATCATATATCAGGGTATATGTCATGCCCTGCCAAAATGCTATAACAAAAAATGTAAAAAAAAAGTAAGTAAATGTGAATTGTCAATAAAATTTCAATCTTCCACAGTGTGTAAAGTGTTTTTTTTTTTAATTTTATTATCCGAGGCTCTGCGGTCATATGCTATGGGGTAGATTTGTTAAAAAAATTAGAACGGGGAACCCATTTTTTTTTGGGGAGAAATTGCGTGATTTTAGCTAAACCCCCCCCAAAAAAAAAATCATTAGTGAAGCATCATTGTTCACATTATAATTGAAATGTGAACACTAGAGCTGCATTAAAAAAAAAAACACGTATTTATTTTTTTATTATTTAATTTTTTATTTTTACTTTTATTTTACTTATAACATGGTCATGTTTGATATCATTGGAAAGGCCATGCCCTAACTGCCACCGATCAGGAGATAAAGGGGTTCAAAGAACCCCCCTATGGGATTTCCATAGGAAATCCCCTTTGCAGCTAGGGGGTTCCCCGGTTAACTGACATCATCGCGCATGGCGTGATGAGTCAGTTGAGTGGGGGGGGGCCAGAGGTGGGGGCTGCCATCCAAGATGGCGGCCCCCACCGGAAATAGGCCGCGATCGGGCACAAATTAGTGCCCGGTCGCGACCTGGCAACTAAGGGGTTAACCCCCCATACATCGCTAGAAAGGTCAGGCTGTGACCCTTCCAGCGATGTTGGCCACAGCCGCCTGGTCCCCGGCGATGGGGACATAGAGGGATCCAAAGGATCCCCCCCCCTCCCCTTCAGGCGCTTCCCCTGCTCCGGCGGGGGGGACGCCTGAAACTGACGTCATCGCGCCCCCGGCATGATGACGTCAGTGCGCCGGAGGAGGAAACCCTGCCGATCTGACTCCGTGGGACTCAGATCAGTGAGGGAGCCGCCGGAGGAGGTGAGTATATGCCGGAGGGGGGGGGGGTGAAAACGCAGAGGACGTACAATTACATCCTGCGGCGTCAAAGCCTGCCTAATGCAGGGCGTAATTGTACGTCCTGCGGCGTTAAGGGGTCAAACACTGCATTTTTCTGAGAAAATATGCAATTAACTGATTCCGAGTGAAATATAAAAGCACAAGGTCTGAATGATAGAATGTGGAAAAATAATTTTACAGACGGCAAATGACTGACATCTGAATAGAAATGTACATATTTTTTGCTATAGCACTGACATACCCAAACATGCAGTCACACACGTGGATTTGTGACTGTGTAGTGGGATATGTGGAGCACGTGATAAATTCATATACATTGCACCTTACTGTGAGATTTATTGCTGTGGAGCTCTGTGATACACTCATACACACCGCACATTACTGTGAGTTTTATTGCTGTGGAGCTCTGTGATACGTGCATTACTGTGAGATTTATTGCTGTGGAGCTCTGTGATACAGCAATGTGCGGTGTGTATGAACCTATCACAGAGCTCCACAGCAATAAAACTCACTCTTATACAGTGCATAATACTGTGAGTTTTATTGCTGTGCAACTTTGTTATAGGCTCATACACACCACAAATTACTGTATCACAGAGCTGCACAGCAATAAAACTCACAGTAACGTGCGGTGTGTGAGGGTATCACAGAGCTCCACAGTAATGTGCGTATCACAGAGCCCCAAAGCAACGTGCGTACCACAAAGCCCCACAGCAACGTGCGTGTGTATCACAAAGCTCCACAGTAGTGTGTATGAATCACAGAGCTCCACAGTAGTGTGTGTGTATCACAGAGCCCCACAGTAGTGCGTGTGTATCACAGAGCCCCACAGTAGAGTGTGTGTGTGACTGACCAGGTTCTCCAGCGGTGGCTGCTCAAGGGCCCCCTTCCTCGGGCTCACTGGGAGGCAGTGTGACGCTGGGGGGATCCAGGCTCTGCGCAGGGTGGTCTGGATTGACACCCGGTGGGTGCAGAACTCTGCCCGCCAGAGCTGGTGGAACTTCTGTGGAGCCTGGCTGGGACAGAGTCGTGCTGCGCTGAGTCATCTGCTAAAAAGCGGTGTGCACCTCTCTGAGAATGCACAAGCTTCCCACGCCAGGCGTTCGGCTCCCCCTCCCCATGATGTCACTGCCAGGCGGGGACAGGAGGAGCCATCTTTCAACCACTCCGGCAACGTGCGTGGCGGGTGGAATTTTTTTTTTAATGGCAGTAGGGTTGCCACCTTTTCTTGAAGCCAAACCAGAACACTATAGTTTTGGTTTCGGGTGGGCATTTTTTTTGTAGCGCATACATTATGGGCCCTATTACAATCTTCACGCATACGTTTGTGCCGGCGCAAAAACGCATTAACGCGAGGGGTAAAACCCTTTGCGCCGAATGTCATATTACAAAGTCAGCGCAACAAACGCGCGCACTCCTCCAACGCAGTGAACCTGCGAGAACCCTGCGCGAGCGTACAGTACTGCGCGTATCCTATACTTAATATTGTGAGCGCAAATGCGTTTGTGCGCTGGTACACGGATGGTATTACAATCTATGCGCAGTTTGTAACGCACAGCCTTTGCGCGCATAATTTTAGCAACTCCTAAAAGCTGCAAGCACGTGAACGTCACATGAGCCGTTGCGTGTGACTGACAGTGGGCAGTGCGGTCCTGCTGAAAAGACGGAGGAGAGGACCGCGGCGATGGGGGCACATAGAAATGTAAATATGTGGCGGAGATGTGCCGGTACCGGTGTTGTGTCGGATCTCGTTCCTCACCAAGAGCTGTTCCAAGCAGCCTTCTGCAAAAATCAGATCTCTACTTACCCGAGCTCCTGCACGTCTGTCACTGTACAGGGGCATCACGCCCCTGTACAGCCCCCTGAACAGTGACAGAAGTGCAAGGGTAGGTGGAGTTCTTATTTTTGACAAAGCCTGCTTGGAAAAGCTCTCGACGAGGAACGAGATCTGACACAACACTGGCTCGAGTCACACATGACTCCAAAACCGGACAGGTGAGAACCCTAAATGGCAGACCTCTCTGTTCCAAACGGAACAGAGGGATCCACCATTGCAATTTTTTTTACACGTACCCCAAGGGGTCCTCGTGTGTACCCCAGGGGGTATGCTTACCACAGGTTGGGAACCAGTGATCTAGACCAAATAGCCGATTTGGAAAGTGAGTTAAATGGGAGAATTTTTCTGGTTTGGCTATTTTGACCTAGAATTTTCACTTCTTCATTCTCCTGAGTTTCACCTTTCTTTGAATAGACCTGTATTTGTTCTCCGGGAAGGGTTGCCACCTTTTATTCAAGCCAAACCCAAACACTCTAGTGTTGGACTTGGGCGGCAATTTTTTTTTGTAGCATATACATTACGCATATATATTGTGGCACGTGGTATGCATGGCAGACTGGTGTTATGGCACACTCCTATGCATGGCATACTGGTATATATATGGCACACTGCTGCCAGACTGGTATGGCACACTCCTATGCATCCGATACTGGTATGTATATGGCACACTGCTGGCAGACTGCTATTATGACACTACTATGCATGGAACACTGGTATGGATATGGGACACTGCTGGCATACTTCTATTATGACACTCCTATGCATGGCACACTGGTATGTAGAGTCAGGTCCAGAAATATTGGGACATCGACACAATTCTAACATCTTTGACTCTATACACCACTACAATGGAGTCGGAATGAAACAAACACAATGTGCTTTAACTGCAGACTGTCAGCTTTAATTTGAGGGTATGTACATCCAACTCAGGAGAACGGTGTAGAACTTACAGCAGTTTGCAGATGTGCCTCCCACTTGTTAAGGGACCAAAGGTAAAGGGACAATTGGCTTCTCAGCTGTTCCATAGCCAGGTGTGTGATATTCCCTCATTACCCCAATTACAATGTGCAGATAAAAGGCCCAGAGTTAACTTCAAGTATACTATTTGCATTTGGAATCTGTTGCTGTCAACTCTCAAGATGAGATCCAAAGAGCTGTCACTATCAGTGAAGCAAGCCATCATTAGGCTGAAGAAACAAAACCAACCCATCAGAGAGATAGCAAGAACATTAGGCGTGGCCAAGACAACTGTTTGGAACATTCTCAAAAAGAAGGAACGCACCGGTGAGCTCAGCAATACCAAAAGACCCGAGAGACCACGGAAAACAACTGTGGTAGATGACCGAAGAATTCTTTCCCTGTTGAAGAAAATACCCTTCACAACAGTTGGCCAGATCAAGAACACTCTCCAGGAGGTAGGTGTATGTGTGTCAAAGTCAACAATCAAGAGAAGACTTCACCAGAGTGAATACAGAGGGTTCACCACAAGATGTAAACCATTGGTGAGCCTCAAAACCAGGAAGGCCAGATTAGAGTTTGCCAAACAACACCTAACAAAGCCTTCACAGGAGGAAAGGAACTGCTCATGATCCTAAGCATACCACCTCATCAGTGAAGCATGGTGGTGGTGGTGTCATGGCGTGGGCATGTATGGCTGCCAATGGAACTGGTTCTCTTGTATTTATTGATGATGGGACTGCTGACAAAAGCAGCAGGATGAATTCTGAAGTGTTTCGGGCAATATTATCTGCTCACATTCAGTCAAATGCTGCAGAACTCATTGGACGGCGCTTCACAGTGCAGATGGACAATGACCCAAAGCATACTGCAAAAGCAACCAAAGAGTTTTTGAAGGGACAGAAGTGGAATGTTATGCAATGGCCAAATCAATCACTTGACCTGAATCCCATTGAGCATGCATTTCACTTGCTGAAAACAAAACTGAAGGGAAAATGCCCCAAGAACAAGCAGGAACTGAAGACAGTTGCAGTAGAGGCCTGGCAGAGCATCACCAGGGATGAAACCCAGCGTCTGGTGATGTCTATGCGTTCCAGACTTCAGGCTGTGATTGACTGCAAAGGATTTGCAACCAAGTATTAAGAAGGGAAAGTTTGATTTATGATTATTATTCTGTCCCATTACCTTTGGTCCCTTAACAAGTGGGATGCACATCTGCAAACTGCTACAAGTCCTACACCGTTCACCTGAGTTGGATGTACATACCCTCAAATTAAAGCTGACAGTCTGCAGTTAAAGCACATTGTGTTTGTTTCATTCCAACTCCATTGTTGTGGTGTATAGCGGCAAAGATGTTAGAATTGTGTCGATGTCCCAATATTTCTGGACCTGACTGTATATGGCAAACTGCTGGCAGACTGGTATTATGGCACTCTTATGCATGGCACACTGGTATGTATATGGCACAATGCTGGCAGACTGTTATTATGACACTCCTATGCATGGCACACTGGTATGTATATGGCATACTGTAATTATGGCACACTCCTATGCATGGCACACTGGTATGTGTATGGCATACTGTAATTATGGCACACTCCTATGCATGGCACACTGGTATGGATATGGCAGACTGCTATTATGACACTCCGAGTCCTATGCATGGCACACTGGCATGTTTACGGCACACTGCTGGCAGACTGCTATTATGACACTCCTTTGCATGGCACACTGGTTATGGATATGGAACACTGCTGGTGAAAGGGGGGGGTTACTTTTCATTGAGATCATTTTAACTTATTTCTGAACTTGTCACCTTATTCTTGGAGCCTGAGGAAAATTAATCCAATCCAGCAGCCTGTAGACTTGTGCACCGTTTTTTTTTTCGGTTCGTTCGGATTTTTTAAATTTTCATCTTGCCTCGTTTCGACCGATTTCTGGTTCGGTTCGTTTCGGCTCGTTTTTCGTTTCGACTTTTTTTTCGGAATATCGGTCATTTTTGTGTTTAGGGGCCTGCTCGTTTTTCGTATGGACTTTTTGTTCGTGATTTCGGAAATTTTCGTGTTTTTTTCAGAACGTCTGTTCTCCTCGTTTCAAAGTGTCTATTCGTTTTGACGTAAACTAAAACCAATGGTTTATAATATAATAGTACTTTATAATTATATAATTAATTATTTGTTGGTTTGTTTTTCGGATCCGATATTTCTGTCGATACGATAATTCTGCCGATATGATAATTCTTTCGATTCGATAATTCTGTCGATTGATTCTACCGTTTTTTTTTATATTATATATTATTATATTTTATTTTATTATATTTCTTATGAATATGCATTTCACAAATTTATTTTATCATATTAAAATGGTATGAAGGAACAAAAAAAAATTAACAAAACAATTTAAAAAATGCAAAACTGACCCAACCCAAATGGTCTGACTTTAACCCTTTCGCTGCTGAGGCGTTTCACGCCTCTGTGCTGAGGTCATTTTTACCTGTTTTGCTCATCATGTTTAAACGTGTTTTGAAGGCTTATTTTAGTATATGATCCAGACATATTATATATCGTTCTTTCCAGCAGACTCGGCAGATTCATAATATATCATTATTATATGTATACATCATGTCCTGTCTGTATATTATAATAAAAAATGCAATAAAATATGAATTTTCAATAATTTACAACGTGTAAAGTGTTTTTTTTTCACATTTTAACATGCGAGCAATTGCGGTTATATTTTGTATGGGGTGCGCTTGTTAAAAAAATTAGAAATGGGGTCTCGTTACATTTTTTTTTGGGGAAAATTACACGATTTTTAACAAACGGACCGCATACAAAAATCGTTAGTGCAGCATCATTGTTCACATTATAATTGAAATGGGAACAATATTGCTGCATTAACAAACCAGAAAAAAAAAAAAACTTGTTTGGTTTTTTTTTAGAATTTTTTTATTTTTATTTTTAATTTTTATTATTTTAACCCTTTCGCTGCTGAGGCTTTTCCCGCCCCTGTGCTGAGGTAATTTCTACCGGTTTTGCTCATCATGTTTAAACGTGTTTTGAAGGCTTATTTTAGTATATGACCCAGACATATTATATATCGTTCTTTCCGTCAGACTCGGTAGATTCATAATATGTCATTATTATATGTGTATACGTTATGTCATGTCTGTATATTATAACAAAAAATGCAATAAAATATGTATTTTCAATAATTTACAATGTGTAAAGTGTTTTTTTTTCACATTTTAACATGCGAGCAATTGCGGTTATATTTTGTATGGGGTGTGCTTGTTAAAAAAATTAGAGATGGGGTCTCGTTACATTTTTTTTTGGGGAAAATTACACTATTTTTAACAAACGCACCGCATACAAAAATCGTTAGTGCAGCATCATTGTTCACATTATAATTGAAATGGGAACAATATTGCTGCATTAACAAACCAAAAAAAAGAAAAAACTTGTTTGGTTTTTTTTTAGAATTTTTTTATTTTTATTTTTAATTTTTATTATTTTAACCCTTTCGCTGCTGAGGCTTTTCCCGCCCCTGTGCTGAGGTAATTTTTACCGGTTTTGCTCATCATGTTTAAACGTGTTTTGAAGGCTTATTTTAGTATATGACCCAGACATATTATATATCGTTCTTTCCGTCAGACTCGGTAGATTCATAATATGTCATTATTATATGTATACGTTATGTCATGTCTGTATATTATAACAAAAAATGCAATAAAATGTATTTTCAATAATTACAATGTGTAAAGTGTTTTTTTTCACATTTTAACATGCGAGCAATTGCGGTTATATTTTGTATGGGGTGCGCTTGTTAAAAAAATTAGAGATGGGGTCTCGTTACATTTTTTTTTTGGAAAATTACACTATTTTTAACAAACGCACCGCATACAAAAATCGTTAGTGCAGCATCATTGTTCACATTATAATTGAAATGGGAACAATATTGCTGCATTAACAAACCAAAAAAAAGAAAAAAAAGTGTTTGTTTTTTTTTTATTATTTATTTTTATTTTTTTGACAAAATTTTTCACAGTAGTGTTTGGTATCGTTGGAACGGCCATGCTCTGGCCGATCCAACCATACCAAACTTTAACCCCTAGCTGCCACGGATCGGGAGATAGGATAGGGAGTTCATTGGAACTCCCTATCTCCACCGTTGGTGGCAGTTAGGGGTTAAGTCCAGGACTGGCATCATCGTGCTACGCACGATGACGCCAGTCCTCAGGGGAAGTTCCCGGAGGCTTGGCCGACATCCAAGATGTCGGCCAGCTCCGGGAAAGGATCGCGAACCGGCGCTTTTCAGCGCCGATTCGCGATCCAGCTCCCCAGGGGTTAATGCCAGGCACCATTTGGAAGGGCAGGCTGTGCCCTTCCAAATGATGCCTGGGTTAACCCCGCAGAGCCGCCGATCGGGAGGGAGAGAGGTCCGAAGGACCTCCCCCCTCCCTTTCAGGCGCCTCCTCCGCACATGCGGGGGGCGCCTGAATTAGGTGTCATCGCGCTGCCGCGATGACACCTAATACCAGCGGCTGCAGTTCCGGATGCGCGGCTGACATCGAGGATGTCAGCCCGCACCGGAGGGGCCAGCGATCGGCCGGAACCCGGCCGAACGCTGACCCCAATGGGAGGACGCGCTCAGCGCGTCCTCCGCATACCAGCGGTAATGCGGAGGACGCGCTGAGCGCGTCCTCCGCATTGAAGTGGTTAAAAAACTTTTTTCACAGTGGTGTTTGGTATCGTTGGAACGGCCATCCTCTGGCCGATCCAACAGTACCAAACATTAACCCCTAGCTGCCACAGATCGGGAGATAGGGGGTTCATTGGAACCCCCTATCTCCACCGTTGGTGGCAGCTAGGGGTAAACTCCAGGACTGGCGTCATCGTGCATAGCATGATGACGCCAGTCCTCAGGAGGAGTTCCCAGAGGCTTGGCCGACATCCAAGATGTCGGCCAGCTCCGGGAAAGGATCACGAACCGGCGCTCTTCAGCGCCGATTCGTGATCCGGCTCCCCAGGGGTTAATGACAGCCACCGTTTGGAAGGGCAGGCTGTGCCCTTCCAAGCGGTGCCTGTATTAACTCCCTACTCCCCGGCGATCGGGAGGGAGAGAGGTCCGAAGGACCTCCCCCCTCCCTTTCAGGCGCCTCCTCCGCACATGCGGGGGGGTTCCTGCATTAGATGTCATCGTGTCGCCGCGATGACATCTAATGTCCCCGCCGGGGTCCCGGATTGACGGGCTGACATCCAAGATGTCATCCCGCACCGGGGGCGCAGCAATCCGCCGGAATCCGGCGGATTGCTGCCTCCTGTGCTCGGACGCGCTCAGCGCGTCCGTAGCACAGGAGAACCACTTGGCTGGACGCGCTGAGCGCATCCATAGCAGCCAAGTGGTTAAAAATAAAAACCAGAACAAAAGGTTTTAAAACGTAAAAATAGTTGATCAAAATTATCTGAAACGAAAAAAAAAACCAACAAATAAAATGATTTAAAACAGACAAAAAAAAATTAAATACAGAAAAAATTGCGTCGCGCCCATACTCATCGGAGCGGCAGCAACTGCCAGGAGTAACAGCCCAGTTAATATATAAAACATAACAAGGAAAAAAGTGTCATCTGCGCTCGTTTCTATGTATTCCATGTACAACAAAACACTGAGGTTTTTCTTTGTTTCAATAGCGATTGCAACGTAAGCTCACTCGCCACTTCAAGGCACCTCTTTGTAGAGTGAGTACCTAACAAATGTAACCAAAAGGCCGCTCTACTGAGCAGCTCCAAGCCCCTCCTGCTGCTTTTCAGCTAAGGAGAGGCAGAGATATGGTGGGTTTTATTTATACACGCACCAAACACTTCCCATTTGGGATTAAAAACAAAAACATGGAAAGAGGAACAGTTGCAAAACGACGGACTGGTGTTACAAGCAAAAAAAAAATTAACCCTTTCACTGCTGAGGCATTTCACGCCTGTGTGCTGTTTTGCATGCTGCTGAGCTAATTTTTAACGGTTTCGCTCATCATGTTTAAACGCGTTTTGAAGCCTTATTTTATTATATGACCCAGACATGTTATATATCGTTCTTTCCGGCTGACTCGGCAGATTCATAATATATCATTTTTATATAAATATTTGTATGCGTCATGTCCTGTCTGTATATTAGAATAAAAAAAGCAATAAAATTAGAATTTTCAATAATTTACAAGGTGTAAAGTGTTTTTTTTCACATTTTAACATGCGAGCGTTTGTGGTTATATTTTATATGAGGTGCGCTTGTTAAAAAAATTAACACATTCATCTACATACATCAAATATCAAAATTTTCACGAATACGTAAAATCACAAAGAAGAAGAGCTATGGCAAAAATGCATGTATGAGGCTGGGGTCAGACCAGCGCACTTTTAACGTGCGTTCTGGCGCACTTAATCACGGCCGCACTAGCAGCAAATGACGGGCAATGACAGCCAATATACGAAGTACGGTCGCAAGAAAGTCCGGCCGCGCAACGCAAGTGGAAAATGAACGCATTTTTTCGAGAACGCTGAACCGCTAGTACGGACGTACAGAGTGCGCTGCGCCCGCTAGAGGTGTGTGTGTGTGATTTGGAGACGTCAGACCCTGCTCGTGTCCGGCCAACATAACGTCCAGACGCAAAAAGTTTCCTGGTTTGGATCCGTAAAACATCACGCACGAAACTGAGCATCGTATGACCGTTTTCGCCTATTCCGTGAAAAAATACGTCAATGCGTTCGGAAGCACTTTTTTACGTTTGCGTGTAAAAATGCTTTCGTTTGACCCTAGCCTGAGACTATGAGTCCTGAAAACGCAAAGCTATACACATTGCATGAAAAAAGGACTAGATCAATCAACGTATTTCTGTGCACATTAGCACATGCAAGCACATTATTATTATACAGGATTTATACAGCGCCAACAGTTTGCGCAGCGCTTTACAATATAACATAACACTTACGTTTGGCTATGACATGCCGGATGTGCCTCAATTGCTCCTCCTCGCGCGTCTTAAGGTCAGACCAGCGTTTCCGCAGCTGGTCATTACTTCGGTCCTTATCAAACATTTCCAGGAGGGTGGTGCAAGGATACGGTCCTTGCGGACATTGTTCTTCCTGCCGTAAGGGCCCTTACGGCAGTCATAGTCACGCTTCTCGAAGATGCGAACCAGCTCCACCATCTTCTCAAATGCCATGTTGCTGGCCCGCTTCTTCCTGGGTGTCTCTGGGGTGGAAGGGGATGACGTGTCCGAATAGGACTCTCTTTGAGTTTGAGCCATGATGGGATGTTTTTTTTTTTTGGTCTGTCCAAAAAATTCTCTCTGCAATGGCTCTGTAAAGTTTACGACAGGCCGTAATGGAAACGGACATACGCGCGTATCCCATCATAGACATATCCTATCATGCGCGAACTGCGGACGTAAATGATCCGACTACGACTGAATTATCGTATCGACAGAATTATCGTATCGACAGAAATATCGGATCATTGGAAATAACATATAGGCAGTCAGATTTTCTAACGGTCAGGATCAGGACGCTGGACAGCAACAGTGCTATATCCAGTGTGCTGATGGTTAGAAAATTGTAATGTAGATACGTTTAACGGCCGCACGGACTTACTCTATCCAAACAAAGTTCAGATGTGAAACATCGGGACTTTGGACAGATTTCGACTATCCGAAAGTTAAAAAAATAAAATAGTCGAAATCTATCCAAAGTCCCGATGTTTCACATCGGGATGTCGGATAGAGTAAATTCTGGAGTTAACCCCCTAGTTGCCAACCACCAATGGTGGAGATAGGGGGTTCCAATGAACCCCCTATCACCTGATCCGTGCCGTGGCACCTACCTAGGGGTTAATGTTTGGTATTGTTGGATCGGCCAGAGCATAGCCTTTCCAACCATACCAAAACATGACCATGTTAAAAGTTAATTAAAAATATGAAAAATAAAAAATTAACCCCTTAGTGACCGGGCGGTTTTACACAAATCCGTCTTATAGGCTGGGGTCAGACGAGCGTAGTGTTCACGTCCGTGATTGCGCCTAAAAGTACGTCCGTGATAGCATGAAAGAAAGTCCATTGGAGCCTGTTACACAAAGTACGTCCGCACTGAACTGCGGACGCACCGCGGCAAACAGACGCAAGGCAGGCAAGAACGTACAACCACTAGAACGGCCGCACAAAGTGCGCTGCGTCCGCAACGTCCGCATAGCTTTGTGTGTGAGTGATGGAACGTGGTCAGACGGACTGCATTTATACATCCAGCATTTTTCACGGACAAAATGGTTTTGCTTTTTAATTTATTTTCCCTCCTACATCCGTCAAAATATACGTCAGTGAAAAAAACGGACTGTGTGGCCACTACTGTCTCTTCCGTACTGACGTACGTCCGTGTGCACGGACGTACAGTCCGTAGAAATCACGCTCGTCTGACCCTAGCATTCGTGACCGCTGCTGTTTTTACGTTTCTGCGCTGTTAGTGTTTAGGTCAAGTTTTCCTCTTACTCGTTTATTGGACCCACACATATTATACACCCTTTTTCCCGCCATTAAATGGACTTTCTAGAAATACCATTATTTCCATCATATCGAATAATTTACTATAAAAAAAATATGAAATATGAGGAAAAAAATTGTAAAAACACACTTTTTCATAATTTAATCCCCAAAATCTACAACCACCCAAAAAGACCCCGGCTAAATAGGTTAAAAATTTTGCCCCGAGACTAGAAATACCCAATTTTTACATGCGTTTGCTTTTTAACCCCTTCACTGCTGAGACAGTTCACCTATGTGCGCTGCGCTCATTCTGACCATTTTGTGCTAATTATTTTTAGATGACAGCCTAGGTCCTATTTAATTAAACTCCCCCCTGACAAAAAAAACTTTAAAAAAAAAACAATTTTTTTATTTTATTTATTTTTTATTTTTTTAAAAAAAAAATTAATACCAAACCTGGTCATGTTTGGTATCATTGGAAAGGCCATAATCCTTAGGATCCCCTTATCTCTACATGGCAGCTAGAGGGTTAACTGGCCCACTGACATCCTCACACATATGGTGAGGTTGTCAGTGGGTGGGGGGGACCTGGAGGCTTGGCTGACATCCAAGATGTCAGCCCCCCTCCAGGTTTGAATCGTGTTTTGGCGCCAATTGGCGCCGCAACATTATCCGGCGGCGAAACTGTTAATGCCATACACCGCTGAAAAGGGGAGGCTCTCCCCTCTCCAGCAGTGCAAACGGCATCTCCCTAGCTTCAATGATTGGGGAGATAGAGGGCTCCGAAGGAGCCCCCCTCCCCTCCATTGAAATGCATGGGGACGCCTGCTGATGACGTCACCACGCAGCGTGGCGACGTCATCAGCCTCGCCTGCCCATGTAAATCACATGGGCAGGCTTCCTCCCTGCCAGATCGCCGTGGGATCCAGCGAGGGAGGTGAGTATCGGGCGGGAGGGGGATTAGACGCCGCTGACGTACCCTGTATGTCCGCGGGTCTAAGGGAGACCCGAGGACAGGACGTACAGGGTACGTCAGCGGCCCTTAGGCTGCTGTCAGACGAGCGTAGTGTTCACGTCCGTGATTGCGCCTAAAAGTACGTCTGTGATAGCATGAAAGAAAGTCCATTGGAGCCTGACACATGAAGTACGTCCGCACTGAACTGCGGACGCATGACGGACGCTGCAAACGGACGCAGGTTAGGCAAGAACGTAATACTGCTAGAACGGACGTGCGGAGTGCGCCACGTCCACAACGTCTGCATAGCTTTGTGTGTGAGTGATGGAGCATGGTCAGACGGACTGCATTTATACGTCCAGCATTTTTGACACACAGAATGTTTTTTCATTGTAATTTATTTTTCCCTCCTACATCCGTCAAAAATAACTTCAGTGAAAAAACGGACTGTGTGACCACTACTGCGTCATCCGTACTGACGATGTCCGTACTGCACGGACGTACAGTCCGTAGAAATCACGCTCGTCTGACCCTAGCCTTAAGGGGTTAAATAAAAAAATATTAAAAAATAAATAAATTTAAAAAAAAATAGTTTTTTGTTTTGCTAATGCAGCAATATTGTTCCCATTTCAATTATAATGTGAACAATGATGCTGCACTAATGATTTTTGTATGGGTTGCGTTTGTTAAAAATTGTGTAATTTTCACCCAAAAAAAATGTATGTAACAAGTCCCCCATCTCTAATTTTTTTAACAAGCGCAACTCATAGAAAATATATTTATAACCGTAAACGATTGCATGTTAAAATGTGAAAAAAAAACACTTTACAAACACCTTGTAAATTATTGAAAATTCAAATTTTATTGCATTTTAAGTTATAATATACAGACAGGATACATATACATATAATACAGACGTATACATATAAATTATACCGCAGAGAGGTGCTTCCCCGCAGTGTGTGGATTCATATGCTGCATTAATTATACCGCGCAGAGAGGCGCTTGTTCCCCGCAGTGTGCGTATTCATATGCTGCATTCTTTTTATTTATTTTTTTCGTTTTAAATCATTTTATTTTTCGTTTCTGATAATTTTGTAACTTTGTTCAGCTTTTTTTCCATTTTAAAACCTTTTATTCCGGTTTTTATTTTTAAAGTCAGACCATTTAGCTCAGTTTTGCATTTTTTAAAATCGTTTTGTTCATTTTTGTCCCTTTCATACCATTTTAATATGATTAAACAAAGTTGTGCAAAAGCATATTCATAAGAAAAAAAAGGATCTTTATTTAATAAAAAAAAATTATAGAATGGGCAGAATTACCGTACCGACAGAATTATCGTATCAACAGAATTATCGGATCATTGGAAATGGAAATGATACAAAATTTACAGAATCAGCGATATAACCGATAAATAATACGATGTCCAAAATTACCGAAATGGAAACGAAATCCCGAATGGAACCGAAATCACGAATAGAGCGAAAATAAATTTTGATTTGACACATTTCGGCTCGGAAAACTTTTCGGATCTGCCGTTTTCGGATCCGATCCTATTCGGAAATTCGGCCGAATCCGAAGACACGAATCGGGACATTTCGTGAAAATTCCGAAATTCCCGAAACACACATCCCTAGCAGCCTGAAGTCACAGCACAGAGGAGCTGCTGCACTCACACAACTCTGCATGCCTCTCCCAGCAAGAAAGCAGTGGTGATGGAGGAAGTGGAAGAAATGTCACTGAGCATACCATGTGATGTGACCACCCCCACTTGTCAATGTGCGAGTGAACAGCATTCACATTCAACAAGCGGCTACAGAGCACAAACCTCTTCTGCGGCTTATGTAATAACTGGGGGACAGCGGCAAAGGTAGGGCTGGTCTGCGGTATCTGTACAGGGATGCGGGCAGCACAAGGGTCCAAGCCAAGTCATGTGTCCGGGTGGCAGGTGATCTGAAACCCAGACACATGACCAGAAAAATGGACAGTCCAGGTAAAAATGAAAACTGGATGGGTGGGAACCCTATCTCCGGGTTCTCTGTTCGACGAGAGGAGGCGGCAGAGTTCGTCACCCTCTGTACTGTGTGATCACAGGTTACTTATGTGACTCTTCTAACTGGCTAAAAAAATCCCTAACACCAGAGCTTCTGAGCCAGCACTATTTACAGAATATCAGCATGAGCTGAGAAGAGCAAGACATTGGCTTGTGGCTCGGATGTAATATTGGCGTGAGCCATCATTAATGCAGCTGTTGTAGTAAACACTAACCCTTCGAGTCAGCCTTACGGCTAGGGATGAGCTGTTCAGTTCGATCAGTTCAGAGTTCGATTCGAACTTTGGCCGTTCGCAAGTTCGCGAACTTCGAACTTTTTGGCGTGTTCGGTTCGAGTTCTAAAAAAAAATTGTGAAAAAAGTATGAAAAATGCTTAAAAAATACCAAAAAAAATCGAGAAATAAAGAGACTCTTTACTGAATATTATAAGCAACGGTTTATTAGTTATTGAATTAAAAAATAATGTCTACATGCAAAGATTCTCACCTCTAAATGACCTGTGCTCTCAAACGGCATAAACAACAGGTGTTTAATTAGTGTTTGGAAATAACATGTGCTTCTAATTAGTCCGTCTCATGAATTTGATACATTGTATGCAGACTGGAGGTACCAGGTGTCGTGTGTGGGTCTGTGCTGTGATGGCGATGTTTCCATACATCCTACAAAGCCGCCACTTCACGGGCAGGTTATGGGGACCTCCTAGGCACGATATTTGAAGGAATTTTTTGTTTTTATTTTTAACCCTTATTTCATGGAAAACTCACTGTCCCTTTAAAAACTTTTTTTTTTTACTTTTTGTCCTTGTTTCCTGTCCCCCAGGGCACTACCCGGACCCCCATACACCTTTTATGGCAAATATCTAGCATATATTCCCTCTTGGAGGGCACTCTAAAAATCGAACTTTGAGTCCCATTGACTTGTATTGAGTTTGTGTTCGAGTTCGAATTCGAACTTTTGAAATGTTCGAGTTCGAATGCGAACCGAACTCGGGGGGTGTTCAGCTCATCCCTACTTACGGCTTGGTTCTTTTAGATCAGCAACCTTGGCCTTCCGGCTGTTTTGGAACTATATCTCCCATGATACTCAGACAAGTATAAGGAGCCTTATGGGAAATTTAGTTATGAAACATCTGGAGAGCTAAGTCTGCTGACCCCTGTCTTCGATGTTGCAGTCGTGTCATGTTACATGCAAATTACTCCTTTCAGTACACAGCTCATTTTATCAAATCATTCAATAAAACTCCTTATCGCATCTTGGTGTGTGGCTCTTTATGTCCAAGTGTTTTCTCTCATAGACCTGGTGTCAGATTTTACAGATATGCATTGTTTTCCTGGGCACATACCACTTCTACAGATCCATTTGCTGCAGTGTAGTATATACAATCATATGATGCAAGATAGAAATCAGCTGTACTATCAAGCTATGACTAACATAAAGATCAGTGGCAACTGCAGCTCACCTTGTTTCAGCACTGGGTACCAAAATCACACCAAATTGTGGGCAGTGCATGAGGAGGTTTATAGTCTGAGCATTGCGTGACCTATACTTTTTCCTGATGTTGACACACTGATTAATGATTAGTCATGATCCTGTATGCTGTGCGTGGTAGTACTGCCTGCAAAAAGATTAAGGCTGGGGTCAGACGAGCGTGATTTCTACGGACTGTACGTCCGTGCAGTACGGACATCGTCAGTACGGATGACGCAGTAGTGGTCACACAGTCCGTTTTTTCACTGAAGTTATTTTTTGACGGATGTAGGAGGGGAAAATAAATTACAATGAAAAAACATTCTGTCCGTCAAAAATGCTGGACGTATAAATGCAGTCCGTCTGACCTCGCTCCATCACTCACACACAAAGCTATGCAGACGTTGTGGACGTGGCGCACTCCGCACGTCCGTTCTAGCAGTATTACGTTCTTGCCTAACCTGCGTCCGTTTGCCGCGGCCGTTGTGCGTCCGCAGTTCAGTGCGGACGTACTTCATGTGTCAGGCTCCAATGGACTTACTTTCATGCTATCACGGACGTACTTTTAGGCGCAATCACGGACGTGAACACTACGCTCGTCTGACCCCAGCCTTAAGGCTAAATTTATTTTTCCTTTTTACATGCATTTACTTCAAACAAAGAAAAAAAAAACAGCATTATGTGTTTTATAAAGTGGTTTTGTTTGTAATGCACAAGTAATCTAGTTACAGCTTATGTTAGTGGTAGTGTCCCTTTAACCCAGGGATCTCAAACTCTGGCCCCCCTGATGTTTCTGAACTACAGCTCCCATGATTCCCTAGCCATCTAATGCATTCAAAGAATTCTGGGACTTGTAGGCAAAAACATCTGGGGGGCCGTGAGTTTGAGATCCCTGCTTTAACCCCTTCCCGACCGCTGACGTACCATATACATCCAAGCGGGAAGTCCACCTTAGACCCACAGACGTACGTGGTATGTCAGGGTCTCCTAACCTCCCTCCCAATACTTATCTTCCTCGCTGGGCTCCCACGGCCCAGCAGGCATGATGATGTCATCACGGTGCGTGATGACATCATCGCCAGGTGCCCCCCGGTGCCTGCAGTGACAATCAGGAAGGGAAAGGGGGCTCCGTTGGAGCCCTGTATCTCCCCAATGGTTAATGCTGCCGAAAAAAAAAGAGTCTCCCCTTTTCAGCAGTGCATAGCATCAGTGGCGTCACAAGGGGGGGCGGGGGGCATCCTGTACCGGGTGACACCACTCCTAGGGTGGCACCCTAAAAAAAAAAGGATTTTTTTTTTTTTTACACAAAAATATTTTACCAGGAAGGATACATTGAGATTTCTCTCATTTTCATGTATGTTTTGGGTAGGCAAGGCCTAGGTTGGCACTTTCCAGGGGGTAGCAAAAAAAACACCACTAAAGGGGCTATTCACAGAGCACCAAAATGACACAGACATTTCAGTGTTCTGTTATTCCCCGCACTTTAGGGAATCAAATTTCCCCGGTGAATTCACTGCAAGGTCCCTGAAGTGCAGGGTATCAGCCACCGAATGCTGCCGCAAACCCATCGCCCGCGGTTTTAAAAAACGACTTAACGAAAATGTCTGGAATTTACATATAAGATCCTATGAATGATAATAAAAAGGTCTGTTACAGAAAGAAGAAAAACTGCTATTAGAAAAAAAAATTGGTTTTTTTTTTAAAAATGCCTAAAAGATACTAAAAAAAATTATCAATAAATAAACTTTTTTTTTACTACAGGTTATTATTAGTAGGGATGAGCCGAACACCCCCCGAGTTCGGTTCGGGCCCGAACCCGAATTTTTCCAAATGTTCGGGTCCGAACCCGAACCCGAACCCCATGCAAGTCAATGGGGCTGAAAATTCAGTTTTTAGAGTGCCCTCCAAGAGGGCATATATGCTACATATTTGCCATAAAAGGTGTATGGGGGTCCGGGTAGTGCCCTGGGGGACAGGAAACAAGTACAAAAAGTTTAAAAAAATACGTTTTTAAAGGGACAGTGAGTTTTCCATGAAATAAGGGTTAAAAATAAAAACGAAAAATTCCTTCAAATATCGTGCCTAGGAGGTCCCCATAACCTGCCCGTGAAGTGGCGGATTTGTAGGATGTATAGAAACACTTAAAAACAAAAAAATTATGTTTCAAATGACGGTAAATGCTTTTCCTTTAATCTATCCAAAAACAACTGCTTGGGGCGGCAGTCTGTATGAAAAGAGGAGACATTTTCGGATACGCAGAAAAAGTTTACTGATTTTTTTGGGCTAAATTATTGTGAAACTTATGCAGGCTTTGGATGAAAGTAACAATAGGTGCTTCAAAATTGGTTCTTTAGCATCCCCAACAGTGCCGTCACACCGTAAAACCTCTGAGGATATGAATCTGATACAGGCGTCAGTGGCAGTGCACCCAAATATTGTGCTTTTGGTGCCAGGCCTGCAAGTACTATCATACAGTAACCCCTCTGTGGTATTGTGGAAGAATGCAGGGGTGAACCTTGCGGTCCTATATTAAAAAGATATGCATCTGGTAAAGGCGTCGGTGCACCCAGATATTCTGCCTTTGGTGCAAGACTGCCAGCAAGTATCATCATACAGTAACCCCTCTGTAGTATTGTGGAAGAATGTAGGGGTGGACCATGTGGTCCTATATTAAAAAGATATGATTCTGGTCAAGGCGTCAGTGCACCCAGATATTGTGCCTTTCATGGCAGCTAGTGCCTTCACACCGTAACCCTTTTGTGGTATTGTGGAAGAGTGCAGGGTTGGACCCTGCGGTTCAAAAAATTAAAATGATATAAATCTGGCACAGGCGTCAGTGCAGCCAAATATTGCGCCTTTCATGGCAGCAAGTGCATTCATACCATAACCCTTTTGTGGTATTGTGGAAGAGTTCAGTGCTGGAGGTTTTGTGAATGCAGAAGACATCCCCGATCTATTCCGTTACGTCAGCATCAGGGGGTTGATAGCTGCTGATCCAGGACTGATTCATTTTTATAAATGTCAGCCGGTCTACAGAGTCGGTGGACAGACGCACTCTTTTGTCTGTGACAAAACCTCCAGCGGCACTGAACGTCCTTTCAGAAAGCACGCTGGAGGAAGGGCAACCTAGTAGCTGCATAGCATATTGGATAAGTTCTGGCCAGTGATCCAATCTCAACACCCAGTAAGCCAGTGGATCATCTGCTGGAAAGGTATCCAGGTCTGCCCTTGCCCCTAGGTAGTCCTGCACCATATGGTGAAGACGCTGGCAATGGGTGCCTACATTTGACATCCCTGGGCGTCGTGGACTAAAAAAATAAAAAAATGCATCAGTCAAGCGGCTCTGGCCTTCACCACTATTCCTCTGATCATCCGCAGCCTCAGAAGCACTTGTGTCAGCACTTGGTAATCTACCAGTTCCTGGAAAGGTGTTACACAAGTGTCGCTTTAGAGCGTCCTCAAGTTTTTTCATCCTGTGCTCCCTCTGTGCGGGCAGGATGAGCTCTGCAACTTTACCCTTGTATCGTGGATCAAGAAGGGTTGCCAACCAGTAATGATCCCTCTCCTTGATAGCACGAATCCTGGGGTCCTTTAGCAGGCTTTGCATTATTAGGGAGCCCATGTAGCGTAGGTTGGAGGTGGCATTAGCTTCCGAGTCTTCCTGGTCAATGAGGATGACCGTATCGTGCACTTCCTACTCCCAGCCACGCACTAGCTCTTCTGTTTCTGGGCACACGAAACCCTCTCTTGAGGAATCCCCACCTTCAATGCCCCCACTACTTAAATATTCCTCCTCTTCCTCCTCTGTCTGATCTGAGTAGGACCCGCTGGAATGCTGTCTGCGGAAAGACTGGGGACTTGAGAGCTAGGGAAGGCCTCCTCTTCCTCCCGCTGCTCTGCCTCTAGAGCCACATCTATAATTCCCCGCAGAGTGTGCTCCAGCAGGAACACTAAAGGAATTGTGTCACTGATGCATGCACTGTCCCTGCTCACCATCCTCGTTGCCTCCTCAAATGGTGACAGTACAGGTGACAGTACAGTGCATGCATCCTTGATCATCAGCCACTGCGGGGGGGGGGAAACAAGTTGACCTGAACCTGTCCTTGTGCCCTACTCACACAGATACTCGTTGATGGCCCTCTGCTGCTTGTGCAGACGCTGCAGCATTGCTAATGTCGAGTTCCACCTGGTGGGCATGTCACAGATCAGATGGTTTGTGGGAAGGTGGAATTCTCTTTGAATTTTTGATGGAAATGACCGTCTGAAGTGGCTGCAGACTTTTCTGGCCTGGCTGAGAAGCTCTGGCAGCCCTGGGTACTTGGTTAGGAAATGCTGTACCACTAGATTTAGGACGTGTGCTAGGCATGGTACATGCGTCAATTTACCCTTGCGTAGGGCGGAGAGAAGGTTGCTGCCATTATCAAAGACGATCATTCCCAGCTCAAGCTGGCGTGGTGTTGAACCATCTCTGCACCTGGCCCTGCAGAGCTGACAGAATTTCTGGCCCGGTGTAGCTCCTGTCCCCTAAACAAACCAGCTCAAGCACAGTATGGCTTCTTTTTGCTTGAGCCATTGCGTAGACCCTGTCAGGCATCGGATTAACTGCCACTTCGCCAGAGACAGAGAAGGAGGAGGAGGAGGAGGAGGGAGAGGTGGTGGTGGTGGAGCAGACAGACCTCATACAAGCAGCTTTCTGGAGGCGTTGTGGATGAACAAGCTCCAGCACAGAGCCCCGTCTTGGATCCCTGCCAGCTGCAATCAGAGTTACCCAGTGTGCCGTGAAGGAAATGTAACGACCCTGTCCATGCTTGCTGGACCACGTGTCTAAAGTCACATGCACCTTGTTGCTGACTGCCTTTCCCAATGACTGGATAACATTGTCTTCCACGTGCTGGTATAGTGCTGGAATGGCCTTGCGTGAAAAGTAATGGCGTTTTGGAACCTGCCACTGTGGTACAGCACATTCAGCAAATTCACGGAAGGGAGCAGAGTCCACCAGCTGGAAAGGCAGCAGCTGCAATGCGAGTAATTTTGCTAAACTGGCATTTAGATGCTGTGCTTGGGGATGGTTGGGACTATATTTTTTCTTACGCTGCAGCAGCTGCGGCAACGTAATCTGACTGCGTAAATCTTCAGCTGCTGGGAGGATGTCACATTGTGAGGAAGGACCTGGTACATCCATTACTGTAGCATCATCCCTGTCAGTGGAGGTTGTAGGCAATGACATTTATTTGCAAAGGATTTTACCAGGAAGGATACATTGAGATTTCTCTCGTTTTCAAGTATGTCCTGGGTTCAAGAACATTGAGTGGTTACAGAAATACAAAGTAATAAAATGCAAGATATTAAAAACAAAACACAAAAATACAGATTAACATATCATGGGAAGGGCTAGAACCTTGGGTTAATTAGGGTGATTTGCAAAGTGGAAGCAGCTGCAAAGTAAGCTACAAATTTCAGACCAGCACTGGGTGGGTGTGTGGATGGATGGGGAGGGAGGGAAGGACAGCAGCGTCCAAACGCAAGCGCTGTGGCAGTGGATGATATGAACTAGCTTCAGGTCTGTAGGAGAAAGAGGTCATAGAATCAGGGCATGTGGTCTGTTGAGGGAAAGCATATTTTACGACATGGCAGGACATACAGTGGGGGTAGAGACAAATGAGGAGGAGGAGGACCTACGCAAAGTTTTGCGCCAACGGGATGTATGGCGGGTGGTCATATGTCGCCTCAAGCACGTGGTACCCAAGTGTCCGGTGTTTATCCCACGCTTCAGCCTCCTCTGACATAGATTACAAATAGCAACGATGGGGTCTGCTGCACATTTCTTAAAGAATTCCCAGACAGCAGAGTTCCTGCATGTGTTCTTTGAGACAACAGCGCTCTGCACCGGAGCAGCTCTGACATCTGATGCCTTGGACTGGCTAGTGATATGGTTGGTCACAGAGGATGTTGTGCCTCGTGTTTGCTGTGCCTCCTCCTCCCCCTCCTCCTCCTCACTTGATTCCTCAGTTCGATCTGGCACCCAGGTGGAGTCAGTGACCTCATCATCAATGTCATCTTCACCCCCTATCTCCTCGTCACTGGAGCCAACTTGGCAGTATGCTGCAGCTGCTGGGGCAACATGAGTGCCAGTTATTTGTGTCATCACTGGCACCCCCTTCCTCTAGGTTGATTATACTCCCTTGCTCAACCTCAGAGATTGAATCAGAGCACTGTACTTGCTGCGCATCCTCAAGCAGCATGTCACTCTCATTGTAGTCAAACAATTCAGCTGACTCCTCCGTGTGTGATAGCGAGGCTACGGCAGGAGTAGCTGTGGACATGGAGGCTGCATTAGATGCTTTGGCAGCTGAGGTGGACTGTAAAGCACTAGAAGCCTGGCTGGCAGAGGACTCGGAGGATGAGGATGGCCTGGCTAGCCAATCCACCAAATCCTCTCTATGTTGCTGCAGGTTAAGAAGACGGCCAACACCAGTTATATAGGACAAGCGTGCCCCTGCGGTGATGCACCACATCCACCACGACCAGAGGCACAGCTTCCCGACACAGGGGCTGCTTGCCCTCTTATCTGTGTCTGGGAGCGTCTGCCTGTCCTTTTAGTTCTTTCAGACATGGTGAGTGATATATAGATTAAATATATACAGAATTCTGATTCAACTCTGGTATAAAGATTTACAGAACTCTGGTATAAATCAGTGAGACCCTTTGATGGGTGGCAGTGAAACCTCCTATAAATCAGTGAGACCCTTTGATGGGCGGCAGTGAAACCTCCTATAAATCAGTGAGACCCTTTGATGGGTGGCAGTGAAACCTCCTATAAATCAGTGAGACCTTTTGATGGGTGGCAGTGAAACCTCCTATAAATCAGTGAGACCCTTTAATGGGTGGCAGTGAAACCTCCTATAAATCAGTAAGACCCTTTGATGGGTGGCAGTGAAACCTCCTTTAAATCAGTGAGACCCTTTGATGGGTGGCAGTGAAACCTCTTATAAATCAGTGAGACCCCTTGATGGGTGGCAGCCAGTGAGAACACACGGATTATAACAATTCCCAAATATTTTGTAGAAATTAGTGACCCCAAAAATACTGCGTGGTACTGGCTGTGTGACAAGACACAGATCACCTCAATTCACAAATGTTTTAAAGAAATTAGTGAGCCCCAAAATACTGCGTGGTACTGGCTGTGTGACAAGACACAGAAGATCACCTCAATTCACAAATGTTTTAAAGAAATTAGTGACCCCCAAAATACTGCATGGTACTGGCTGTGTGACAAGACACACATCACCTCAATTCACAAATGTTTTAAAGAAATTAGTGAGCCCCAAAAAAACTTGCTGGCACAGTGACAAGACACACATATCAATTCCCTGATATTTTGTAGAAATGAGACCCCCCAGACCCCCCCAGTAGCGTGGCAGACCGGCAGTAACAACACACAACAATCTCCTCTGAAATGCGTGCAGAATCGGCGCGTGGAAACGTTATATAGTGTGCTGCGGGACTTAGCTCTGTGAGCCCATGATTGGGCAAAATTTGCCCAATCAGGACTCTGAGCGGTGATTGGCATACTGTTGAACCTGTCTTGCACCAGACCTGTGGGCAGGTGCAAGGCTGTAGCCAATTACGACCTTCAGGCCAGTGGGAAAATGCATTGTGGGCCATTGTGATGCATTGTGGACTTGAACATGCGCCGAACACCCGGAAATGTTCAGAGTTCACGATCTACCCGAACAGGCTAAGTTCGGGCCGAACTCCGAACTGTCCAAACCCAAACCGCTCATCCCTAATTATTAGCTATTGGATAAAAATGGGAATATTTTTAACATTGAAACCTATGGTGTTCGCCTGAATAAACCTGACAAATGAAAATACCGGACATCAGGACATTTCTCTGCTGTTCGGTGTCTCTGAACAGATTAACCATTACTTCTCTATGGAGACTTTCACTGCCTTCGAACAGGCACCGTACTTGCTGTCAGTTTGATAAAATTCAGGTGTGAGCATATCACAGAGCTCCACAGCAATAAACCACACAGTAATGTGCGCCGTCTATTATGAGCATTCAGAGTAATATGGGAGTACTGAATTATGAGTAAGAGTAGTTTAAAAAAATCTGTAAAATTTGGGGGAGGGGGGTGACACCATAAGTTGCCGCACCGGGTGACACCAACCCTAGTGACGCCACTGCATTAACCATTTCATTGCCTGAACACGATTCAAACCCGGAGGTGGCTGACATCTTGGATGTTAGCCAAGCCTCCGGGTCACCCCCCACACACTGACATACTCACCATATGTGTGAGGACGTCAGTGGACCAGTTAATTCCCTAGCTGCCAAGTGGAGATATGGGGATTGTTTGGATCTCTGTATCTCCCGATCCGTGACAGCTAGAGGGTCATGTTTGATATCCTTGGAGACACCTTTCCAATGATACCAAATATGACCAGGTTTGTTGTAAAATAAAATAATAATAAAAAAAATTGTCTAGGGGTTTAATTAAATAGGACTTAAGCTGTCATCTAAAAATGGTGAGCATAAAACGGTCAAAATGAGCTCAGCGCACAGAGGTGAAATGGCTCAGCAGTGAAGGGGTTAAAAAGCAAAAACATGTAAAAAAAATTGGGTATTTCTAATCTCAAGACAAAATTTCTAAACTATTTAGCCAGGGTCTTTTTTGGCATTTCTAGATTTTGGGGATTACATTTTGAAAATAGTGTTTTTTCTATTTTTTTCATTATATTTCATATTTGTTTATAGTAAATTATAAGATATGATAGAAATAATGGTATCTTTAGAAAGTCCATTTAATGGCGGGGAAAACGGTGTATAATATGGGTGGGTTGTATAAACGAGTAAGAGGAAAATTTGACCTGAACACAAACAGCGCAGAAACGTAAAACAGCAGACAGACTTTTGTAAATCTGCCCGGTCACTATGGGGTTAAAGATGCAACGCTCTTACAGTGTCTCTTTTTTTTTACAGTTTTATCTCAGTGTTGTAATAATTTGCCCACTTGAGCTGTACACTGTATAACCATTGTTCATTCTAAAAATGTAGAACATGATGATGTGTTAGGTATATTGATATCAAACAGATAATCTCCAATCTGGATACTCTAATAAACCAAAACATGTCTGAACATGACTTTGACTGGTGCTCTGATATGAGCTCTTTGCTTTGGAGCTGTCATGGCCAGTAGAGGGAGCAACCTGGAACTCTACTAGATCCTTTCTCCTATTCTCAGTTCATGCAAGGTAACGGTACAGCCTGCAAAATGTCACGCAATAAAAATTAAATCCTTTACACAGTGTTACAATGGCAAACTACTTTTAAGTTTCAATAGTAACATCTAATTCACGATGATCAATTTTCATTCCCATTAACTTGTGAATGTGAAAGTGATTTTGAGTGCACATGACTGATACGTTTTTTTAGGTTTATCATGAATACTGAAAAGAAAATGTTCTAGGTATTTTACTTATTTACTTTCATTAATCTTTTCGAATAGAAATAGTACTATGAATATAATAGCCCATGCTGGAGTTTTCATACCCTTATTCCTAACCTAATTGTTAACAGAGAGTCACTAAGGGGACTCCCTCTTACCCCTGTTACCAGCTCTATTCCTGTATTACCAGCTCTCTGTTACAAGCCCTATTCCTGTGTTACCGGCTCTATTTTTGTATTACCAGCTCTCTGTTACCAGCTCTATTCCTTTATTACCAGCTCTCTGTTACCAGCTCTATTCCTGTAATACCAGCTTTGTGTGACCAGCTCTATTCCTGTATTACCAGCTCTCTGTTACCGGCTCTTTTCCTGTATTAGCGGCTCTCTGTTCCAGCTCTATACCTTTATTACCAGCTCTCTGTTACCAGCTCTATTCCTGTAATACCAGCTCTGTGTTACCGGCTCTATTCCTGTATTACCAGCTCTCTGTTACCATCTCTATTCCTGTGTTACCGTCTCTATTCCTGTATTACCGGCTCTGTTCCTGTAATACCAGCTCTGTTACCGGCTCTATTTCTGTATTACCAGCTCTATTGCTGTGTTACCAGTTCTCTTTTCCAGCTCTATTCCTGTGTTACCAGCTCTATGCCAACTGAGTCATGAACAGTGACTAGTAATAAAACTAAAAGTATTTTTAATTTTTTTAACACTTTACATGGTTAGTTCCTGATCTTGTTTCTACAATACCTCATTTAACCTCTGTGTACAGTAGTGGAGATGCAGTGACGATACCGAGGTCTAAACGATTCCTGCTTTGCTGCAGAATATTATTTAGTGCTGCTGGCCCTTACATTTTTGATAACAGGGTGCATAATAATGCACTGCATTATCTCCGTCATACTTGCTCCCAGCATGGGAATTGAGGAGTTGAGTTATTGCAGCGGCATCGTTTGCTTTATAAACGAAAGACGGATAAACCCAATGTGTTAGATTTGTTTTGTATCCCTGGAAGGCCAGACTATGGTCTTTCAAACATCACTTCATATGATCTCGTGAAGTGGGAGATACCGGGGTCCAACTGACCCTTGCCTCCACTAATAGATCCTGGCCTGTAAGGGGCTTAACTAATATCATGACATCTCTGCCCACTGGAGTTTCCCCTGAATTAGCTACACACTCTGTTGGTCATTTTGAGGAATGGGGGTCACGATCATCGCTGAATCTGTAGGCAGGTGAGTTGATTGCATATAACGGGGAAACCAAAGTCTCTCATACGTCATCCACAGCAAATGGGTATTTAATTTTATGTGTTCAGACTGTGATTTATTTTTTTTCTTTCGCCCCATGACAGTAAATACTTTGGGTTATTGTAATGTATTATGGACAGTAAATTGTGACTCCAGAAATATACATTTATAAAAGGGAAATAGGTACATGGAAAGAATCTGAAAATGAGGAGCAAGAAAACATTTTAGCATGTCTTGACATTTCACCAATTAGTCATCTAACCTTCCCATGTGAATGGGGCCCTGCCATTTGTAGACTACGTTTTCTTCGTGAGATGTTGAGATACCACTGGGAACTGGGTTAAGAACAGTAATTATTCATTTGAACACTGGGCGGTGGCAGAATTTATAAGCGTGTGGAAATGGAAGCAAAGCCTATTAATCATTTCATTGAAAAAAACTCACCCACAAAAATGTGTATGGCTTTTGCATTTAGATAAACATTAGTGTTACATAAATTATGGGGCAAATATACAGGTGAAACCCTGAAGGATCAAAATTATCATAATCATGTCCAGGGCTGCAGCACATCAGGTCTATCTTCTAATTAGGCCGTTAGTATTGGAAGTGAAATGTTAATGATTGTGGGCTCATTTAAAATTATGAAGGGGCTGCTTGCTATTACTATTACCACTTGACTTGTACAGACCCCTGTTGCACTTTCAATTTTTTTTTGGCCTGGATAAGGTAAGGAAGCGAGACAAAGGCAGGGCAAACTAGAATTTGGACAGATTAACAAGACAGAGATACAGAAGGCAACACACCAGGAGACACGAGACAGCATGAGCAACACCTGAGGAAAAAAGAGCCAACCAGGCCCTAATCACCCCACACCACAGTTGGGGATAAAAGGGCAATATCAAAGCATACATAAACCATATGAAAAAAAAAATGAAAAAATAAAAATAGTTATATATCCTTTATTAATAAATCCAAGACACATGGATACACTAACAACACATATCACACCACTGCATAATGAATCAAGAGAACTTAACACACCTTAGTATAAACAATGTGTCTATAGGGATACGAAGTCTGTTACTCCCAATTCTCTATACTATGGCGCACTGGAGAAAAAAATCTACATGAACCAATCCTCATATATTTAGCAATTTTAGACTAGTGTAGAAACCTTTATCCTCCTACATTAAAATACAAAAAAATAAATAAATAATGCAATAATAAATATGGTTATAGTGGAAAATTTAAACTCAATCACTGGTCCCAGGCCCTGCCCATGACACAATGGTAAAACAAGCCATAATTAGCCCCAAAAAATAGACCACAATCAATCCACAAGGACAGATATCATTCTCATTAACACCAAAAACAATCTAGCCAATAAATATAGCTAATACAGGCTCCACATCGATCTCAGCACATATACAACTCGCTATACCTCGGTAGTAATAGCTTGTTTTGTTGTTTTTGACGCAAGACAGCAGACAGGCAGGACAGGAAAAGGGCTTGCTGGGTGCAGGCAGGAACACAGAGAAAGCATAGGGCATGGCTTGAGGCTTTAAGGGGACACGGCTGGAGGCTTAGAGGGAACACAGCAGGAGGCTCAGGAGACTGAGTGAACACAGCAATAGGCTCTGGAAAACAGCTTAAGGATTGGGGATCAAGAGGCTGGGAGGTGGGAAGGCTTCTTACAGAGCAACTTACACCAAGTTTTAGGCAATGCTGAATCAATACCCTCTGGGAGCTCCACTTTTATATAGGAATTCACAGGGCTGGTGGGGGCATCTGTGGCTGCTTGCAGGAGACCAAGAGAGCTATTTCTAGTCCTGGGCGGGATGAAACACCAGGAAAAGGACTGGCAGGGAATTCAGGGCAGAGCAGCACTGATCTGGGCCTTCCTGCGGTAGCGGCGATATGTGCCGTGACAGTAGCCATCCTAGGTACTCTTCTGATCCATGCGCAAGCTCACAGCCTGGATAGAAATCATGGTGTATATCCCACATGAACAAAAGAGGCAGACCAAATCTGGTGACATAAGTACCTACCTGTGCTTACAGTTGGGAAAACTCTAAAAAGGGTACGGGAGCCCTAATGTGCTTGTAAATAGGGATGAGCTGTTCGGTTAGATTGGTTCGGAGTTCGCATAGAACATAGCCTGTTCGCATGTTCGCGAACTATGAACATTTCCGCATGTCCGCCTCGTGTTCGCCCACAATGCACCACAATGGACCACAATGCACTTTTCCACTGGCCTGAAGCTTGTAATTGGCTACAGCCTTGCACCTTACCACAGGTCAGGTGCAAGACAGGTTCAAGACTATGCCAATCTCGGCTCAGAGTCCTGATTGGGCAAATTTTGACAATCATGGGCTCACTGAGCTAAGCCCCGCAGCACACTATATAAGGTTTCACACAGCGCTTCAGCACGCGTTTGAGAGGAGATTGTTGTTGTGTTAGTGTGTGTTCTCACTGCCAGTCTACCACCAGCTACTGGGGGGTCTCTGGGGGGTCTCATTTCTACAAAATATCTGGGAATTGTTCTATTCTGTGTGTTCTCACTGACACCCAGTATTTTGGGGGTCAGTAATTTCTACAAAATATTTTGGAATTGAGGTAATGTGTGTCTTGTCACTGCCAGTGCCACGCAGTATTTTGGGGGTCAGTAATTGCTACAAAATATTTGGGAATTGAGGTAATGTGTGTCTTGTCACTGCCAGTGTCACGCAGTATTTTGGGGTTCAGTAATTGCTACAAAATATTTGGGAATTGAGGTAATCTGTGTCTTGCCAGTGCAACGCAGTATTTTGGGGGTCAGTAATTGCTACAAAATATTTGGTAATTGAGGTCATCTGTATCTTGTCACTGCCACCCAGAATTTTGGGGGGGTCAGTAATTTCTACAAAATATTTGGGAATTGAGGTAATGTGTTGTCTTGTCACTGCCAGTGCCACGCAGTATTTAGGGGGTCAGTAATTGCTACAAAATATTTGGGAATTGAGGTAATGTGTGTCTTGTCACTGCCAGTGCCACGCAGTATTTTGGGAGTCAGTAATTTCTACAAAATATTTGGGAATTGAGGTGATCTGTGTCTTGTCACTGCCACCCAGTATTTTGGAGGTCAATAATTGCTACAAAATATTTGGGAATTGAGGTAATGTGTGTCTTGTCACTGCCAGTGCCACGCAGTATTTTGGGGTCAGTAATTGCTACAAAATATTGGGAATTGAGGTAATCTGTGTCTTGTCACTGCCAGTGCCACAGTATTTTGGGGTCAGTAATTGCTACAAAATATTTGGTAATTGAGGTCATCTGTGTTTTGTCACTGCCACCCAGAATTTTGGGGGGGGGGTCAGTATTTTCTACAAAATATTTGGGAATTGAGGTGATCTGTGTCTTGTCACTGCAACCAGCAACTATTTTGGGGGGTCAGTAATTTCTACAAAATATTTGTGAATTGAGGTAATGTGTGTCTTGTCACTGCCAGTGCCACGCAGTATTTTGGGGGTCAGTAATTTCTACAAAATATTTGGGAATTGAGGTGATCTGTGTCTTGTCACTGCCACCCAGTATTTTGGGGGTCAATAACGGCTACAAAATATTTGGGAATTGAGGTAATGTGTGTCTTGTCACTGCCAGTGCCACGCAGTATTTTGGGGTTCAGTAATTGCTACAAAATATTTGGGAATTGAGGTAATCTGTGTCTTGTCACTGCCAGTGCCACGCAGTATTTTGGGGGTCAGTAATTGCTACAAAATATTTGGTAATTGAGGTCATCTGTGTATTGTCACTGCCACCCAGAATTTTGGGGGGGTCAGTAATTTCTACAAAATATTTGGGAATTGAGGTAATGTGTGTCTTGTCACTGCCAGTGCCACGCAGTATTTTGGGGTTCAGTAATTGCTACAAAATATTTGGGAATTGAGGTAATCTGTGTCTTGTCACTGCCAGTGCCACGCAGTATTTTGTGGGTCAGTAATTGCTACAAAATATTTGGTAATTGAGGTCATCTGTGTATTGTCACTGCCACCCAGATTTTGGGGGGGTCAGTAATTTCTACAAAATATTTGGGAATTGAGGTAATCTTTGTCTTGTCACTGCAACCAGCAACTATTTTGGGGGGTCAGTAATCTCTACAAAATATTTGGGAATTGAGGTAATCTTTGTCTTGTCACTGCCACCAGGAACTATTTTGGGGGGTCAGTAATTTCTACAAAATATTTGGGAATTGAGGTGATCTGTGTCTTGTCACTGCCACCAGCAACTATTTTGGGGGGTCAGTAATTTCTACAAAATGTTTGTCACTGTTGCCAGCTATCAGGAGGTCCTATCAGGGGGTCTCACTGACTTGTAGCAGATTTCTGCGAATTGTAATTTGTGTCTTGTCACTGGCACCCATCAAGGGGTCTCACTGATTTCGCTGTCTGGGAGTTCTTTAACCCTTTCACTGCTGAGGACGTGTGGGGAAAGTCCTCATTGAATCCTAAGGAATGATAGGGGTGGAGATAGGGGGTTCCTTTGAACCACGATATCTCCCGACTGTTGGCAGCTAGAGGGTCATGTTTGTTATCATTAGAAAGGCCAGAGCATGGCCTTTCCAATGATACCAAACACGACCATGTTTAAAGTAAAGAAGAAAAATTAGACCCAAAATTGCTCAGCAGTGAAGGGGTTAAAGTTTCTGCAAATGTTTCAATTTGCAGTCCTTTAATGGGATTGGTTGGCATGTCTGACTCCTAGATGGTTATTGGCTGGGGATTCAAACCAGGCTCCTGGATGGTGATTAGTTGGAGTTCTAGAACTATGTGATGTCACAATTTTCCTATAAAAAGGCCTTCCAGTGCAGTAGATGCTTCAGGGGTGTGATGATTCTCACGCTGCCCATTAAGTCTCATGCCCTGACCGGCCTTTGGTAGTCTTTGGGCTTGGCGTTCAAGATGAACACCTAAATAAACTGGTTAAAAAATAGACTTATAAATATTAAAAACAAAAATAGAAACATTTAATTCCTCCTCCTCCTCCTCTCTCTCCTATATAAATATATATACTGTATTCATGTATATACGCTATAATTATAAAATTTAGCTAAGTATGACGGTAAGTTAGAATTTTAATAAAGGACTCAGAGGCGAGTATTGCATTCCCTTTTCTTGCTTTTAATATAGCAGCAAACATAAATGTCGAAAATAACACAGACATTTAAACAAAATATTTGGTAACAATGGAGTATTCTAACCCCCCTTTCCCAGTGAGACAGTCCAGTACTCTGCTAGCCTATATATACATCCAGCTTCCCACCTTTGCTCCCTCTTTTCTTTGCTTGTTAACAACGGATCCACAGGCACAGAGAAACATGAGGAAAAACGATCCATCCGGACCTCGAAGACAGGAACCGCCACCAGATGAAGCTTAACATCTCACTGAGCTGAAATCAAAAGGAAGAAGTGAGAAACCAACGCGTGATAGAGAACGCGAGCAAAACCTAGAGTCCGCCCTGGGAGGGCAGGGTGGGAAATACTCGCCTCTGAGTCCTTTATTAAAATTCTAACTTACTGTCATACTTAGCTAAATTTTATAATTTTAATACAAGGTCTCAGAGGCTCCTATTGCAAGTTCAAAGCTGATCCATAAGAGCAGACGACCAATGAACTATTGGCTTAAAATAAAAGGTCCGAAAAGTGGTCTCACGAGACCAATCCGCCGACCTGAGCAGATCCTCCAAACGTCAACCCGCCACCATAGCCGAAGACGCCGTGGCGCTGCGAACAGAGTGTGCCCCAAACCTATTCACATCCACTCCCGCCAGTGCCAACAACCACTTCAACCAACGTGCCAGCGTAGTGGAACCGACCGCGGCATGAGGAGAGCGATACGAAATAAATAGCGGCGACACCCCTGGAGAACGCAGCGCGATCGTACGGTTCTCAAAAACTTGTAAGCACGCCACCGGACATAAGGCAGGTTGAGCCGGAAACGCCGGATAAAACACTGACGTTAAAGACGTTTTAGTACGACGAGAGACATCGAAACGAACCCCTTCTGGAACAAAGGATCTGACCTGAAAATCCAGAGCCCTGACATCCCCTACTCTTTTACACGAAACAAGGCAGAGGAGGGCCAATAGCTTGGCCGAGATCTGTCTCAAGGAGAGATTCTCATTAGACGGCCATGCCATTAAGAACGTGAGCAACATAGCGACATCCCATGTCTCCGAATATCGAGGGAGCGGAGGTCTTGAACATCTAATGCCTCTCAGTAAACGACAGACCAAGGGATGTTTGCCCACAGGGGTTCCTAAGAAACCCTCGTGATAAACCGAGAGGGCCGACCTATAAACATTAAGAGTCCTATACGCTCTACCCTCGTCAAAACATTCTGAAAGGAAGTTCAGGATGTAGTGTAGAGGGGCTCGAAAGGGATCCTGATCCCTCGACACACACCAAACAGACCACTGGGCCCAGGCCGAGTCATAGCAGGACAAGGTGCCCGGGGCCCATGCTGCCCGTAGTAGAGCTCTAGCTCGGACCGAAACCCCTCCGGTCGTCCCGGACGTCCCGAGACCAAAGAGATTAGGACCGGGCACGTGCCCTGAGATAACAGCGGGTGGGGCTGTCCCATCCCGTCCACCAGTAGATCCGGAAGATCCGTCAGTAAGCGCGGGACATCCACCAGGAGTTCCAGTAGCAGAGGAAACCAAGGTTGGTTGGGCCAGATTGGAGCCACTAGAACCAACTCCGCCTCCTGCATCCGGATCTGGTGTAACGTCCGAGAAATTAGTTGAAATGGGGGAAACACATAATGCCGAGGACCCCCCCAGTTCTGCAGAAAGGCGTCCGTGGCTAGGGCCATGGGGTCCGGACGCCAACTGTAAAACTGGGGTAGCTGATTGTTGAGCCGGGAGGCGAATAGATCTATTTGAAATGGACCCCATAACTCCGACACACTTGTAAAAGTTGACGAGTGTAAACGCCAATCCCCGGAGTCTTTCGTGTGTCTCGAACTCCAGTCTGCTAAGAGGATCGACACACCCGGAATGAATTGGGCCTGAACCACTATTCCTCTCTGGAAGCACCAGTCCGAGTCGTGTCGCCATCCCGGTGAGGAGAGAGGAACGAGGTCCCCCCAGAGCGTTTATGTATCTGACAGCTGGAAAGTTGTCCATCCGCAGAAGGACGGACAGCCGATCCAGCGGTTTCAGAAAACTCTGTAAGGCGAATAGGCCTGCCAACAATTCTAGACCGTTGATATGGAAACTCACTTCTTGGGGGGACCATGGGCCCCCCGTCAACAAATTCACGCACCTTGCTCTCCAACCTGAAAGGCATGCATCCGAATCTATCATCACCGAAGGCTGGGGAACTGTAATAGGTCTGCCGTTGCAGGATCGGAGGTTCCCGATCCACCAATGGAGATCCTCTCTCACTCCCTCTGTGAGTTGCACCTGATCTGAGTAATCGAATCCCTTCCTTAGGAAAAGGGCCATCAGGCGTTGGAGGGCCCGATAGTGGAGAGGTGCAGGATGCACCGCCAATTTCGTAGCCGCCAATAGCCCTATGACCCGTGAGAGCTCTCGCAGTGTCGGAGAGGCACTGGCGAGAAGTGCACGGATCTCTTTCAAAATGGCCTTGCCTTTGTGAACCGGCAGTTTGAGTGTCATCTGAATGGGATGTACCATGAGACCCAAAAATTCCAGATACCTGACTGGATGAAGAATAGATTTCTCTTTGTTCACCAGAAATCCCAATTCTTGCAACAGAGTGATTGTCTGATGAATTTGGATTACAAGGAGTTGTGGAGACTCCGCCTTCAGAAGTATGTCGTCCAGGTAAATGATGAGACGTACCCCTTGAGATCTGAGATGACTCACCACTGGTTTCAGCAGCTTGGTGAAGCACCAGGGTGCCGAAGACAGCCCGAATGGGAGGCACCGAAAACGCCATGTGACGTTGTTCCAATGGAAACAGAGGAACTTTCTGGATTCCTCTGCCATAGGAACCGTCAGATAGGCGTCCTTCAAATCTATCTTTGCTAACCAGTCTCCTTGATGAAGGACGTCTTTCAATAAGTGTAAGCCCTCCATCTGGAAATGGTTGTAAACCACCGACAGATTCAGATCTCTCAGGTTGAGCATGGGTCGACTTCCCCCACCCTTCTTGGGTACCAGGAATAGATTGCCCAGAATTTTTTTCTCTTGTGTAGACCGTTCTATAGCCCCCTTTCGTAAAAGGTCTGAGACCTCCTCCTCTATTAATACCCTTTCTGCTTCCGAGAAAGTCATCGGAGGGGGAAAGGATCGTTGAACGGGAGCAGAAATGAAATCTATGTGAAAACCCTTCACCGTGTCTAACACCCAAACATCTGATGTGATCTTTCGCCAGCGTGTTAGACATGAACATAAACGACCTCCCACTTGAACCTCCGAAGGAAGAATCAACAAACGGTGTACCTTGATATCTGTATCTGGAACTGCGTCCACCCCGGTAACCTCGGAAGTTTCAAAAACCTCTGGCACGCCAGGGTCTTGAACGTGATGGGAAAAAGTTGGCAACTCTGGTCTCAGATTGTGAGGCGTCATATGCCACTGACCCTCTTGACGCGTCGTACGCCACGGAGCCTGTAAATTGGCGGGAGATGCCCGCTGATCCGCGGCTGGCAGCGCGACCCCTGACCCTGCCGGCCCTAGCGAAAACACCTGCTGTAAAGACTTTTTTAATAGATGTCGTGACTTTCTCCATCGTGGTGAACGCCCCAGTGTATTCGGACATGTCACGTAGGAACCCCGGGCCAAATAACCATCCTTGTGCTTTTGCACCCAATTCATTGTCCGCCACTGCCGCCAGTTGCGAATCCATCTTTAATAAAATGCATTTGCGACGTTCTGTCGCCAGGGCTGAGTTAGTGTTCCCCACAAAACTCAGAGCCCTTTGCACCCAGTTCGTCACGTCATAAGGGTCTAGTGTAGCATCTGCCAACTTTGCTTGTTCCGCAACATCTAGGAGTTTGGCTAGTGGGCCAATCACATCTAAAAGCTTGTCTTGGCAGTTTTTAAATGCTAAATCAATTCCTCTATTTTGAGACCAGCCTTTATTTGCTACAAATTTTATGAATTTTTTATCAACGTCAGGGGTCAAGCACGTTTTCCCTACGGTTGTAGGTCGGGGACACTCTGCTCTCATTCTGTTTCTGGTGGTTTTATCCAACGGTTTACGCACTCTCGCATCAACCCAAGCTTCCACATGTGGGGTGAGGGTCCATTCAGTGGAGCGAGGGTGGGACAGATTTTCCCGGGGTAAACATGGGATTACCCATAGGGTCATAAATAGGTCCAGATTTATCAGACCTTTGATGGGGTGTAATAGGTATATCAGAAAATTCCTCATCTGAGGCATACACTTCTAAAGTGTCTTCTCTGTTTTCCTCCCCTGAGAAGGGGGGATTATCTTGTCCACTGGAGGTGGAAGGGCGTTCGTGTGAGTGGGAAGATTCATAGCGCTTAACTCGCTTAGCAGAATCAGACTCCACATGGTGCGTTTTTTGATTGCGCTTTTTTGGCAAGAGTGTCCCCGGCATAGACTCCCTGGGCAGTGTCACGGGGATGCCAGCCCCTCCAGCCCTGCGCATTTCGTTTTTATTGGGCTGTTTCCCCATGGTTAGGGGAGAATCAGGGGGCCTCACCTCGGTGAGTACAGTTATCTGGATGAACCAGGGCAGCATCAGATTTAACCTCCAAAATTGCATCCCTAAGGGATTGGGGGAAAGAAGTAGAAAGGGCTGACACAGCTTTAAATACAGCGTTTTCAATTGATGACTGAATATGGGGTTCTAAGTTGAGTTTAGGAGGAATGGGGTCAGCAGGGTCAGCAGCTCTAGAGCCCGATGGGGTACCAGCCTTGTCATGGTGATTATCCAGCTGTGAGGAGCAGTCTTCCGAATCAGTGTCCCTTTCGGGGAAGAATCCTTAGGCTAGGGTCAGACGAATGCATTTTTCACGTTGTCCGTGAAAAAGTGCGTTCGAACGAATGGACGTATTTTTTCACGGAATACGCGATAGCGGTCATACGATGCGCATTTTCGTCCGTGATTTTGTACGGATCATCAATAAAACACTTTTTGCGTCTGGACATTATGTTGGCCGGACGTGTGCAGCGTCTGACGATTCCCAATCACGCAAACACGCCGCTATGCGGCCGCAGCACACTCTGTACGTCAGTAGTAGCGGTTTGACGTTCTAGAAAAAATGCGTTCGTTTGCCACTTGCGTTGCTCGGACGAACTTTCGTGCGGCCGTTCGTCGTATGTTCCCCGGCATTGGACGTCATTTGCTGCTAGCACGGCCGTGATTTCGTGCGGCTAAACGCACTTTAAAACAGCTTTCGTCTGACCTTAGCCTTAGCCACCAAGCGAGGAGCTGACTTAGAACGCGGCATTCTCTTAGGCAACGTGATGCAACACTAAAATGCCGGCGGAACTAAGTGTGCGAAGTACCGCGCATGCGCCCCGCCCCTAGCAACGGCTTCCGCCGCGAGGAAATAAGCCCACAAGTAAATATGCAAATAACTCTGCAAAAACCTGTTTTAACTGTTCCCACAGTGAAGGGAAGGCTACCAACACCTAACTAAACCACTCCGGTCGCCTCAGTTAACGCAGGACGACCGGAATAAACCAAATAAATATACAATAAATATAGGAGAAATAAAACTATACTTATCTCCTCCAGCAGCAAAAAAAGAGGGAGAAAAGGTGGGAAGCTGGATGTATATATAGGCTAGAAGAGTACTGGACTGTCTCACTGGGAAAGGGGGGTAAGAATACTCCAAATACCAAATATTTTGTTTAACCACTTCGCTGCGGCGGACGCGCTTAGCGCGTCCAACCGCATGTCACGTTCCATGCGGTGGAAGCGCTGAGCGCGTCCAGCCTTTGGGGTCAGCGTTCGGCCGGGTTCCGGCCGATCGCTGGCCCCCCCGGTGCGGGCTGACATCCTCGATGTCAGCCCAGCATCCAGAACCGCCGCCGGGCTAATTAGGTGTCATCGCGGCAGCGCGATGAAACCTAATTCAGGCGCCCCCCCCCGCATGTGCGGAGGAGGCGCCTGAAAGGGAGGGGGGGAGGTCCTTCGGACCTCTCTCCCTCCCGATCGGCGACGTTGCGGGGGTTAACCCAGGCACCATTTGGAAGGGCACAGCCTGCCCTTCCAAATGGTACCTGTCATTAACCCCTGGGGAGCCGGATCACGAATCGGCGCTGAAAAGCGGCGGTTCGTGATCCTTTCCCGGAGCTGGCCGACATCTTGGATGTCGGCCAAGCCTCCGGGAACTCCCCCTGAGGACTGGCGTCATCGTGCATCGTGTATCGTGGAGTTAACCCCTAGCTGCCACCAATGGTGGAGATAGGGAGTTCATTGGAACCCCCTATCTCCCGATCCGTGGCAGCTAGGGGTTAAAGTTTGGTATTGTTGGATCGGCCAGAGCATGGCCGTTCCAACGATACCAAACACGAAAGTGAAAAAGTTTGTAAAAAAAAAAAAAAATTAAACAAAAAAAATATTTAAAAAAAAATTATAAAAAAAAAATAAACAAGTTTTTTTTCTTTTTTTTGGTTTGTTAATGCAGCAATATTGTTCCCATTTCAATTATAATGTGAACAATGATGCTGCACTAACGGTTTTTGTATGCGGTGCGTTTGTTAAAAATCGTGTAATTTTCCCCAAAAAAAAATGTAACGAGACCCCATCTCTAATTTTTTTAACAAGCGCACCCCATACAAAATATAACCGCAATTGCTTGCATGTTAAAATGTGAAAAAAAAAACACTTTACACATTGTAAATTATTGAAAAATCATATTTTATTGCATTTTTTGTTATAATATACAGACAGGTCATGACGTATACATATAATAATGACATATTCTGAATCTGCCGAGTCTGACGGAAAGAACGATATATAATATGTCTGGGTCATATACTAAAATAAGCCTTCAAAACACGTTTAAACATGATGAGCAAAACCAGTAAAAATGACCTCAGCACAGAGGCGGGAAAAGCCTCAGCAGCGAAAGGGTTAAATGTCTGTGTTATTTTCGACATTTATGTTTGCTGCTATATTAAAAGCAAGAAAAGAGAATGCAATAGGAGCCTCTGAGACCTTGTATTAAAATTGGTTATGTTTATTATTGCAGAAGCCATCTGCACATCACAGCAATTCAAAGAACTGCACTCCAGAGCTCCTGTTCTACATTCCCCATTTGCAGCAAGGAATTCTGGGTAGGGTATGCAAACATTTCAATGTTGTAATAAGCAGTGAGGGACAGGGAGACACTGGAGACTACCACCCACTTATTACCATAAAAAAAATCTGAAAAAAAAAATAAACTGGCTCCTAACTTTTTTGGCTGGTTCCTAGATTCGAAGTAAATTCGTCAAGCCCTGCACTTGTTTTACCACCTTGCCTTTAAAAAAAGGTGTTTTTTGAGGCGCCGGGGTTTAACCCTTTCACTGCTGAGGATGTGTGGGGAAAGTCCTCATTGACTCCTAAGGAAAGATAGGGGTGGAGATAGGGGGTTCCTTTGAACCACGATATCTCCCGACTGTTGGCAGCTAGAGGGTCATGTTTGTTATCATTAGAAAGGCCAGAGCATGGCCTTTCCAATGATACCAAACACGACCATGTTTAAAGTAAAGAAGAAAAATTAGACCCGAAATGGCTCAGCAGTGAAGGGGTTAAGAAATGTGCAGCAGACCCCACCCTTGCTATTTGTAATCTATGTCAGATGAGGCTCAAGCGTGGGAAAGACACCGGACGCTTTGGTACCACGTGCTTGAGGCGACATATGACCACCTGCCACGCATCCTGTTGGCGTAAAACTTTGCGCAGGTCCTCCTCCTCCTCATTTGTCTCTACCCCCACTGTATGTCCTGCCATGTCATTGCCTGCTACAACCTCCACTGACAGGGATGATGCTACAGTAATGGATGTACCAGGTCCTTCCTCACAATGTGACAGCATCCCATCAGATGAAGATTTACGTAGTGAGATTACGTTGCCCCAGCTGCTGCAGCGTAAGAAAAAATATAGTCCCAACCATCCCCAAGCACAGCGTCTAAATGCCAGCTTAGCAAAATTACTTGTATTGCAACTGCTGCCTTTCCAGCTGGTGGACTCTGCTCCCTTCCGTGAATTTGCTGAATGTGCTGTACCACAGTGGCATGTTCCAAAACGCCATTGCTTTTCACTGAAGGCCATTCCAGCACTATACCAGCACGTGGAAGACAATGTTATCGAGTCATTGGGAAAGGCAGTCAGCAGCAAGGTGCATGTGACTTTAGACACGTGGGCCAGCAAGCATGGACAGGGTCGTTACATTTCCTTCACGGCACACTGGGTAACTATGATTGCAGCTGGGAGGGATCCAAGACGGGGCTCTGTGCTGGAGCTTGTTCATCCACCACGCCTCCAGAAAGCTGCTTGTATGAGATCTGTCTGCTCCACCACCACTTCTCCCTCTTCCTCCTCCTCTTCCTCCTTCTGTGTCTCTGGCGAAGTGGCAGTTAAACCAACGCCTGACAGGGGCTACGCAATGGCTCAAGCAAAAATATGCCATACTGTGCTTGAGCTGGTTTGTTTAGGGGACAGGAGCCACACCGGGCCAGAAATTCTGTCAGCTCTGCAGGGGCAGGTGCAGAGATGGTTAACACCATGCCAGCTACAGCTGGGAATGGTCGTCTGTGATAATGGCAGCAACCTTCTCTCCGCCCTACGCCTGGGTAAGTTGACGCATGTACCATGCCTAGCACACGTCCTAAATCTGGTGGTACAGCGTTTCCTAACCAGGTACCCAGGGCTGGCAGAGCTTCTCAGCCAGGCCAGAAAAGTCTGCAGCCACTTCAGACGGTCATTCCCAGCAAGTGTTCACCTGGCAGAAATTCAAAGAGAATTCCACCTTCCCACAAACCGTCTGATCTGTGACATGCCCACCAGGTGGAACTCGACATTAGCAATGCTGCAGCATCTGCACAAGCAGCAGAGGGCCATCAACGAGTACCTGTGTGAGTATGGCACAAGGACAGGTTCAGGTCAACTTGGTTCCCCCCCCCCACAGTGGCTGATGATCAAGGATGCATGCACTGTACTGTCACCATTTGAGGAGGCAACGAGGATGGTGAGCAGGGACAGTGCATGCATCAGTGACACAATTCCTTTAGTGTTTCTGCTGGAGCACACTCTGCGGGGAATTATAGATGTGGCTCTAGAGGCAGAGCAGCAGGAGGAAGAGGAGGCCTTCCCTAGCTCTGAAGGCCCCAGTCTTTCCGCAGACACCATTCCAGCGGGTCCTCCTCAGATCAGACAGGAGGAGGATGAGGAGGAGGGATATTTAAGTAGTGGGGGCATTGAAGGTGGGGATTCCTCAAGGGAGGGTTTTGTGTGCCCAGAAACACAAGGACTAGTACGTGGCTGGGAGGAAGAAGTGCATGATGGGGTCATCCTCCCCATTGACCAGGAAGACTCGGAAGCTAATGCCACCTCCAACCTACGCTGCATGGGCTCCCTTATCCTGCAAAGCCTGCTAAAGGACCCCAGGATTCGTGCTATCAAGGAGAGGGATCATTACTGGTTGGCAACCCTTCTTGATCCACGATACAAGGGTAAAGTTGCAGAGCTCATCCTGCCCGCTCAGAGGGAGCACAGGATGAAAAAACTTGAGGACGCTCTAAAGCGACACTTGTGCAACACCTTTCCAGGCACTGGTAGGTTACCAAGTGATGACAAAGGTGCTTCTGAGGCTGCGGATGATCAGAGGAATAGTGGTGAAGGCCGGGGCCGCTTGACTGATGCCTTTCTAAATTTTTTAGTCCACGACGCCCAGGAACGTCAAATGTAGGCACCCCTTGCCAGCGTCTTCACCATATGGTGCAAGACTACCTAGGGGCAAGGGCAGACCTGGATACCTTTCCAGCAGATGATCCACTGGCTTACTGGGTGATGAGATTGGATCACTGGCCAGAATTTAGCCAATATGCTATGCAGTTACTAGGTTGCCCTTCATCCAGCGTGCTTTCTGAAAGGACGTTTAGTGCCGCTGGAGGTTTTGTCACAGACAAAAGAGTGCGTCTGTCCACCGACTCTATAGACCGGCTGACATTTATAAAAATGAATCAGTCCTGGATCAGCAGCTATCAATCCCCTGATGCTAACATAACGGAATAGATCGGGGATGTCTTCTGCATTCACAAAACCTCCAGCACTGAACTCTTCCACAATACCACAAAAGGGTTACGGTGTGAAGGCACTTGCTGCCATGAAAGGCACAATATTTGGCTGCACTGTCTCCTGTGCCACATTTATATCATTTTAATTTTTTGAACCGCAGGGTCCACCCCTGCACTCTTCCACAGTACCACAGAGGGGTTACTGTATGATGGCACTTGCTGGCCTGGCACCAAAAGCACAATATCTGGGTGCACTGACGCCTTTACCAGATTCATAGCTTTTTAATATAGGACCGCATGGTCCTCCCCTGCACTCTTCCACAATACCACAGAGGGGTTACTGTATGATGGCACTTGCTGGCCTGGCACCAAAAGCACAATATCTGGGTGCACTGACGCCTTTACCAGATTCATATCTTTTTAATATAGGACCGCATGGTCCACCCCTGCACTCTTCCACAATACCACAGAGGGGTTACTGTATGATGGCACTTGCTGGCCTGGCACCAAAAGCACAATATTTGGGTGCACTGCCACTGATGCCTGTACCAGATTCATATCCTCAGAGGGGTTACTGTGTGACGGCACTGTTGCCGACGCTAAAGGCCCTATTTTAAAGCACCTATTGTTACTTTCATCAGGAGCCTGCATAAGTTTCACCATAATTTAGCCCAAAAAATCACTAAACTTTTTCTGCGCATCCTAAAATGTCTTTTCATACAGGCTGCCGCCCCAAGCAGTTGTTTATGAATAGATTAAAGTAAAAGCATTTACCGTCATTTGAAACGTCATTTTTTTGTTTTTAAATATTTCTATACATCCTTGAAATCTGCCACTTCACGGGCAGGTTATGGGGACCTCCTAGGCACGATATTTGAAGTAATTTTTCGTTTTTATTTTTAACCTTTATTTCATGGAAAACTAACTGTCCCTTTAAAAACTTTTTTTTAAAACTTTTTGTCCTTGATTCCTGTCCCCCAGGGCACTACCCGACCCCCATACACCTTTTATGGCAAATATCTAGCATATATGCCCTCTTGGAGGGCACTCTAAAAATCAAACTTTGAGTCCCATTGACTTGTATTGAGTTCGAGTTCGAATTCGAACCTTTGAAAAGTTCGAGTTCGAATGCGAACCGAACTCAGGGGTGTTCGGCTCATCCCTACTTGTAAACACTTCTCACTTTATTAAATCTAAATAATAATAAACATCCTACACGTTTCGTCGTGCTTTCACTACTTCATTTGGATGAAGATGGAAGCATTATTCACATGGACATATTTTATATTTTTATTTTCGATTGTGTAATATATTTCATATTAGTTTGTTTATCTTTAATCATTTAGGTGCTCTAAGGAGATGGGAAAATGTCAGCATTATGCTGTCTGAGGTGGTTCTTTCTAAAATCTGCATTGAGGTACGTTGATGATGCATAATGGTATTTATACAGGTTATATGCAAATTAAAAAGGAAAAACTGAACATGGCAGACGTTAACACGCTAAAACCTGTTTACGTAAGGTGTCAATTTTAAATTGGATTTGGTTATAGTATTACAATTTAATGGTGCAGGCTAATGTGACTCTATGGTTAAAAATGCCAAGTCATGGTGAACACCGCTGTTGACTGCTCTTCAAGGTGACACAGTTTTTACATGGAACAAACCATAGATAAGACTAATTTGTGCTTTAGACTTTGTACATACAAATTATGCAGTTATTAAAGAGACACATTAGCCACCATGATCATTTAAATGAATTTCAATGATCACAGTGTCATGCGTGCTCTCCACAGCTGTTCATGGCCCGTCGAAGTGGAGGTCTTTTCTATGCCTAGAAGGATGTCAACTAACTGCTCCTTCCTGGAGTTAAGACCAACATTTTGTCATCCAGAAGAACAAAATATAAAACACTTGACAATGACTATATATATAATCCTGCAAAGGACAAATTAATCTGCAGACCAGAAAATAGTGTAAATAGGTTTATCTGATATCCCACACTAACTTGTATCCTGCAGTTGTTCTCTTTCTTGGCCTCAGACTGCAAGCCCCAGGATGAAATCTACATGTACGGATGTAGAATCAGGAACCAGGATTCAATCAGTAAGGGTATAAAATAACCGGTATTAATTAGTAAAATATACAGCAATAAACATATCCAACGCGTTTCGTCCTTCTCCAATAACAGTTGGACTTCCTCAGGGATATAAAAGACATAAACCCCAACTCCACATAAATATACAAGTCCTACCCAGCTAAAACCCATCCTTAATCAGTCCAATTAAACTATTAACCAATTTTGAAATTTACCTTGGAAGTTAAAAGTGAAGAGATTAATTTTCTGGATTTAATCAATTGGGTGATTAAATAACTGTATAGACACAAAAGACTTTTTCAAACCCACGGATGTTAATACAGCCATTGATAGAAGGAGTTCTCACCATCCGTGCTGGTTTAGGAATATACCAAAGAGCCAGTTCCTTCGAGTAAGGAGGAACTGTACTGAAGTAGTTAGTTATAAAACACAGTCTCAGGTTATCTATAATAGATATGTGGAAAATGGGTATTATCCGAAGGGAGTATTCAAGGACTTTGTCTATGGATTAGGGCAAGATAGAACCACACCTTTAGAAGAAGTTCATGAACAACCCAATGGAATTGGTCTTTTTTCCTACTTATAATGCGCAGGCCAATCAGATTTTAAGAGTTTTGAGAAAACATTGGAATAGTTTAATGGGGGCCGAAATTCTAAAAGAGTGTTTACCCAAATTTCTGAGAATTATCTTTAGAAAAGCTCAATCCTTGGAAAATATGCTAACCTCGGGGGTTCTTCCACCAGAAAATGAGGGGAAGGACAAACCAGTGGGCTTTAGTGGACAAACCAATGGGCTTTCAGAAATGGGGAGGTTGCTTGGCTTGCATTTCACAAGCTAGGAAAGTCACGTCTTTTGTGGGTACTAATACATAAAAGGAATATAAGCTTAAACAAGTCATACATTGCTCAAGCAGGAATGTAGTATATATATTAAAGTGTCCGTGTGGAGCCCAGTATGTTGGTCAAAACCAAAGTGGAAAGTGTTCTAATCCATGGCTATTCTATGACAACGATTTTGTCTTTACCCAAACCGTGCTGATTCCTTTCTGTATATTCTGTTTATATCCCGTGATACTGCACAGCCCTGTGGTATTTTCAGCTAGCTCAGATCCGGCTACTCTAAAGACCGGCCTGTTGCGGTTCCTTGTGGGTGTGCCATGCAGGAGTCTCTGCTAAGCCCTTTGGTGTTCTCACCTTCTGGCATTATACGTATTGTCTGAGTGGTATCTCCTGCACTTTGGGCTTTTAAAAGTGCCGTCGTGACAAGGAGCAACCATCCATCGTTCTGCGTCGGCACTGCAGAACTTGTGCACAAAAGTATTCAAATTCCAAGTGTTACAAATTTGCTTTGCTTACACTGTGCAATTTATGTATGTGTGCAAATTATGACAGATAGCTGCAGAGACTTCTGCATTTTGGAAGGCATGAGCCAAAGAGGACGAGCATCCCAGTGCCAAGGAAGAAAAGGGGAATATTTCAGCTAAAAAAATATGACAAAAAAAATGTTCAGCTGCTGTTACCTGCATCTGCCCCAATATTGAAAGGGAAAGAGGGGAGGGGGTGAATTGTAGAATTTTTTTAGAGTCTCCCTTTAATATCTTAAGGACAGAGTGAAGGTATATGCCGTTTCATGCTGCAGAAAGCTAGAGAACAGTGATTTTCACTGTTTCTGACTGTCTGACAGGCAGGTCTGCAAAAGCTATTTACAGTCTTAATGAGAAGGGGATTACTGTGCCAACCTACCACAGTGATTGCCATGCCCACAAGAATTCATTGCGTAAACATTCACTCTTAATCTCTCTCTGTGTCCTCAGTTGACACAAAGACGCAAAAGAAAAGTATACGAGCTCCTAGCACCAGAAAGTATGTTCAAAATAAAATATAAATCCACCCTTTTTGCCCATTGCCACAATATAATGGTAGTGTTCTGTGGGGACATATTTGTGCTGTTGGGGATAATTGTGCTTATTTAATCCCATTTTTTACTTTTTTCCCCACACTTTAAAAATATATTCTTTGGTGACTGTTGCTATACTTGAAGCCCTCCCTCGCATTCGAGATTTGGTGGAATTTCAACAGTAACACAATAATACACATCTAGTGATGTAGTAAGTATTAATATTTAAAAAATGCAGAAATTCAAGATGTGATATTCTCACATTCAGTATATTTTTCTAAATCTGTACTGTGTTACTTTTCTCATCTGCACTGTGCATATATAGCTAGAACTCTGATTATTTATTTCCACTGTTTTTATTTTTACATGTAAAGTTATAAAATATCACTATATATTGAATAAAAAGAAAAATATAAAAAGCTGTATCTGACCTTTAAGGATCTGTATATATAAACGATCATGAGTGCACATGTTCATGGAAAACGTTAAACTTGATCTGGTCCTTAATATCTTAACTTTCAAAATAGAGTTAACTCGATTCTGTATTGTAATACATTTAAAAGCACTTATTAGCATAACAATTAATTGCATACTGTTTTGGAAGCAAACTTAGTGTGCCCTATTTGGAGAAACAAAATCCACTACCTTATCTCTTTCCTTTTTACCCTTTGTTACTGTAAACAAACTGCAAGGAGCAGCTCTCACTCCGATGGTAACAAAAAGCTCAGAAATTTCCCTGTTGCTTTACAACAGCCTGGGAGAGGGCAGAATACAGGGTGAGCTCTGGGGTCACTCGCTACCGTATAGGGATAATACTCAGGGGGTTATAATGACAGACAATCCCTGTATAGTGCAGATACAAGGTGTTACTGTAATTTCCATATGCAAGCATTATGCCACATACAGATATTATCTTTATATTCTATTGGTATTTTTTGGACACTGCAATGATAATATTCTTATTATGATCGCTACAAATTCCCATAAGCCAGAGATATGAGCAAATTTATTTGTGTCTGTCTGCATCACAATTACTAGATCTGGCACAAAGGCCTGGTATGCTCATAATACATACCCTGTATGACATTGCACCAGATGAGCACAAATGCGCACATTTACATTATTATAACTTCTTATCTATCTCAAAACTATTTCTGTGCAGTATGTATATTTAGTTTATATTTAATTGTTAACTTCACAGTTCATGCTTCAAATAAATTGTATAAAACTTATTTTCAACAAAAATGCAAGGTAGTAAATGCACAGTAAGGCTAAAACCAGTTTATTTCACAAAATGACCATTACTGTATCATGTATTTGAACACTACAAGAATAACTCTTTAAGGGGTGGAAACATTTGCGTAACCACTGGCATGCGCAGCCCGTTACGTTAGTGTGTGCGCCCATAGAACATTTATTAACTGAAAACGTAGGTTTAGAAGATTTTGCACAAAAAGCACATTTTTCATTAGAAATAACCAGCCTGTAACCAGAGATACAGCCAGGTTTAAAGTTATTTATCATGAACCAGATAAGAGACATCTAAAATATCAATGTAGGAGGTGAAAAAGGACCTCTTCAACATCTTCTTGGGCACACCAGGCGCACACCTTGTGCACACCTATGGGCATAACCAATGTTTATGCTGAGATACAGTCACTATTAACGCTTTCACTGCTGCCGACGTGTGGGAGACGTCCTCGGATGTGCACGCAGCATGCTGAGGACGTCCCCCACACGTCACAGACATTCGGCTGCCCTGGGGGAAATCCCGAGTGCTCCGGGAGAAGTCCCGCGGTGGTCTGACTTACCAGACGCCAGGCCTCTCCGTGGGGCTCCTCCCGGCGCACTGACGTCATCGTGACGGTCGCGATGACGTCATTAAGTAGGCGCCCGCCGGCGGGGAGGAGGGGAGGTCGATCTGACCTCTCTACCTCCTCATCCATGAGGTTCGCAGGCACCGGAGAGGTATCGCTGGAATGGTCATAGTCTGACCGTTCCAGCGCTGCCCCTCATGAAGGTGTAGCCCCCCCACACAAAAAAATAATAAAAATGCACCAAACGCCACACAGTGGGGGTCTCTAGTGGCAATTTTAGAAATCAAAACTGCCTAGAGACCCCCAACTCCCCTTTAATAAATATGAACCCCAAATAATATTTTATTAATAGATTTTCTATTACAGATAGGTGAGCACTGCAGTAGCAATGATCACCTACATGTAATAAATGACACTTCGCTGGATGAAGGGGAGGGGGCGGTTCCTTTGAACCCCTCTACCTCCTCATCCATAAGGGGTACAGACACCAGAGAGGCATCGCTGGAACGGTCATAGTCTGTCCATTCCAACGGTGCCCCTAATGACGTTGTAGTCCCCTCCATACAAAAAAAGTAAAAATGCACCACACAGCATACAGTGGTGGTCTCTAGTGGCAGTTTTAGAAATCTAAACTGCCTAGAGACCCCCAACCCCCCCATTTAATAAATAAGAACCCCCTATAATATTTTATTAATATTTTTTTATTTCAGATAGGTGATCATTGTAGAAACCATGATTACCTACATGTAATAATGACATGTTGCCAACCCCAACATGGCCACTAAGGATAAAAAATGTAACCCTTCAATGAACCCGTATCCTAGCGACGGGCTTCTAGCCAATCACGAGGGACGAATTTTTAAAAAATCATAAGGAATTACAATTGTATCCTCAGTCTGCCTGCAGATCGCCTGGTGATAGTGTCACAGATATTCTGTCTACATTTTATCAAGGTGAATTATAAAAGAACACACTTACACGTACATATATACACACACTTACACGTACATATATATATATATATATATATATATATATGTGCGTGTATGTATATATGTATACAATCTATATATATATATAATCACACACACACAAATTCACACACTCTGACGCCATAATATTCTTTTTGAGAATAAGTTTATTTTTCAAAAATAAATTATGGCCAAGCGATTCAGCGCTGAGGAAGCAGCTGATCTCCTTATGAGGTCCGACTCTGATTCCAGCGCTGATGGTGAATCTTTTGAAGAATCTGGCAGCGACTTCATAGCTGGACCATTGTCACTTAGTGACAGCTCCAGTGATGAAGAGGAACAGTGTAGTGCGCCACAGCGTCGCCGCACGGCGTTACCACATCGCTCAAGTGGCAGTGCAACTTCTGCAGTTGCACTGCCTGATCCTGCACCGGCCCAGCTACCCACTGCAGGATCATCTGGCACACAGGCTGTAGCGAGGCCTGAACCAGGATCTGATTGGACCTCCCCTAATATGGTCCAGCCAGAAGTGCCGCAATTTTCTGGCAATCCTGGCATCCTGGTGGACACCGCTAATTTTGATCCCATTGACTATTTTCAGCTGTTTATGGACCATGGGTTCTTGGAATCTATTGTTCAGCAGACCAATCTGTATGCTGAACAATATATTCAGGGTCTAAGGGCAGAATTGGGGCCCCATGCCAGGGCTCGCCAAAGGACCCCGACCAGTTTACCAGAGATGAGGAAGTTCTGGGGCCTCACTCTGCAGATGGAGATTGTGCAAAAACCCAGCATATCCTCATACTGGTCGAAAGATAGTATCCAGGCCACCCCTATCTTCCCTGCTACTATGAGCAGGGACCAATATTTATTGCTCCTGCGGTGTTTGCATTATAACGATAATGCAAATGCTTTGCCCCGTGACCACCCAGATCACAATCGACTGTATAAGTTGCGGCCTGTCCTTGACCATTTTATGGCAAGATTTGAGGAGTGTTACACTCCGGGCCAAAACCTATCAGTTGATGAGTCCTTGCTTCTTTTCAAGGGAAGTATTGCTTTCAAGCAGTACATCCCTTCAAAGAGATCTCGCTATGGCATAAAGCTTTATAAGCTGTGCGAGATCTCCAGTGGATACACATACCACTTTCGTGTATACACTGGAAAGGACTCCCAACTGGCTCCCCCGGACTGCCCCCCTCTTTTTCCGCCAGTGAGAAAATAGTGTGGGAGCTATTGCACCCTCTATTTGGTAAAGGCTATCATGTTTACACAGATAACTTTTACACTGGCGTGCCGCTGTACAAATTTTTGTATTGCAATGGCACTGGAGCCTGTGGCACAATTCGTGTCAACAGGAAAGGCTTTCCTAAACATTTGTTTAGAAAGCAAAAGAGGGGAGAGACGTCAGCCCTGAGATGCGCTGAATTGCTAGCTGTGAAATTCACAGATAAAAAGGACGTGCATTTGCTGTCATCAATACATGACGAGCGCACATCCGCAGTTCGCGTTAGGGGGAGTGATGCCCAGATCTTGAAACCGCTGTGTGTTCAAGATTACAATCGTTACATGGGAGGGGTAGACAGGTCTGACCAACTGCTTGTACCCTATGCGTTTGCTCGCAAGAGCTACGCATGGTATAAGAAACTGGTCGCCTACCTTATACAGATGTCAATGCTTAATGCATTTATTCTGTATAAGGCTATCCATGCCCCACGGATAACATTACTGACATTTCAGGAATCTGTTATCTAGAGCCTGCTCTGCCCGGCAGAGAATGTACCCGTTGGCCATGATGGAGATGAAATGGCAAGGTTATGCGGTCGTCACTTTGCTGACTTCCTTCCTCCAACGGAGAAAAAGGCTTCCCCATGTAAACGGTGTCGGGTTTGCTCATGCTAAGGGTGTCGCAAAGAAACCCGATATTACTGCCCCAACTGTCCATCCAACCCTGGGATTTGTATGCGCACATGTTTTAAGATTTACCATACAGAGCTAGAGTACTAGCTGCATGCTTGGTAAATCTGGGAATAACACTGCTATATCAGTCTTGATCCCCTAAATGTATCAAAAACTACCCACCCCGCTTCACTACCCACCCCCAGTTATAATGTAATGAACCCCACATAAGTGTTCCCCACCCCAGCACAGTCACACAACCTATCCTTAACTTCACCCACTCCCCTTACCTCTCTTCTTTCATGAAAGGTGAGTGAAACAGCTGTGAAAGGTGTGTGAATTGGGGGGGGGGTGTTCCTATTCCGCCCCCTCTAATCCTCATTGTGTTTTCCTTTTGTAACTTTCTCTTCTCCTCGTCCGTGTTTCTCCACTTTTCCCTTCTTTGCCCCCCCCTTAATGTCACCCACGCCTTTTTTACTAACTTCTTGCATGAAAAGTGTGTGATTCAGTGAGTGAAACAGATGTGAAAGGTGTGTGAATGGTCAGTAACCTGGTTGGGGCCTCGACGTGGCGTTACTGCTCACATGGATGCCCCATGTGCCAATCCAACTGTTTTGAGTGAATGGAAAATGTGTGGCGGGCATGTTGTGTGTTTGTGCAACCCTTTTTAGTTACTACACCATTCTTGATACACTACATAATTGTTGGCGAAGCACAAATTCAGGGGGAAAATTTTGTGAGTGATTTGGTGTTTTGTTTTTTTTTAAAGTAGGCATACCTGCAATTAAATGGCTCTAGCCCAAAAGAGAACTAAAATAGACCACATAAAGTATATATCAGGTGAAACTAGACACCCAGATGAATCAAACAAGGGGTTACTTCAAATTCTATCATAAAAATTGCGCGCGCAACAACTTGTGGAATTTGGAATTCTGCTGAAAAAACTATTTTATTTTTATTTCCATCCCTTCAGACACGCTAAAATCTTTGCAAACTATGCCATTCTCTAGCTCAATGCAAAGCCCCAACCCTTCTGATAAAAAAAGAGACCCAGTGTTCGTGGACAGGGTCCCCCTAGATGGACCACAAGGTGCTAATTTGCACCTTGCGCATACTACGTTTAGAGATGCATTTTTGGCCATCATTTGAAAAAAGGCATACCTGCAATTAAATGGCTCTAGCCCAAAAGGGAATTAAAACAGACCACATAAAGTATATATCAGGTGAAACTAGACACCCAGATGAATCAAACGATGGGTTACTTCAAATTCTATCATAAAAATTGACAAAGCAACAACTTGTGAAATTTGTCCTTCTGGTGAAAAAAATTTCCACAAGTTGTTGCGTTCTCAATTTTTATGATAGAATTTGAAGTAACCCCTTGTTTGATTCATCTGGGTGTCTAGTTTCACCTGATATATACTTTATGTGGTCTGTTTTAATTCCCTTGTGGGCTAGAGCCATTTAATTGCAGGTATGCCTTTTTTCAAATAATGGCCAAAAATGCATCTCTAAACGTAGTATGCGCAAGGTGCATATTAGCGCCTCCAATACCGCCTAAACTCTATCTGCACAATCAAATTGGAACTATTATTTAATAGGAGGGATATATTTATATGGTTCACAAAAAAATACTCCAAAAAATAATATGAAAGTATGCAATTTAATTCTTGACCAATTGTAATTTTTTTTTTTTTTTAATATCATGTTTTTTTGAATAACGTTATGAATAGCAAAATAAATAAAAAAATGTGTAATAAATGCCTCTTTTTTTGCGGAATTTTGTCTAGTTTTAGAAAATATATGACTTTTCCATTTCATTTTGTTTAGATATATTAATTTTAAGCATTACATACAATGAGTCACGAAATTAGAAAAAAAGCAGATTTTTTGATTTTTAGAAAACTGCATATTTTTGTACAAACACACCATGAAATATTCTCCATTACACCATTTTTGTAAAGGTGCTTAATGTACCAACATATAACCACAAAGATTATTGTCATAAAGTGTAAATAGAAAAAAATATGCAGTATTGTTTGTTAGAATTTTAACAAAATTTTACATTTTTCCACACTTTTTTAGTTTTTTTTTTAAATACATAACTTATAGACATAATGATGATATATTTTGAATCTGTGGAGACTGCTGAAAAAAGGATATATAATTTGTCTGGGTTGTATAATAAAACGTGACTTCAAATCGTATTTAAACATGATGAGCAAAAACTGTAAAAATTAGCTCAGCACACAGCGGTGAAATGCCTCAGCAGTGAAGGGGTTAATGTAATTTATCATGAAACAGATAAGGAACAAACAAAATATCTATGTAGGGGGTTAAAGATGAACCATTCACCCAACATTAGGGTGTGCCTGGGCACACCCTGTGCGCACGCCTATGTGCATAACATATACTAATGTATAATGAAGATGATTTTGATCGGCTTATGCAATTTATAAATCGTTTTGAGATATGAACATGTCCTTAAAATGCCTCTAACAGTCTGTAAAATAATGTATTTTCTGATACAAGCAAATGCGTGCAATTATTCAATTAATCATCAATATAACTCACATTTATCTCAACTACAACAGTGTTTTTGGTTTTATGGCTACTGTGATTAGGTATTGATGCAAACTAAGCATAACGATCCTTGGATGCTGTTAGGCAGCGGCTTCTTTACAGATAAGACATGCTTATCAGTAGGGATGAGCTGTTCGGTTCAATCTGTTTGGAGTTCGCGAACTTCAAACTTTTTGGGACGTTAGCCAAAAGTTCGAAAAAAATAAATAAATTTTGAAAAAAGTATAAAAAAATACTAAAAAATCTAGAAATAAAGAGACTCTTTACTGCAGAATATTATAAGCAACAGTTTATTAGATATTGAATTAAAATGGTAATATTTTTAACATTGAAGCCTATGGGATAAAACATTCTTGTTACTAAAACATCAGGCAGACACGGCCCTCTAATCAGGCACTGTAGAGGGCAGCCTGCAGGGGCCTCCCAAGGATGCCCTTGAGGAGCATGCGATGACAGAGCTGCGACTGTGCAGGCTAGCCGCCCAGGTGCATGTGGCAGAGACAGGCAGCGCAGGGAGGGAGTCACTGCACCTGCGGCCACGGCAGACCCCCCCCCCCACAACCAGGATCAAGGGAGCCCCCACTGACCACCAGGCTAAGATAAGACAACGCATTTCTAATAAAAATAAAATCCGAGGACATTTTTAAATGTCCCCGGGAACATAAAATAAAACTTTTTTTTTCTTTCTCTACCTGGCTGAATGTATTTAATTATATATTAGATACATTCAGCCAGGTAGAGGGGGGTGGCATGTAGGCTGCGTGGGGTCTCAGGCAGTGGTTTGTTTTTTTTGTGTGTATATTTTTAGCAAATTTATAGTTGAAGGTAAGGGTAGGTACGATATATATATATCTATATTCTTATAAATATATATATCCAGACTTGTATTACAAACACATTTTGGCAACTAATTGCCCCCCCCCCATTTGGTTGATCCCTCCAGAAGAAATGTTGAACCCGATAGAGCAGAGAATAATATATATATTTTCTGCTGTCGGGTTCAACATTTCTTCTGGAGGGATCAGCCAAATGGGGGGGCGCATTTAGTTGAGATTGTCCACATGCCACCCCATGTGCGTATGTGTATATATGGTCTGAGGTGGGTGTATATATATCTGCGTGTTGATATATACGTTTATATAGGTCTGTGTGTTGATATATATGTATATGTCTGTGTGTGGTATCAATGCATCCCTACTCTATACACTGCGCTCCGTGTCCCTATAATATATATGATATGGGGTTACCTTTTTTAATATTTTTATACTATTCCTATTAAATTAACAGTAATTTTTTATGTATTTTATTCAGTAGAAACTTTTTTTTGCCTATATAACATGTGCTTTGTTAAAATAAAACGGCTTTGCGTGTACATTTTAATTTAGTTAGTGGATTCCTGTCCAGTGCGGTGAGAAGCAAACGTAATGTAGTGTAGACACGCTGTGAGGCGGAGTGAAGTCAAGCCTGCAAAATGTTTGCTTATCTTTGCTACGCTGTGCGTCGCTACATGCTCAGTGTGTCTCAGCCTTTATTCCCGCATCGCTAGCTTACCGAATCAGTTTGTATACTTGTTACTGACCCTGCTTGTTCTGAGGACCCTATCTGTTGCCGACTTTGCCTGCCATTTGACTATTCTCTCTGTGTATTCCCTGCCTGTTCTGTTTGCTTCCTGTTGCTACTGGTGTGCGCCGATTCTCACCATATACAGTAGCGCAGTACAAGTGCCTAAACATTGCTGACCCAGTTTTGTTATAGCTGCTGATGTAACTGAATAGATCGGGGATCTCTTCTGCATTGTCAAGGGTGAGGTCTGGCATGAGTGCGCAGGAGTATGGGTGTGAGCCCAATGTGCAGTGAATATTGCAGCAGACAGGTTACAGGGCAAAAGGGGTTTATTAAGAACAGAAATAAATACCAAGATAGGCAGTACCAAGAGGTAGTATAAACAAATAAATAACAGAAGGGGAACACTGACAACACAATATCAAAGCGAAGGTACAAATGGATACAGAAAATAGAATGGTCTAAGTCTAGCAAGGGTCTGGCACACGATCTCCAAGCGAAAGTACAAATGGATACAGAAATAGGATTGTCAAGGTCTAGCAAGGGTCTGGTACACGAGTAAGTCCAGCAGAAAAACAGAGGGGTACAGGGGGGGCAAGGAGGATACTGTATGAATGATAGATCAAAGCAGAGGAAAATTCAGGAATGACAAATGTTCAGAGGGGATCCAGGCAAAAAGGACACAGGAGATCAGGAATTCAGGTCTGCTCAAGGCAAGGCTGGAAACTTCAATGAGGAAGCGTGGGACCAGGGGCGTAGCTTCCTTATGAGCAGGTCAGATCAGGCTGGATGAGGTGCAGGTGATGGATCAGGTTCAGAATGCAAAACAAATCAAAGTCCAGAACCGTGCATGGGGAAAAAGGGAAAAAAAACCACAAAAACAAAACAAAGTCCTGGAATCAGTATATATAATGCAAAAAAGAAAACAAAAAGGTGCATCAGAGGGTCAAGACCGTGACAGCACCCAGGTGGGGCATGACATGCATTACCAAAACCTCCACCACTGCACTCTTCCACAATACCTCAGAGGGGTTAAAACACAAACTTACAGTAGAAACATAGAAAATGTCGGCAGATAAGAACCTTTCGGCCCATCTAGTCTGCCCAATTACATAGACACTTTACCTGGATTTATCTTTTATTTAGGATAGCCTTATGCCTATCCCATGCCTGCATAAATTCAATCACTGTTTTGGACTCTACCACATCTACTGGAAGACTGTTCCATGTATCCACCACCCTCTCAGTAAAATAATGCTTCCTGATGTTACTTTTAAACCTTTGCCCCTCTAATCTAAGACTATGTCCTCTTGTTTTGCTACTTTGTTTCCTTTTAAATATACTCCCTTCCTCTACCTTGTGGATTCCCTTTACGTATTTAAATGTTTCTATCATATCTCCTCCATCTCATCTTTTTTTCCAAGCTATACATGTTAAGATCATTAAGCCTTTCCTGGTAACTTTTCTCCTACAAGCCGTACACCATTTTAGTAGTCCTTCTCTGAACTCTCTCTAAAGGTGTCTATATCCTACTGGAGATACGGTCTCCAGTACTGCACACAGTACTCCAAGTGAGGTCTCACCAGTGCTCTGTACAGTGGCATGAGCACGGTTACGGTGTGAAGGCACTTGCTGCCACCAAAGGCACAATATTTGGGTGCACTGCCACTGACGCCTATACCAGATTCATATTATTTTAATATTGGACCGCAGGGTCCAACCCTGTACTCTTCCACAATACCACAGAGGGGTTACGGTGTGACGACACTGTTGCCGACACTAAAGGCCCAATTTTAAAGCACCTATTGTTACTTTCATCCAAAGCCTGCATAAGGTTCACCATAATTTAGCCAAAAAATCACTAAACTTGTTCTGCGTGACCTAAAATGTCTCCTCTTTTCATACAGACTGCCGCCCCAAGCAGTTGTTTATGAATAGATTAAAGGAAAAGCATTTACCGTCATTTGAAATGTCATTTTTTTGTTTTTAAATGTTTCTATACATCCTGCAAATCCGCCACTTCACGGGCAGGTTATAGGGAGTGGGGACCTCCTCGGCACGATATAACTCACTGTTCCTTTAAAAATGTTTTTTTTTTAAACTTTTTTTCCTTGTTTCCTGTCCCCCAGGGCACTTTTATGGCAAATATCTTGCATATATGCCGTCTTGGAGGGCACTCTAAAATTCTAACTTTCGAGTCCCATTGACTTGCATTGAGTTTGGTTCGTGTTCGCGTTCGAACTCAAAGTTTTGAAATTGTTCGAGTTTGAATGCGAATTGAACACAGGGGTGTTCGGCTCATCCCTACTTATCAGGAACAAGTGTCATATCACTTTACTACTAACTCAGTGGTGATATATACATTGCATAAATATAAAACATATACTACATAATTTCATTTTATTTGTAATATATTTCAATGATTCAATGCTCCTGGTGTTCTGCAGGCATGTAAAGCTCTGCCATCCTGGAATGTCAAAGTTTGTTTTGGTTCATCTTAAGATTCCAGACTGATATGGATTCTTCTTTGCACTATGGAGATTGTGCATTAAAATTGAATAATAATGATTAAAATATAAGAATAAAATAATACATTTCTGTGCAGCACTGAAAAAAGACCCAGAAGCACTGGCAAAAACATTGACAGCAAAGCACAGACATTGACAAGACATTGAAAGAAATGCAGAGTCACTGAAAACCACACACAGACACAATGAAAGACTCAGACACTAGCAGACACACATAGACAATGATATATATAAAGACACAGACCAACAAAGGTGTTGGTAGACAAATTGACACTGGCAGAGACATGCACAAAAAATACAGAAAATTACACAAACCCTCACAGAGACAAATACAGAAACATTGACAAATAGAAGGAGTCTCAGACACTGACACCTCCCACACACACCACCCATGTACAGTTAACCCCATAGACCTTTTTCACTGGCACAATGCACCTCAAAGTTGTAAAGTCCCCCCACCCCAACACCACAGTATGCGCAGCTTAATGGTGTTGGGAGGGTCCATGCTAATGCAAGGAGAGCTCACTGTGCTGCATCTGAATTCATGTGGCCACTGCTCTCACTTGCAGTTCATGTGGCTGGGAGCATGAGTGTGGGGGTGAGGTAAAAGGGAGGAACTTTCTTGGTTGGCGAGCACCCCTTTTGGCATGGTGCTCAGAGTACACAGCTGGGGGCTGGGGACCTGCTAGCATTTCAGCTAGTCAAAGAGGCAAACTAGCATTTTAAGCGCGTCCTCCGCATTGAAGTGGTTAAAAAAATGATTTTTTTTTCGCAAAAAAAAAAAAAAAAGCCTAAAAGATCCTAAAAAAATCTAAAAATAAAGAAACTTTTTACTGCAGAATATTATAATAAACGGTTTATTAGATATTGAATTAAAACGGGAATATTTTTAACATTGAAGCCTATGGGATTCGCCTGAATAAACCTGTCGAATTAAACCACCGAACAGCAAGGCATTTCTGTTACATCCTCGGCCCCTGCTGCCCTCCCTGAGGGATCTAGACATGGTTCTGTGGCACTTGTGGGTCAAGTGCCAGCATTCCATGATGGCCAAGCGGCGTCTGAGGGGGCGGAGCCTGGCGTGGTCACGAGGAGACGACGGGTTTAAAGTAGGGCGCGAGGAGTTGCCTCGTCGCCCTGACGTAGAGTTTCTTCCCGCATCGCCTGTTTGCTATTGAGACTCTTTGATTTGTTGCCAACCCATTTCTGTCTGAGGACCTTGTTACGTAATTCGACCCAGCATGCTACTCTAATGATTCTCTGGTTTATCCCACTTTGTGCTCGTTCGTTCGATGTTACGCTTTGTATATGCATGTGTGAGACCTGCCCATCTCCTTGAACAATCTTACTCACACTTCTGGCCTCTGATTGCTGCCCGTACCGACCTAAGACCTAATCACAAGGCACCTTACTGTGGGTTTGACAATCAAGCTGTGAGCTCTGCATATACTGTTTGCGATCCGAAATCTGTACGATCAGAAAGACTTACAAAAATAAGGTTTTTCTCTGAGGTTACTGCCCTGCAGTCTGCACAACTCATATGTCGTGGTAAACCTTTGTATACGAACAAACGCAAGAATCCTTCTACTGTTACGATTTTGTATATTGTGTTTTATTCCATGATCTGTCGTGATTATGTCACAACACTAAGTTGTCCTTTGGTCACAAAATCAATCGAGCTTAAGTGGGATTCTAGACTGTGTGACTACTTCCTGGTTTGGGAGATTATCTTTGTTTTCACTGTCTCTGGTTGTCAGAAAAATCTGCTCTCCATAATCCAAACTACGCTACTTCAGTGCGAGCGCTATACAGTTCGTTACAATTTCGTCAACGTTTCACTGCTGGTTTTTGTTCTCTGAATAGACAAAGCATTGCTTCTCTATGGGGATTTCACTGCCCTCGATCAGGCACCGTATGTGCAGACAATTCGCCAAGATTTGGCGAACTGCCTGCTCTCTGGATAGCCGAATGGCCAGGAAAGGTAACCGTATGCTGAATTTCAGCGTTCGGTTATCTTTTGGCCACAATTCGAAGCTCTTTGAATAACCCTGTAAATTTTTTGCTTCCCAATTTTTAAAAACGCTGTTATTTATTCTGTAACAGACATTTTTATTATTTTTTAAAGGACCTTTATTATTAGACACATATTAATACATCTTCATTGATTTAAACACCTATTAGGAGAAAAGGAGGGTTCCGTTTTTGTTTTTTTTTGCAATTCGGTGGAATTTGACAATGCCAATTTGGAGTTTGACGGCTATCGGTGCAGTTCGCCTGTTTTCACCGATGTCCGATAGTTGCTTCGGCGACTTCAATTTTGGCAAAATACGGTGACCATTGGCTAAATAGTGAATTCAATGTATTTTCCTTGAAATGGAATTGCCGAAGCACAGTGGAAATCAAAGCACGCAATGTCGGTGCTTTGTGAATAGACACTATTTAAACCAATCGATTTCTAACAACATTTATTGTAGTTTAGAGACTCTGAGAGTTTCTTTGCTCTGCAGTTTGGTTTTTAAATTATAAAATATATTTATTTATTAATTTATTTATAAAGGATTTTACCAGGAAGGATACATTGAGATTTCTCTCGTTTTCAAGTATGTCCTGGGTTCGAGAACATTGAGTGGTTACAGTTGTTACAGAAATACAAAGTAATAAAATGCAAGATATTAAAAACAAAACACAAATATACAGATTAACATATCATGGGAAGGGCTAGAACCTTGGGTTAATTAGGGTGATTTGCAAAGTGAAAGCAGCTGGAAAGTAAGCTACAAATTTCAGACCAGCACTGGGTGGGTGGGACAGCAGTGTCCAAAAGCAAGCGCTGTGGCAGAGTGTGATGTGAACTGGCTGCAGGACTGTAGGAGAAAGAGATCACATAATCAGGGCATGTGGTCTGTATAGGGAAAGCATATTTTACGACATGAGGGGGAGGGGCAGCCATTTGAGAACATGGGTTTAAAAAAACAGAGCATACATTCAACAAGAAAACAAACAAAAAACAAACAGCCAAAATATTAATAGATAGATGAAAGCATAAGATATTAACAGTAGGATTAAAGTCGAGATTGTGGAGTAGAATTGCAGAAGACATCTTGATCACTGGTACCTTTAAATGCAGTGTCCAAAAGCAAGCGCTGTGGCAGAGTGTGATGTGAACTGGCTGCAGGACTTTAAATGCAGTGTCCAAAAGCAAGCGCTGTGGCAGAGTGTGATGTGAACTGGCTGCAGGACTGTAGGAGAAAGAATATATAATACTGAAGGTGTCCTTGTTTTTTTTTTTACTCTTTTTGCTTCTTATTAGTGTGCCAGAAGATGAAAAAGTTGCAAATCGCTGTTTTAAAAATATTATCATGTTATCATGCTACAAATCATTATCTGTGACTCTTGTCATGTAAAGCCCTAACACGGCAGAACATTGTGTTAACAGGTGGAGCAGATAATCAATAGACTAGGAGCTGATGTAAAATAATAATTATTTACTGGGTTTCAGAACAAGTTGCAAGGTAATTATAGACAAGTATATATTATCATTTGCCCCGCCTGATATCCTTGGCCTTTTATCCTTGTATGTTTGCTCTTAAAACACGGGAAAGTAGAAACACAGGAATGTAGGGTGAGGCGTTGGCAGTTGTATCCGTTCCAAATAGGAGCACTGAAGGGAGAGGCGGCTCTAGACTTGCTGAGGCCTTAGGCGAAGGCAAGATATGAGGCCGCTATTAAACACAGGACCATAGCCGAGGCCATATGCTAAGGTAGTGACATAACCTAGCATGGCCATTTATATCAATAATAACTGTGATTTAAAACAAAAGCAAAGAATCTTATTTACAGGGAGCAATTTCTAACATTGATTATAGTTTACAGACTCATTGCTTATTGCAATGCAGCTCTGTCATACACAGAGGACACCCTGAACATATGGAGGGATCCAAAAAAGAGGATCATTATACAAAGACGGGCAAAGTAGTTTGGGTCCAAAAGAGGGAATACACACACACACACACTAACAGTAAATTATATTTAACAAGAGATTGAATTCATACACAACTATACAGTTCTAAAGAAACACTTATAGAGACCATGGCCCCTATCACCTTCTTAACACTAGTGCTCACATAAATGAAGGTTAGCGCTAGGTTAAAAGAGGTGATAGCGCATCGGGATGTGATACGAGCGTAACGCTAACGGGTTGAAAAATCCATTAGCGCATCGGTATTAGCGCTTTTTAGTGCCAGTTTACTGTACTTTGCGCTCTCTATACTTAACATGGAGAGCACAAAGTGTAAGCAGAGAGTAATTAGTGTTAGGATCACATAGCTAGATCACAAAGCTAATTACTCACCCCTGCAGCTAACTGACAAGTTGGCACCAGCTCAAACTGGTGCTAAGTGATTGTGCTTCTGCGGAATCGGGTATCACCTGCTGTACCCCCCCAAAAAAAAAAAAATCAGATACTCACGGCGAGAACGACAGCCCGATCTGCCACTTCTGGCCACCGGGACCAGAATGAGACTTGGGACAAATAGTCCCCAGTCTCCACGATCTCTCCGTGGCCATGCACGATCTCGCGAGAGCAAGATCACATGACCTGGATCAACTCACCCTGGAGCTCTCCAGCAGTCTCTAGGCCTTTAAGGTGTGGCTGTCTGTAAAGGCCTAGAGCTGCTGGGGAGCCCCCGGGTGAGTTGTTCCTGTAAATGCAGATTCGGTCAAGTTAGATAGGACCTGTCAACGACATTGGCTTTTGTCACCAGCTTAAGCAAACTATGATCATACTTTGTGAACTGAATCCCCATCATTTATTCCCTCAGTCAGGTTTTAGGAACATTTTTAAAACTGTGCTTTTTTGCCACAGAAAATGATGGAAGAAGGTGGTCATTGATATGGAGTGCTCTTTCCTGGTGTTATATACAGTATATATATATATATCTTTTTTATCAACAGTAGATGGGGAACTAAGAACTGAGCACCATGTCAGTTAACATGGACTACAATACAATTTAAACTGAGAGTGAGGATTGAAAGTGTGATATATATATATAATATATATATATATATATATATGTGTATTCCACCACACTTACAAGAAACATACACAACTATTTCAGGACAACAAAGGGGATGTTTAAAAACATTTGTGCTGCTCAGATCAATGGCCTTGCAGGGGTTAAAGACCACAGGGTATGAAAACTGTCCTTTCCAGCATGTGTTGTAATATGGCAGGAACGTCTGCTCCTGGACACAGGAGACCCTTCACACATTACAGCTTAAACTGGAGGGAGGCTGGGGGGGGGTCTCTGTAGGGGGGGTGCGGAGATATGAGAGTTTACAGTGCAAAGAGCAGACAGTTTCTCACCTGGCAGGCTGGTGGAATGGAATCTTTGCTCCTCACTCAGCAGCATGTGGGACAAGAGGACAGGATGCCATGTTCCTGCTGTTCTGTAACAGCCTGCAGCTTCCGGAGCTCATCAGCAGCTGAGAGCAACCACTCACTGGGGGCTGTGTGTGCACTGCTAATCTTACAGTGCAGGAGAAGGGCCCCAGGAACACGCTGCTTGGAGGGACTGGGAGGAGTAACTCTGGCGGTATCAGCTCCTTTCGCTGCTGACATAAGCTTGACCAGTGAGTCTGAGGTCACTGTGGGGAAGAGCAACCTTGCGAGGCCCCAGGGAGGTGAGGCCTTAGGCGGCCGCCTTAACTGCCTAATTGGAGAGCCGCCTTTGACTGAAGGGGATTATTCACAAAACGCATCAGTTTCCCACAGCTGCACACGACAGAGAATATCACTGTTAAAACAAAAATAAACTGAGGCATTTTCGAAAAGGGAAATTCAAACAGTGGCAGGAGAAGATTCTTCAATGAAGCTCCTGCCATTATTAGATTTTTCCCTCCTGGGATCACCAATGTCCTAGTAGTAGTAGTAATTGCAACAATTGTAAACAGTGGTGTTTTGTAAATAACCCCTAAATTTTTCACTTGACAGGGGGACAAAATTATCAAACGTATTGTATAAAACTAAGCTACAAATTTATTTTGTGTTTAGACTTGGGTCCCATACCCTACATATCTCATTATTATATGCAAATAATCCAAAATCCGAAACATCTTTAGTTCCAAGCACATAGGATCAGGGATGCTCAGCCTGATCCGGCTGCTAAAGCCTCATGTTATGTGATTTTGTTTCAAGGAACACAGATGACGACCCGACAAACGGCCCCCAAACAAATCGCCGAACGCAGTTGAACGGCACTGAAAAAAGCTGATCAGCTGCCAAAAAGGGGTAAAAAAAATGCAATGTTTAAAAGGCATTTAAAATGAAAAAAAATGGAAATAATACATAGGGTCCTACGAATAAAAAGAAATGCCTTTTCTCCCTTCCCCCTCCTGTATTTTGAAATTTATTTCTGTTTTCAACCTTTTACAACAGTTTACAATTCACGTCTCCGATTTCTGACTCGGCTACGCACTACATTTACGTAGATTATTTGCTATTGACCTTGATTCTTCACTTGCTTACTTTGATGACATTCAGTGGCGTAGCGTGGGGGGGCAGGGGGGGCCGTGGCCCCGGGCGCAGTTTTCTTAGGGGTGCATAATCTCAAAAGAAATCTGCGCCCCTAAAACTTGTGGCCCGGACTGACCCGCCGGGCCCTCGGGCGCCGCCCAAGGGCCCGCGGGTTGAGGGGACCCAGATGCCAGGCAGCGGGAGTGCCTGCCGGCTGCCCGGTCCTAAGCAGTGAGTCCGTCCTGTTGAAGGGGAGGTGGCTGCGTGCAGGCGCAGGTCACGTGGTCCATCTAAGCAGGTGGTACTGAGTCTCTGTACCCCCTGACTGGCCGGACCGCGTGACCTGCGCACGCACGCAGCCGCCTCCCCTTCAACAGGACGGACTCACGCTGTTCAGGACTGGGCAGGCACTCCCGCTGCCTGGCATCTGGGCCCCCTCAACCCCTGCTGGATCCGGAGCTGGGGCAATATCCAGGTGAGAGCTGGGGCATTTCCATGAGCTGGGGCATTTCCATGAGCTGGGGCAAATCCATGTGTGAGCTGAGGCAAATCCATGAGCTGGGGCAAATCCATGAGCTGGGGCAAATCCATGTGCTGGGGCAAATCCATGAGCTGGGGCAAATCCATGAGCTGGGGCATATCCATGAGCTGGGGCAAATCCATGTGCTGGGGCAAATCCATGTGCTGGGGCAAATCCATGAGCTGGGGCATTTCCATGAGCTGGGGCATTTCCATGAGCTGGGGCAAATCCATGAGCTGGGGCAAATCCAGGAGCTGGGGCAAATCCATGTGCTGGGGCAAATCCATGTGCTGGGGCATTTCCATGAGCTGGGGCATTTCCATGAGCTGGGGCAAATCCATGTGTGAGCTGGGGCAAATCCATGAGCTGGGGCAAATCCATGTGCTGGGGCAAATCCATGTGCTGGGGCATATCCATGTGCTGGGGCAAATCCATGTGTGAGCTGGGGCATTTCCATGAGCTGGGGCATTTCCATGAGCTGGGGCAAATCCATGTGTGAGCTGGGGCAAATCCATGAGCTGGGGCAAATCCATGTGTGAGCTGGGGCATATCCATGAGCTGGGGCAGTATCCATGAGCTGGGGCAGTATCCATGAGCTGGGGCAAATCCATGTGTGAGCTGGGGCAAATCCATGTGTGAGCTGGGGCAATATCGATAACGTGTCCACAGGTTGGGGGGGCGCACAATTCTTGGCTGGCCCCGGGTGATGACATTTGTCATCAGCCTGTTGTAAGACTCTGTTGAAATGTATAAAAAAATTTATTACAATAATAAAAAAAATGATCTGTTACAGAAAAAAAAACAATAAACCAATTTAAAAAAATAATCTAAATCAGAAATTTTTTGCCGAAAAAAATCCATACAATGCCTAAAACAAATTCTAAAAAATTAATTAATATAAATACTTTTTGCTTCAAATGAAAAGACTAAATGGTTGGATAAAAAAATTTATTAAAAAAGTGTATTTTTTTTTTTTACATTGAATCCTAGGGGATCCTCCTGTTTAGGCTGCTGTCAGACGAGCGTAGTGTTCACGTCCGTGATTGCGCCTAAAAGTACGTCCGTGATAGCATGAAAGAAAGTCCATTGGAGCCTGACACATGAAGTACGTCCGCACTGAACTGCGGACGCATGACGGACGCTGCAAACGGACGCAGGTTAGGCAAGAACATTATACTGCTAGAACGGACGTGCGGAGTGCGCCACGTCCACAACGTCTGCATAGCTTTGTGTGTGAGTGATGGAGTATGGTCAGACGGACTGCATTTATACGTCCAGCATTTTTGACGGACAGAATGTTTTTTCATTGTAATTTATTTTTCCCTCCTACATCCGTCAAAAATAACTTCAGTGAAAAAACGGACTGTGTGACCACTACTGCGTCTTCCGTACTGACGATGTCCGTACTGCACGGACGTACAGTCCGTAGAAATCACGCTCGTCTGACCCTAGCCTAAAACCTGTCGAACAAAAGCGCCGAAAATCTGGGCATTTCGACAACTTTTTTGGTGCTGTTCGGCGATCTCTGAATAGATTAACCATTACTTTTCTATGGGACATTTTCACTGCCACTGAAGGTCATCGAATTTGGGCGATCTGAGGTGAATTACACCGCATTTCGCTGGCAATTTGCCAATGTTTGTCAATTTGCCAGTTTTCTAAATAGCCGAATTGCCACAAAATTTCACCGTAAGGTGCAGTTCAGTGGCAAATTCAGCGCTCTGAATAACCCCCTGTGTGGCTTCCTAATATTAAGATTCTATTTCTCCTTTCCTGCTTCCATCTCCTCTGCCTCCATATTGACCTCTGCCTACAAAAAAGGCATGGATGGAAAGCTGTCCGGTAGTTGTCCTGCCCTTCGATGACGGCAGTGCGACGGCCGGGATCCTTAAAACCGGAGGTCTGACTTTATGGAAGTCAGACCACCACAAGAACCTGGCCAGAGAGGTAAGGGAGGGGGCGTTAGAGGATCATGACATACAAGGTACGTCCTTGGTCCTTAACCCTTTAACTGCTGAGGCATTTCACCACTGTGTGCTGAGATCATTTTTACCAGTTTCGCTCATCATTTTTAAACGCGTTTTGAAGTCACATTTAATTATACGACCCAGACATATTATATGTCGTTTTTTCCGCCAGACTCAGCAGATTCATAATATTTCATTTTTATATGTATATGTCATGTCCTGCCTGTATATTATAACAAAAAATGCAATAAAATTTGAATTTTTAATCATCTACAGTGTGTAAAGTGTTTTTTTTTCACATTATATTATCACATGAACTTTTGCAGTTATATTTTCTATGGGGTGCGCTTGTACAAAAATTAGAAATGGGGATTCGTTACTAGGGATGTGCGTTCGGTTCGATTCGAACGTGAGTTCGAACGTTCGGGTGTTCGGCGAACGCCGAACATTATGGGATGTTTGCGGTTTGTTCGACCGTGGACATTCCATAATAAAAAATGCATCCACAGGTCTCCTAAATGTACCGGCGGCCGCTGGTACATTTAGGAGACCTGTGGCTGCGGCCCCCGGCCCCCGTAACTCACCTGTCCTGCAGCTGTCCCGGCCTCCTGTTGGTCTTGCACCGACTTTAACCAGTCAGAGCTTGGTTAAAGCTCATCTTCATGCTAAGCTCTGATTGGGCAAAGTCCTGCACCTGACCTGGACTTTAGAGCCCTGATTGGGCAAAGTCCAGGTCAGGCGCAGGACTTTGCCCAATCAGATCATTCAGCATGAAGACGTGGGGCAGAGAGGAGCCGCGGCCAGACGGACCGGAGGAGCTGACGGACCGGGGAACAGGAGGCCGGGACAGCTGCAGGACAGGTGAGTTACGGGGGCCGCAGCCACAGATCTCCTAAATGTACCGGCAGCCACCGGTACATTTAGGAGAACTGTGAACACATTTTGCATATTCGGCCCCCATTGATTAACATTGTGTTCGAGTTCGTCATTCGAACATTTCGGCCGTTCGAATACGAACCGAACACAGGGATGTTCAGCTCATCGCTGCTCGTTACATTTTTTGGGGGGAATTACGTGATTTTTAGCAAACGCACCCCATAAAAAAATCATAATTGAAATGTGAACAATATTGCTGCATTAATAAAAACAACACACAAAAAACCAGGCTTTTTTAAATTATTATTGTTTTATTATTTTTTCTCTAATTTTTGTTTTACATTGAACCTGGTCAAGTTTGGTATCATTCGAAAGGCCATGCTCAGGCCTTTCGAATGATACCCTCCATGACCCCCTGCCATGGTTCTGGAGATATCGGGGTTCAAAGGAACCCGTATCTCCACCAGGGGTTCCCCGGCCATCTGACTTCATAGTGCTATACACGATACGTCAGGAGCCGAGGGGGAACCCGGAGGTGGAGCCGCCATCCAAGATGGCGGCCCCCACCGGAACTAGATTGTGATCTGGCATGTCAGGGGTTAAATAAAAAAAGGCACCGCTTTAAAGGGCAGACACTGCCATTCAAAGCTGTGCCTTTTTTAACTTTAAACCCTCCCGATTGGGAGGGAGAGGGATTCAAAAGGATCCCCCCTCCCTTCCAGGCGATCTCCCGGCATTGCCGGGGGTCGCCTGGAAATTACGTCATCGCGCATGGTGCGATGACGTCAGGGGGGCTTGACTTCAGCGTCCTCAGACGCTGAAGTCAGAACACCGCAGGACCCCGGACAGAGAGGTGAGTATCTCCGCCGGCGCTCGCGCTTGCGGATGACGTGTGGGGAACGTCCTCCGCATATAGCAGGAGTAAATGAAGACGTTCCCCACACGTCATCCGCAGTGAAGGGGTTAAGAGACTTTTTTTTTTCCCCGGACGTACCTTGTACGCATTGGTCCTTATGGGGTTAATTACAACATGAGCCTGAAAGGGTTAAGAGCAACATGGTAAAAAAGGGTCCCTATTCCATTATTGGCGGTAAAATGGAGACGGTAAGCAGGAAAATCTAGTCTGTAGATTTTCCTTTACTGTCTCCATTTTGCCTTCTTATTCCGGGTAGGCGCTTTCTTGAATAGAATAGAATAGGATTTGATTCTAAAAACGTAGGGCACTATTCCATAGTTGGTGCTAATGTAGCATCTCGGTACGAAATCGTTAGCGCTAGGATAAGTAAGTTTAACATTTGGCATCGATATTCCAATCTTGATGCTACAGTCAGGTGAAAATGTTTTGCTCCTCACTGCTTGCAAGGCTTACTGTACTTAAGTGTCTCCTATACCTAACATGAGGAGCGCAATCTAGTTTTAGTGCCTCTATAAGTGAGGTATTACAAAGTGTTGGTGCAAATTACTGGCAGGGCTCACAAGTCAAAATTTGAACAACTCCTAAGAGCTGGTGTTAAATGATTCTGCAAATGTAAAATCATTTAATGTTCTCTAACCCCCCTCCCCCATTAAATCCCATACTCACCACTAATCCTGGGTGAAAAGGGTGGCCCGATCCACCACTTTTTCTGGCACGGAGCAGAGTGACACTATGCGCAGAGCTCACGGCCGGGAAGATCAAACCTCCATGGAGGCCTATGAACTCCAGGAGCTGATACCTGAGGTGGCGCAGAAGCGCTACCACGTGTATCACTGTGGTTAGCACTGCGTTCCAGGGTGAGGTGCTGAGCTAGCACCTGCCCCGGAATACCACATTAACAGTGAGGCGATTAGCGTCCCCATGCTAGCGTGACGGTTAAAATAGGGCCCTATAATGGCTCCGGGAAGCTACAACGGCTCTGGTTAAGGCTGGGGTCAGACTAACGCATTTTTAACGTGCGTTTAGGCGCACTTAATCACAGCTGCAGTAGCAGCAAATGACGGGCAATGACGGTCAATATACGAAGTATGGCGCAAGCGGCAAACAAACGCATTTTTTCGAGAACATAGAACCGCTAGTACTGACGTACAGAGAGCACTGTGGCGGCATAGCGGCGTGTGTGCGTGATTAGGAGATGTCAGACGCTGCTCATGTCCGGCCAACATAACGTCCAGACACCCAAAGTTTCCTGGTTTGGATCCGTAAAAGATCACTCACGAAAATGCGCATCGTATGACCGCTTTCGCGCATTCCGTGAAAAAATACGTCATTGGGTTCGGACGCACTTTTTGACAGTCGCTGTGAATAATGCGTTCGTTTGACCCTAGCCTAAGTTAGCACCAACTTTGGAATAGGGCCCTTGATCGTTTGCCTTAACCCCTTCCCGACCGCTGACGTACCCTGTACGTCCTGTGTTCGGGTCTCCCTTAGACCCGATGACGTACAGGGTACGTCAGCGGCGCCAAATCCCCCTCCCGCCCGATACTCACCTCCCTCGTCGGATCCCACGGCGATCTGACAGGGAGGAAGCCTGCCCATGTGATTTACATGGGCAGGCGAGGCTGATGACGTCGCCACGCTGCGTGGTGACGTCATCAGAAGGTGCCCCCATGTGTTTCAATGGAGGGGAGGGGGGGCTCCTTCGGAGCCCTCTATCTCCCCAACCATTGAAGCTAGGGAGATGCCGTTTGCACCGCTGGAGAGGGGAGAGCCTCCCCTTTCCAGCGGTGTATGGCATTAACCATTTTGCCGCCGGATCACGTTGCGGCACCAATTGGCGCCAAAACGTGATTCAAACCTGGAGGGGGGCTGACATCTTGGATGTCAGCCAAGCCTCCAGGTCCCCCCCACCCACTGACAACCTCACCATATGTGTGAGGATGTCAGTGGGCCAGTTAACCCTCTAGCTGCCATGTAGAGATAAGGGAATCCTAAGGATCCCTTTATCTCCCGATCCATGGCAGCTAGATGGTCATATTTGACATCATTTGAAAGGCCTGATTATGGCCTTTCAAATGATACCAAACATGACCAGGTTTGGTTTTAAAAAAAAATGTAAAAAAAAATTAAATAAAAAAAAATAATAAAAAAATTAAATAAAATAAAAATTTTTATTTTTTTTAAAGTTTTTTTGTCTGGGGGGAGTTTAATTAAATAGGACCTAGGCTGTCATCTAAAAATAATTAGCACAAAATGGTCAGAATGAGCGCAGCGCACATAGGTGAACTGGCTCAGCAGTGAAAGGGTTAAAAGGTAAAAACATGTAAAAATTGGGTATTTCTATTCTCGGGATAAAATTTGGAAACTATTTAGCCGGGGTCTTTATTGGTGGTTATAGCTTTAGGGGATTAAATTACGAAAAAGTGTGTTTTTACCATTTTTTTCATCATATTTCATATTTTTTTTATATTAAATTATTGGATATGATGGAAATAATGGTATTTCTAGAAAGTCCATTTAATGGCGGGAAAAAGGGTGTATAATATGTGTGGGTTGAATAAACGAGTAAGAGGAAAATTTGATCTAAACACGAGCAGCGCAGAAACGTAAAAACAGCAGCGGTCACTAAAGGACGGATTTGTGTAAAACCGCCCGGTCACTAAGGGGTTAAGGGTTTATTCACAACAGCGAGCATCCTCAACCTGACTACCGGATGCTATACAATTTAGATTTGTGTAGTAAATAATGTGGTCCTGTGCTTCTACTACCGGGAAATAAAACCGGCTACTGATTTTACTTCAGAATAAAATGTGATCAGTAGCTTTCAGCACAATCATTACAATTATTTTTTGCTCCATTTGCGGTTTACAACTTCCCATGTGATTAAGGAAAAGAAGGGGTGTAAACCTGCTTTGCTAATCTTTGTCGATTTAATGACATATATGTTCATTTTGGATGTGCAGTATCTATAATGTGATTGTGGACATTGCTCTAATTACATCATCCAGAGAGACTTACTGTAAACTGATATTAATTCAGCACGTCTTTTAGTAATTGTTTGTCTAGTTACAGGTTATCTAGTCGTGCACATCAAACATTGTGCTTCCTATTGACATATGTGCGGTGAGTCACCCTGCTCAGTCACATGACCAGAGGAAGGCATATATATAAGGGAGCTCACACAAACAGACTACAGTTACAACAACTGAGGCGACACAGAGGGAGAGAACAAAAATCAAGCCCAGACTCGAAAACAACAAGCAACCAGAAACATGAGTCTCCTCCCCAACTTCTCTGTGGAAACATGGATCCTGCTTGTTGTATGCTTGATCCTCCTAACTATGTAAGTGAATGTGCAGGCTGTGAATTGTTACATTAGTTGTACTTTAATACCTTAAAAGGAGTTTTCCCTCTGCGTTAATAACTGAGGCTTTTATTTGTCTTTTGCTCTCTATAGGTTTCGCCATAATTATTTGTTCTCTTGTTATGTGTACTCATTAATATTATATATATTTTTTTTTATCAAGCAGGCTGCTTCTTTGTTACTCCCTTTGTATCCACATTTAAAAAAAGTACGAATCAAGCATTAAAAATGGGAAAAGAAAAAGTTTGCTTTTCCTTATTCGGAAATGTGCAGCTGTACTTTAAATACGTTTTTAGCTATTTTATGAAGGTTTCGAAGAGATTTAGGGGGTTTATTTAGTAAAGTTGCAAACACTGGTGAAAAAATCACAGTTGTTGCAATGGCTACAAGTGCCAGCATTTCACAAAAGAGAAATCCCAACAGCGTCAGGAAAAGCTTCAGTGTAAACTTAATAGCGATCACTGAAACCAGATCAGCTATGCAAAAATATATATATATATTATATATATATATATATATATATATATATATATATATATATACTTGGGAAAACAACATCCAAGGGTATTCCCCTACAGCAGTGGTTCCCAACCCTGTTCCTCGAGTACCCCTAACAGGTCAGGTTTGGCTGATATCTGAAGCACAGCACAGGTGATATGATTTGCTGCTCAGTGATTGCAGGATTCAGTCTGCATTTTCCCCAAGGTAAACCTTAAAACTTGGGTTGAGGACCGGGGTTGGGAACCACTGCCCTAGCATAGTGGTAGTTTTTACTGAACCGTTTTGTCACCAGTCCCTGTCAGATATATTGGTTTAATTCTGGGAGTCCTATGTTGTTGATACTGGTAACAGCTGATATCCCACACCAGTTACGATGACTATTCCGACCCAGCCTTTGTATAAGTGGCTTGAGTTTAAATAATTGGGAGCTGAAATCAGATGTCAGCTGCGCACTGCCACTGGTATTGGCTGCTGGAGTCCCCTTCCTGGAGCTTGCTCAAGGAACCTTGGAAGGACACTGGGAACCATTTCTTCTCAGCATTCTGCTGTATACAGTTAGTGGAAGTGGCAGATGGCCAAGCCCTGTTCTTAGTAGGATCAACGGTCATTTGGAATCTTTCAGGGGTTTATTTTAATGTCATTTATTTTAATTTGTTTTGGTTAATTGCCTAGTGTCCCTTTAGTTCTACAAAATGGGTCGTTAAACACTTGTGCCCTGTAACATTAAAACATCAAACATAGCAGTGTGCCTAAATCAACATCGCATATAATGTGAGTTGTGAGATGTAGTTTAAAAGTAGTGAAAAACATAGTGAATTCGGTTAAAGGGACACTCTACACCCCCTGACCACTTTAGTCTTTTAGGCCAGGGTCACACAAGCGTGGAGGGAATGCCTGTGAGAATGGGCGTTCTTTCTGCTCGGACGCCCATGTGGCCACCTCACTGAGTGCACGTTCGTGTGCTCAGCCCTACAAAGCACGAGCCTCCTATGGAGGATCACGATTTGTAGACCCGTCCAACGTCCGGTGTAGAGTTTTGACGGGGACGATTTATAGCATGCCCGTTTTAACGCTCAATACTATTTCGCAAGTTGCACCATGTGGCCCTCCAAGTCGAGACATCATAACGCTACTGTCTGCAACATCTACCCAATTATTTAAAGGCATAAAAAGGGGTGGTAAATATTCTTTAGAGTGCCCCTTTCATTCGGTTTATAGTAGTGGTCCCCAAGGCCAACTAACAAGCCAGATTTTGCAGATCACCTTGGGGAAATGCAGACTGAATCCTGCAATCACTGAGCAGCAAATCATGTCACCTGTGCTGTGCTTCAGAAATCTGGAAAACCTGGCCTTTTAGTGGGCCCTGAGGACCAGGGTTGGGGACCACTGGTTTATAGAATCAGAGGATCAGATGACAGTTGTATTCATATTCTTGTGGGCCTCATTATCTGGTTTTCAAAGTAATATGTTCCTGACCTGTCTAGCCATTTTAGCTCGAAGCCAGTTATGACACTGAAAATTCTAATTGTTTAAATTATGGCATTTATTATCACTGGCTCACACATTTCCATATGGCTTCACTCCAATACTAGCATATCCATTTAGTAACTGGATATCTATAGTTACTAAGATAAACATTTTGTTCCTGCAGGGAAAGCAATTAAGTGAACTTTAAATATAATCAATGAAATGTGTATCTAAATCAAAAAATCATATATACTGTTACATTGAATTTGTCTTGAAAAATGTTTTGCATACCTGCTGAAAGAAATATGATTGGAGAACCTATGTGGGGTTTTCAGTAACTGGCAGTGTTTGTCAAAGTGGCCATAATGACAATTCTGATTGACAAACGTTCATTCCAAAGAATGAAAGTAAAAGCTATATAAACTAAAGGACCCACAAAAGCATGGTATGGCTGAAGCTGTAATTCAGTTACTTTGCTAAGTACCATGTTTCTCTGAAATTAAACCACTGTCTTATATTTTTTTAGGCTGCAAAAAACCACACTAGGTCTTATTTTTGGGTAGGTCTTATTTATTTTTAAAGTACAACAATACACAGTTATTCATGTGAAACAGAGAAAAGGAGGGGGATCCTAGTGGCGCAGTCCCTTCTGAGGGTAATTTGAGAGGAATAGTAAGGATTCCTATTAGTTCAGAAGCAGCGTGGTCTGAATGACCGTTCTAAAGTGCTGGTTAGAGGGCGGGGCTATAGGCAAGGTGCAGACAAGCTGTGAAGCTGTGAGCAGGTTATACAATAGCAGCCTTCCTAGATCAGGGAAACATTCAAATGCATACAAAGTGCAAAACGTGCGTACAAAAAATGCATGTAAAGTGCAATATGCGAATTGTGAACAAAAACACAATGTGAAAGAGTGTACAATTGCAAGGTAAAATAGGGTACAATTGACCAAGTGAACAGTAGATGCCCTGGTGGCTCAAATGTGCGTACAGATGTAAAAAAAATATGGGGTTAAATGTACATAGGAAGGTTATTCAAAATATTAAAAAGGGGGGGGGGAAGTCTCGTTTCTATTGTCCGTAATGGATAAAGGAAAAGTAGAAAAAATTCGGACCGTATATTGCGGTGAAGGCAAGAGATAGCCCGTTCTGATCTCTATTGGAGGGATCTAGTAGTTCCAGGTGCAGTCCTAAAACGCAGTCTTTGCCGTGGTCCTATATAGGCTCCCAATTTCCCAAAAAATGGGAAAAGAAGGAGGGTAAAGAGGAAAGAAAGAGTATATAGTGCAATTATGCTTAATAAATAGTAGGTGCCCAAAAGACAAAGGGACACTTACAGTGTCCAGAGCCTCTTCTACCGGCTCTGGTGTGAAATGCCTAGGGCCTGGTCAAGGGTGGCCTCTGCCCTTCTTTACAGGTGCGGGGTGGTCTTCACAGTTGCTATGGGGCAGCCTTCGTCTTTCTTCTGACGATTTAGTTGTTGCCTCCAATACAAAGGGAAGACATCTCCATAGCGCAATGAGTTTAATTATTAAGTGAGGTATATAATAGTCAAGGACAAACTCACCAATGCTGGAGCCATAAATCCAGGCTCAACTTGTAGGCCTATGGTACTTCTATGGTGGGTACCTGCACCTCTTTCAACAGCAGCGCAGCTTCCATGCAGGCAGAGAAACAGAGGGGGGGGGAAGGGAGAGATCAAGCATAAAAAATGCAAAATAAAATAAAGGATTCCTCAATGGATGTAGATGATTAGAAAAAAGGGTTTATTAATTAAAAGGAGTATCACAGATACGCGTTTCGGCTATTAAATATAGCCTTCATCAGTCTGTGTGGAGAAAACAGTCTCAGAAAATGTGTTTTCTCCACACAGACTGATGAAGGCTATATTTAATAGCCGAAACGCGTATCTGTGATACTCCTTTTAATTAATAAACCCTTTTTTCTAATCATCTACATCCATTGAGGAATCCTTTATTTTATTTTGCATTTTTTATGCTTGATCTCTCCCTCCCCCCCCCCCTCTGTTTCTCTGCCTGCATGGAAGCTGCGCTGCTGTTGAAAGAGGTGCAGGTACCCACCATAGAAGTACCATAGGCCTACAAGTTGAGCCTGGATTTATGGCTCCAGCATTGGTGAGTTTGTCCTTGACTATTATATACCTCACTTAATAATTAAACTCATTGCGCTATGGAGATGTCTTCCCTTTGTATTGGAGGCAACAACTAAATCGTCAGAAGAAAGACGAAGGCTGCCCCATAGCAACTGTGAAGACCACCCCGCACCTGTAAAGAAGGGCAGAGGCCACCCTTGACCAGGCCCTAGGCATTTCACACCAGAGCCGGTAGAAGAGGCTCTGGACACTGTAAGTGTCCCTTTGTCTTTTGGGCACCAACTATTTATTAAGCATAATTGCACTATATACTCTTTCTTTCCTCTTTACCCTCCTTCTTTTCCCATTTTTTGGGAAATTGGGAGCCTATATAGGACCACGGCAAAGACTGCGTTTTAGGACTGCACCTGGAACTACTAGATCCCTCCAATAGAGATCAGAACGGGCTATCTCTTGCCTTCACCGCAATATACGGTCCGAATTTTTTCTACTTTTCCTTTATCCATTACGGACAATAGAAACAAGACTTCCCCCCCCCTTTTTAATATTTTGAATAACCTTCCTATGTACATTTAACCCCATATTTTTTTTTACATCTGTACGCACATTTGAGCCACCAGGGCATCTACTGTTCACTTGGTCAATTGTACCCTATTTTACTTTGCAATTGTACACTCTTTCACATTGTGTTTTTGTTCACAATTCGCATATTGCACTTTACATGCATTTTTTGTACGCACGTTTTGCACTTTGTATGCATTTGAATGTTTCCCTGATCTAGGAAGGCTGCTATTGTATAACCTGCTCACAGCTTCACAGCTTGTCTGCACCTTGCCTATAGCCCCGCCCTCTAACCAGCACTTTAGAACGGTCATTCAGACCACGCTGCTTCTGAACTAATAGGAATCCTTACTATTCCTCTCAAATTACCCTCAGAAGGGACTGCGCCACTAGGATCCCCCTCCTTTTCTCTGCTCTATCACTGACACATTTTTGTCGAGGTTTTGTGTTGAAATCCCTGTTGGCCGCATAACATAATATATCCACATTTAATTAGCGCCTCCATTGCATTCTCTCTTTACATTCATGTGAAACAATATACATTTATTCATGTCCAAAAATATACTGTACATTTACTCAAATGCATACCATAATACCACACTATAATACCGTACCTAATACCATACTGGTACTATAATACCAGTAGGAGACTTACAAGACAGGAGTGAGTGGTAAAGTTAAGAATAGGATGATTAGAACCAGGGGGTAACCAGAAGGTATCAGGGGTACCGTACCTTTTCAAGAGCAATTTGGTTACCAATCGCTGGCCAGAATGAGTGAAACGCGCTTTCACTATCGATTCCTCACAGGCGGTATACATCTGGTATCACTCCGCTTGTGACAAGAGCCAACGCTAGAGGAAGCATTGACTTATGCGGCTCTGCTCCCTCCACTGCCACCTTGCTTCCTCTGGTGCAGGCATCGTTGATTCTCCCCAGCCCCTGCTGCGGCTCTTCAAGTTGCCTTTTATGCCACCACCAGCCCTGGGAATGATCACAACTAGGTCTTATTTTCGGGGAAACACAAAAGAACCATAATGTTAACATGAGGCCTAAAGCTTATTATTACGGCTCAAGTGATTCTCAACTCGTAATAGAACTGTTGATTATTTTTTTTGGGGGGGTGGAGAGAATGCTGCCAACATCATTACCATAGTATAGATACTATTATTTCAGACAACCCTGTAACAATGGTAAAAAGAGAAAAGCAACAGTTTACATGAGTTAGGCAAGAACAACACTAGTAGTGTTCTTCAGCTTTGTTCGCCGTTCTATTCATTAATCTTGTATGATGTTTTTTGTTTTTTTTTTCCTCTCTGGAACGCAGTTGTAAATGGTTTTGTAACAAAGGTGAACGACACTTGCAGGTCTATTCACAACGCAATTTCGGTGCCTTGGGGTTTGAACCCTTTTTTCCTCGTTTCAGTTATTCTATTTCACTGAAAATATGGTGAATTCACTATTTAGTAAAAGGTTACCATATTTTTCCAAAAATGGAGTCGCTGAAATAGTTATTTGACGTCATCCAAAACCGTCGAACTGCACCGATAACTGCCGAATTGGCATTGGCGACTTCTGCCGAACTGCAAAAAAGTCTCCTGTTCTCCTAATATGAGTATAAATAAGAATAAATGTAGTAAAAATTAGTCCAAATAGTAAAAAAGTCCTTCAAAAATTAATAAAAAGCCGCGAGCCGCCGAAATGACTATTGTTAGAACCTTTCTATGCTACATAGCAGATACTCTGCTGGCACAGTGCTTTACATGATGTATGTGTTCGGCTTTGTAAGGACTATCCCTCATTTTTTTTCCTTAATATGCATGGATCCTGGCTTCTTCTTCTTGTTTTGTAAATATAAAATACCCTTAATAGATTTTTTAAAAAAAAAATTAAAAAAGGTCTGTTACAAAATAAAAATTTATTTAAAAAAAATAAGAAAAACAAAAATGTAATCTAAAAAATACAAATAGGCATACTGCAAATTAAAAGAGTTTTATCTGAAAATGAAAAGAATAAATGGTCTTTACAAGAAAATGAATAAAAGATATTAGGCACACTATTCCATTCATAATATTAACATGGGGACGGTAAGCAGGAAAATCTGCGCTTGCTGATTTTCTGTTACCGTCTCCATGTTAACATCATATTCCGGGGAAGGTGCTATCTCAGCACCTCGCCCTGGAATGCAGCACTAACCTCCCTGATACTTGCAGCAGCGCTTCTGCACCAGTGCGAGTATCAGCTCCTGGACTTCATAGGACTCCATGGAGGTTTGCGCTTCTGGCCCGCGAGCTCTGCGCCTAGTGTCACTCTGCTCCCTTCAAGAAGAAGCAGCAGGTCAGGCCACCGCTTTCGCCTAGGATGAGAGGTGAGCATGGGATTCAATTGGGGGGGGGGGTTTGAGCGTGTTATATGATTTTACATTTGCAGAAACATTTAACACCAGCTTTTAGGAGTTAAGGAGTTGTAAAAGGTTTGGCTTGCGAGTCTTGACGATAATTTGCGCCTGCACTTTGTAATACTTCACTTGTCAAGACGCTAAAAAATGATTGTGCTCCCCATTTTACTGTAGATATAGGAGATGCTTAAGTACAGTAAGGTCTCGCAAGCTGCGAGGAGCAAAACATTTTCACCTGACTGTGGCATCAAGATTGGAATATCGATGCCAGACGTTACACTTACTTAGCCTAGCTTTAATGATTACATACCGAGACGCTACATTACCACCAACTATGGAATAGAGCCCTACATTATTGCAGTGAATCCTATGAGATTCGCTTGATTAAACCTGTTTAACTGAAACACCGAAAATCAGGGAATTTCAGTGCAGTTCGGTGTTCTGTGAATAGAAGACAGGATGGTCTTCTATGGGGCAATTTCAGTGCTGCCGTATTGCTGTGAATTGTACCGTATTCTGCTGTCAATTTTCCAGTATTTGGCAAATTGACAGCTAAATGAATAGACGAATTGCCCTGAACTTGCACTGAACAGTGAAATTCACCGTCCGGTGCAATTCGAGGCCAATTCAGAGGTTTGTAAATAACCTCCTTAGGGCCCTATACCAAGGTTGGTGCCAGAACAGGTATTTCATTTTCATGTTTCATGTATTTTCCCAAGGACATAGGAAACTCGTCAAGGTTATGGTGCAGAAAGGGTCAATGGCAATTTTACACTGACAAATTCTTCTTGTCCATATAATAGGAGTAATGATGAACTGAGGCTTTGACATTTTCCTATTCAGTGTGGAGGAAGTGGGCAGTTGGACAGAAGGAATGTTTCAGTTTTATTCTTCTGAAAATGGATGGAACCTTCTTTTTGTGCTACATCCATTGCATTAATACAAAGCTTTCTGTAGAGAGGACACCCACTTGTTCTGTTGAAAAATACTGTTCACAAAAGGTTAAATAAACATCTGTGCGTTATGGATTTGTACGGTTCATATGAGGTTACTAAATATGTTCTCAAAGACAAAAGCTGGGTGGAGTAGAGGTAACATCACTGCTCTACGTGGAGAGAGCCTGTGGAGTCATGGGTTTGATCCCAACAAGCACCTCTCCAGTAAGTGTCCTTTGGCAAGACACTTAACGGTACATACTCGAAACCCAGGACATACTTGGAAAACGAGAGAAATCTCAATGTATCGTTCCTGGTAAAAATCCTTTCTCAAAAAAAAGGGTTTATTTATATTTGTTGTTCACATGAGGTTACCAAATGACTACTCAGGGATCAAATCTTGGATTTATAGTGTGTGTGTTCTTTGTACTTTGTGACCAATAAAAATTGATAAGAACTGATTTTCCAAACATAATTCACAGGGACTAAATGACCTCTTGTTACTTCCTCAGCTATGGCATCTGGCCTTATCAACTGTTCAAAAAATATGGAATTCCTGGTCCTAAACCCCTACCTTTTTTTGGGACTTTTCTTAAGAACAAACAAGTAAGTAGCATTATGCCTGTATCTCGCCACAGACGAAACCTACTTGATCGTGATTCCAATTGTAAATCGGTCTTTTATTCTTAAACCCTAAGGATCCGCTCACTGAACTTTAACTTTAAAGAAGCACTCTAGGCACCATGGCCATTTCACTATAATGAAGTAGTTATGGTGCCAAGACCATGTCCTTCCTTGTTTTTATTTTGAGGTGTTCTTTTTGAAGGGTTACAGAGAGGAGGTGACAACTCCACAAAGCTCTGCCAATCTGAGAACCAGGATTTATAATTCCTAGCGCTATGATTACATTGTTCACTGTCTTATGTCTTGTCGGGACATATTTCGAGTGCTGAAAAGATAGGGTTTGTGGCCATTTGCAAATCCAGAGTTGCAGGGAACAGAGCAATCTACTTACTTTCTAACTGATCCCGCTAGTTAAGATTTCTTTTTTTAACCCTCTTAAAGCCACGGGGCAAGCGATGCCATCCTGGCGGGGGTGGGCTTAAATGCTGCCCTGCAGCTTTCTGGCAATCATACGGCCCGCCTCTCTCTCTCCTGTGGCTGATCGAGGTCAGACAATCCCGTCTTGAGTTCACACAGTCCCACTGCATCCAAAGACAGCAATTGGCAGCTGGGAAGGGAAGCGGGCTGTATGAGTTGCCAGAAATCCACCTGTTATGCCACCCCACTGAGTTTACGCCTGCCAGTGCCTGCCTCTCAGCAGATTCCAAGTGGCAAGTGGTTAATAATTCAATTTTATTCTGAAAAACTACAGACAAAAATAAAAAATATACAAAAGTGAAATAAGTTCTATTGATATTAGGGTTTGTAAGAAGATCAAAAGTAACTTATCTGTTTTTTTTAACCACTTGGCTGCTAAGGACGCGCTCAGCATGTCCTGCCAAGGAGGCAGCAATCAGCCAGGATTCCGGCCAATTGCTGCGCCCCCCCCCCGGTGTGGGCTGACATCTTGATGTCAGCCCAGCACTCCGGGACCCCGGCGGGGACAATAGATGTCATCGCTCTAGCGCGATGACATCTATTTCAGGCGGCCCCCGCGAGTGTGGGGAAGGTGCCTGAAAGGGATGGGGGGGGGTCCTTTGGACCTCTCTCCTTCCCGATTGGCCGGGGCCAGCAGTGAAGGTCAGGCACCGTTTGGAAGGGCACAGCCTGGCCTTCCAAACGGTGGCTGGCTTTAATCCCTTTGGGGCCGGATCACGATTCGGTGCCGAAAAGCGCCGGAACGTGATCCTCTCCCGGAGCTGGCCGACATCTTGGACATCAGGGCTGCGGAATATGCTGGCGCTTTATAAATAAAGAATAATAATAATAATAATGTCGGCCAAGTTTCCGGGAACTCCCCCTGACGACTGGCGTCAGTGTGCATAACGCGATGACGACAGTTCTGGAGTTAACCCCTACCAAACATGACCATGGTAAAAGTTTTTTTAAAAAAAATAAAATAAAAAAATGAAACTAAAAAAATATTTAAAAAAAATTATAAAAAAAGAAGTTTTTTTGTTTGTTTTGGTTTTGTTAGTGCAGCAATATAGTTCCCATTTAATTTATAATGTGAACAATGATGCTGCACTAACGATTTTTGTATGGGGTGCGTTTGTTAAAAATAGTGTAATTCTCCCCCAAAAAAATGTAACGAGTCCACATTTCTAATTTTTTTAACAAGCGCAACTCATAAAAAATATAACCGCAAACGCTCGCATGTTAAAATGTGAAAAAAAAATTACACGTTGTAAATTATTGAAAATTAAAATTTTATTGCATTTTTTGTTATAATATACAGGCAGGACATGACGTATAAATATAATAATGATATATTATGAATCTGCCGAGTCTCCTGGAAGGAACGATATATAATATGTCTGGGTCATATAATAAAATATGGCTTGAAAATGCATTTAAACATGATGAGCGAAACCGTTAAACACAGGTGTGAAATGGCTCAGCAGCGAAAGGGTTAAAATAAACTTTAAAGGAAAAAAGACAAAATGTGCTAGAGCTAGACAAATTGTTGCTATCACTTGTACTAATTCACAAAACTAGACAATAGATATCCCATACAATTCCTAGATAGTCTATCTCCACATCAATACAGTCAGAAAGCAGACCTTTGGGGTAATAGGATAGTAGAGAAAGACAGAGCAACAATTGTATAGAGATGTGGAATGTATAATGTTGCTTAGTACATAGCTACTTAAACTGTGAAAATAAAGGTGAAAAAGCAAATAAACATGGAGTAAAGCAAAAAAATAAAATATCAATACAGTAGGGTTTCAAAAGTAAGTTTTGTACATTCCAATCTCTATACTCTCAGGGTTATCCAAAGAGATCCGAATTGCTTGAGAAAGGTAACCGAACGCTGAAAATCAGCGTTCGGTTACCTTTCCTGGCCATTCGGCTATCCAGAGAGCAGGCAATTCGCCAAATACTGGCGAATTGCCTGCACATACGGTGCCTGTTCGGTCCCTGTTCGAGGGCAGTGAAATCTCCATAGAGAAGCACTGCTTCGGCTATTCAGAGAACACAAACCAGCAGTGAAAGGTTCCCCTAATGTCCTGCCATTCGGTGGTTTCATTCGGCAAATTTATTCAGGAGAATAATCCATAGGCTTCAATGTTAAAAATATTCCCGTTTTAATTCAATATCTAATAAACCGTTCATTATAAAATTCTGCAGCAAAAAGTCTCTTTATTTATAGATTTTTTAGGATACTTTAAGCATTTTTCTGATTTTATTTTTTTTTTTATTAAAAGTCCGATTTTTTTTTTATTTTTTTTTCAGTTTACTTATTTTTTTGTAACAGCCCTCTTTATTATCATTCCCTGGACCTCCTGTGAAAATTTCAGACATTTTCGCCCAGTAGGTTCTTTGCAAACAGCGTTTCTTTTTCCCAGATTCATACAAATGGTTTTTCTAATTTATTCACTGCCTCCTCTACGTCACAGCTGCTTCGGCTCTGTGTGATTCGGCTCATGTTCGGCTCCTGTTCGGCTTTTTCAAAGGTTAATCCAGATGTTTTTGCTTGTTTCAGCATGCATTCGGTTAGTTTTCGTCAGGTTTTCGGCAGCTTTTCCCTGCAATTCGGGGACCCTGTGGTGTTTGCTGAATACACCGCAGGGTCACCGAAATGCAATCGGCAAAAGGAACCGAATTGAAGAGAACGAAAAGTCACCGAACGTGCGGTGACTTTTCGAATCTCTTTGGATAACCCTGTCTGTCTTTTCCTACTATCCTATTACCGAGGTCCCACGGTGGTTCGCTTGCTGACAATATTGATGTGCAGACAGGACAAATTCTTTTCAGAAAATGCAATTGTAGACTATTCAGGATTTATATGGCACGTCTCTTGTCTAGTTTTATGAATTATTACTAAAGGTGATAGGAACAATTTGTATAGCACGTTTTTTCTTTTTCGTTACAAGTTTATTTGAAAATCAAAAGTTAAATTTTAACTTCTTACAAGCCCCAATATCAATAGAACAATTTGTTCTATTGTTTATTTTTGTATATTTCAACCAGGGTTGCGTCCTTTCTTGCGTACTTGGGCTTATTTATATTTTTAATCTGATTGTCCTATATTTTCTGTATAAAACATAACAAGAGGAAAAAAGGTGTCATCTGCGCTCGTTTCTATGTATTTCCATGTACAACAAAACACTATGAGGTTTTAGTTTGTTTCAATGGCCATTGCAACGTAAGCTCACTCGCCCCTTCAAGGCACCTCTTTGTAGAGTGAGTACCTAACCAATGTACCAAAAGCCGCTCTACTGAGCAGCTCCAAGCCCCTCCTGCTGCTTTTCAGCTAAGGAGAGGCAAAAAGATGGTGGGTTTTATTTATACACGCACCAAACACTTCCCATTTGGGGTTAAAAACAAAAACATGGAAAAAGGAACAGCTGCAAAATGACGAACTGGTGTTACAAGCATAATATACATACATACAGAAAAAATGGCGTCGCGCCCATACTCACGGGAGCGGCTGCAACACCCAGGAGTAACAGCCCAGTTAATGTATAAAACATAACAAGAGGAAAAAATGTGTCATCTGCGCTCGTTTCTATGTATTTCCATGTGCAACAAAACACTATGAGGTTTTAGTTTGTTTCAATGGCCATTGCAACGTAAGCTCACTCGCCCCTTCAAGGCACCTCTTTGTAGAGTGAGTACCTAACCAATGTACCAAAAGCCGCTCTACTGAGCAGCTCCAAGCCCCTCCTGCTGCTTTTCAGCTAAGGAGAGGCAAAAAGATGGTGGGTTTTATTTATACACGCACCAAACACTTCCCATTTGGGGTTAAAAACAAAAACATGGAAAAAGGAACAGCTGCAAAGCGACGAACTGGTGTTACAAGCATAATATACATATATTTTCTGTGTTGCTGCTCCAAATAGATTATTTTAAATTTTTTAATTTTTAACCCTTTCGCTGCTGAGCCTTTTCACATCTGTGTGCTGAGCTCATTTTTACCGGGTTCGCTCATCATGTTTAAATGCGATTTGAAGTCACATTTTATTATACAACCCAGACATATTATATATCGTTCTTTTTTTGGCAGACTCGGCAGATTCATGATATATCATTATTATATGTATACGTTATGTCCTGTCTGTATATTATAACAAAAAATTCAATAAAATTAGAATTTTCAATAATTTACAATGTGTAAAGTGTTCTTTTTTCACATTTTAACATGCCAGCGTTTGCGGTTATATTTTCTATGGGTACGCTTGTTAAAAAAATTAGAAATTGTATCTCGTTACATTTTTTTTGGGCAAATTTCGCTATTTTTAATAAACGCACCGCATACCAAAATCGTTAGTGCAGCATCATTGTTCACATTATAAATGAAATGGGAACAATATTGCTGCACTAATAAAACAAAGTTTTTTAAATTTTTTAACCCTTTCGCTGCTGAGGCATTTCCCGCCCCTGTGCTGAGGTAATTTTTACCGATTTTGCTCATCATGTTTAAACGTGTTTTGAAGGCTTATTTTAGTATATGACCCAGACATATTATATATCGTTCTTTCCGTCAGACTCGGCAGATTGATAATATGTCATTATTATATGTATACGTCATGACCTGTCTGTATATTATAACAAAAAATGCAATAAAATATGAATTTTCAATAATTTACAACGTGTAAAGTGTTTTTTTTCCACATTTTAACATGCGAGCAATTGCGGTTATATTTTGTATGGGGTGCGCTTGTTAAAGAAATTAGAGATGGGGTCTCGTTAAATTTTTTTTGGGGAAAATTACGCGATTTTTTAACAAACGCACCGCATACAAAAATCGTTAGTGCAGCATTATTGTTCACATTATAATTGAAATGGGAACAATATTGCTGCATTAACGAACCAAAAAAAAAGAAAAAAAAAAACTTGTTTATTTTTTTTAAATATTTTTTTAATTTTTTTTTTTTAACTTTTTTCATAGTCAAGTTTGGTATTGTTGGAACGGCCATGCTCTGGCTGATCCAACAATACCAAACATTAACCCCTAACTGCCACGGATCGGGAGATAGGGGTTTCATTGGAACCCCCTATCTCCACCATTGGTGGCAGTTAGGGGTTAACTCCAGAACTGGCGTCATCGTGCTATGCACGATGACGCCAGTCCTCAGGGGGCATTCCCGGAAGCTTGGCTGACATCCAAGATGTCGGCCAGCTCCGGGAAAGGATCACGAACCGGCGCTTTTCGGCGCCGATTTGTGATCCGGCCCCTCCAAACGGTGCCTGGGTTAACCCCCTGCACGCCGCCGATCGGGAGGGAGAGAGGTCCGGCCAACATAACGTCCTCCAGACGCAAAAAGGGTTTTTTATTGATGATCCGTACAAAATCACGGACGAAAATGCGCATCATATGACCGCTATCACGTATTCCATGAAATAAATACGTCCATTCGTTCGAACGCACTTTTTCATGGACAACGCGAAAAATACGTTAGTCTGACCCTAGCCTTAATGTTATATGCATGAACAGCAATAAACACGTGCAAGGATGAAATGAAATCAAGAGCTAGATGTAGCATGTTCTAGAAAAGATGTAATTTCTGTGAAATACAACATATTGGTGATGGGTACTAAGAACCACCATGAGGGTCATCCTCACAAAAAAGCAAAAATATCCCTATAAAAGGGGGGGGGCAGAGGAAATAAAAAGGTGGCATGGGGGGGATATTGCATTTTTTTCTCCTTTTTTCCTTTTTTACTATTACGAATGTTTTAACGAGAAAATCCTGAAATAGTACAGAAAGTACCCAGAGTTATAGTGGTAAGGCAGGAAGGTGCCGGCTAATCTGTAATAGAAAAGCCAATTAAGTATGAAAGTAATAGAGGGTGACGTCAACAGGAAAAATATATAGTATAAAGTACTATGATGTTCACTTACTAGGTATAGTTGTGTTATTTGGTATGATACATTTATTCTAACACCGTGGCTTGTTTTTCAGGGTGTCTTAGAATTTGACATGGAAAGCTACAAAAAATATGGAAAGGTTTGGGGGTGAGTTTAGAATTACATTTTTTTTATACGTAGTTACACAACATGTTATGTAGGTTACGGTGCGATCGAATGTCCCTACCATGCAGTATACAAGTTTAAAATGGATTTTGCAGTAATTGGAACTGAATGGCCGCAGTATGAATGTTTTTCTTCTCACCTTTAGATTTTACGATGGGCGTAAGCCGGTTCTCGCCGTAATGGATCCTGTGATTATTAAAGCCGTCTTAGTAAAAGAATGCTACACCGTTTTTACTAACAGACGGGTATGTATCACACTGTCATTGATCTGAGCCAGACAAATAATTTGACTATGCCAAAATGTATGGTGCAGAAAATATATTCTTCAATGAAATGATTAACCCCTTACCACCGGGCGAGTTGTGCCCTGCAGCGGGGTATTAACGTCGGCGCGCGTCATTGGCTACAGGGAGACAGCCTGAGTTCAGGCGTCCTGCGGCAGCCAATGGCATGTGCCACGCGCCAACTGGTGGGTGGGACTGCAGAGGCCCATAGATTATGTGCAATGCCACCTCGCAGCATTAAGGCCCACCTGCCGTGGGGATGACATGGTACGCCCTGCGGCAGGAAAGGGTTAAGGTTCTTCTTAGCACCGTTTTTGAAAGCTAGTATTTATTCCTTGGAGTGGAACAATACTCTGTCATTTTCACTACCTTATTTACTGGACTAGTGGTTGGGGGGGGGGGTGCATGCTTTTCCCTGAATGTGTCTGGTTGCTACTGGCTTTGTATGATCTTTGAAGTTCTGAGAAAATGCTTCAGGGAGTTGATTAGGAGGTGTCTGCTGTCATCACATTTCTCAGCCCCCATTCAACTACAGAGAGAGTTTGTTCTTTTCAGTCATGGTTTATTTGACCCCTGTGTTATAGTTGTAAACTCTGTATATATGTATATTCCTGCAGCAGTTGTAATGCTTTTTTTTTGTTAAGGAGTGGTTTCAAATAGACCCGATTTGTCCCTACTTAGGGCACTATCACGTGCTGAAAGTTAAAACGGGGACGCTAAGTGGAAAAATTTGCCCTTAGTGTCCCTGTTTTACACCTAGATTATGAGGCAGCCTGTCCAGTAACAGCCGCTAGCCTCCAGGATACTTGTGGAAGCACTAACCCACCATCCCGAGCATCCCTTCATGGAGTCCATATGACTCCATGGAAGCTCGTGCTGCCAGGTCAGCAGACCTGCAGGATCTCACCTCTCCCGAGATCCTGCAGCTCCACAATGTGATTTTGGAGGGAGACTGGGGACTTTTTTCCCCAGTCTCACTCTGCTCCCGGCGGCCAGAAGCGGTGGATTGGGCTGCTATTCTCACTACGGGATGAGAGGTGAGTATCTGATTTTTGGGGTGGGGGGTGTGCCCAGCTGCTGCTAATTCTGCAGAAGCCGAATCAGTTAGCACCAGATTGGAGCTTAGAGCTGTGGGTAACTTTCAGTTAGCCGCAGCGGTGACTAATTGGTGTTAGGACCTTGTGATCCTAACACTATTTACTCTTTGCTTACCCTTTCCGCTCCCCATGTTAAGTATAGGGGCACAAAGTACAGGAAGCTTGCACTAAAAAGGCGCTAATACCGATGCACTAATGGATTTTTTTAACCTGTTAGCGTCTGGGTTCCAATTTGGTCGTAATGCATCACGTCAATTAACCTTGCACTAACCCATATGCAGTGGTGTATTTAGGTTTTGTGCTGCCCTAGGCCTGACTAAACTCGTGCACCCCCTAATTTAAATTTGAGGCACCCCCTCCTGTCAAGGGCACACCTCTTCCTGGTTAATACCCACCCTTCCTCTTTAAGCTCCACCTTTTCCTCTTAGAGCTCCGCCTTTTCCTCTCTTTATATTAAAAGTGGATACCAAGTGCCTACTTGTATATTTTGTATACCATTTCAAATGTATCTATTGAGAAATAAAATTCTGAAATGTTTAAATTCAAGCATTTTTACAAAGAACAGCCACGCATGTCAAGTATACTGGAACACAGCCTCTCTAATTGGTTGAACAATAAAATCCACAGAAACGTGCACTGCATATGAACGTATCACAGAGCTGTACAGCAATAAAACTCACAGTAATGTGCAGTGTGTATGAGTGTATCCCAGAGCTCCAGGGCAATAAAACTCACAGTACTATGCAGTGTGTATCACAGAACCCACAGCAATAAAACTCCCAGCAATGCAATGTTTGGTGTGTGTCAGCGTATCAGAATCCACAGCAATAAAAATTCCAGCAATGCAATGTGCAGTGTGTATGAGTGTATCAGAATTCACAGCAATAAAACTCCCAGTAATGCAATGTGCGGTGTGTATGAGTGCACCAGAATCCACTGCAATAAAACTCCCAGCAATGCAATGTGTGGTGTGTGTCAGCGTATCAGAATCCACAGCAATAAAACTCCCAGCAATGCAATGTGCAGTGTGTATGAGTGTATCAGAATTCACAGCAATAAAACTCCCAGTAATGCAATGTGCAGTGTGTATGAGTGCATCAGAATCCACTGCAATAAAACTCCCAGCAATGCAATGTGTGGTGTGTGTCAGCGTATCAGAATCCACAACAATAAAACTCCCAGCAATGCAATGTGCGGTGTGTATGAGTGCATCAGAATCCACTGCAATAAAACTCCCAGCAATGCAATGTGTGGTGTGTGTCAGCGTATCAGAATCCATAGCAATAAAACTCCCAGCAATGCAATGTGTGGTGTGTATGAGTGCATCAGAATCCACTGCAATAAAACTCCCAGCAAACCGAGTGTATATGAGCACACAGCAATTATTTATTCTACATTTACCGGCCTCTGTCCACGGTAGGGCTGTGTGCAGAGTCAGCAGGGACTGTGTACAGACTCAGCAGGAGGTCCCTCCAGGCCACGTTAGGATCACGGCTGTGCCTGTGTGTGGAGCCATCTTGTCAGCAGTGGGGTGCCACTGCCAGAGGGTGCACCGTGGCTTTGATTCCCTTCCCGGTGGGTGTTCAGTCCAGAATAGAGTGACAGTCCATGTTAACGAAAGGGCGGGCAGCTGCGTGCATGCATGTCACGTGGTTCAGCCAGTCAGGTGGTACTGAGACTCAGTACCACCTGACTGGCCGGACCGAGTGTGACCTGCACGCAAGCAGCCTCACCAGGAGCCAGGCAGCTCAATGACAAATTTCTATCACTGCAGTGCTGGTTAAGGAAAGGTCCACTTTAAACAGCAGTAATCAGACAGGGCTTCATATTCAGCTGATAAAACCCCCCCCCCTTTACCTGCCGTTTACTGTCATCTTCTCTCTCTGGACACAAATCACATCCCCCTCCCCTCTCCTAGAGCTGCTGCGGGGCAGGGGAGGAGCTGTGGAGGGAAGGAGGAGAGGGGGATTTTTATTCTATTCGATTTTATTCCGTATGCAAACGCCATGCTCCGCTGCTCGTTGTTTGAGAACACAGCTCAAAGCTGACACACAGTGACAGTGGCACCTCCTAGTACCCCCTAATGACACCCCAATAATCACTGGTACCTGGGGCGGCCCGCCCTCCGCCACTCCTCTAAGTACACCACTGCTCTGGTGATATGCTCACACACAAGTTTGGCGAACTGCCAGCAAGTACGGTGCTGTTTGAAGGCAGTGCAAATCCCCATAGAGAAGTAATGGTTAATCTATTCAGAGAACACCAAACAGCAGAGAAATGTCAGTGAAATGCCCTGATGTTCGGTGGTTTCAATCAGCAGGTTTATTCAGGCGAACCTCATAGGTTTCAATGTTAAAAATATTCCCGGTTTTTATGCATTAGCTAATAAACCATTTTAATCTGCAGTAAAAAGTTTTTATTTATTTATTGATTTTTTTTTTGTACTTTTTAGTGATTTTTCAGAATTTTTTTTGGGCTAAATTCCCCCCCTTTTTTTTAATAGCGGTTCTTCTTTTTCTGTAACAGAACTTTTTATTATCAATCATAGGATCTTATATGTAAATTCCAGACATTTTCGTTCAGTAGTTCTTTTGAAAACAGCAGGCCATGGGTTTGCGGTGGCAGCATACAGCGGTCGACTCCATGCACTTTAGGGACCCTGCGGTGAATGGTGAATTCACTGCAGGGTGGGGAAATTTTATTCCCCGAAGTGCAGGGAACTACAGAACACCAAAATGTTGGCGTCAATTAGTGGTGAGGTTTTTTGTTGCCCCCTGGAAAGTGAAAGCCTCGGCGTTGCCTACCCAGGACATACTTGAAAATTAGTGACATCTCAATGTTTCCTTCCTGGTAAAATAGTTTTCAAAAGTAAAAAAAAAAAAAAAAAAAAGACTTTTTTTTTTTTAGGGGTGGGGCCACCCAGCGGACCGCCGCCCCCTGGAAAGTGCCGCCCTAGGCCTGGGCCTTGTTGGCCTAGGCCAAAATACAGGATATGAGCGCTAGCATTAAGGAGCTTATAGGGACCTTAATGTAGAAGTAAAAGTCACCCCTTGATTGAAAGAGAATATTCCACCTTGTAAAGCTGAAACATGAACATGTATCGATCCTACCTGTATTTTATGAATTCGGTGCAGGTTATTATGCATAATCTTCCTTCCCTATGGATTACTTGAACTAATGGAGTATGCACTTTCAAATGAAGGGTTATGGGTGTCAGTAAGATGTAGGTAATTACTATAAAAAAAAAATATTATTTTTTATTTTATGTAATTTATTTTGGGACACTATTGGTCAAATTAGCTTAATTAATCCTGGTGAGCTAGATGCCCCCCTCCCTCCTGTCTCTCAGGGCTCTGACAATTTTCCAATGTTCCTGTTTTATCTAAAGAGATCACTAACAGAGCCCATGTCTCCCCTAATCTTAAAGCAGAGGAAATAACTTTAAATGGGAATAAGCTTCAATTTAAAATTAAGGGTCACATGTCCCCATAGAATGCAATTGATCATTATGAGAAAAGATGGGATAAATATGACATTGCATCATCTTCTACCTTTCATATTGTTGTGTTACTGATTTTTTTAAACTAGTAAAAACTACATTTGCCCATTACATCTATGTGCCCCTTTACAGCTAGAATAGCTATTATTTATTTATTTATTTATAAAGTAATTTTACCAGGAAGGATACATTGAGATTTCCCTCGTTTTCAAGTATGTCCTGGGTTCAAGAACATTGAATTGGTACAGTAGGTACAGAAATACAAATAATAAAATGCAAGATATTAAAACTACAACAACACAAATATACAGATTAACAGAAAATAAATATGTAGGAAATATAGTCACTATGTTACATGTCTACAGGTGAATTCTGTATCGAGGTATATTAATAGAGATCTCTTAAGTGACTTTCTACTAGGGGAAGATTTGATGGCGTCTGGGAGGTTATTCCATAATTGCGATGCTCTGCAGGAAAATGAGGATCAAGCCACTTTCTTTTTGTATTGTGGTATCGCAAGTACGGTGCAGGTCCTGGATCAGAGGTTATAGGATGAAGGAACTGCTAGGGGAAGCAGCCTATTCAGGTAGGGTGGTAGCTTCCCAGAAAAACTCTTACACACCAGGAGCTACATTACATAGTTGGTGCTAACATGAGTGAGCGTTAGCGTTAGCCCTGGTAGCCACCGCATATTACAATCCAAGCGCTAATGGGTTAAGAAACCCATTAGCGTTTGGTACCTTGCCCTTTTCAACGTGAGGTTACTGTACTTTTGCGCTCCCTATACTTAACATGGGGAGCGCAAAGTGTTAATCAGCATTAGGATCACCGCCCTACTGCTCTCCGATACCTTGACACCTGGCTGGCGACATCCTCTAGCCAGCTTCTTGAATTAAACTTTAATGTTATGCTGCGCACGTTTCGCTTGGATCTGTCCGGCTGGGCGAGTAAGTACATTATTATTATTATTATTATTAATTTATAAAGCGCCAGCATATTCCGCAGCGCTGTCCAATAAGCACAGTACAGACAGGGTTACAATACATTGAACAACATTTGACAAACAGTACAGGAGGAGATGAGGGCCCTATTCCCGTAGGAACTCACAATCTAGGAGGGTTGGGGTTGGAAACAGGAGGAGAGGACTGTAAGGTGAGAGTGATTGATGGTTGCGTCAGTGAGTTGGGTGGTAGGCTTCCCTAAATAGCAATGTTTTCATTCCCCTCAAGTACATCTCCTGGCTTGGCCGCGTGGCGGTGCTGAAGATGAATTTCCTACCGCGTTTGCTCTACCTTTTTCATACTCTCCCTATTGCAATCCCGTCTTCTTTTTTCTCAGCGCTTCGGAAGGAACTTTTGCACTTTGTGTGGCCGAAGGGTCGACCCTGTGTTGGGCTAGCGGTACTGTGTCGATCGAAAAACAGAGGCGGCTTGGCCCTCCCTGATATGAAGCAGTATTACATAGCCTGCCATCTACTTAGGATCGTTGACTGGTCGGCTTCCGAGTTGGATAAGAGATGGCTCAATTTGGAACGTACTCTCTCCGGCTCCCCCTTATGGGCGGTATCATGGTTCCCGCCGGTCGCTCCCCGCAGTGTTTCCTCAGATCTGAACCCAGTTGCAGTTACGTTGCGTATCTGGCACAGATGTAAATTGATTCATGGCTTGTCTACGGCTATCTCCCCCTCTCTTACCCTTGAGCCAGAACCCAAAACTGCCAGCTGGAGTTTTACCTTCTTTGTGCATTTGATTGTCGGGGTCGAGCAGACTGAGGGCCTTGGATTTTCCTTCTGATGATGTGTGTAACCCTCTATGCTTTAGGGAAGAGAACCCTCCATCACCCTTAGAGAGATTGAATTACTTGCAGGTCCGGACTTATCTCCGTGATCTCAATTGTGGATACAGCTTACATCGGCAGCTCACCACGTTTGAACGCTTCTGCCATTTGGGTCTTACACTTGATCATGGTGTTTCTACCTTATATGGCCTACTTCAGGCGTCGGAAACGACCGACCCCTCCTTTACCTCTCGATGGGAAGCAGATCTTGACATCACAATCTCGGAGGCGCAATGGGCTATGACATATCTTAGTGCATAAGGGATTTTGCGCTACTAGATCTGAGGAGACCCCCTACAAAATATTGACTTTTTGGTAAAGGACTCCCGCGCTACTACATCGCATTTATCCGAATGCCTCTCCCACCTGTTGGCGTTGTGATGCTGACGTGGGTACATATCTCCACATTTGGTGGTCCTGTCCTCGTGTACTTAGGTTTTGGAAACGGATTCACTCTGCCATACACCAGGTGACTGATACCGATCTTCCACTTACACCGGAATGCTTTTTGCTTTTACACATTCCCCTCCCCATCAGGACTCTGAAGAGATCGGTGTTACTTCTTATGCTCTTGGCGGCCCGAGCCCTGATTCCGGTGCATTGGCATACTTCGGAGGTGCCATCTCTCCGATCATGGGTCAACAGGGTTGAGGCTTTCCGTTCAGTGGACCTCCTGGAGGCTGCAACTAGGGACGCTGAGGCGGACATGTGTCTGAAATGGTTCCATTGGGATGCTTATGCGGCTACTGCTCGCCGTTCGTTGGAGGTAGCTTGATGTTACTGGGGCGAACAGGCCCGGGCATGCTTGTCCTCTACCTTTCCTCCCCTCCCCCTCCTCTTCCACCCACCTTCCCTCTCCTACCCTCTTTTTGTTATTTTTGTTAATTATACTTTTTTTTTCTTCTCCCTCTCTTCCCTACCTCCCTCTTTTTCTTTCTTCTCTGTATGTATATTTACTGTTTACTCTTTTTATTCTGTTTCCTTCTTTCAATGATATTCCTTTTTTCTCTAGTCTTGCAACAGTGGTGGTGTAGACGGAGGTGGCTTCTCCGGCCGCCGAGGTCCTGAACACCTTAGGGGGATTGGCGCTTGTGGTGGGTACCTTGGGAGATTGCACAATCCTGTTCGGGGATGGAGATTATGCATCCAATGAAACTATGTGACCCAGTTTAGTGCCTTTTTCTATCCTACATCCCTACCCCGTTGGACGCCTACTGTGGTTGTTTGATTTTTTTTCTGTTCTGTACATAATTTACTATATTGTATTATGTATACCTGTTTTGGTAATCTGTATTGTCTGTTTCCTATTCTCTGAATAAAACTTTGAATTTAAAAAAAAATCTGCATTAGGATTACAAAGTCCTAACACTGATTAACGTCTGGCTGCAGTTACCAAAAAGTTAACCACAGCCTGGACTTGGTGCTAACGGATTCCACTGGTGCAGAATCCATTAGAACCAGCAGTAACCCCCCCCCCCACAATAGTTCAGATACTCACCTACCGCGGCTCTGTCTGCCTACTCCGTCCGTCAGGAGAAGGGGGAGAGACTGGGGGAAAAAGTCCCCCAGTCTCCCCCTGCAGATCACTACGCAGACCTGCCGGATCCGTCATGTGACCGGCAGAGGAGAAACTCAATGGAGTCCTATGGACTCCATCGAGTGGATACGCGCGGTGGCGCTTAGTGCTGCCACGCGCATCCTGGGGCGTAGTTTCCGGTAACAATGCAGGCAGCTTTTTAAGCGCCTGCATTGTAATATCGCGCTAAAATGGAGGCACTAGGGAGAAAACCGCTGGCACAGTTTTTCTCCCTAGCATCCCCATTTTAGCCGGAGGAATGTAATGTAGCCCTAGATTGGAAAGGTGAAGGTTGTGTCTAGATTCCAGCGACGGCCAGTTTAGCTCTTTTAACATGTCACAATGGTGGGTCATGTAGTTACATTGTAGCACAAAGCGGCAGAATGAGTTATACAGTCTAGTAAGTTTCTGAAGGTGCGCTTGCGGGGCAGCTGCATACACTACATCTCCGTATTCAATAGCCGGCACAAGCATTTGTTGCACAATCTGTTTTTTTATCATGGGCTCAGGCAGGATTTGTTTCTGTACAGGGCACCTAGTTTGGGGTAAAGTTTAGATGAGAGTTTTTAAATGAAATGTATGAAATTTGAATAAATTTTCTTCAAATGCAAAGATGTTAACCTAATTATTGAATTAAAAGCAAATATTTATGCCCTCATTACATGATATTCAACTTTTATTTTTGATGTGTAGCATACGATTTATTTTTTTAGAACTTCGGTCTGAATGGGCCTCTGAATTCAGCTGTGTCTATTGCTGAGGATGACCAGTGGAAGAGGATACGTACAGTTCTGTCACCAACATTCACCAGTGGGAAGTTAAAGAAGGTATAATAATCACATTTCAATACTATGGACACTATCACCTGGTGTTAGCTAAAACACCAACGCTACATGAAAAATATAGCGTGAGTCGCTAAAATGTAGCGCCTGACGACCCACCAACAGATTGCCTTGTTCGCGGTTGTCAGTGTACAAGATTCATTAGTGCACGCTAGGGAAACGCTAAGAACCGGGCTGAGACCAAGCGTTAATCCGGTTTTGTACTGTATAGAACGGTTTTTTTCCAATGCAGAGTGCCAGGCCATACCTATCCTCTGCCCTCACAAGCTTGTATAAGTATGAACACATCCAGGGGTATTGATACATTAGAATACCACACGTGGATGATACGGCCTGATTCAGGGGGTCCTTGTTCCCAAGGGAATTTACAATCTATGAGATGTACAAGTATTTTGTGAGGTAGTCGCATCCATATCGTTAGGTGTCTTGTCCAAGGACACTCACTGGTGGTGTCTTCTGAGTGGGATTGAGTCATCTTTCCATGATTGTAGCGATGATCAGCGACCTGGTGGCTAGTTTGCACCCGCTTCTCATAAAGTCGAGACTTCTCCACAGTTGTAACGGGGGTTGTGCCGAACAGGACCTTGACTTTCTTGTCCATGGTGGAAGGGTAGATATGTTACCACTGGACTTCACAGCCGATATTTTGTGGTAGGCAAGTGTGTACCGTTAGGTGTCTTTCCCAAGGACACTTACTGGAGAGGTGCTCTGGCTGGGATTCGAACATGTGACTCCACTGTTATAGAGCAATGATGTTATCTCTACTCCATCCAGCCGGCACATAGCTCACACCAGGTGATAGTGATAGTGATATAGATATATATATATATATATCACCTGGTGTACATATACACCTGGTATATATATACACACAAGATAAAGTGCATCTAGTAGTTAAAGATATCTTTATTCAAGAATAGAAGTTAGATCTAGTAGGAATATGAACTATGAGCTGTGTGAAACCTAGTTTAGTCAAAGCCCCAAGAGTCTAATAATATTTGGATCGTTTATGCCTTATTGTTAAATGACAATAACAGGTGTATCTCTCTCTCGTTAAAAATGACAACACGTGAAATGCAGAGTTCTACATGACGCTACTTATTGGTTACAGCGCAGCAGAAAATCACCCGTTTACAATGACTCCCTTTGATACACCACACAATAAATACACAACCAAATAAAAGGTGACAGTTCACACAGCACCCAGATATTTCTACTGTCTCTGCAGAGTTGGCGAGATTGGGAAGTTGACGTTTCTGTCCCTTTACATCAGTTAGAGCTGGCTTTATATGTCTCTAGGAGAGGATGAGTGAGTGGGACTATATATGTATGAGTGATCTATAATGCTGAATAAAGACATTCTGCGTAATTATTTTCTTGTTTTTATTTTTAGAAGTGATCATAGGACGCCAAATTATATAATATGTGGGCTGTATTTGGTTGAATAACAACAAAACAAAAACAATGGTAAAAAAAAAATACATACAAGCCCACAGACCTGATGATTGTACTCAGTTTTTCTTTTCTAGTTTTTTTTCCCCACGAGCAACATCACAGATGATGCAACATGTTGCAAGACATCACTTGAAGAGAAGTTGGATGGCATGTGTCATAGCAGCCTGCACTTGAAGGTTGCCGAGTATGCATAAAGCAGGATCCTAAATGAGAGATTGTGCATTCTAAATTATACAGGGTTATTCCGAGAGAGGTGAAAAGCAGGAGAATGACTAGAGAATGGAAAATTCTAGGTCAAAATAGCCGATTTGGAAAGTGAGATGAATGGGAGAATTTTTCTGGTTCGGCTATTTTGACCTAGAATTATCCATTCTCCAGTCATTCTCCTGCTTTTCACCGCGCTCTGAATAACCCTGATAGTTTATCCTGAAAGCTGGGAAAAGAAAGAAACAAAAAAAGGGGATGAAAAAGGGGCTACATTTACTATAATTTTCTGTCATGCTATTAGGTTAAGAATAACTGCTCAGTTTAGACAGAAACATATAATCCTTAAGTTAATGGTGAAACTTTTTGACATAAAAATAGAGCCTTTTAAGAAGTTTTAACTGCACGTTTTTTTGCTGAAATCCAGTCTATTTCCTCATTACCTACAGTGACAGATGTTAGTCTTAAAATCAATATTACATAGTCAATCTTTCACACGACACCTACTGCTGTTGATCCAAAAGAAGGAAAAAAAGCAGCGGTTGCCAAAATGCAACATACTGAGAAACAATTCCTTCCTGACCCCCAGATGGCGGTCAGATTTCTCCTTAGATCAAGCAGCTTTTACCCACATATTAAATATTATAACCCCATATATCATATTTTTGCAAGAAAACATCAAACCTTTGTTTAACCCCTTCACTACCAAGTGATTTTCCAAAAAAACATTGTCAGAAACTAGTGGTTTTTTTGTAATATAATTTTTAATTAAATATAAATTAATAAATAGTTATTACTGTAAATAACCTATTTGGCCAGTAAATGGCGCCATCTACTGCCAAATTGAGACACAGAGGTTTGAGCAGCAGGTCTATGTTTTGTGGGAGGGGGGGGGGTTTGTCCCCTGCATCCGCTGCTGACATCTGCTGAAAGTCCAATATTTCACAGCATTCATCAGCTGATTTCACAGTTTTAGCTGTTTGGGCATTATGTCCACTGGGCTAAAACATTTACAGGCACCTTCTGTAGCCCCACAGCAAAATGGAATTCGTTTGCAGCAAACTAATTTCATTTGCTTTTAGGCTGCAGGTCAGCATATCAAGATATCTTGAAATCGGGGCACCAGATGGTGGCTTTGAAGCCAGAGATATCTTGCTATCGGTAGTGAAGGAATTAATTTAAAAGTCTGTACAGACTATGACCCAACCACCTGAACAGGCACAGCTATATTGTTCTCACTGTTAAAAAAAAAAAAAAAAAAAAAGCCTTCCTATGCTTTCAGCTGAATTTCCTTTCATCCAGTCTGAATGGGTGACCTCGTGTCCTATGTATAGTCCTGTTAATGAATAGGTTTCCAGACAATAGTTTATAATGGCCCGTACATATTTACAGAAAGTTAGCAGATCCCCTCTAAAGGTGCCGTTTCTCTAAACTAAACAAGTTTAAGCTTGTTAATCTTTCCTCATAACTTAAATCTTCCATTCCCCTTATTAATTAAGGCTAGGGTCAGAGTGGGGCAGTCGGAACGCGCGTGCAGACGCACTAAATCACGGCGGCAGTAGCAGCACATAACGGCCAATGACGGCCAATATACGAAGTACGTGCGTACGAAAGTGCGCCGACACCACGCAACCAGCAAATGAACGCATTTTTCTCAGAACGTGAAACCGCTGCTACTGACGTACAGAGTGCGCGGCGGCCGCATGGCAGCGTGTGTGCGTGATTAGGAGACGTCAGACGCTGCTAGTGTGCGGCCTACATAACGTTCGAACAGCCAGATTTCCCTAGAATTGCGTTGGTGAGTACCTGCGACTGTGAATGATGTCTGGACCAGAGATGGACGTCGAGAGGCTCATCAGCGCTGTGGGGGAGCATCCAGGGATCTGGGATACGGCCTGCGAGCGTTATAAGGACAAGGGGAAGAAGGCGAGCGCATGGGTCGAGGTGTCCCGTCAGGTGTACCCGGAGTACGATACGTGGTCCGAGAAGGAGCAGCACATACAGAGTGAGTATAATATTATTTAATTCATAATCCCATAAATGTAAATCACAATAATAATAATAAACAAACAAATGAAATCATTGATGTGAAACTCAAATGCTCCCCAGCTGCCAGGGCACCTCACCTGCATCACTGATGAAATAATTAGATAGAGCATCGCGATACCTGTTGCTGTATCTATTCACAGCTATGATGTCATAGTTCACATCATCCTCAAGACCGACAACTGTGAGGGTATCGTCAAAATTAAAACCATCCCTGGCCCGCACATAGTTATGTAGAATGCAACAGCATTTCACTATGTCCACACAGAAGTCCACATTGACATCCAGCGGTCTATGTAGAATCCTCCACTTGTTGGTCAGTATGCCAAAGGTACACTCCACATACCGTCTCGCCCGCGACAGCCTATAATTAAACACCCGCTTCTTCACAGTCAGGTGTGTCCCTGAGTAGGGCCTTAGGAGGTGTGTGGATAGTCCGAATGCTTCGTCACCCACGAAGGCATAGGGGACTGTCACGTCACTGCCAGGCAATGGTGCGGCTCTGGGGATGTTCAGGGTCCCACTCTCAATTTCATTCCACAGTGTGGAGTTCCTGAACAGTGTGGAGTCAGAGTCCTTGCCGTATGAACCGACATCCACATACACGAAACTATAGTTGGCATCTGACACCGCCAGTAGGCCAATAGAAAAGTAATGTTTATAATTCTGATACAGTGAGCCACTGTGCGGTGGCTTCACTATGCGGACATGTTTGCCATCCACGGCTCCCAGGCAGTTTGGAAAGTTGGCTCTCTCCCAGAATCCTGCTGCAATTTCCAGACATGCCGTATGTGTCGGTCTTGGCAAACATTCGCCCTTCATGGTCTCCCATATTGTTTGGCACACCTTGCGGACGATCTCACCAGCTGTTGATCTGCCAACGCGGAAGCTATAATGCAGATCCTTCAAACTGCACCCACTAGCGAGATACCTAGAAGACAAAACAAAAATGTTTGAATATGATCACATACCATGAACACAAGCTAATGTCACTCTCATCATGTTTTGCAGCACAAGAGGCGATGAACAAATGGCGCACAGTACGCGACAACTACATGCGCGTCCAGAAGAAGCAGGCCATGGCTGCGCGCTCTGGAGCTGGTGCGAAAAAGGTCCGTGGCTACATATATGCAGAGCAGCTATCGTTCCTCCGCAGGACCCAGGAGCCGCGCAGGAGTGTCAGCAGCATGGACCAGCCATCGACCTCCGGCACCCAGGCACAACAAATGGTGCCAGGAGATTATGCCAGCTGCCAGGAGGAGGAGAACCAGGGTGGTGCTGAGTCGCAGATGGAGGAGGATTTGGCGACACCACAGGTGGCAGGTACCGCGACAACGGTCAGCACCAGACCTGGCCAGAAGAGAAGGGCACAAGCTGCAGACCTCGAGCAGGCCATGCTCACCTTCATGGAGGCACAGACCACCCATGCACACCAACGCTGCATGCTTGCGGACTCCGTGGACATGTCTTTCTCCAATGCATGTACGCTCCTCCTGAACAAGATGAGCGAGGCAGAGAAAATGGAGTATCGCCACAGATCTCTGGCAATATTGGAGGACATCCTTTCACGTCCCCATCACGCAGCCGCCTACCATGCTGTGCCACAATCCGCCAGTGGATCTTCCGTCTCCAGTGAGGTGCTGTCCACCCACCCAGCCATGCCCCCTGGAGCCAGGCCACACACGGAGTCGGGGTCCAGCTGTAGCCACACCACCGGCCCTCATGACCCAGATGCTCTGCGGTATCAGCAACTTTGATACATGAGCTAAATATGTTTTATTATTTGTTTATTATGTGTTATTGTTTTGATTTTGTATATATACTGACCTTCAGTTTACGAGTTGTAATATATGTCCATAATATATTACAGTTTCTTTTCATATTATAGTATTATTTTTCAACATTGTTGTCGGAGTCATTTATGATTATGTACGTGTGATGTGATGCCCGTGTGTGTGTGTGTGTGCATGTAACAGTGGGCATGTGACTACAGACATGATGCACTCATGTCAGGTGACTGGCAGCGATGTCATGTATACAGGTGTGTGACAGTACGTACCTCAAAGTGATGACTATCATCTCTCCGGTGGTATGGCGGGCCGCATGTTGGTGTCCCTCTTGGTCAGTGGCTCCCGTACCCGCGACAACAGTTCATCAAAGGAGGCGATGGACATCCGCATGTAGTTGAAGAACTTCACGGGGTCCCTCTCTCGCAGTGGCCTGTACAGCGTCACAAAGTGTCCATGCGTGGGTCTGGCAGCGTTGATTTCATGAACCCAGGTTCGCCGCTTTCTCTTCCTCTTTAGGTACAGGTACCCCATCACACCAAACACAAAGACGTGTGCAGGATCCATCTTTCAAAAACGCCACCATCCCCAAAATGGCTTTTTATAACCCTTGCCCTTATTATTTCATTTCTCAAGTGATTAGATTCATCTGATTTTTACTCTTTTTTCACCCCACCGTCATGGAATACGTCCAGAATTGAGCATCGTCCGACCACTCAAGCGTATTCCGTGAAAAAATGCGTGCGCACGCATCGACGTACATTTTGACGGTGGCCGCAGAAAATGCGCTCATCTGTCCCTAGCCTTAGTTGCCCACTTTTTCTAGCGCCATAATATCTTTTTTTTTTTTTTAAAGCAGGTGCCCAAATTTGCACTGCATATTTATTTATTTGCAAAGTATTTTACCAGGAAGGATACATTGAGATTTCCATCATTTTCAAGTATGTCCTGGGTTCATGAACATTGAAATTTTACAGTTGTTACAGAAATACAAAGTTATAAATGCAAGATATGAAAAAAATAACACAAATAAACAGATTAACACAGAAAATAAATCTGTAGGAAATAGTCATTATGTTACATGTTTACAGGTGCATTCTGTATTGAGGTATGTTAATAGGGAGCTCTTGAGTAACTTAATACTGGGGAAAAATTTGATGGTGTCTGGGAGGCTATTCCATAATTGTGGTGCTCTGTAGGAAAATGAGGATCGAGACACTTTCTTTTTGTATTATGGTACTGCAAGTAAGGTGCAGGTCCTGGATCGGAGATTATAGGATGAGGGAACTGCTAGGGGAAGCAGCCTATTCAGGTAGGGTGGTAGCTTCCCTTAAAATCTCTTAAACACCAGGTTGGAAAGGTGAAGAGTGTGTCTAGATTCCAGCGACGGCCAGTTTAGCTCTTTTAACATGTCACAATGGTGGGTCATGTCGTTACATTGTAGCGCAAAGTGGCAGAATGAGTTACACAATGTAGTAAGTTTATGAAGGTGCGTTTGTGGGGCAGCTGCATACACTACATCTCCGTATTCAATAGCTGGCATAAGCATTTGTTGTACAATCTGCTTTCTTAACATGGGGCTCAGGCAGGATTGGTTTCTGTACAGGGCACCTAGTTTGGGGTAAAGTTTAGATGAGAGTTTTTCGATGTGGGGCCAAAGGAGAGATTTGGGTCTAACCACATACCTAGATATTTGAGAGAAGTGACTGTGGTCAGCGTGCCATTTGATTTTGTCCTGACACATAGATGGGGTGTTTGCAATTTGTGTAGTTTAGGTGCTGTTTCAAAGAGCAGCGTTACAGTTTTGCCAGTATATAGAAAAGGTTTGTTATAGGGATGCACCGATACCGATACTAGTATCGGTATCGGGGCCGATATTGCCATTTGCACGAGTACTTGTTACTCGTGTAAACGGCCCGATACATCCCGCCGATACCGGAAGCCGGCGCTGGGCCGGCTTGCCGGTATCCGCGGGGCTGGGGAAGCTGGCCGCGTGCATGAAAAGCACGCGGCCAGCGTTCCCCTCCGGCGCGCCACATACTCACCCTTCCTGAAGTTCCGGTCTCTGGGCAGTGATGCGGTCACGTGGCCGCCGGGCGCTCCTGTGACGTGGCCTCTCGGCTGGAGGCAGCGTCACAGATGCGCCCGGCGGCCACGTGACCGCATCACTGCCCAGAGACCGGAACTTCAGGAAGGGTGAGTATGTGGCGCGCCGGAGTGGAACGCTGGCCGCGTGCTTTACATGCACGCGGCCAGCTTCCCCAGCGTTCGAGCGGGGGGTAAATCGATGAGAGCTGCGGGCAAATCCATGAGACCTGGGGGCAAATCCATGAGACCTGGGGGCAAATCCATGAGACCTGGGGGCCAATCCATGAGACCTGGGGGCAAATCCATGAGACCTGGGGGCAAATCCATGAGACCTGGGGGACAAATCCATGTGACCTGGGGGCAAATCCATGAAACCTGGGGGCAAATCCATGAGACCTGGGGGCAAATCCATGAGACCTGGGGGCAAATCCATGAGACCTGGGGGCCAAATCCATGAGACCTGGGGGCAAATCCATGTGACCTGGGGGCAAATCCATGTGACCTGGGGGCAAATCCATGAAACCTGGGGGCCAATCCATGAGACCTGGGGGCAAATCCATGAGACCTGGGGGACAAATCCATGTGAGCTGGGGGCAAATCCATGTGAGCTGGGGGCAAATCCATGAGACCTGGGGGACATCCATGTGAGCTGGGGGCAAACCCATGTGAGCTGGGGGCAAACCCATGTGAGCTGGGGGCATATCCATGAGACCTGGGGGCAAATCCATGAGACCTGGGGGCAAATCCATGAGACCTGGGGGCAAATCCATGAGACCTGGGGCAAATCCATGTGAGCTGCGGTCAATCTCATATAAATTTTTATATGAGATCTGTTCCTATTGGAAAGCGTCACATGATATTAAATAAAAGTATCGGTACTCGGTATCGGTGAGTACTTTTAAAAAGTATCGGTACTCGTACTCGGTCTTAAAAAAGTGGTATCGGTGCATCCCTAGTTTGTTATCTTTGATCCACTTTTCTACCTCTGTGAATTGTTCTTGCAGCACGGCCTCCAGCTGCGGGAGATTTGGTTTGCTGGTATAGATAACGGTGTCATCTGTGTACATGTGTACAGTTGAAGCTTTACAGACATTGGGCAGATCATTTATGAATATCGTGAATAGCGAGTTGCGGTCTTACCATTGATTTTAAAGAGGCTAAATTATATGGGTTATTCAGAAAGCTACAAACTTTCCTCCGAATTGCACTGAACAGTGAATTTCACCGTAAGGTAGGGATGTGCGTTTCGGGTTTCGGAATTTCGGAATTTTCACGAAATTTCCCGATTCGTGTTTTCGGATGCGGCCGAATTTCCGAAAAATTTTAGATCCGAAAAGTTCAGATCCGAAATGTTTTCCGAGCCGAAACGAAATATTTTCGGATTTTTCGAATGGGCTTGAAATGTGGCAAACGAGGAGAACAGATGTTCCGAAAAACGAAAATTTTCCGAAAAACGAAATTTTTCCGAAAAACGAAAATTTTGTAAAAACGAACATTTTGACTGAAAAACGAAATTTTTTCGAAAAAACGAAAAGTCGATACAAAAAACGGGCAAAATGACACGAAAAATACGAAAAATGGTCGATATGCCGAAAAATGTGCAATTCCGAAAAACGAAAATTTTCCGAGAAACGAAAATTTTGTAAAAACGAAAATTTTGTAAAAACGAAAATTTTCTGGAAAACGAAACTTTTTCGAAAAAACGAAAAGTCGATACAAAAAACGGGCAAAATGACACGAAAAATACGAAAAATGGTCGATATGCCGAAAAATGTGCAATTCCGAAAAACGAAAATTTTTCCGAAAAACGAAAATTTTGTAAAAACGAAAATTTTGTAAAAACGAAAATTTTCTGAAAAACGAAAATTTGTCGAAAAAACGAAAAGTCGATACAAAAACCGAGCACAGTGACACGAAAATACGAAAAATGGTCGAAATTCCGAAAAAAAAATGTACCCGAAAAACAGGTCGAACCGAATCGAATCGAAACCGAAATCGGTCGAAACGAGCCGAATCGAAAAGTTTAAAAATCCGAAAAATCGAACCGAATCGAACCGAAAAAAAAATCGGTGCACAAGCCTACCGTAAGGTGCAATTTCGTGGCAGTTCGTCTATTCATTAAGCTGTCAATTTACCAAATACTGGTGAATTGACAGGGAATTACGATGCAGTTCTCGCAGATCGCCACAGATTGGCAATCTTCGGCGGCAGTGAAAATGTCCCATAGAGAAGTAATGGTTAATCTATTCAGAGAACGCCAAACTGCAACAAAGTGTCAGGGAAATGCCCTGATTTTCAGTGCTTCAGTTCAACAGGTTTAAACATTAATCCCGTAGGAATCAATGTAAAATATGTTATAATTTTTATATTTTCTATTAAACCATTTATTATTTTTTCATTTTCAGCAAATCATCTTTTTATTTATGTTTTGGAACAGCTTTTCGTTTTTTTGGAAGAAATTTTTGATTCCCAATTTTTTTTTAAAGATTTTTTTTTTATTTCTTTAACAGACCTTTAGTATTGTTCTGAAATTTTTCTGTAATTTTGGTGCTTTCTGAATAACCCCTTATGTTTTATCCTGAGAACAAATATTGACATTTTTTGAGAACATAGTGAATGTGCAAGTGTGATTTACGTTGTGGCCTCTTATCTATTTGTAAGATAGGAGTCTTCATAATAAGGGAGCTGGTTTGTACACACATTGTACAAAATTGGATGGAGATGTGTGTGACCTCAAAGACCGTGACTTTTTAAAAAATATTTCCTTGCATACAGTATAATTGATTGCTTGATAACCTGGAGACTAATTTTCATGGTTGTTTCAGATGTTTCCTTTAGTAAAGCACTATGGAGATCTTTTAGTGCAGAATTTACGGGAAAAAATTGATATCAGACAGCCTCTCAACATGAAGGAGTGAGTATTTTGTTCATTATAATGCAATAATGATTTATCTACGTTTTCTGTAAACTCATACAAAAGGTGTGGGAGGGGGTATGGGGTTGTGTAATGGGAAGGGAGAGGGTGGCTTGCTCAATTGGATGGGACTTTGTATGGTTCGTTCAGTGGGATGGGGATGTGCGCCTGGCTCAAATGGTATGGGAGTTTGTGGTTGGTTCAGTTGGATGGGAGTTTCTATGGTTTTCTCAGTGGGATGGGAATGTGCACCTGGCTCAGTGGGATGGGAGTGTGGATAGCTGAGTTGGAAGAGATTTGACCCTATCCTCCTAACATACAATGCAGTGTAGTGCTGTAGGGGGATGCATGGGAACACATTCCCATATTGTTGTATCCTATCACAGACTGGAACCAACTTACCTTCTTCGAGTTCTGGCTAGAAAATCATTGATTCACTGACTCATGGAATGTACAAGAATTGTATGTAGGCAGCTTCCCTGCTCTTTGTTGTCACTTGAGGGAATGCTACTGTATTAAGGTATAGTTGATTGACAGGTGAGGGATGGCACAATATTTAATAGGGGATTAGACCAAAACTGAAAATTTGCTGTCCACAATGCGGAGATCCATTTTAAATCCCTATCAAATGAGTTCATCGAGTGTCATGCCATATTACTTGTTGGGGTTTACGGAGAACCCCCTTTAGGGATATTGTACCCTGTATTATATTTTTCTCAGTGTGCAGTGTAGCACTTTTTTGTTCACCATCTAGCAAGCAGAATTCATCTTACTGCTTAAATTGATCTATGGTTTTCTTAAATAATGTCTTTCTACCCTCAAATTGCCTTTTACTTTCACCTTTAACATTAAATAATTTAATGTCTGTTATCTGCCAATGATCTGTTTCTCTTATATGCCATGGCTCAAATCTTATATGTAATTATAATGACCAGTAGTTATCATGGAAGCAGATTCCTTAGTTGTTTTACCCCTATGCTTCTAATTAAAATGGATTAGTCCACTCTCCCTGTCTAACTCGCATAGTTAGTTTGGCCCAGTCACATTTCTTGTTTAACAAAGCTTCTCTTCCTTCAGACTATCCATGGATGCTTGTGAGTAGTAGCATCCTGTTTATACTGGGCAATTGCATTCTGTTTTACCTTCCTCTCATACCAGAGAAGTTATCTACACACCTTCTCCCATGCCAAAGCATGTTGCAGAGAAGCTCTCTCTATCCACAAGACAACTTTTATTTTCTGTTACTTTTCCAATAAATTGAAGAAAAATATAAAGAGATTTGTGCTTTCAAAAGAGGATGAGTTAAGCTATCTGACTTTAATCAAATCCTGCATGTGACATTCACTTCTTGCATATGACCCTGGGGTTCCAGAATAGTAGTGTTTTTGGCTTTGGAGGCACTTTGTGTTTGCTTACTGCTCAATGCGGTTAGTATGAAATACTATATTATAATATTCATTTCATTTTCCATATATTTAATAGTTTTCTTATTAACCTTGAAAAACATGTTCATTACAACTACATATACCTTAATCTATGGCTCTATGCTCACAGTGGTCCCAACCCCTGCTGCATGGCACTCATGTGGGGGACCAGGAAACCTTGAAATTAATAGCTCCCTTATTAAACTATATAGGTCATAAAAAATAATGCCGACCTATATAAAGGGAGAGCTTGCCTTTCCACTGTGCAGAACTTGTTTCACCCATAACAGTGGCACTTTAAATGAAATTCACTTGTTAACCTCCCTGGCGGTCTAACTTTAGGGAAAAACCGCGTCTAAAAGCGGTCTATTTTTATTTATTCCCCCCCCCAGCGGTATTCCCGATTGTGGCTTGGGGTTAAATTCCTATGTTGGAAGCGGTAACCCCGAGCAACACTCGGGATGTCGCTGGATACATTACCTCTACGTGAGCTTCCACGATGTCCCCAGCTGCCTCCTCCGGCGACCGCGACCTTATACTTCCTGGTTCCTTCCTCACGAGAAGGAATCCAGGAAGTAAAACGCCGCGATTGCCAGAGGAGACTGCAGAGATCATCGAGGGAGTGCACGGAGAGGTGATGTATACAGCCCATGTGTCTCGGGGTTACCGCTCTCAGTGGTGAAATTTAACCCCGAGACACCCTCGGGAACACCGCCAGGGAGGTTAATCAGAATACATACCTTAACCCCATTCACTACCAAGTGATTTTCCAAAAAAACATTGTCAGAAACTTTTTGTAAAATCATTTTAAATTTATTATACACTTAGAAATATTTGGGCATATTCCTATTGTATTTCTTACTGTACATAACCTATTTTGGCAGTAGATTTGGACCATCTACTGCCAAATTGAGTTAGCCATTACAGCTGAGGCTAAATTTTTTTTCATGCTGCATCTGCTGCTGAATGCCCGATGCAAGGGCATAATGGGGGCTCCTTCTGCAGCCCAAAAGCAAACACATTTCATTTGTTTTTTTGCTGCAGATCGAGATCTCTCAATTTCGGGGGATGGTGCCTTTGAAGCCTGGGATATCTTGATCTCAATAGTGAAGGTGTTAAATCTGAGATTCATATTGTATAATGAATGCTTATGCAATCAAGGTAAACATTGTTTAAGCAGTTTTGTTATTATTATTATTGTGCATGTAGATCTTCATTATTTATATTTTAAATTTGTAACATTTTTATGTTAGTGTCATCCATACATTGCGTGCTTTTAAAACGATATATCACATAGTGCTGATTTGTTTTCATTTAGTATCTTTGGAGGATACAGCATGGATATTGTTTTGAGTACTTCATTCAGTGTAAAGGTGGACTCGATAAACAACCCAAACGACCCATTTGTGACCAATGCGAAGAAACTTTTCACCTTCTCTTTCCTCAGTCCCTTATTCTTGCTAACAGGTCAGATACTCATTTATTACTCATATTCTTAATATACATTTCTCATCTTGTGGGAACGGCACATACACTCACATTATGGCCTCCATTACAATGCCTGCACTAAAACGGGGGCGGTAGGGAGAAAAAACTGCGCCCGCAGTTTTCCCCCTACCACCCCTGGTTTAACGGGGGATTACAATGCAGGCGCACAAAATGCTGCCTGCATTGTTTGCGCCAACTATGCGCAGCTGCGCGCATCCTCTCAATGGAGTCCATAGGACTCCATTGAAGCAGACGCCGGCGGTCACATGACCAGCCGGATCTCGCGAGGCCAGTCGGCGTAGGGATACGCAAGGAGAGACTGGGGGGGACTTTTTCCCCCCAGTCTTTCCCTGCTCCTACCGGCCGGAGGAGGCAGACAGAGCCGCGGTCCTCGCCGCGGGACAGAGGGTGAGTATGTGCTGCTTTTTATTATTTTTTAGCCTGGTGTTAACGGATTCCGCAGAAGCAGAATCCGTTATCACCAGGTTCTGGCTCTGGTTAACGTTTTGCTAACCAGAGCCATGCGTTAATCAGCGCTGGGACTTTGTAATTCCAGCGCTGATTAACACTTTGTGCTCCGCTTCTTAAGTATAGGGAGCGCAAAGTACACTAACCTCGCGCAGAGGAGTGCAAGGTACCAAACGTAAACGTTTTTTTTAACCCGTTTGCGTTTGGATTGTAATATCCGGTAAATACCGCAGCTAACAGTAGTGCTCATGCAGGTGAGCACTACCGTTAGTGTTAACAGTGTAATAGGGCCCTATGTTTTTCTGTTTACATAAAAAAATACTTACTTTTCTTTGCATAATTTTCAGTTTTATGTCCATTCCTTGTGCCCCTTTTGGAGAAGATGAACTTTTGTTTCCTTCCTTTGAGTGTTCTCAACTTTTTTATGGACGGCATAAAAAAAATAAAAAAAGAAAGGGAGAAAAATAGTAAATCGGTACGTAAAAGAATATGAACAAAATATCCAGTTTGACCATATAATGCATGTGAAACATCGTTATGTGAATTAGAGGAAAAAACTGCTGATAATTTGTATTCATGTCAATATCATTGTGGAACTTTCCTTTTTTATTGCTACTCACCTTCTTTCCGATGTCCTTTTCTATTTTCATATAGGATCAAGTGGACTTCTTACAACTAATGATTGATTCACAAAATAAAGAAAAACATTCATCCGATGATGAAAGTCATGGATATAAAGGTGAAGCAACATAATGGGCTAGATTCTTGAACCCATTCACTACCATCATAGGCCTATATTACAAAGTCCCCTCTAAACCGGGAACGCTAAGGTGGAAAACCTGCGCCTGCAGGTTTCCCCTTACCATCACCAGTTTAACACCCTATTTTACTGCCGGAACTCCTGGTGTAAGGTAGCACAAAGAGATTCAAACAGCACATCCCGCATTGGCTGCACAGAACTAGACATAATCATTAACTTTAAACCTATAGTGACTCTCTCCTACCCTAAAACAATCTATAAAACAGGCAATGCATCAGTGTACAGTCCTAAGCACATCAACCTTCTTAGCTTAACCAGACCCCCCCAATATTACTAGCCCATCTGTGATACTACCTAAAACAGACTCTTTCTATCAGGGTTATCCAAAGAGATCCGAATTGCTTGAGAAAGGTAACCGAACGCTGAAAATCAGCGTTCGGTTACCTTTCCTGGCCATTCGGCTATCCAGAGAGCAGGCAATTCGCCAAATACTGGCGAATTGCCTGCACATACGGTGCCTGTTCGGTCCCTGTTCGAGGGCAGTGAAATCCCCATAGAGAAGCACTGCTTCGGATATTCAGAGAACACAAACCAGCAGTGAAAGGTTCCCCTAATGCCCTGCCATTCGGTGGTTTCATTCGTCAAATTTATTCAGGAGAATCCCATAGGCTTCAATGTTAAAAATATTCCTGTTTTAATTCAATATCTAATAAACCGTTCAGTATAAAATTCTGCAGCAAAAAGTCTCTTTATTTATAGATTTTTTAGGATACTTTAAGCATTTTTCGGATTTTTTTTTTTTTTATTAAAAGTCCGATTTTTTTTTTTTTTTCAGTTTACTTATTTTTTTTGTAACAGCCCTCTTTATTATCATTCCCTGGACCTCCTGTGAAAATTTCAGACATTTTCGCTCAGTAGTTTCTTTGCAAACAGCGTTTCATTTTCCCAGATTCATACAAATGGTTTTTCTAATTTATTCACTGCCTCCTCTACGTCACAGCTGCTTCGGCTCTGTGTGATTCGGCTCATGTTCGGCTCCTGTTCGGCTCCTGTTCGTCGTTTTCAAAGGTTAATCCAGATGTTTTTGCTTGTTTTCAGCGTGCATTCGGTTAGTTTTCGGTGGGTTTGCGGCAGCTTTTCCCTGCAATTCGGGGACCCTGTGGTGCTTGCTGAATACACCGCAGGGTCACCGAAATGCAATCGGCAAAAGGAACCGAATTGAAGAGAACGAAATGTCACCGAACGTGCGGTGACTTTTCGAATCTCTTTGGATAACCCTGTATGTCCAATTAGTCAATCACTATAGAAACACTGCAAGCACATTAGAAACATAGAAAAATGTTGGCAGATAAGAACCTTTCGGCCCATCTATTCTGCCCAATACATGGATACTTTACCTGGATTTATCTTTTGTTTAGGATAGCCTTATGCCTATCCCATGCCTGCTTAAATTCAATTACTGTTTTGGCCTCTACCACTTCTACTGGAAGGCTGTTCCATGTATCCACCACCCTCTCAGTAAAATATTGCTTCCTGATGTTACTTTTAAACCTTTGCCCCTCTAATCTAAGACTATGTCCTCTTGTTTTGCTACTTTGTTTCCTTTTAAATATACTCCCTTCCTCTACCTTGTGGATTCCCTTTACGTATTTAAATGTTTCTATCATATCTCCTCTGTCTCCTCTCTTTTCCAAGCTGTACATGTTAAGATCATTAAGCCTTTCCTGGTAACTTTTCTCCTTCAAGCCGTACACCATTTTAGTAGCCCTTCTCTGAACTCTCTCTAAGATGTCTATATCCTTCTGGAGATACGGTCTCCAATAGGGATGCACCGATACCGATACTAGTATCGGTATCGGGGCCGATATTGCCGTTTGCACGAGTACTTGTTACTCGTGCAAACGGCCCGATACATCCCGCCGATACCGGAAGCCGGCGCTGGGCCGGCTTGCCGGTATCCGCGGGGCTGGGGAAGCTGGCCGCGTGCATGAAAAGCACGCGGCCAGCGTTCCCCTTCGGCGCGCCAAATACTCACCCTTCCTGAAGTTCCGGTCTCTGGGCAGTGATGCGGTCACGTGGCCGCCGGGCGCTCCTGTGACGCGGCCTCTCGGCTGGAGGCAGCATCACAGATGCGCCCGGCGGCCACGTGACCGCATCACTGCCCAGAGACCGGAACTTCAGGAAGGGTGAGTATTTGGCGCGCCGGAGGGGAACGCTGGCCGCGTGCTTTACATGCACACGGCCAGCTTCCCCAGCGTTCGAGCTGGGGGCCAATCCATGAGAGCTGCGGGCAAATCCATGAGAGCTGCGGGGCCAATCCATGAGAGCTGCGGGCAAATCCATGAGACCTGGGGGCCAATCCATGAGACCTGGGGGCAAATCCATGAGACCTGGGGGCAAATCCATGAGACCTGGGGGCCAATCCATGAGACCTGGGGGCAAATCCATGAGACCTGGGGGCCAATCCATGAGAGCTGGGGGCCAATCCATGAGACCTGGGGGCAAATCCATGAGACCTGGGGGCAAATCCATGAGACCTGGGGGTAAATCCATGAGACCTGGGGGCAAATCCATGAGACCTGGGGGCAAATCCATGAGAGCTGGGGGCAAATCCATGAGACCTGGGGGCCAATCCATGAGAGCTGGGGGCCAATCCATGAGACCTGGGGGCAAATCCATGAGACCTGGGGGCAAATCCATGAGACCTGGGGGCCAATCCATGAGACCTGGGGGTAAATCCATGAGAGCTGGGGGCCAATCCATGAGACCTGGGGGCAAATCCATGAGAGCTGGGGGCCAATCCATGAGACCTGGGGGCCAATCCATGAGACCTGAGGGCCAATCCATGAGACCTGGGGGCAAATCCATGAGACCTGGGGGTAAATCCATGAGACCTGGGGGTAAATCCATGAGACCTGGGGTCAAATCCATGTGACCTGGGGGAAAACCCATGTGAGCTGGGGCAAACCCATGTGAGCTGGGGGCAAACCCATGTGAGCTGGGGCAAATCCATGTGAGCTGCGGTCAATCTCATATAAATTTTTATGAGGTCTGTTCCTATTGGAAAGCGTCACATGACATTAAATAAAAGTATCGGTACTCGGTATCGGTGAGTACTTTTAAAAAGTATCGGTACTCGTACTCGGTCTTAAAAAAGTGGTATCGGTGCATCCCTAGTCTCCAGTATTGCACACAGTACTCCAAGTGAGGTCTCACCAGTGCTCTGTACAGTGGCATGAGCATTTCCCTTTTCCTACTGCTAATACCTCTCCTTACACAACCAAGCATTCTGCTAGCATTTCCTGCTGCTCTATTACATTGACTACTTACCCTTAGATCCTCTGAAATAATAACCCCTAAATCCCTTTCCTCAGATGTTAAGGTTAGGACTGTATCAAATATTCTATATTCAGCCCTTGGGTTTTTACGTCCCAGGTGCATTATCTTGCACTTATCCACATTAAAAATCAATTGCCACAGCTCCGACCATTGTTTTAGTTTACCTAAATCATTTGTCATCTGGCTGATCCCTCCAGGAACGTCAACCCTGTTGCAAATCTTTGTGTCATCAGCAAAAAGACATACTTTTCCATTAATACCTTCTGCAATATCACTAATAAAAATATTAAAGAGAATGGGTCCAAGTACTGACCCCTGAGGTACCCCACTGGTAACAAGACCTTGCGCCGAATAAACTCCATTTACCACAACCCTCTGTTGCCTGTCACTCAGTCACTGCCTAATCCATTCAACAATATTGGAATCCAAGCTCAAAGATTGCAATTTATTGATAAGCCTTCTATGCGGAACAGGATCAAAAGCCTTACTGAAATCTAAATAAGCAATGTCTACTGCACCACCTGTGTCTATTATTTTTGTTACCCAATCAAAAAAATCAGGGATGCACCGATACCACTTTTTTAAGACCGAGTACGAGTACCGATACTTTTTAAAAGTACTCACCGATACCAAGTACCGATACTTTTATTTAATGTCATGTGACCGCTTTCCAATAAGAACAGACCATATAAAAATGCCCCCCGCTCACATGTATATCCCCCGATATATATATTCATACTGCCCCAGCTCATGGATTTGCCCCAGCTCACTCATGGATTTGCCCCAGCTCACTCATGGATTTGCCCCAGCTCACTCATGGATTTGCCCCAGCTCACTCATGGATTTGCCCCAGCACATGGATAATGCCCCAGCACACACATGGGTTATTATGCCCCACAGCTCACACATGAGTATGCCCCCCAGCTCATGGATATGCCCCGACATGGATATGCCCCCTCATGGATATTGCCTCCAGCTCATGGATATGCCCCATCATGGATATTGCCTCCAGCTCATGGATATGCCCCCACATGGATATGCCCCCTCATGGATATTGCCTCCAGCTCATGGATATGCCCCATCATGGATATTGCCTCCAGCTCATGGATATGCCCCATCATGGATATTGCCTCCAGCTCATGGATATGCCCCCACATGGATATGCCCCCTCATGGATATTGCCTCCAGCTCATGGATATGCCCCCTCATGGATATTGCCTCCAGCTCATGGATATGCCCCCACATGGATATGCCCCCACATGGATATTGCCTCCAGGTCATGGATATGCCCCCACATGGATATGCCCCCTCATGGATATTGCCTCCAGCTCATGGATATGCCCCCTCATGGATATGCCCCCTCATGGATATGCCCCCTCATGGATATGCCCCCACATGGATATGCCCCCACATGGATATGCCCCCTCATGGATATTGCCTCCAGCTCATGGATATGCCCCCAGCTCATGGACCGTCCCCCCCCCCCCCGACGATACTTACCTTCCTGGGCGCCGCCGAGAATGTCTCCGCGCGCGCGCTCGTTGGAAGGACCCCAGCCGCGACCACGTGATCCCGGCTGGGGTCCTTCCAACGAGCGCGCGCGGGGAAACTTTCCCGGCGGCGCCCAGGAAGGTAAGTATCGTCGCGGAGAGCAGCTGCAGGGCCTGTCTGAATGCTCTATCAGCATTCAGACAGGCCCTGCAGCTGCTCAGTGTGTTTAATACTTACCTTCCTGGGCGCCGCCGGGGAATGTCTCCGCGCGCGCGCGCTCGTTGGAAGGACCCCAGCCGGGATCACGTGGTCGCGGCTGGGGTCCATCCAACGAGCGCGCGCGCGCGGAGACATTCCCCGGCGGCGCCCAGGAAGGTAAGTATTGCGGAGAGTGCGGGGCCGGCTGTCCGAATGCCGATAGAGCATTCGGACAGCCGCCGCAGCCCCTCGGATGCCGGAAGCCGGCTCAATGCCGGCTTCCGGTATCGGAAAAAATATCGGGGGTACTGCACGAGTACCAAGTACTCCTGCAGTACCCAGTATCGGCCCCGATACCGATACTAGTATCGGTATCGGTGCAACCCTAAAAAAAATCAATAAGATTAGTTTGGCATGATCTCCCTGAGGTAAACCCATGTTGTTTCTGATCCTGTAATCTATGTGTTTTTAGATGTTCAACAATCCTTTCCTTTAACATGGTTTCCATTATTTCCCCACTACTGACGTAAAACTAACTGGCCTATAGTTCCCCGATTCCTCCCTACTACCCTTCTTGTATATGGGCACAACATTTGCTAATTACCAGTCTTCTGGCACGACTCCCGTTAACAGATTTATTTAACCAATCCTTGTTAACGGTTTTGCTATTACACCACTGAGCTCTTTTAATAATTTAGGGTGGATCCCATCAGGCCCCATTGACTTATTTGTCTTTACTTTAGACAGCTGCTGTAGAACCTCCTCCTCTGTAAACTCATATGTAAATGTCTCGTTCCTTTCATTCAGACCCTTAGGCTTTACTGTGTCCAATTTATGGATCCAAAGATGCCGCCTTGCATAGAAGCATTAGGGATCTGTCTCCACCACTCCTTGGTGGGGGGATATAGTCAATGGCCGTAAATTTTAGGGAGGACAGGCCTCCAAAAAGTGCTTAGCAATGGGTTTGTCAGATTTACCATCCCTATAGGCGCCGGCGGCCTTAATGTTAGAGCAGTGATTCCTTATTCTTTCGCATAACGGTGTGTCCCTCTTCCCAATATATGTGAGACCACAAGGGCACATTAATTTGTACACTACAAACTCAGTTTTACATATTATGTTGTGATTAATGCTAAATTGTCTGCCCCTATGTGGATGATTAAACTTTTTTGCTGGAATCATGTGTCCACATGTGACGCAACCAAGACATCTTTTACAGCCCAAATTTTGAAACCCTCCTGGTACTCGTGTATAACTTGAATGTATGTACAGTTTCAGTATGAACCAATAAATCTTTCAAATTTCGATTCTTTTTATAGCAAAACATGGGCTTCTTCTTAAATTTAGCCGGTAGGGACTCATGATTAGCTAACACCCCCCAATTTCTCCTAATTATTAGGGCTGCCATGGCTCAGCACTCAGGGGAGCGCTAACGTTAGCGATAGGAATGTAATGATGCCCTATAATGGCTCTGGTAAGTTTATAATAGCTCTGGTTAAGTTAACACCAACTTTGTAATACTGCCCTATGACTGTAGGGAAAAAGCTGAACACTTGCAACGTTTAAATGTCACTGCCCCCATATCAAAATAAGGAGCAGAATTTGTTGCTTAAAAATTAAGTGAAAATGGAGCAGGATCTGTTGGTTAGGGGCTAATACTAACTCTAAAAGTAACTATAACCCTGAAGCAAAGACTTAATTCCAGCATTTGTTTTCCACCTTACTGGTGCTACTATGGTGCTTTTTAAGTGGGAAAAAATGGCTTACGTGTGCTCTCTTTTTTTCCTCTGGTATTTGTATTTTTTTTACAGAATTGTCAGACTCTGAGTTAATGGCTCAGGGTCTTATCTTCATTCTGGCTGGATATGAAACCACGAGCACCACAATGACCTTCTTGGCCTACAACATTGCAACAAACCCTGATGTGCAGACAAAACTTCAGCAAGAGATTGATACATTTCTACCAAATAAGGTAATATAAATGTGCTATTCTGCATTTTATACCAGTGTCTCTGACCTGGTTTTTAAAAAGGCAAATTTTTGGATCCAATGGACGGTAAATGGTTTTCCTTTAATCTATTCATAAACAACTGCTTGGGGCAGCAGCCTATATGAAAAGAGGAGACGTTTTAGGACACGCAGAACAAATTTAGTGATATTTTGGCTAAATTATGGTGAAACTTATGCAGGCTTTGGATGAAAGTAACAACAGGTGCATTAAAATTGGGCCTTTGGTGCCAGCTAGTGCCTTCACACCGTAATCCCTCTGAGGTATTGTGGAAGAGTGCAGGGGTGGACCCTGCCGTCAAATATTAAAATGATATGAATCTGGTACACGCGTCAGTGTCAGTGCACCCAAATATTGGGCATTTGGTGGCAGCTAGTGCCTTCACACCGTAACCCCTCTGAGGTATTGTGGAAGAGTGCAGGGGTGGACTCTGCATTCAAATATTAAAATGATTGGAATCTGGTACACGCGTCAGTGCACCCAAATATTGGGCCTTTGGTGCCAGCTACTGCCTTCACACCGTAACCCCTCTGAGGTATTGCAGAAGAGTGCAGTGGTGGAGGTTTTGGGAATGCAGAAGAGATCCCTGATCTATTCAGTTACATCAGCATCAGGGGAGTGACAGCTGCTGATCCAGGACTGATTCATTTTTATAAATGTCAGCCGGTCTACAGAGTCGGTGGACAGACGCACTCTTTTTTGTCTGTGACAAAACCTCCAGCGGCACTGAACATGCTTTCAGAAAGCACGCTGGATGAAGGGCAACCTAGTAGCTCCATAGCATATTGGCTAAGTTCTGGCCAGTGATCCAATCTCAACACCCAGTAAGCCAGTGGATCATCTGCTGTAAAGGTATCCAGGTCTGCCATTGCCCCTAGATAGTCCTGCACCATATGGTGAAGACGCTGGCAATGGGTGCCTACATTTGACGTCCCTGGGCGTCGTGGACTAAAAAATTGGAAAAGACATCAGTCAAGCGGCCCCCTTCACTGCTCTTCCTCAGATAAACAGCAGCCTCAGAAGCACCTGTGTCATCAGTTGGTAACCTACCAGTATCTGGAAAGGTGTTACACAAGTGTCGCTTTAGAGCGTCCTCAAGTTGTTTCATCTTGTGCTCCCTCTGTGAGGGCAGGATGAGCTCTGCAACCTTACCCTTGTATCGTGGATCAAGATGGGTTGCCAACCAGTAATGATCCCTCTCTTTGATAGCACGAATCCTGGGGTCCTTTAGCAGGCTTTGCAGGATAAGGGAGCCCATGCAGCGTAGGTTGGAGGTGGCATTAGCTTCAGAGTGTTCCTGGTCGCTGAGGATGACCGTATCGTGCACTACCTCCTCCCAGCCACGTACTAGTCCTTGGGTTTCTGGGGACACAAAACCCTCCCTTGAGGAATCCCCACCTTCAATGCCCCCCACAACTTAAATATTCCTCCTCCTCCTCCTCCTGTCTGATCTGAGGACCCGCAGGAATGCTGTCTGCGTAAAGACTGGGGCCTTGAGAGCTAGGGAAGTCCTCCTCTTCCTCACGCTGCTCTGCCTCTAGAGCCACATCTATAATTCCCCGCAGAGTGTGCTCCAGCAGGAACACTAAAGGAATTGTGTCACTGATGCATGCACTGTCCCTGCTCACCATCCTCGTTGCCTCCTCAAATGGTGACAGTACAGTGCATGCATCCTTGATCATCAGCCACTGTGGGGGGGGGAACCAAGTTGACCTGAACCTGTCCTTGTGCCATACTCACACAGGTACTCATTGATGGCCCTCTGCTGCTTGTGCAGACACTGCAGCATTGCCAATGTCGAGTTCCACCTGGTGGGCATATCACAGATAAGACAGTTTGTGGGAAGGTGGAATTCTTTTTGAATTTCTGCCAGGCGAACACTTGCTGGGAATGACCATCTGAAGTGGCTGCAGACTTTTCTGGTCTGGCTGAGAAGCTCTGCCAGCCCTGGGTACCTGGTTAGGAAACACTGTACCACCAGATTTAGTACGTGTGCTAGGCATGGTACATGCGTCAACTTACCCAGGCATAGGGCGGAGAGAAGGTTGCTGCCATTGTCACAGACGACCATTCCCAGCTCAAGCTGGTGTGGTGTTAACCATCTCTGCACCTGCCCCTGCAGAGCTGACAGAATTTCTGGCCCGGTGTGGCTCATGTCCCCTAAACAAACCAGCTCAAGCACAGTATGGCATCTTTTTGCTTGAGCCATTGCGAGCATAGCTTACAAATAGCAATGCTGCAGTCTGCTGCACATGTCGTGAAGAACTCCCAGACAGCAGAGATCCTGGACGTGTGCTACGAGACAACAGCGCCCTGCACCTGAGCAGCTCTGACATCTGATGCCTTGGACTGGCTACGGTTGCTCATAGAGGACGTTGTGCCTCATTTTTGTTGGGCCTCCTCCTCCTCTCTTGACTCCTCTGTTCGATCAGGCACCCAGGTGGAGTCAGTGACCTCATCTTCATTGTCATCACCCCCTATCTCTTCGTCACTGGAGCCAACCTCGCAATATGCTGCAGCTGCTGGGGGAACATGAGTGCCAGTTCTTTGTGTGTCACTGGCACCCCCTCCCTCTAGGCTGATTATACTCCCTTCCTCAACCTTAGAGTTTGAATCAGAGCACTGGAGTTTCTGCGCATCCTCAAGCAGCATGTCACTGTCACTGTAGTCAAACAATTTAGCTGACTCCTCCTTGTATGATAGTGAGGCTACGGGAGGAGTAGCTGTGGACATGGAGGCTGAATTAGATGTTTTGGCAGCTGAGGTGGACTGTAAACCACTACAAGCCTAGCTGGCAGAGGACTCGGAGGATGAGGATGGCCTGGTTAGCCAATCCTGCAAATACTCTGTATGTTGCTGCTGCTTAAGACGGCCAGCACCAGTTAGAAAGGACAAGCGTGCCCCTGCAGAGGATGCACCACGTCCACGACGACCAGGGTCACAGCCTTCCGACTCAGAGGCTGCTTGCCCTCTTATCTGTGTCTGGGAGCATCTGCCTGTCCTTTTTGGTCTTTCTGACATGGTGAGTGATATATAGATTAAAGATATATAGATTTTCCAGAACAATGCTATACGTCAGTGATACACCCTGATAGCTGGCAACACCCAGATTCTACTCTGAATAGATAAACAGATGAACTCTAACTAAACTGTGTTATTGTATGGTATCTAGAATTAGATTAAAGATATACAGATTTTCCAGAACAATGCTATAAATCAGTGATACAGCCTGATAGCCTGGCAGCAACTGGCAGTGCCAACACACAGATTAAAATTCCCAGATATCTGCTAGAAGTATGTGGGACCCCCTGATAGCTGGCAGTGAGAAGACACAGATTACAATTCCCAGATATCTGCTAGAAGAAAGTGAGACCCCAATAGCTGGCAGTGAGAAGACACAGATTACAATTCACAGAAATCTGCTAGACGTCTGTGAGACACACTGAAAGAACAATCTCCTCTCACTCCTGCAAAAAAAACCACATGCTGGAGCTGCGGGGAAGCCTTATATAGTGTGCTGAGGGACTTAGCTCTGTGAGCCCATGATTGGGCAAAATTTGCCCAATCAGGACTCTGAGCCCTGATTGGCATAGTCTTGCACCTGACCTGTGGTCAGGTGCAAGGCTGTAGCCAATTACAAGCTTCAGGCCAGTGGAAAAAGTACATTGTGGTCCATTGTGGGCGAACACGCGGTGAACACGCGGAAATGTTCGATGTTCGCCGAACGGGCAATGTTCGAATTGTACTCATGTTCGGATCGAACCGCCAACCCATCCCTAGTCAAAATAGCCAAACCAGAAAAATTCTCCCATTTATCTCACTTTCCAAATTGACGATTTGGTTTAGATTGTTCTCTTCTCCTGCCAGTTCTACTGGTTTTCACCTTTCTCTGAATAACCCTGATAGTTAAAGGTATACACTTGTAATAGATTATTATTAACAGCAATGTATAGGAAGACTATTCTTTGCCAGCAGTACTGTTCAGGCAAGGTAAAAGAATATACTCTACCTTTGAGAGTTTCTAATACAGCTTTTCGATTAGTTGATGGTCTCAAGAGGAAAGAAAACAATGGTGGGGTTAAAATGGATTATGTCCTCTTTACTGTATACTTTGTTTTTTTTAATACGGTTATTCAGATGTATTAGCTATCATTGAAACAACCTTTATAGTTGGGAAATTCAAATTTGCTGCAGAATGTAATCTGTCATAGCATAATATTATAGTAACAAATTTTTATTGTCAACCTGCAGAGCAATTATGTCATGAGTGGAACTAAATTCGACAAGTCATAGTAAAACGACTTTTACCTGAGCGTCCTATGTCCTTCCCTTATAGGATGAGGACACTGTCATTGTGCCCCTGCACATACCTTTAAAATCCAATAAGGTCTCTGCCACATCCCTCTTATCTCCTCTTTTGTGCCTCTGCCCCATCCCTCTCATGTTTCTCTTCTGCTATCGTAAGGGGACATCTTATGATACCAGTGTCCTAAACCTCTCTACTCCCATTGTGCCTTCTCCTTGTTTTCCAAGTTGTTGATATTATTGTCATCATTTATATGGCACCAACAGTTTCTGCAGCGCTTTACAATAACCAAAGGGGTTGGGACACTATCACAGATTGAAGGAGGTTTCTTAACCACTTCAATGTGGTGGACGTGCTCAGCGCGTCCAACCGCATTGGTACTTGGCTGCGGAGGACGCGCTGAGCGCGTCCTCCCTTTGCAGCCGCGATCAGCCGGTATTCCGGCTGATCGCCCGGCCCCCCGGTGCGGGCTGACATCATCGATGTCAGCCCAGCCTCCGGGACCCCGGCGGGCACGATAAGCGTCATCGCGCATGCACGATGACGTCTATTTCGGGCACCCACCCGCCATTGCAGTGAAGGTGCCTGAAGGGGAGGGGGGGAGGTCCTTCAGACCTCTCCCCCTCCCCTTCCCCGCGGGCCAGCGATTAAAGACAGGCACCGCCTGGAAGGGCACAGCCTGCCCTTCCAAGCGGCGGCTGTCTTTAACCCCTAGGGGGCTGGATCGCGATATGGCGCCAACATGCGCCGTATCGCGGTCCCCTCCCGGAGCTGGCCGACATCTTGGATGTCGGCCAAGCTTCCGGGATATCCCCCTAATGACTGGCGTCATCGCGCAGAGCGCGATGGCGCCAGTTTTGAAATTAACCCCTTGCTGCCACCTATAGTGGAGATAGGGGGTTCCAATGAACCCCCTATCTCCCGATCCATGATAGCTAGGGGTTAGAGCATGGCCTTTCCAATGATACCAAACATGACCATGTAAAATGTAAAAAAATAAAATTAAAAATAAAAATAAAATTAAAAAATGTAAAAAAAAATTGTTTTAAAAAAAATGTTTTTTTTGTTTTTTTTTATTTATTAGTGCAACAATATTGTTCCCATTTTAATTATAATGTGAACAATGATGCTGCACTAACGATTTTTTCTATGGGGGGCGTTTGCTAAAATACACGTAATTTTCCCCAAAAAAAAGTAACGATTCCTCATTTCTAATTTTTTTAACAAGCGCACCCCATAGAAAATATAACTGCAAACGATCGCATTTTAAAATGTGAAAAAAAACACTTTACACATTGTAAATGATTGAAAATTCTAATTTTATTGCATTTTTTGTTATAATATACAGACATGACATAACGTATACATATAATAATGACATATTATGAATCTGCACAGTCTGCCGGAAAGAACGATATATAATATGTCTGGGTCATATATTAAAATAAGGCTTCAAAACGCGGTTAAACATGATGAGCGAAACAGGTAAAGATGAGCTCAGCACACAGGTGGGAAAAGGCTCAGCAGCGAAAGGGTTAAATGTTAAATATTACATTTTGCTTGCTGACATATTATATTCACAAGTTTTGTAACTATTTATTGAAAAGCACTGAAAGAGACTGGTATGTGAGAAGAACTGTTTTTCTCCACTGTATTTATGTGCCTTGCCTAGTTTCTTGTAAAAGATAAAAAAATAACTCCGGAAATTCTAAAACCTACTTTATTTGTAGAGAGCTTCAGTTATTTTCCATTATAACATATTTTGGAGGAATAAATGGTAATTCCATAATATCTTGTTTTCTTGATAGGCCCCTCCAACATATGAAGCTGTAATGCAGATGGAATATCTTGACATGGTGGTTAATGAAACACTACGTCTCTACCCAGCAGCTGGTAGGATTGAAAGAGTTTGTAAAAAAACAACTACTATAAATGGAGTAACAATCCCTCAAGGAGTTGTCACTGTGATTCCTGTATATGTTCTACATCGAGACCCCGAAATTTGGCAAGAGCCAGAGGAATTCCGTCCTGAACGGTATCATGATTATGTACAACATTATTATGTTCTAAGAAAATGCTTCGAAGATGTTGAATTTCTAAAGTAATACTTGAAAGGATGTGGGTTAGCGGTAGTTATGTTATATATTTAGATTTTTATGGTCCACATAATTAGTGTAAGTACAGAAGAATAATTTAGAAGGAACAGAAATCGTTCTTGAATTTAAATGTAGAATAATGACCATGAAAAAAAGAATTTTCCTGGTGCTTGTCTTCCTTTTAGAACTTTGTCCTGTTTGTCCATTTTTACTTTACTATTGAATATATAATCCTGGGTAGATACTCGAGTATACTGTGATTTTTTTGCGTGTAAAAAAAAAAATGACCTCGAAATCGGGAGGGTCGCGGTATACTCGAGACATCTTGGGAGAAAAAATGTGCCCAATACTTTGGCCGATACCTTCTTTCATATGAAAGGTATCATATGATACCTTCTTTCTTATGTTTATATATATATATATATATATATATATATATATATATACTCTGGTCTGGGGTCTGTTATACACGTGTCTGGTCTGGGGTCTGTATATATGTGTAATATCATATTTGCATTTTATTAATCCATAGCTACATGTATTTGTGGATCTAATAAAAAGGTGATATCTTATTATTTTTTGACATTGATTTATATTGAAGTATAACTCATTTGAGTCTAGTAAGTACAAAGGTGTCTTTTTGAAAGGGATACTAATGGGTCAAAATGGGAATGGGGGGATGAAGGGGTTGAAAAGCAACCCCTCCTGACCACTCTGAGCCTTCTCCCATTTTATCGCTTTAGGTTTAAACTCACTTGGAATCCAGTGCCGGGCTTCCTTGGCACTAGCCCAGTCATAAAATACTGCCACTTGCTGTAAGCTACAATATTGTACATGACCACGAAGAGACAGCCAATCCAATTACTCTCAATGCCGAATGCATTTAGCGCTACTGATGCCACATAGGTCCCCACCTCCAAAAACCTCTAGGTCAGCGGTAAGGTTCTGGGTGTAACTAAGCCGCCCTGCACTTGGAGGACTGAATTAACCCTCAGAGACTGCCACCTATACATTGTGTGGTCATAGTGCATAAGTATCCCTATTGCCTTGAATCTTAGGTTAGTGAGCTTCTTCACACATTAGAGCCATAAGGATTTGAGGTTGAGGTTTCAAAGTTTGGTAGCTTGAAAAATGTTGAATAATTACCATAGTAAAAGAAAAATGTATAGTTTAAGTTTATACTATTGTGTAATGCTTTCAACATTAGAAATGTTTCTACTTCGCAAGCAATTATTCATTAATGTTTCTGTTTCCAGTTTCAGTAAAGAAAATAAAGATGCTTTCGACCCATACTTATTCCTTCCCTTTGGATTTGGACCGAGAAACTGCATCGGAATGAGATTTGCTTTGATGAACATGAAACTTGCTATGGTTTCTTTAATTCAGAACTTCACTCTCCGACCTTGCAGTGAAACTCCGGTAAGATGTTAAACAATGGCCGATAGTGAGCTAGATTATATACCGAATGCTAAAGTTTTCACTCAGATATGTAATTGTTAACGTCAGGATAAGTGACTTAAACGCACGCCCCACTGATTACCTTCCCAGTGCCAATCAGGTGAAAAAAATAAGTTAGCGCATCAGTGATTGCGCATGTTTACTTTACTTTGTACACCCTATACTTGAGATGGGAGCACAAACCGTAATTAACGCTAGGATAAGTTAGATATTACAAAGTCCTAACGCTAGTTATCGCACCGATGCGGTAAACTGATTTTTTCCGTCACCTACAATCTGGTGCTAACTGATTCCACTTTTGCAGAATCCATTAGCACCAGCTATACCCCCCCCCAATAAATCAGATAATCACCTCTCATCCAGCATCGAACAGTAGCCTGATCCGCTGCTTCTGCTCGCTGGGAGTAGAGTGAGACTGGGGCGTGAAACGCATGGCTTGTGGCCCGGACGTGGGACCCTCCATGGAGTCCTATGGACTCCAGGAGTTTATATTTGCGGCGGTGCAGAAGTGCTACCGCGAGTATCATTGACAGTAGCGCTGTGTTCCGGTGCAGGCTGCTGAATTAGCGCCTGCCCCAGTATCCCCAGCAAAAATGGGGACACTATAGGGTAACCTGCAGGAGCAGATTTTCCCTGTTAGCGTCCCCATTATAGCGCTACCCTCGTAATCGGGCCCATTCAATATTTATCACAAATCTATTTTTACTAACCTCTCCAGCTTAAAAGAAGCGTTTATTGTACAGATGAAACTTTTGTGCTATTCCGGGCTGATCAAAACACGCTCTTGCTGTGCAATTTAAAGTTACTAGATTCTCGCTCTCGGCATCACCAGCCGTGTTTTTCAGCTATTACCCAGCGAGATGATATATAGAAAACATTGCTGACTGCACTGCAGTATCGAGGCTCAAAGCAGCAATCACAATGCACAGTGAATCTCTCCCAATGGCCAATGTTTCAAAATAAAAGGTATACCAGATGATACACTTTTGTAAACATAATAATAAAAAAGTAAAAAAATAACCAATTTACAGCAAATATCTTCTGCACATCAATACCAATATGTTAAATAAAAAGTCACACTTTGTCCTTGGTATGTATTTCTTATTTTAATATAGATACACTGTAAGTGTTAAACTCGAAGCTCATTTGTCATTTTAATGTCATTGCATGTTTCTTTCATACAGATCCCACTGCAAATTGACACAAAGGGATTTATGAAAAGCACAAAACCTGTTATTTTGGATTTAGTCCCTCGAGAAGTGAAGAATACAGAGGGTTAAATCTGAAAGGAATTGTGAGAATCTGAATGTATTAATGTTTTTGTATACAGCCTGAAGATAAAACTAAATAAAGGATATGTTGTTTTGAAGAAAAGTGTGCTATTTCACAGTTTCTTATTCTTTTTGCATTATTCAACATATATTGAGTAATACTTTATTAAAGGCCTCGGTCTTCTAGCGTCTATTTACTCTTGCTCTCTCTTTATTGTCCACATTATGCCGTGGCTCCATCCCTCTTACCCCCAATGTACCTCTGTCCCATATCGTTCAAGATTTCAAGTAGAGCTGCAACTAACGATTACTCTCCTAATCGATTAGTTGGCCAATTATTATTTTTATTAATCGATTAATCAGATAAAAAAAAATATAAAGGAATTTTATGTAAAAAAAAATAAGACATTTGCGTAGTGTACGTAACTTTTGTACATACATACACAAATTGCGTATCTTGTGTACTTCTCACACAAGGTATGCGAGTGCTTGGTCAGAGGGATGGGTTGATGCTGCAGGCGCAGCTTAAGCCCATGTTTGCTTTCTCAAATGAATACGGCTACAAGCACTTGGTCATAGATGATGATGTCAGCATGAAATCGGGGTTAATAAGCTAAAGTGGTTAGAGTGCGTAGTGTGTACCTTTTTTAAATAATTTTGTGAACAAACTGAGTGGTAGGAGGGACTGGAGGTGGAAGGGAGGGACTTTGCTCAGGTGACTTGACCTGAGTGTGAGAGGGAGTGGGTATGGAAAAAAGGCCGGATCTATGTGTGGGAGTGAGTTTGGGGAAAGGAACCAGACCAGACCAAAGGGAGGGAATGGTAGTTCCTCGACCAAAGAGGGTGTGGCAGGGAGGGTGGGGTGGTGGCACAGGACTCCAGCTTCAAGTAAGGATTAAACACAGGCATACAGCTCCTACACCCAGTGGCAGTATCCTATGTTTTGTGTTCTAGTTTTGCTACTGTTGTAAACTGAATATAAAAACAAACTGGTTGTGTCTGACATTACCCTAGAACTAAAATCATACCTAGTAAAGCAGCGGCACGTCTTCTCCAATCAGCTCCGAAGCTGAGTTTATTTAGGTTTTACTCAGTCTGACTCTAAACAGTGTGTGCTGTACACAGGACGATTAATCGACACTGATTAATCAATGATTAAAATAGTTGACAACTATTTTAATCATCGATTAGTTGTCGATTAATCGATTAGTTGTTTCAGCCCTAATTTCAAGCCTCTGCTGCTCTGGCTCCGTGAAGCCTTGGCTGTCTAGCTTTGAGCAGTGATGGCAGATCTGGAAACCCGAGATGTTTTGAAACCACATGATCCATGATGCTCTGAGAGGCTTAATGCTGGCTGAGCATCATGGGACATGTAGCTCCGAAACATCTTGGGTGCCAAGGTTTGCCATCACTGGCTTAGAGCATGGGTCATCAGTAGGGATTTACCGATACCATTTTTTTTTAAGACCAAGTATAAGCACTGATACTTTCAAAGTCATGTGACCGCTTTCCAATAAATAATTTAGGATTTTGCTGAAAGCCTGTCCAATTTATGTTAATACTGAAATGTATGGCCAGACACCCCATTTACCCACTGCCTGGACACACACACGCACGCACACCTACGTCATCTCAGATATATATAAACACCCACTCAGACTAATATACAGTCAGGTCCAGAAATATTGGGATATCAACACAATTCTAACATCTTTGGCTCTATTCACCACCACAATGGAGTTGGAATGAAACAAACACAATGTGCTTTAACTGCAGACTGACAGCTTTAATTTGAGGGTATGTACATCCAACTCTGGTGAACGGTGTATGATTTAGAGCAGTTTGCAGATGTGACTCCCACTTGTTAAGGGACCAAAAGTAATGGGACAGAATAATAATCATAAATCAAACTTTCCCTTCTTAATACTTGGTTGCAAATCCTTTGCAGTCAATCACAGCCTGAAGTCTGGACCATCAAACTTTCCCTTCTTAATACTTGGTTGCAAATCCTTTGCAGTCAATCACAGCCTGAAGTCTGGAACGCATAGACATCACCAGACGCTGGGTTTTATCCCTGGTGATGCTCTGCCAGGCCTCTACTGCAACTGTCTTCAGTTCCTGCTTGTTCTTGGGGCATTTTCCCTTCAGTTTTGTCTTCAGCAAGTGAAATGCATGCTCAATGGGAGTCAGGTCAGGTGATTGACTTGGCCATTGCATAACATTCCACTTCTGTCACTTCAAAAATTCTTTGGTTGCTTTTGCAGTATGCTTTGAGTCATTGTCCATCTGCACTGTGAAGCGCCGTCCAATGAGTTCTGCAGCATTTGGCTGAATGTGAGCAGATAATATTGGCCGAAACACTTCAGAATTCATCCTGCTGCTTTTGTCAGAAGTCGCATCATCAATAAATACAAGAAAACCAGTTCCATTGGCAGCCATACATGCCCAAGCCATGACGCTACCACCACCATGCTTCACTGATGAGGTGGTATGCTTAGGATCATGAGCAGTTCCTTTCCTTCTCCATACTCTTCTCTTCCCATCACTATGGTACAAGTTGATCTTGGTCTTATCTGTCCATAGGATCTTGTTCCAGAACTGTGAAGGCTTTGTTAGGTGTTGTTTGGCAAACTCTAATCTGGCCTTTTTGAGGCTCACCAATGGTTTACATCTTGTGGTGAACCCTCTGTATTCACTCTGGTGAAGTCTTCTCTTGAATGTTGACTTTGACACACATACTCCTACCTCCTGGAGAGTGTTCTTGATCTGGCCAACTGTTGTGAAGGGTGTTTTCTTCACCAGGGAAAGAATTCTTCATTCATCCACCACAGTTGTTTTCCGTGGTCTCCTGGGTCTTTTGGTGTTGCTGAGCTCACCGGTGCGTTCCTTCTTTTTGAGAATGTTCCAAACAGTTGTTTTGGCCACGCCTAATGTTCTTGCTATCTCTCCGATGGGTTTGTTTTGTTTCTTCAGCCTAATGATGGCTTGCTTCACTGATAGTGAAGGCTCTTTGGATCTCATCTTGAGAGTTGACAGCAACAGATTTCAAATGCAAATAGCACACTTGAAATGAACTCTGGGCCTTTTATCTGCACATTGTAATTGGGGTAATGAGGGAATATCACACACCTGGCCATGGAACAGCTGAGAAGCCAATTGTCCCATTACTTTTGGTCCCTTAACAAGTGGGAGGCAAGTCTGCAAACTGCTGTAAGTCCTACACCGTTCACCTGAGTTGGATGTACATACCCTCAAATTAAAGCTGACAGTCTGCAGTTAAAGCACATTGTGTTTGTTTCATTCCAACTCCATTGTGGTGGTGTATAGAGCCAAAGATGTTAGAAATGTGTCGATGTCCCAATATTTCTGGACCTGACTGTACATGGAGTCACTATGGACAGACGCAGAATCCGAAACCAGGTACCCCCAATGTTTCGACGATATGCCTTTCTCAAGGGTTACCCTTATATGTATCTGTGGCTGCATACCAGTTTCTCTTCCCTTTTTTTGTGTTTCTGAGCTGTTCCTTAAATAAAATCAATTATTTTTTCAGTGGTGTGCACTTGATTTCTTTTGTTACTATATGTCTTTTAAGTGCTACCACGTCTGGTTCTATAGACTGCCAGGAAACTGTAAGTGTCCAAGTATACTTGAGCGTATGTAAGTGTATATACTGTATGTATGACAGTTGATGAGTGTTCGTTTGTGAATTCAGTCTCTGATCATATAAATGTAGCAGCAGATTAGTGGGTTAGAGTGTATAGAGGAGACGGAAAGTTGGCTCTGCCGGGTGAATATGGCTCTTTGGTGGCTGGGTGAATGTCAGTGTTTGCTTGAGTGACTCTGCCCTTGGCTGTCTCATTGTGAATCTGTTTGTTGACTGAATTAAATAATTTCTTTATTGAAATACCATCTCCTGGATGGAAGCATAAGCTGCCTTGGAATAGCTTGCTCTTCCATTTGTAGGTGTAAATTCATGTGTCTGATGGTATAGGAGACATTAATTTACAGTAAGGAGGTGAAGGGGATTGCATTACTTGAGCTGCAAGCCCAGCTTGCACCAAGAGTGGAATAGCAATTCCCATTGTTAAGATAACTACAGGAGATGTTATGTACCTCAGTGACCCGTGTGGAATAGGGCCTGAAGTTGGTAACATTACATCAGCTTTTGAAAACTTTACACCTGACTTGGAATGTAACCCAAAGTCTATGGAGTTAGTAAGTTTCCCAGAGCTATGGTTAAGTTTACACCAGGGCTGTATTTCAACCGAATCATTATTGGAAAGTCGCAAATGAAAAACTCATGCACAAACCTTTTCCAGAAAAACTCTCCACGAAAGACAGCCTATTGAGTATTCATTTTCCAGGGCTTAACCCACCATGTAATACAATTTGCATTAACCAGACTAAAAGCCTGGTAACCACTAGATACCTTAAATAGGAAGTATCTACTAATAACAACAAGTAACAATTTAAAGAAATCAATATTTATTATATACGATAAAGAAAGGACATACATAACATATACCAATAAGAAACAACTGTGTGGAGTAGATAAATGGATAGATGGCTGTAAGTTCATATGATTAATCTTTGGTCTCTTCCATACTAAGATGATACATTCTTAACCCCTTCACTACTGAGATCGAGCTAACTCGGGACTTCAAAAGCCACCATAAGGTGTCCGATATCGAGTTATCTCTATCTGCAGCTCTGACGGACAAAACCAAAAAGAAATTTGTTTGCTGAATTTTCTGTTCCTTTGGAACGCATGCAGAAAGCGCGTGTGGGATCTCCGGAAGTGAAGTATGCAAAAGAGAGTGTGGCTACTCTCTCTTGCTTTCTAATTATGGTACAGTATTTAGCATGAGTGTGTCTGTATTTTAACCACTTGGCTGCTATGGACGCACTCAGCGCGTCCAGCCAACTGGTTCTCCTGTGCTATGGACGCGCTGAGCACGTCCATGCACAGGAGGCAGCAATCCGCCAGATCGCTGCGCCCCCCCCCCCGGTGCGGGCTGACATCTTGGATGTCAGCCCAGCACTCCGGGACCCCGGCGGGGCCATTAGATGTCATGACATCTAATTCAGGCGCCCCCCCGTGTGTGCGGAAGAGGCGCCTGAAAGGGAGGGGGGGAGGTCTCTCCCTCCCGATCGCCAGGGGGCACAGAGTTAAGGCAGGCACCGTTTGGAAGGGCACAGCCTGCCCTTCCAAACGGTGGCTGTCATTAACCCCTGGGGAGCCGGATCACGATTTGGCACTGAAAAGCGCCGGATCTTGATCCTCTCCCGGAGCTGGCCGACATCTTGGATATCGGCCAAGCCTCCGGGAACTCCCCCTGAGGACTGGCGTCATCGTGCATAGCAAAAATTCTAAAAAAAAAAAAAATTGTTATTGTTTTGTTAATGCAGCAATATTGTTCCCATTTCAGTTATAATGTGAACAATGATGCTGCACTAATGATTTTCGTATGCGGTGCGTTTGTTAAAAATAGCGACATTTTCCCCCAAAAAAAAATGTAACGATTCCCCATTTCTAATTTTTTTAACAAGCGCACCCCATAGAAAATATAACCGCAAATGCTCGCATGTTAAAATGTGAAAAAAAACCACTTTACATATTGTAAATTATTGAAAATTCAAATTTTATTGCATTTTTTGTTATAATATACAGACAGGACATGACGTATACATATAATAATGACATATTATGAATCTGCGAAGTCTGCCGGAAAGAACGATATATATAATATGTGTGGGTCATATATCAAAATATGGTTATTATTATTATTATTATTCTTTATTTATAAAGCGCCAGCATATTCCGCAGCGCTGTACAATAGGCACAGTATAGACAGGGTTACAATACATTGAACAACATTTGACAAACAGTACAGGAGGAGATGAGGGCCCTATTCCCGTAGGAACTCACAATCTAGGAGGTTAAACATGATGAGCGAAAGCGGTAAAAATGACCTCAGCACAGAGGTGTGAAAAGCCTCAGCAGCGAAAGGGTTAAAGTTTTAGGCTGATGTCAGATGAGCGAATTATTTTGTACGGACTGTGCGTCCGTGCACTACGGACGCACATTCTGACGGAAGACGCAGTAGTGGCCACACAGTCCATTTTTGTGACTGACGTTATTTTTGAGGGATGTAGCAGGGAAAATAAATTAAAATGAGAGAACCATTTTGTCCGTCAAAAATGCCGGACGTATAAATGCAGTCCATCTATGTTCCATCACTCCCACACAAAGCTATGCGGACGTGGCGCACTCTGCACATCCGTCCTAGCGGTTTTACGTTCCTGCCTAACCTGCGTCTGTCTGCCGCATCTGTTGTGCTTCCGCCCTTCTATGCGGACGTACTTCGTGTGTGGGGCTTTATTGATCATATAATTGTATGCTACCACGGACGTTTAAGGCTAGGGCGAGACGAGCGTGATTTCTACGGACTGTACGTCCGTGCACACGGACGTACGTTAGTACGGAAGACGCAGTAGTGGCCAGACAGTCCGTTTTTTTCACTGACGTATATATTTTGACGGATGTAGGAGGGAAAATAAATTAGAAAGCAAAACCATTTTGTCCGTGAAAAATGCTGGACGTATAAATGCAGTCCGTCTGACCACGTTCCATCACTCACACACAAAGCTATGCAGACGTTGCGGACGCAGCGCACTTTGTGCGGCCGTTCTAGCGGTTGTACGTTCTTGCCTGCCTTGCGTCCGTGGGCCGCGGCCGTTGTGCGTCCGCAGTTCAGTGCGGACGTACTTCGTGTAACGGGCTCCGATGGGCTTCCTGTCATGCTATCACGGACGTACTTTTAGGCTAGGGTCAGACTGAGGCAGTGCGAACGCGCGTGCAGCCGCACATAATCACGGCCGTGCTAGCAGCAGATGCCGGGCAATGACGGCCAATATACGAAGTACGGTCGCACAAAAGTGCGGCCGCGCAACGCAGGCGGCAAACAAACGCATTTTTTCGAGAACGTGAAACCACTAGTACTGACGTACAGAGTGCGCTGCGTCCGCTAGCGGCGTGTGTGCGTGATTAGGAGATGTCAGACGCTGCTAATGTCCGGCCAACATAACGTCCAGACCCAAAAAGTGTTTTATTGATGATCCGTACAAAATCACGGATGAAACTGCGCATCGTATGACCGCTATTGCGTATTCCGTGAAAAAATAAGTCCATTCGTTCGAACGCACTTTTTCACGGACAACGTGAAAAATGCGTTAGTCTGACCCTAGCCTTAGGCGCAATCACGGACGTGAACACTACGCTCGTCTGACAGCAGCCTAAACTGTGCGACAACACGGACGTGATCAGTGCACTCGTCTGACACCAGCCTAAGTGAGACTATAAGGCTAGGGACAGATGAGCGCATTTTCTGCGGCCACCGTCAAAATGTACGTCGATGCGTGCGCACGCATTTTTTCACGGAATACGCTTAAGTGGTCAGACGATGCGCAATTCTGGACGTATTTCATGACGATGGGGTGAAAAGAAGTCTAGGGAAATCCGGCTGTTTGAACGTTATGTTGGCCGCACATTAGCAGCGTCTGACGTCTCCTAATCACTCACACACGCTGCTATGCGGCCGCAGCGCACTATATACGTCAGTACCAGCGGTTTAACGTTCTCGAAAAAATGCGTTCATTTTCCACTTGCGTTGCGCGGCCGGACTTTTGTGCGACCGTACTTCGTATATTGGCCGTCATTGCCCGGCATCTGCTGCTAGTGCGGCCGTGATTATGTGCGCCAGAACGCGCGTTCGCACTGCCTCAGTCTGACCCTAGCCTAAGGCTAGGGTCAGACGAAAGCATTTTTCCCCGCGAACGTGAAAAAGTGCGTCCGAACGCATTGATGTATTTTTTCACAGAATGCGCAAAAACGGTCAGACGACGCGCATTTTCGGGCGTGATTTTGTACGGATCGTCAATAAAACTCTTTTTGCGTCTGGACGTTATGTAGGCTGGACATTAGCAGTGTCTGACATCTGCTAATCACGCAAACACGCCGCTATGCCGCAGCTGCGCACTCAGTACGTCAGTACTAGCGGTTCAGCGTTCTCAAAAAAATGCGTTCAAATTCCACTTGCGTTGCACGGCCAGACTTTTGTGCGGCCGTACATCGTATATTGGCCGTCATTGCCCGTCATCTGCTGCTAGTGCGGCCGTAATTATGTGCGCCCGAATGCACGTTAAAAGTGCGCTGGTCTGACCCCAGCCTAAGTGTGACAGTTTGTGCATTCGTATGGCTGTGAAACACTCAAATATAAGAGGTTATTCAGAGCGCACCAAAATATCGGTGCTCTTTCATTCGGCTCAATTCGCCGACCCTGCGGTGAATTCAGCATTCACCACAGGGTCCCCCCAGTGTGCTGAAACGATCCGCCGAATGCTATCGCTAAACCTGCCGAACACCATTGGAAAACCACCGAACGCAGCCGACTATCCTCTGAACAGACCGCTCTAAAAAAAAAAAGAAGACTTTTGCTGCACATAAACTGTTTAAAAAAACAAAATGGGGAATTTTATTTACATTGAAACCTATGGGATTTGCCTTTTTAAACCTGTCAAAGGAAACCACTAAAAATCTGGGCATTTCAACAACTTTCCCCTGCTGGCCGTGTTCTCTCAATAGATTAACCTTTACTTCTCTGAGGAATTTCACTGCTGCCGAATCAAAACCGTATTTCGCTGGCAATTCACAAAAATCTGGCGAATTGCCAGCTTTTTGAATAGCCAAATTGCCACGAAATTACAGCATATGGGGAAATTCATTGCAAATCGGTGGCCAATTTAGCACTCTTTGAATAACCCCTTAAATGTTCACAAAATTCTCAGCACATTCATTCAGCTACACACACAACTCTCAACACCTGCATACAAACCCCTATTTACACATCTCTCATCACATTGATACAGCCTAAGGTTGCCAGCCCAGTTCAGCCATGTTTTCCTGGACACACATTACTACTTCCCTCAGAGAGCAGCACATGGAAAAGTCCTGCCCTGCATCATGTATAATTTATATGCTGTAGGAAGGACATCAAGGCAGGTCACCTGGGATTCCTTTTTGATTTCTTACCTGCAGCGTATGGATTCTGCATGCTGCCGGGTGGCATTTTTCATGCACTGCATCAGCATGAATAAATTGTAAGTGTCCAGGAAAGCATGGTCAACCTTAATATTACAGCCCCCCCCCCCATACACACACTTCCCAGCACATACACAAATGCTCCTAGACACACAGATCTGTAAGAAAAAAGGCACTTTTTATCACAGGGTGTATTAAAAGCCAGCATCAGCCTAAAAAAGGCGATTTTTGGTTTACTTGCTGGCAATTGACAGCATAAGGCAACTTGCCACAACGAGGCAAAGCTCATGGGTGAGAAGAATACAAAGGTAAAAAGAAATCCTTTTTTTTTTTTTTTTTCCTTGTGCAAGAGTTGGGGCTGACTGCTAGCACTGGGTTGATCTTGCAGAGCGTGATAGGAGTTGAGCATGCAATATCCTGTCTTGTATTACCTACACAAATGTATGTCACCGCACACATTAGATATAATAGTTATGTTAGGGCAGTTTTAAATTCCAATCAAGGAGAGAGTTTTGAATATCTTCAATTAAAAAAAAAACACTTTACCATGTCTTATGTGGCTGCATTTTACTTTGTTAATTTTATCAAGCAATAAAGCTTGTTGAAGGTTTATTTTCCAGGAAGGAAGCTGTAATTTCAAAATGGAGCCCTGACCGAGCAATGTTTTCTTGCTCAGCCCAAACATAATTTCAGCAGGATGAATGTACATAGTGGGAGTGTATGGGCTATATCATATTTTAAATTATTTTCTGTACATGTTTTTAGTGGATAGGATCCTCTGGTTACTAGAGTTGCCAGAATGGCCATATTTTCCTAGACACATGTTTTTCATGTTGAATGCTGATGGGCAGCATATCAAAAGTTAGAAATCAAGAAGGAATCCCAGGTGACCTGCCTTGATTTCCTTCCTGCTGCATATGAATTATACATGTTGCAGGGCAGCACCTTTCCCTATGCTCCCCTCTGCCTGAAATCGTAATATATCTCCAGTAAAACATACAGGGTTATCCAAAGAGATTCGAATTGCTTGAGAAAGGTAACCGAACGCTGAAAATCAGCGTTCGGTTACCTTTCCTGGCCATTCGGCTATCCAGAGAGCAGGCAATTCGCCAAATCCTGGCGAATTGCCTGAACATACGGTGCCTGTTCGGTCCCTGTTCGAGGGCAGTGAAATCCCCATGAAAATGCACTGCTTCGGCTATTCAGAGAACACAAACCAGCAGTGAAAGGTTCCCCTAATGCCCTGCCATTCGGTGGTTTAATTCGGCAAATTTATTCAGGAGAATCCCATAGACTTCAATGTTAAAAATATTCCCGTTTTAATTCAATATCTAATAAACCGTTCATTATAAAATTCTGCAGCAAAAAGTCTCTTTATTTATAGATTTTTTAGGATACTTTAAGCATTTTTCTGAATTTTTAAAAAAAAAATTAAAAGTCCGATTTTTTTTATTTTTTTTTTCAGTTTACTTATTTTTTTTGTAACAGCCCTCTTTATTATCATTCCCTGGACCTCCTGTGAAAATTTCAGACATTTTCGCTCAGTAGTTTCTTTGCAAACAGCGTTTCATTTTCCCAGATTCATACAAATGGTTTTTCTAATTTATTCACTGCCTCCTCTACGTCACAGCTGCTTCGCTCTGTGTGATTCGGCTCATGTTCGGCTCCTTTTCGGCTCCTGTTCGGGTTTTTCGAAGGTTAATCCAGATGTTTTTGCTTGTTTTCAGCTTGCATTCGGTTAGTTTTCGTCAGGTTTGCGGCAGCTTTTCCCTGCAATTCGGGGACCCTGTGGTGTTTGCTGAATACACCGCAGGGTCACCGAAATGCAATCGGCAAAAGGAACCGAATTGAAGAGAACGAAAAGTCACCGAACGTGCGGTGACTTTTCGAATCTCTTTGGATAACCCTGTTTGTGTATCTGGCAACACTTTGTATGTATGTATGTATATATATATTACATAATGTTGATTGTTACTACTGCTTTATATATAAAAGGGGAGTGGCCAAGATGTGGGCATTAAAATTAGTAGGATAGATTCATTATACATATTGGGACAAACTATTTTCCTCATGCAGCGGTAAGCATTGGTGTCTCTATAGGGGGGGTCAATTGCCCCCCCCCCAAGGTTATTCCTTGCCCCCCCCCACCAGAAATAAGCATCCAGCTTCCCACTCTTTTCAGATCACACTCAGGGTTATCCAAAGAGATTCGAAAAGTCACCGCACGTTTGGTGACTTTTCGTTCTCTTCAATTCGGTTCCTTTTGCCGATTGCATTTCGGTGACCCTGCGGTGTATTCAGCAAGCACCACAGGGTCCCCGAATTGCAGGGAAAAGCTGCCGCAAACCTGACGAAAACTAACCGAATGCATGCTGAAAACAAGCAAAAACATCTGGATTGACCTTCGAAAAAGCCGAACAGGAGCCGAATCACACAGAGCCGAAGCAGCTGTGACGTAGAGGAGGCAGTGAATAAATTAGAAAAACCATTTGTATGAATCTGGGAAAAAGAAACGCTGTTTGCAAAGAAACTACTGAGCGAAAATGTCTGAAATTTTCACAGGAGGTCCAGGGAATGATAATAAAGAGGGCTGTTACAAAAAAAATAAGCAAACTGAAAAAAAAAAAAAATCGGACTTTTAATTTTTTTTAAAAAATTCAGAAAAATGCTTAAAGTATCCTAAAAATCTATAAATAAAGAGACTTTTTGCTGCAGAATTTTATAATGAACGGTTTATTAGATATTGAATTAAAACAGGAATATTTTTAACATTGAAGTCTATGGGATTCTCCTGAATAAATTTGCCGAATTAAACCACCGAATGGCAGGGCAATTCGGGAACCTTTCACTGCTGGTTTGTGTTCTCTGAATAGCCGAAGCAGTGCTTTTTCATGGGGATTTCACTGCCCTCGAACAGGGACCGAACAGTCACCGTATGTGCAGGCAATTCGCCAGGATTTGGCGAATTGCCTGCTCTCTGGATAGCCGAATGGCCAGGAAAGGTAACCGAACGCTGATTTTCAGCGTTCGGTTACCTTTCTCAAGCAATTCGAATCTCTTTGGATAACCCTGTGTATCTCCGTCCCTGTGCATTGTATATGGACGTCCAATATGTCATTGGAAAGGGCAAATTCTGGCCTTTCCAATGATATCCAACATGACTATATTCAGTGTAAAGTAAAAGTCATAAAACATTAAATAAAAACGGACACGTAAACCTTTTTCAGAGTTGAAATGGCTCAACAGTGAAGTGGTTAAATGTTCAGACTATATATTACATTGTGTATTACGTTTGTTTTTGCCTTGGCTTAGTTGTATATTAAGGGTTAATGGGTAGGCTTCATCCCTAACAGTATACATTTTAATTTTTTCCTTGATTTATGACATGTTTGGGGTTAATGGGTAGGCTTCATGGCACAATTTTATTTTTATTGCATCTCCCTGGGTTTTTAGCATTTTAGGGGTTATTTTGAAAGTTATATATATATAATATAATATATAAATATTGAATTTATCAGGTTAGTAAAACAAATAGGCATCACATTACTGTGGGGTTTTGGAATCTTATTCATATATGCCTATCAGCTGGTGTGAGCTAACCCTTGCGTCGGCATGGTTTTGCGTTAGTGCCAGGTTAATTCAGTTTTAAGTCTTGCCCTGAGACTTGTATTATTTATATGTTGCAGCAGGGAAATTATTGTCGCTCACCTGGCCTTCCTTTTGGATCTATTAAATGCAATGTAATGTTTCTTCATGCTGTCGTGTGGCATTTATCCTGCAATGCCCATCAGCCTTAATTAATATATGTGTGCATGTAAACATGGAGGATTTTAATAATGCAGGGTTGTGAGGGTTCTTGGCTGGATGTGTTCATACTTATACAAGCTTGTGAGGACAGGGGATAGGTATGGCCTGACACTCTGCACTGGAAAAAGACAGTTCTATCCTGTACACAACCACAATAGCGCTGGGTCTCAGCCCGTCTGGGTCTCTTAGCGATTCCCTAGTATGCCCTAGTAATAAGTTTTAGCGACTCGTGCAAATTTTTTCCTTTAGCGATGGCGTTTTAGCTCACACCAGGTGACATGGCCCTTAGTTTAATTTAGTGGTGAAAATTATTAGTGCCCCCCCCAGGTTTGACGGTGGTCTCTTATGTGCCCCCCCTAAATTTTGTTCCTAGAGTCGCGACTGGCGGTAAAAATTGTTAGAAGGACAGACTAATGTGGGGAGAGAAGAATAAAATAGGAGGTCTTAGGGGGTGAGAGAAGATGGGTAGCCAGAAGAATGTCATAAGACCGGTCCTATCATTGAGACCCCCAATCCCCAAATTTTGAGCACCCTACCCTTCCTCTCTATTCACTACAGACATGAACTGTGTCTACAGAACCTTGCCAGGGCCCGTCCCTTAAGGCATAAGACACCTCATCCTGGACTACAGCTCCCATTCACCCCATCCAGGTTCACTAAACCAAGCCTGTGATGTGATCCAATGGAATTACTTTTCATGTAACAGACTCGGGGTTATTCAAAGAGCACCGAAAATGCACCGAGTGGCAAATTTCCATATACGGTGCAATTTCCTGGCAATTTGACTATTGAAAAAGCTGGTAATTTGCCAAATATTGCAGACTTGCCAATGAAATTCCCCATAGAGAAGTAATTGTTAACCTATTCAAAGAATGCTGACCAGCAGGGAAAAGTTGGCCAAATGGCCAGATTTTCTGTGGTTTCAATCGACAGGTTTAAACTGGAGAATCCCATAGGTTTTGATGTAAAAATAAAAATCTCCGATTTTTATAAATTTTACTATTCAACAGTTTTTATTTTCATTTGCAGCAAAAAGTCTCCATTTTTTTTTTTTTTTTTTTTTTTTTGGTCAAAATTAACCCTTTAAGGCTAGGGTCAGACTAACGCATTTTTCACGTTGTCCGTGAAAAAGTGCGTTCGAACGAATGGACGTATTTTTTCACGGAATACGCAATAGCGGTCATACGATGCGCAGTTTCATCCGTGATTTTGTACGGATCATCAATAAAACACTTTTTGGGTCTGGACGTTATGTTGGCCGGACATTAGCAGCGTCTGACGTCTCCTAATCACGCACACACGCCGCTAGCGGACGCAGCGCACTCTGTACGTCAGTACTAGTGGTTTGACGTTCTCAAAAAAATGCGTTTGTTTGCCGCTTGCGTTGCGCGGCCGCACTTTTGTGCGACCGTACTTCGTATATTGGCCGTCATTGCCCGGCATCTGCTGCCAGCACGGCCGTGATTATGTGCGGCTGCACGCGCGTTCGCACTGCCTCAGTCTGACCCTAGCCTTAATTCTAAGTTATATTACAATGTTGGTGCTAACTTAACCAGAGCTGTTGTTAACTTAACAGCTCCATAGGCTTTCTGCAATGGACCTTTTTTATTGTTATTCCTAGGACCTTACATATTATTATTCATTATTTTGTATTTTTCTTTTTTTTATTAACCCTGTGGCGGTTGTTGTTTGGATCGTTGGCTGAATACGGCTGTGCGGTAGGTGGGTTGACAGGCATTCGGCGGGTCCCTTCACAGGGTTGACTAATTAAGGGCGCCGAAGGAGAGCGCACCAAAATTTTGTTGAAATTTCAGTGCTCTCTGAATAACCCCTGCTGTCTGTGGATGCCAAGCCCAAGAGATTCTTCAACTCCCTGCACATCCAAAATGTCAGCCCCCACCGGAAGAATACTGCGATCTGGCACCGATTGGGGAGTGAATTAGGGGGTGAAGCGGGGCATCGCTGGAAAGGTCACACTGTGACCTATCCAGCAATGCCTATCTAATTTGTTTAGCTCTTACCGATGGGGAGATAGAGGGGTCCAAAGAACCCCTCCCCTTCAGGCACTCTCCCAACATGCTGGGGGTGGCGCCTGAAGAGGACGCAGATGACATTGCAAACAACGGCGGCCGGGGGCAGTCCCACAGTGAGGGCTGACATGCAAGATGTCAGCCCGCTGTGGTTGACGCTCCAGGTCAGTGCCAGATAGGCACCAAACGGAGCGGGGAATGTTAGGCTAGGGTCAAATGAACGCATTTTTCGCATCTACCGTCAAAAAGTGCGTTGATGCGTCTGAACGCACTTTTCACGGAATACGTGATAGCGGTCATACGATGCGCACTTTCAGCCGTGATTTTTTTACGGATCCAAACCAGGAAACTTTGGGTGTCTGGACGTTATGTTGGCCGGACATGAGCAGCGTCTGATGTCTCCTAATCACGCACACACGCCGCTATGCGGACGCAGTGCATTCTGTACGTCCGTACTAGCGGTTCTACATTCTCTAAAAAATGCGTTAGTTTCCCCCTAGTGTTGCGGGGCCGCACTTTCATGTGGCCGTACTTCTTATATTGGCCGTCATTGAATGTGATTTGCTGCTACTACGGCCGGGATAAAGTGCGGCTGCACGCACGTTCGCTTGACCCCAGCCTTACAGAAGCGTAACGAGAGGACATTCCCTGCACATCCTTTGCGTTCAAGTGGTTAATTATACAAGCATCTCCTACACCAGTGGTACCCAACCGCGGTCCTCAAGTACCCCCAACAGGTCAGGTTTTCCAGATAAATGAAGCACAGTCAGCATATCCGGTAACACTGGAAAGGCCAGAGCATGGCCTTTCCAATAATATCAAACATGACCAGGTATTATGTAACCATAAAAATAAAATATTTCTTTATTTTTGTTTCATTCTAACACCGCATTTTTCACGTTTCAATTATAACGGGAACAATGATGCTGCACTAACTCACCATCTCAAGTGTGGAGGTGATGGCACAATCCATTATTACGGACTGTTACATCAAAAACCTAAACCGCCGCACTGCAGCTAAGTGAACTGGGGGGGACTTTGGAACCCTGTTTCACTAATCTTTAAACCTCACAAGGTCAAGTGAGGTGTCATTGAATGAGTCAGCATCTGGCCTTTGCATTAATACCAAATGTGACCATGTAAAAACTAAAAGAAAAGAATACAACATTTTTTAAATTTACTTTTAGTTCCAATGCATTGGCCATTTATCACTTCTAAAATGAGCAGTACCACTGCCATTACTCACCTCTTAATTTCCCACAATGGAAGCAAGGTCACTGTTTTATACGTAGTCATATTATTCAGAAAACCCCACCCTCCAAAACACAAGGGACATATTTCATTTCTTTTTTTTTAAAATAAATAAAAAAGAAAATTGGTTACAATTGTATATTTTCTCAGAAAAATGCAGTAATAGGTTCCCATTTAATTTTTTTAACAAGAATTCCCTATAGAATATATAACACAAAGGTTTGAATAAAATGTGAAAAAAAAATTGTACGCTGTAAATGTTTAAAATCTGAATGGACATTTAGGCCGGAATCAGACGAGCGCACTAGGTGCGCCTGTACTGACCTGTGTACTGGCACCCGTCGCAGCGTTGTGACGCTGCAACGGGGTCAGTAACACGCTTGTGCGCGCGCAACAAGCTTCCACCCACAAAGCCTCCCCGTTGATGCGCTAGGACGCGTGTTAACGGGGTTGCAAAGCGCGATCCTCCATAGGAGTGCACTCAGCGAGGTGGGCAGATGGGTGTTGAGTGTTAGGAACGTCTGACCCCAGCCTTACTCACACTGTATCTGCCTAGTTAGATATACCCGTATCTGCCTGCAGTGGTGTATTTAGGTTTTGTGCTGCCCTAGGCCTGACTAAACTCATGCACCCCCTAATTTAAATTTGACGCACCCCTTCCTGTCAAGGGCACACCTCTTCCTGGTTAATCCCCACCCTTCCTCTTTAAGCTCTACCTTTTCCTCTTAGAGCTCCGCCTTTTCATCTCTTTATATTAAAAGTGGATACCAAGTGCCTACTTGTATATTTTGTATACCATTTCAAATGTATCTATTGAGATAAAGAAAATTGTAAAAATGCTTGAATTTAAACATTTCATAAAGAACAGCCACGCATGTCAAGTAAACGGGATCACAGCCGCTCTAATTGGTTGAACAATAAAATCCACAGAAACGTGCACTGCATATGAGCGTATCACAGAGCTGCACAGCAATAAAACCCACAGAAATGTGCAGTGTGTATGAGAATATCACAGAACTGCACAGCAATAAAACTCACAGTAATGTGCAGTGTGTATGAGCATATCCCAGAGCTCCAGGGCAATAAAACTCACAGTAATATGCAGTATGTATCACAGAATCCACAGCAATAAAACTCCCAGCAATGCAATGTGTGGTGTGTGTCAGCGTATCAGAATCCACAGCAATAAAACTCCCAGCAATGCAATGTGCGGTGTGTATGAGTGCATCAGAATCCACTGCAGTAAAACTCCCAGCAAACCGAGTGTATATGAGCACACAGCAATTATGCTGTGGAGCCATCTTGTCAGCAGTGGGGTGCCACTGTCAGAGGGTTTACTGTAGCTTTGATTCCCTTCCTGGTGGGTGTTCAGTCCAGAATAGAGTCTGTGTTAACAAAAGGGCGGGCAGCTGCGCGCGTGCGTTTCACGTGGTTCAGCCAGTCATGTGGTACTGAGACTCAGAGAAATGTCAGTGAAATGCCCTGATGTTCGGTGGTTTCAATCAGCAGGTTTACTCAGGCGAACCCCATAGGTTTCAATGTTAAAAATATTCCCGTTTTTATGCAATATCTAATAAATCATTTATTATTTTAATCTGCAGTAAAAAGTCTTTACTTACTGATTTTTTTTAGTACCTTTTTAGTCATTTTTCAGATTTTTTTGGGCAAAATTCCCCCCCTTTTTTTAATAGCAGTTTTTCTTTTTTCTGTAACAGAACTTTTTATTATCAATCATAGGATCTTATATCTAAATTCCAGACATTTTCGTTCAGTAGTTCTTTTGAAAACAGCAGGCCACGGGTTTGCGGTGGCAGCATTCAGCGGCCGACTCCATGCACTTTGGGGACCCTGCGGTGAATGGTGAATTCATTCCAGGGTGGGGAAATTTTATTCTCCTAAGTGCAGGGAACTACAGAACACCAAAAAGTTGGTGTCATTTCGGTGCTCTGTGAGTAACCCATTTAGTGGTAAGGTTTTTTGCTGCCCCCTGGAAAGTGAAATTGAAAGTGTAAATTAGTGAAATCTCAATGTATCCTTCCTGGTAAAATACTTGGCAAAAGTAAAAAAAAAAAAAACTCTTCTACAGTTTAACATGAATAGATTATCAGGATTTAAAGCATTGTTCATTCAGCGATGATACACACTTGTATCCACACACATGCTTTGTGTGCTCTATAAAATACAACCTAGCTTTTACATGCACGCACACCGACACCGTGCACCAGTTTTTGTCAATATCTGCACACAAAAAACCTATTGCTTTAGTTGCAGACACGTTGACCGGCAACTTTTCAAATATACATTTGTATTTACAAACACTGGTACTTTGCTCAAATATAAATGTGTTCCTTTGTGACGTTCATATAGACACAAATTCATAGATGTCCACATATGGGATGCAGGTGTGTATTAGAATAATATTTGGGTATATTTTGTGATCTGTTCAATGTATTTTCTTTTGGCTATTTTCCTTGACTTTCCAATTCACTCTCCCCAATATCTCTCTCTTGCTCAAATTTTATTTGTGGGTGTTTTTTTTTGTTTTTTTTTACGTTTTAACATACAGGGTTATTCAAAGAGAATCGAAAAGTCACCGCACGTTCAGTAACTTTTCGTTCTCTTCAATTCGGCGAAAGATTTGGCGATCCCATTTTGGAGACCCTGCGGTGTATTCGGCAAGCACCACAGGGCCGTCGTAATACAGGGAGAAGTCACCGCAAACCCACCGAAAACTCACTGCAAAACCTGGCGAAGGTACACCGAAACCAGCAAAAACATCTGGATTAACCCCGCTTAATACGCCGGAAAAACCCAAGCAGGAGCCGATCACAGCGCAGAGCAGCCGCTGGAAAAACCCGACACCGCAGATGAATGGAGTGAAAAAAAAGTACGCTTGAATGTTTGAAAAGTGAAACGCTGTTTGCAAAGAAACTACACAACTAAAATGTCTGAAATTCACATATAAGATACAATGAACGATAATAAAAAGGGCTGTTACAGAAAAAAGGAAAAACGATTTTAAAAAAAAAAACAAAACAAAATGTTTGCAAAAAAATCCCCAAAAAATCAAAAAATAGACTTTTTACTGCAGAATATAATAATCAACTGTTTATTAGATATTGAATTAAAACGGGAATATTTTTAACATTGAAGCCTAAGAGATTCGCCTGAATAAACCTGTCGCATTAAACCACCGAACAGCAGGGCAATTCGGCAACTTTTCACTGCTGGTTTTTGTTCTCTGAATAGCCGAAGCATTGCTTCTCTATGGGGTTTCACTGCCCTCAAACAGGCACCGTATGTGCAGGCAATTCGCCAACATTTGGCGAACTGCCTGCTCTCTGGATAGCCGAATGGCCAGGAAAGGTAACCGAATGCTGAATTTCAGAGTTCGGTTACTTTTCGCAAGCAATTCGGATCTCTTTGAATAACCCTGATAATGTTTCTGACTTGAATGTCTTTCTTCCTCACCTTCTGCCTTTCCTCAAATATTCCCCATACTACCCTGACTACTCCCCACCCCTCTCCATAATGTTTCTCCAGCTTTTTTTAGTTACATTTCCACTTTTTTGCTTTTAATTTAGAACTCTTCACTGGTGCCCCCTGAATCTGCACATTGAGGGAGAAACCTGTGACACCTGAATATGACTGGAAAATGAGTACAACACAAGATGTCACGCATTCAGCTCACATTGTGTAAGTAAGCCTTTGTGTGCATGTATGTTTCTGCTTGTACACATATGGTTTTGTTTCTATTGTAGCGCTCACCCCCAGAGGAGCCGCTGAATAAACTTCAGGATAGTCTCACCGCACTAGGAAATAACTATACACCAGCACCGTTGTGGATTTTTCTATATTAAATTCTTTACTGATCCCAATAAAGCAGCATATAAAGCGCATATACGGTATTTGAGTAACAAGAATTCGTAACGTGGGAAAAACACGCGGCAGTAAAAGAAACCAGTTAACCCCCTCCAGTTCTGGAGTGTAAGTCCCGTGAAAAATAGCTCAAAAATATATATGTGTGTTGTCTAGGGTACCCGGGTACTGTGTTCAACTGGCCAGTGAATGAAACAAAAACAATCTTCGACTAGTCACCATTGGGGCCCTTAAAGAAACAATAAACAAGTGCGCAATGTTCTGCGTTTTCACCAGGCCGAAGCCTTCTCACCCATCCGGTGTAACCGCTTGTCCTGGACCGATGTACGCTGGAGAAAGGGGTCTCTCGAGAGAGGATCTGTCCTCGCTGCCACTTGGATTTCGATGCCTGCACTCCCGATCTGGTTCTCCTCCGCCAGAACACGAACACATAGGCCGCCAGCACTCCTCTCCAGTTTACAGCCTCTCCTCACACAATGCCCCTCTTCTCCCAAACCGCACTTTGTCAAGAACGGTTCAGCGTAGTACACAGCCGGCCGATGCACACTCTCTCTCCGATCACTGCAGCAAAGGATGCCGCCGTCTCTCTGCGCTCCAACTCTGCCAGGATCCCAAAAGTGTCACCTGCGACTGTTCTCTCTCTCTGCTCGCTCTGTACTCTTAACAATCGGGAACAGCACGATCTTTAACCCGACTGTAGCAACTTCCACACTCCGGCCTGGTTTCAAACCCCAACAGTCCCAGCGTGCGTCTTACGTCTCTCGTGGCTCTGCTCACACTGCCCATGCCTTGCACGAGGCTGCTGATGTCCTTCCTCCTCTTTGTACCACCCACTTCCTGTCCTCACGCAAAGGGTGATGGAAGATGGAGTCCGTTTTGTCCAGCATAGTCCACAATGTCTTCCTCTGGTGGCAGCAACAGTTCAATGCACCAGAATACAGTTTTAAAGCCGCGCTACACTATCTATAGATTCTTTGTTTCATAGAAACATAGAAAGTGTCGGCAGATGAGAACCTTTCGGCCCATCTAGTCTGCCCAATTACATGGATACTTTACCTGGATTTATCTTTTGTTTAGGATAGCCTTATGCCTATCCCATGCCTGCTTAAATTCAATTACTGTTTTGGCCTCTACCACTTCAACTGGAAGGCTGTTCCATGTATCCACCACCCTCTCAGTAAAATAATGCTTCCTGATGTTAGTTTTATCCCTTTGTCCCTCTAATCTAAGACTATGTCCTCTTGTTTTGCTACTTGTTTCCTTTTAAATATATTCCCTTCCTCTACCTTGTGGATTCCCTTTACGTATTTAAATGTTTCTATCATATCTCCTCTGTCTCGTCTTTTTTCCAAGCTGTACATGTTAAGATCATTAAGCCTTTCCTGGTAACTTTTCTCCTTCAAGCCGTACACCATTTTAGTAGCCCTTCTCTGAACTCTCTCTAAGATGTCTATATCCTTCTGGAGATATGGTCTCCAGTACTGCACACAGTACTCAAAGTGAGGTCTCACCAGTGCTCTGTACAGTGGCATGAGCATTTCTCTTTTCCTACTGCTAATACCTCTCCCTACACAACCAAGCATTCTGCTAGCATTTCCTGCTGCTTTATTACTTTGACTACTTACCCTTAGATCCTCTGCAATAATAACCCCTAAATTCCTTTCCTCCGATGTTGAGGTTAGGAGTGTATCAAATATTCTATATTCATCCCTTGGGTTTTTACGCCCCAGTTGCATTGTCTTGCACTTATCCACATTAAAAATCAATTGCTACAGCTCCGACCATTTTTTTAGTTTACCTAAATCATTTGTCGTTTGGCTGATCCCTCCAGGAACGTCAACCCTGTTGGAAATTTTTGTGTCATCAGCAAAAAGACATACGTTTCCATTAATACCTTCTGCAATATCACTAATAAAAATATTAAAGAGAATGGGTCCAAGTACTGACCCCTGAGGTACCCCACTGGTAACAAGACCTTGCGCCGAATAAACTCCATTTACCACAACCCTCTGTTGCCTGTCACTCAGTCACTGCCTAATCCATTCAACAATATTGGAATCCATGCTCAAAGATTGCAGTTTATTGATAAGCCTTCTATGCGGAACAGTATCAAAAGCCTTACTGAAATCTAAATAAGCAATGTCTACTGCACCACCTGTGTCTTATTTTTGTTACCCAATCAAAAAAATCAATAAGATTAGTTTGGCATGATCTCCCTGAGGTAAACCCATGTTGTTTCTGATCCTGTAATCTATGTGTTTTTAGATGTTCAACAATCCTTTCCTTTAACATGGTTTCCATTAATTTCCCCACTACTGACGTAAGACTAACTTGCCTATAGTTCCCCGATTCCTCCCTACTACCTTTCTTGTAAATGGGCACAACATTTGCTAATTTCCAGTCTTCTGGGACGACTACCATTAATGGTTTTGCTATTACACCACTGAGCTCTTTTTTAATAACTTAGGGTGGATCCCATCAGGCCCCATTGACTTATTTGTCTTTACTTTAGACAGCTGCTGTAGAACCTCCTCCTCTGTAAACTCATATGTAAATGTCTCTTTAGTGTTTCCTCCTAACTGAGGTCTCTTTCCTTCCTTTTCTTCTGCAAAGATTGAACAAAAATATTCATTGAGGCAGTCAGCGAGACTTTTATCCGCTTCTACATTCCTTCCTTTGTTTTTAATCTAACTAATCCTTGTTTTACTTTTCTTTTCTCGTTTATGTATCTAAAAAATGTTTTGTCCCCTTTTTTACTGACTGAGCTATTTTCTCTTCTGCGTGTGCTTTGGAAGCTCTTATAAATTGCTTTGCCTCTTTCTGCCTAATCTTATAGGTTTGCCTGATAGACATGTCCACAGCACAAAATTTCGTTTTGAACTAATGGATTAGTCCTAAAATGCAATTTATTTAGTTGCTAAAGAAATTCGTTTTCAGTTATTTAGTATGAAAACTAATTTCATTCATCCAAAAACCAATGGATACAATTACTATTGTAGTGGCTCCTCAGAGGACTGAGATCGCTGCTTGTTACAGTATCTCTCACTCTCAGCACAATGTGGGCCATATTATATAGTTGGTGCTAACTTAACCAGAGCTGTTGTAAACTTCCCAGAGCTATTGTAGCCTATGGAGGTTTTCAGTTTACAACAGCTCTGGGTAAGTTAGCACCAACATTGTAATACTACCACGTGTCAGGCAAAGCTGTTACAGTAACTGACTGCTGCTCATCACAGCGCTCAGAGTTTCGGTAAAACTAGTAAATAATATTTTTATATATAAGAGGTTAGAACAATATTATTTCCTTGTTTTACTGAAACTCTGAGCGCTGTTAGTCAGTTACTGTAACAGCTGAGCCTGATATATTGTACTGATAGATAATGTAACAAGCAGCCGATCTCCGCGCTCACAGCCACTGGATTTAAACGGCTGAGAAAAAAAGGATCCTCTCTGTATAATGTTTAGAACATCCTCCTGCATTAATTAATACCCCTCTCAGTATATTATATAGAACATCCTCCTGAATTAATTAATGTCCCTCTCTGTATAGAACATCCTCCTCAATTTATACCTTTCTCTGTATAATGTATATAACATCCTCCTGCATTAATACCCCTCTCTGTATAATGTATAGAACATCCTCCTGTATTAATTAATGTCCCTCTCTGTATAGAACATCCTACTGCATTGGCATGTGGAGGGTGCAGAACTTCGGATGTTGCGCTCTTCATTGCTGGTCTCCTTCACTCATCAATGTAATATCACAAAAAGGACTGACACTAAAATGTAGTGCATTTTATTTTAGTTTCTTTCGTTTTTTGTACTGAGCAGTTTCGTATCTCTTGAGTCATATGAAAACTAAATTATCCCAAAATTCGGACTAAATCGTTTTAGTACTAAAACGAATGCACATGTCTATTGCCTGAGTTTTTTTATAATTATTGAATGCTATCTTTTTGTTCTTCACTATTTTGGCCACTTCTGCAGAGTACCACAGTGGTTTCTTCCCTTTTTTGTTTTTGCTAACAAGGCAAATGCAATTGCCTGTGGCCTTCAATAATGCCTCCTTTAAATAATCCCATTTCTCCTGGACTCCGTTTAAACTCCTCCAGTCTGATGATGACTCATTCACACAAAATCTCAATTTAGAAAAATCTTTTTTTTTAAAGTCTAAAACTTTTGTTTTTGTGTGGTGCAGCTCCATCCCTGTTCTTATATTAAACTACACTGACTGGTGATCACTAGATCCCAAATTTTCACCTACAACAACGTCCGATACCAAACCTCCATTTGTGAGTATTAAATCCAATATGGCCTCTTTATGGGTCGGCTCCTCAACTACTTGTGTTCGAGATAATCCCAGTAGGGAGTTTAGAATATTTGTACTCCTGGTGCACCCAGCTATTTTGGTTTTTAAGGCTCACATCAGGAAGATTAAAGTCCCCCATGATAATAACTTCCCCCTTCATTGTCATTTTGGCTATTTCCTCAAACAGCAGATTATCTAGCTCTTCTACTTGTCCAGGGTGTCTATAGATCACACCTACACAAGCTACTGCATGATTGCCAAATGTTAGCGTAACCCAAACTGACTCTATGTTCACCTCACTCACTTTTATTTGATTTGTTTTTATGTTGTTTTTCACATACAGGGCCACTGCTCCTCCTTTCCTACCTTCTCTGTCTTTTATATATAAAGAGTACCCTGGTATTGTTATGTCCCAGTTATTTTTCTCACTGAACCATGTCTCAGTAACCGCCACTAAATCTACTTTTTCAGCTGCCATCATTGCCTCCAGTTCATTGATTTTATTGACTAAACTGCGAGCAGTTATAGACACGACTCTGAGCTTGTCATTTTTTACCCCACATGTTGCTTGCACCCTCAGATTTAGTTTTGGGGGACAATCGGGCAGATTGTTTTTTACCCTTTTGTCCCCCCATCCTAGTTTAAATATTCCTTTGTGAAACCTTTGAACTTCTCACTGAGAACATATGTTCCCCTATGAGTAAGATGCAAACCATCTTTTTTATATAGTTCCTTTCTGCTCCAATTAGAGCCATCATGGGACACAAAGCCAAATCCTTGCTCCCGACACCATTCCCGAAGCCACAAATTAAATTCCCTAGTGCGCATCTGCCTATCCTGAATGTTATGCACAGGCAGAACTTCTGAGAATGACACAGTGGACGCAATCTGCTGTATTTCACCTCCAAGAACACAAAAATCTTCCTTTAATCTCAGAAAACTCATTGCTAGCCAAGTCATTTGCCCCTAGATGGACTAGAACGTCCACTTCCCCTTCCTCCTTTGCT